>OZ014522.1:89870519-91070519 GCA_963966055.1 Lathyrus aphaca
CCGAATGAATGAGAAATGTAATGCTGCACAGATTGAAGAAAAGGAAAGAATAAGGTCTTACGAACCAAAAAGACTGGGTTTGAGAGTCGGTTATGAACTGGGAAGGTATTAGCACCCCAGATCGTCTGTCGTACCCGACAGGATCCATGCTTGGTTGAACTGTTTCAAAGGATAAGAATAAACTGCTACTGAACTAGAATGAAAAGAGGAACAATGTAGGGAAAATAAAGAATGTGCTCGAATGAGCCCTACCCCACTGCCTACGTATCTCATCGGGAATGAGAATCAGAGTCAACGTAGTTCCTCTAACTAGGAAGGAAATTTGTTTGTTTGTGTTTTTTATGATTGAACTGCTTATGCCTATGCTCAGGTGTTGCAGGCTCGTCTGGAACGAGTGCATTTACTGTCTTGCAAAGAGACAAGTCGAAGCGAGTCCTTTCGTTAAGAGTGAATGAGATGAGAAGAGAATTCTCGCAGGAGAGACGCTTGTTATTGGTTTGTAGCTTTTAGAAGCTTTTATTGAATTTGCATGAGAAAGTGTATTCAAGTCCCTTTCCATGGAGTATGTACTTCCTACATAACTTCAAGATGGAATGAGGAAGAAGTACACCCAAGTAAGGAGAAGATCCCCAAGACTTAGTTCCAAATATTAGGTCTCAAGCACACTAACCCATTGTATTTATTAAGTGTTTTTGTATTTGAAATGAAGAAGTGTTTTTTTTAAGCTTTTCTTTGTGAGAATGACTTCAAGTTTAGACTTGTACATCATGCTAGACAAATTTACATTACCCCAAGATGGAATAGATGCAAATGCTCCATGGAATAAGTCCATAACATAAGAAGTCATTTCAACCTTTATTAGGTATTTTTGAGTTGTTTTGAGATGAGAGAGAGAGAGAGAGAGAGAGAGAGAGAGAACTCAAGTTAAGAAAGGGAAAACACTAAGGGAAACTAAGACTCACCCTATGTTATTGTGTAATGGAGATCCTAAGGTTAGTGAGGTTTGAATAACTCTAAACCTAGAAAAAGAGAAGAATAACAAGTTCTAACTCACTTCAAGGATTGAAGATGAGATAAGAACTCTAAGGGATGTGTGGAAGTGAAATGTCAAATAAAAATAATGATGCTTTTCACAATCATATAAGAGAAAACTATTAAAAGAGAAGGGAGAAGAGGTATGAGTATGGATAAACATCTACATACTCACTTACTTACCATAGCCCTTACACAAAAGGTTAGTGTCACAATAATTTGCATATTGGAAACCAAAACAAAAGAATAAAGGCAACTAAGCACCAAAAACATCCTAAAATGAACTAGGGTTTAAAATAAGACCTAAGTCTAAAGGTGAAGGTACCTAAAGGTTATATGACTTCTAAAGTCAGAACCTAATCTCTAAGATAGCTCCCTAAGTCTAAGAAATCAAACACACGCTAATTAAACCCAAACTAATCCTTAAACCTTAAGGAAGTTCTAAGAGAAGTGAATGTGAGAAGAATAGATGACTATGCAAGATGAACATGTATTAATGCTTCATAAACCACCAAAGTAAGTAGCATACACTCTTAATGGATGACCTATAATGCTTATGAATGAACATACTGTCGCTCCCACCAAAATGACACCCAAGGTCAGAAGGAGTACATACGCGAACGGTCGGCGAAAGGAGGAATGAGAACACACAGGGGTGAACTCAGGAGAAAGAAAAGAGTCGCCAGCTAGGCATTTTTATCCCGGAGGAAAGGTAATGCTGCATAGACCTAGAAAGATATGGACAAGACGGTTGCGAACCAGAGAGACTGAGAAAGGGGGTTGGTTACAACCTGGGAAGGTATTAGCACCCAGATTGTCCGCCGTACTCGACGGGATCCACGCTTAAAAGATTTGTGTTTTAAAGGGGTAGTGTCAGTGCAATCTGTGTATAAAAGAGCTGGAAAAGGATGCAAGTGTCAGTGTAAGAGAAATGTGAAGTGTATAAGTGTACAGTGTCAGTGTAAGAACAGGAATGAAATGCTCAAGATCATGAGGCTAGAGAATAAAGCTGAAAAGAGGGGGGATACAGAGACTTTTGTTCGATAACTGTCAAGTTATGCCTACGTATCCTCTCGTGCAATGAGGAAGTCAGAACACCGTAGTTCGACCCAGAGAGACTGAAAGATAAGTTGACTTATGAACTGCTTACTTGCCTATGCTCAAGTGTATGACCTGTCTGGCTCAGGTGCAAACTGTCTTGCATTAGACGGAAGAAGCGAGTTCTCGTTTGTGAGTGAATGAGATGAGAAAAGAATCCTGGAGGAGACGATTATTGTTTGTTTTTGTGTTTTCAGTCTTTTATTGCTTTTGGAAATTTGTCATAAGTTAATGAGCTTAAGCCTAAACCAGTGGGTTAGTAAACTCATCACATCTTCCCTCTGATTAGGGGTAATGAGAATACCTTAAATGTGAAGTCAGTATCTCACACTTAATCACCATGGTGTATGATTAAGATCATTAACCTACTTGTGATTATTTAGATGTTTTTGTTGTTTTTGTTTAGTGTTAAGTAATGAGATTAAGCCATAATCAGGGATTAAACAGACTCATTACACCATCCTAATAGAAGGATAATAGATGAGAATGTTTAAGCTGAGGAAAACTCCACAACTTAATCCATGATTAGGGATTAAACTCATGACAAAACAAAGCCTTTATTAGGTGGATTTTAGTTAATGATGAGATTAAGAAATGAGTTTTATGATTTGTAAGACAACTTGAGGGGGACTTGTCCATTAACACTAGGGTTAGTCCTTCTTAACCAATCAAGGAAGAATTAGAACCGTAATGCAAGGCCCAAGTTACAAGGTTGATGTCTTGATGATTATTAAGCGAATTGATTAGGGGATTTAAATACATTAAGGGTTTGACACTTAGGATTAAAGTTATACACTCCATCCTAATAGAAGGATGCAGGCATAAGCTTAATCACAAAGCCTTAAAGCCTTTAGGGTTTAGTCCTTGATTATGAGGTGAGAAGAGAAGACTCAAAGATGACTCAAAGGAAAAACTAAATGGGGGGACTAATCAAAACCCTAATTATTGTCATGCTTGGTTGTTCCTAGGGTTTATGAGGTTTGCAAGAAAGATCTTCAGAGAAACCACCAGGAAGCAGATGAAAGGAGGAAGGAGCAGAGAGAAGCAAAACAACTTGCTTCCCTTAAGAAGACAAGTTGCTTGAAGAAAGAAGGTAATATGAACAAGAATGAGCAAGCTCAATCCCATACACATACAAAAATGCAGCAATGATGCATAAGAGAGATGAAAAGAGATTATGAGAAGTGAAGGCAAATCCACTTCTCAAATAACTTACCACCTGAAATGTTAGTAAAGAAATGAAATGCAATGCAAAATGGGATGCAATGTCATGATGCAAACCAAAACCAGAAGCATGAGTATGATGTTAATGATGCTAAAAGATGATGCAAACATGAAACAAGGCATGAGAATGATCATACAAACATATGGATGCAAGAGAAGCATGTATGGAATCATGGATGTTCATGAAAAGTTATGAAATGCAAATGGACATATAACATGGAAAATGAAAGATGCAATGATCAAGCATGATTCTAACATGTCCTAAGATGTGTTATGAATCAAATGAATGCACAAAATGTCATAGCAAGTCATGGTATGCAAGCAAATGAAAGATGGATGCAAAGGAAGGCATGAATTAGGGTTTATGATCAACACACAAAAGCAAAAACCAAAACCAGAAGCAAACATCATGATAAAAATTTGAAAATACAATCAAAGGAACCCTAAACCTATACAAACTCACTGCCCAAAGGAGGGGATCTAACTCTTAACCCAATGAGAGCTATGAATTTTCTAAGATTGCTAGGGTTTTAAGGTACCTTGACAAGAAAAATGCCAAACAAATGGGAAATGCAAGATCAATTCATTCCAATTTAATCCTATAAACTAAATGTTATGCAAGATGCAATGCAAAAAGAATCATTGTCCAACTCTCAATGGTTAGGCAGAAATGAATTTTCAAAGTTTGAACCAAAATATTGCCTTGAAATGAAATTAATTCCAAAGAAAATAATCAAAAGGCATCAAGAACAAAAAAGAAATTTGGTTTAAGAGTTGGACAATGTTTCTAAATGTTTTTAAAGATTACATGAATTTTTTTGTGATTTTTAAATACCTAAAAGTATTTTTAATTAATTAATTTTCATTAACTAATTAAAAATAAACTTTTAAATGATTTAAAAATAATTTTTGACGCAAAAAATAAAAATAAAAATATATTCAAAATGAGAAAAATATTTTAAGCCAGCATGCAAAAAATGAAATTTTTATAAAGTGTTTTGATATTTTAAATAAAATGTAGAAAGATAATGCAATAAAATAAAGACTAAATTAATTTAAATGAAAAGTAAGCTGATCTGAGGGCCAAGATTCAAAGCTGGGACGCGGGAGTTGACTGCGCGCGTGATCTAGTGGCTGTAATTCAAACTGGCTAAATCTCAATTAAATAATTAATTAATCCTGATTAATATAGAATTAGGGCTTAATGAGCAATCTGGTTCGTTCATTCGCGCGCGGGAAGACAAGATCTACGACTCACATTTAAAACTGGACCTAAACCCTAATTAACATTAATGACTCTCAGACGGCCGGAACAGTGTTCCGGTCGTCTTCTCCGACGAGTCCAAAACCTTATCTCTCTCTCTTAGCAACGAAAATGAAATCTCTCTGCCCAGAATCAAACCCCACTCATCACTGAATCAAAACCCCCAAACAAAAATCATTTTTCATTCATCAACAATGCAAATCGAAGCAAAACAAATTTAGGTCAGAAACTTTCAAACAACTCATACATACTCAATATTCCACCATTTTGAAAAGTAAATACATCAGAGTCATCAGCATATCATGAAGATTCGATTGGGAACTTAAAAACAAGGTTCTGAGAAAAAAGTTCTTGAGCTATACCTGAGATGGAATCTCCTGGTTCTGGGCTTTCTGGCCTTTCCTTTGCTGCAAATCCACTCCTTTGAATCCTCTGATGATGAAATGAAGCTTAGAAAGCTTTGAGGATGGCTGGTTTGGGAGATTGGCAGAGTTCTGTTCAGTGAAGTGAGGAAATCGTATTTGGTTTGTGTGAGGTTCTGGGCTGTTTCAATGGTTGGTTTGTGATCAGTGAGTCATGTTGAGATGTTTTGTGAAGTTTGTTTGTGTGTTTGAAGGCTGTGGAGTGTGTTTCGAATGGTTTTGCATATGGAGCATAAACTTAGAACTATGGCTATGAGAGAGCTTCAGCATGAATTGTGTTGTGTGTTGAGCTGGTTTTGGTCCACTTATCACTCATGGATAGGTCTGTGGAGTTGGTGTGCCCTATTGTGATTGGTATGGGTCTTTTGCAAAAAAGTCAAGCTTTGTGTAAGAGAGGTATGGGCTCATGGCTAGCCAAGGACAAGAGGGGTGTCCTGCGCATCAAGAAGTGTGGAGAGCCCTAGGATCAATTCTGAAGTCAGCAAGCAAGTGGATTAGGGTTTGAGTGAGGTTTTGCAACTTTGATCATCTTTGGCCCTTTTGAAGTTTCTTGATCCACAAGTCATAAAAATGAGCAAACTCTTGATGAAATATGACTTTTAGACATTGGTTCATGTTTGTGTGAAGTTTAGAAGTCCATTTGAAAGCTCAATTTGCCTTGGCAAGTGGTTTTGCAACTTTGCCTCTTTGGTGGAAAACTTGAAATTATGTGATTTTGGCCAACTTTGACAAGCCATAACTTTTGATCCAAAATGAATTAGAATGAGTTCTTGTACTTTTTGAAAAGGGAATGATCCATTCTATAACTTTCATGATCAAAGTTTTTCCATTTGAAGCATTTTTGAATCAAAAAGCAAGGGTTGAAAAAGTTTCCCAAAATGGCAAGTTTCCATTATAAGTCATTTTCCCAAAAAGTCAACTTTGCAAATGGCTTGAAATTCTTCAATTTTGTGAACTTCCAACATCTTCTATGATCAAATAAGGATCATACATAATCAAAATGATGATGAACACCCTTTGGTTGGGTCATTGAGGGCCTCAGATGCCCTGATTTTGCACTGACTTGCTCAAAAAGTCAACTCTTGATCAGATGACTTCCCCATTGAATTTCTTCATGAAAATTGATATGCATGATCCCTATACCATATAGAGACCAATAGAAACAAGAATTACAAAAAAATATGGAGTTATGGCCTCTGAAACCAAAACCCTAATTCTTGGTCATCTGTGCAGTCAAACCTGGCTCTGCTTCCATGCCATTTCCAGTTCTTGTGATTCTTTGACTTTCTTGACTTTGTGGGGATATAATATGTGCTTGAACATACATGGACCCATTTGAAATGATTGATGACCTTTGGAGTGGCTCAAGAAGCTCTTGGATTGCTCAGATCACAAACCCTAGATGCAGATGACTTTGAATCAATGTAGTGAATAAAAAAAATGCAATATGAGATGCTATGATTGAACTTATGCATTTGAAAAGATCACAAGCCATGGTGTGAATGGGTGAGGGAAAATTTGGGGCGTTTACAGCTGCCCCTATTCAAACATGAGTTAGCTGTGCAGGATGTAAGCAACGACTTAACAGGCAAACAAGATAACTTGTGGTTGAATACCAAAGACAGTCCAAAATTTGCACTCACAGAATGAAGAAGAAAAGGGATATAGATTGTAAAAGAAAATAAAGTATGATTATAAAGTGCGGGCGACGGAGGACGACCGTCGAGCAGATGACGACTGCTGGGGATGCAGCAATGACGGGGACGACCGACATGCTGGGGAAAATGCGGGAAATAAAGCAATGACGGGGACGGCCGACAAGCTGGGGATATAAGAGATTATGATGGGGACGGCCATCATGTAAAGCTATGAGATTCTCTGGGGATTAGAGGTAAGAATAAATGAAATAAATGATGAGGTACGGTCATCAAGTTCATAAAGTAATGTAAACAACGACGGGGACGACCATCGGGCTAAACTGATGAAGGTCGATCATCAGGAAAAGGAAAAAGGACCACGACGGGGACGGCCATCGGGTTAAAGAATAAATGAAATAATGATGAGGGACGGTCATCAAAGGTGAAGGACGATCACCGGGAAAAGGAAAAGGGACCACGACGGGGACGGCCATCGGGTTAAAGAATAAATGAAATAATGATGAGGGACGGTCATCAAAGGTGAAGGATGATCACCTAGCAGGGGACGGCTGCTCTGATGGGGATAAGATGAGGGACGGTCATCTAAGGTGAAGGACGATCACCTGGCAGGGTACGGCTGCCGAAAGTATCGCGACATAGGACGAATGCTGGATAAAAGGTCGACGATGGGGACGGCCATCGGATGAGCATGATGAAGGACGATCATCAAGAGGTGAAGGATGATCACCTAGCAGGGGACGGCTGCTCTCTAGGTTTATCATGACATAGGACGAATGCCAGATAACAAGATCGACGATGGGGACGACCATCGGATAAAATGATGAAGGACGATCATCAGGAGGTGAAGGACGATCACCTAGCAGGGGACGACTGCTAAAAAAATATCACGACATAGGACGAATTTCGGATAGAAAAGGGGTTCTAATGAAATAGAGACTCCGCTGGGGAAAGGATGAGGGACGGTCATCCAAAGGTGAAGGACGATCACCTGGCAGGGTACGGCTGCCGAATGGGTATCATGACATAGGACGAATGTCAGATAGAAAAAGGTTGCTTCGCTGGCGACCTACTGGGGAATAGTAAACACGGACGAGTGTTTACATCCAAGAAATAAAAGGTATAAGTGTTTTGATGTTGTGTATAGATTAAAGATGCGGACGAGCATCCGTAAGACTACGATACGGACGAGTATCGGGTAGAAACAAATACTGACACGTGTTCAGAGATGATGATACGGACGAGTATCAACTGGTTAACAAAGAACATAGACAAGTGTTGATTCTGAGGGGACTCTTATGGGGAATAGTAGACACAGACGAATGTCTAAATTCAAGAAGACGTAAGTGTTTGACACGTGTATGGATTAAAGATGCGGACGAGCATCCTTAAGACTATGATACGGACGAGTATCAGTTAGAAACAAACGCTTGACGCATGTTCTGAGATGATGATACGGACGAGTATCAACTGGTTAACAAAGAGCACGGACGAGTGTTGGATCTGAGGGGATATGAGTGGTATATACAAGATACGGACGAGTATCTGTATGAGTGAAACAGGAGTGATAAGTATGAGCGGTGTACAAGAATGTTTAACTTGCATGTGAGAGTGACACAGACGAGTGTCAAAAGGAGAAAAGTATAGTATAAACAAGTATCTGATATACAAAGTGTTCAGGTAACTATGTTGGGAAGGTGACACGGACGGGTGTCAAGGAATTGTGTATATATGTATCTGTGAGTGCAAAGGAGACGCTTTGGCTTTTTGCTGGGGAGATGACACGGACGGGTGTCAAGAAGTATCTGTAATGTATAAGTGATTTGTAAAGAATGCTCGGGCGACTTTACTGGGGCATCATGACACGGATGGGTGTCAAAAGGAGTGTGTACTTGTATTTGTGAGTGTAAGGCAAATGTTTTAGCTCTCTGGTGGGGATATGACACGGACGGGTGTCAAGAAGTATCTGTATTTGTAAGAGAAATGTCTGGGCTCTCTGCCGGGGAATTTTGGGGAGTTTTCTGTATACCGTTGATGGATTGTCAGTATTCACAAGTGTTTGGTTCGACACATGGCTTATGATTATGCAATATGTTTGATTTTTGCCGTAATGCTCCGTATTAGACGGAATGCTACGCTCTGTGGGGAGAATGTGGTGTGAATGCTATGATTATGCAAAGATACCGATCCGGGATTCGGATCCCGTTGTTGCGAAGATCTCTGGCCGATCTGCTTGAAGTGGACATCCCAACTGGGGATGAGATCATTGGTAGATCTGATAAGATGTATCTGCTTGGAGGAACAGGTCACTGATAGACCCATCCTTGTAATGAGGGACCCAACTGGGGTTTGTGGAAGCTTTCTTCACTCTGTTGTGATTTCTTCGGACGTTGCTCTTCTGGATAGAGGCTGAAGCTCTGTGGGGAGATGGTTCCTCGGCTTTTGTGCTTGGCTGAGGAGGAAATAACAAATGGCAACTCGGCTGGGGAGAAAGCACTTCTGGTGCTAAGACTGAGTAGATAATGACTTGCCAGCCTGCTGGGGTAAAGCTTTCGTGCCCCAGGCTGTGCTTTGTACACCTGCAATCCTGAAAAGACAGAGAAACGCATAGGTAATCCCGAGGTATTCCTTACCAGATTCTGTCATAAGAGTTTATACACCCCGGGAGTAAGTATATTTCCTGTAAGCATGTATTTAAAAGAGAGGCATATGTATTTATGCAATCAGTATCTTAGAGACATCGGACATTTTTGCAAATGAAAATAGAATGTATAAGACAAAACATGACTGAAAGTCTGATTTTTATTAATTCATGTGCCCTGAATTGGCAAGATACAGTCAAAGAAACAAGTCCTCTGGAATGAGGAGATTGTTACAAATTGAGAAACAAAAGATGTTGGCAACGTTGATGGCGCTTCAAGGAGCTTCCCTTCGCTATGACTCGTATGACATTTGACGCTCTTCTCCTCTTGCTTTCTGAAGAGAGTTGATTCTGAAAGAAGCTTGATCCTTTTGAAGCTTACCAAGTTGTAAGTGATACAGACGAACTCAGAATACAGTTGTTCGCTTATTCCCTTATTTTGCATGGATCGCCCTTTCGGGTTTTCAGTCCATCGGGATACCCATTTTTGCCTGAGTTGTCCAATGCGGCTTTTCAACTCAGCGGGTGTACATTTTTTGTTTAATTTCCCTTATTTTTGCCCGAGTCTTTTATTCTGTTTTTGACTCGCCGGGATGCCCTATTTTTGCCTGGACTTACATTCTGTTTTTATGTCCAGCAGGTCATTTTATGCGAAGTATTTTTTAACTGCATCTGAATTCACAGGGGACGGGAAGTCTTCACCATCCATAGTGCTGAGCATCAGTGCTCCACCTGAGAAAACTTTCTTTACTACGAATGGCCCTTCATAGTTCGGAGTCCACTTGCCCCTATGGTCTGTATGAGGAGGGAGGAGTCTTTTCAGCACAAGATCTCCTACTTGGTACTCTCGGAGCCTGACTTTCTGATCGAAGGCTTTCTTCATCCTTTTCTGATATAACTGCCCATGACAGATTGCAGCCAATCTCTTCTCTTCAATCAGACTCAGTTGTTCGTATCGGGACCGGACCCATTCTGCTTCGTTCAGCTTAACATCCATCAGTACACGTAGAGAGGGTAATTCAACTTCAACAGGTAGGACTGCCTCCATACCATACACAAGTTGATACGGTGTTGCCCTAGTGGATGTTCTGATTGATGTACGGTACCCATGCAAGGTAAACGGTAGCATTTCGTGCCAGTCTTTATAGGTGACTACCATTTTCTGCACAATCTTCTTGATATTCTTATTAGCCGCCTCAACTGCGCCATTCATCTTTGGCCTGTAAGAAGAAGGATTGTGGTGTTGGTTCTTGAAGTCCCGGTACAGCTCTGCCATCATTTTGTTGTTCAAATTAGAACCATTATCAGTAATGATTCGCTCGGGCACTCCATACCGACAGATGATGTCTCTCTTTAGAAATCGGGCTACCACTTGCCTTGTAACATTCGCGTAGGAAGCTGCCTCAACCCACTTGGTAAAATAGTCAATGGCAACCAGGATGAATCTGTGGCCATTTGAAGCGGTCGGTTCAATCTTGCCAATCATGTCAATGCCCCACATAGCAAAGGGCCAGGGTGAAGACATCACATTCAGAGGATTCGGAGGAACATGCACTTTATCCGCATAGATCTGGCATTTATGGCATTTTCTGGCATAGGCACAACAGTCGGCGTCCATTGTGATCCAGTAATAACCTGATCTTAGCAACTTCTTGGCCATGGCATGCCCTCCTGCATGGGTACCAAAGGATCCTTCGTGCACTTCGTGCATTAACAAGCCTGCTTCTGTTCTATCAACGCACCGGAGAAGTACCATATCAAAGTTTCTCTTGTACAGGGAACCATCAGTATTCAGGAAGAAACTACCAGCAAGCCTTCTTAAAGTCTTCTTGTCATTGGAAGATGCCCCAGGTGGGTATGTTTGATCCTCCAAGAAGCACTTAATGTCATGGAACCAAGGCTTATTATCTTTAAACACGTCTGCTGCAAATACATACGCTGGCCTGTCAAGTCTGGATACTGAGATCCGAGGTACAAAGTTGGCAGCTTGAACTTTGATCATTGATGAAATGGTAGCCAGAGCATCTGCAAACTGATTTTCGTCCCGAGGGATATACTCAAGCTTGACCGTTGTGAAGAAAGTCAATAACCTCCTCGTATAATCCCTGTAAGGTATCAGATGATCCTGATGGGTGTACCATTTGTCGTTGGTTTGATTAACTACCAGAGCTGAATCTCCGAATACGGTCAATGTTTTGATCCTGAGGTCAATGGCTTCCTCAAGACCCATAATGCAAGCTTCGTATTCAGCTTCGTTGTTAGTGCAGTTGAAAGTGAGTCTTGCCGAGAAAGGCATGTGAATTCCCTTAGGTGTAATGAGTACTGCACCAACACCACGACCATTCATGTTAACAGCCCCATCAAACATCATAGCCCATTCCTCTTTCGGGTCAGGCCCTTCAGTGTGAATAGGCTCTTCGTGATCTTTTGCTTTTATGAACATGATGTCTTCATCAGGGAAGTCAAATCTCATAGGCTGGTAGTCATCAATGGGTTGCTCAGCAAGATAATCAGACAATACACTGCCTTTGATGGCTTTCTGAGATGTGTACTGAATGTCGTATTCCGTGAGGATCATTTTCCATCTTGCAACCCATCCGGTAAGTGCTGGCTTCTCAAAAATGTACTTAACTGGGTCCATCTTGGAGATCAATAAAGTAGTGTGGGTCAACATATACTGTCTCAGTCGGCGAGCAGCCCACGCTAAAGCACAGCAAGTTTTCTCGAGCAGTGAATAACGTTGTTCACAGTCGGTAAACTTTTTGCTCAGGTAGTATATTGCGTACTCTTTTCGACCAGACTCGTCATGCTGGCCCAGCACACACCCCATTGACTCTTCTAATACTGTCAAGTACATTATCAGAGGTATTCCTTCAACTGGAGGCATAAGGATTGGAGGCTCTTGTAAGTACTCTTTGATCTTGTTAAAAGCCCTCTGGCAGTCTTCGTTCCACCTGACCGTTTGTTCTTTTCTTAACAGCTTGAACAAGGGTTCACAGGTTGCAGTAAGGTGAGATATGAACCTTGAAATGTAGTTCAATCTACCTAGAAACCCCCGAACTTCTTTTTCTGTCTTCGGTGCAGGCATCTCTTGAATGGCTTTAACCTTATCAGGGTCAACTTCAATCCCTTTCTCGCTTACAATAAAGCCCAGCAGCTTACAAGATCGCACCCCGAATGTGCACTTGTTGGGGTTTAACTTCAGTTGGTACTTCCTCAGACGCTTGAATAACTTCAGCAGATTCGCCAGGTGATCTTCTTCTGTGAGGGACTTGGCAATCATGTCATCCACATAACATTCAATTTCTTTATGGATCATATCGTGGAATAATGTTACCATAGCTCGTTGATAAGTTGCACCCGCATTCTTCAATCCGAATGGCATCACCTTGTAACAGAACGTGCCCCAGGGTGTGATGAAAGTTGTCTTCTCCATGTCTTCAGGCGACATCTTGATCTGATTGTATCCTGAAAATCCATCCATGAAGGAGAATACCGAGAACTGAGCCGTATTATCCACCAATACATCAATGTGAGGTAAAGGGAAATCATCTTTCGGGCTGGCTCTGTTCAGATCCCGGTAGTCCACGCACATCCTCACTTTGCCGTCTTTCTTAGGCACAGGTACAATATTAGCGACCCACGGCGGGTAACTAGTTACAGCAAGGAAACCGGCGTCCCACTGCTTTTGCACCTCTTCCTTTATCTTCATTGCCATATCTGGGCGAGTACGGTGCAGCTTCTGTTTTACTGGCGGGCAGTCTTCTTTTAAAGACAGCTTGTGCATGACAATATCGGTGTCCAACCCTGGCATATCCTGATAAGACCAAGCAAACACATCCACATATTCACGAAGCATGTCAATCAGTTATTCTTTCACTGAGTCTTGTAGGCAGGCCCCGATCTTAACTTCTTTCACATCTTCATCCGTACCAAGATTAACTGTTTCGACCTCCTCCTGATGAGGGGTGATAACCTTCTCCTCTTGCCTTAACAACCTGGCTAGCTCTTCAGGAAGCTCATAATCTTCTTCAACCCCTTCATCAGCTTGATTGATTGGATTGTCAAAGTCATACGAAGCCATAGCTGTGCTGTTGTCGGTGTAGTCTGAAAGGCACTCTCTGCAAGGGTTTAGATTGTTCATTTTAGTGATTGATTTTAATCTTGTTTAGAAAAAAGTGAAATGAAGTTTATCATTTTGGAAAACATTGCCATTTTATTTTTGTACAAAAAGAAAAATGAAAAACAGTGAGCGGAAAAGAAAAAGACTCATTTGCAAAAGATGTCCGATATTCATTGATTGATCTGTTTGCACAAAATCACAAGATGGCCTGATTACAAAATGAGTCTTGTCATCTTGGGCAAGATGCAAGACTTGATGCATGCTTAAAAATACAGGAAATAATAATTACTCTGCAGGAGTAACCCTTATAATTTCCTGGGAAGACCAGTTTGAGATACGGCTCCCCGGGATCCTTGGACGTATCCATCTCTCCAGGTTGCGTTCATCTTCCGACTCATCTTCCAAGTTGTTCACTGCATCCGGGGTGAGCATCTCCCCGCTGACAAAACTGGGCTTCTTAGCAGCCTCTGATTGATCTTTTTGAGTTGGTCTGTAACCCAACCCAAATTTGTCCTCCTTCTTCTCCATGGGCAGCAGTTTGCCCCAACCTTGGGCAGTCCTCTCTTCAACAACCTTCCTGGCTTGCTGATAAGACGTTATGGAGGTTCCAAGTACAGCAGATGCTTCATTAATGTTCAGGGCTTCAAATCCCTGGCTCATGGTTTCATGGATTTCTCCATCCATCTCGATATACTTGTACGTAGCCTGATGGCTAACAAAGATATCTTCTTCACCACAGATGGTGATGATCTGACCTTCCCACTCAAATTTCAGCTTCTGGTGAAGGGTAGACGTAACTGCGCCAGCGGCATGGATCCAAGGTCTACCCAACAAACAGCTGTAGGCTGGCTGAATGTCCATCACATAGAAGGTAATTTTAAAAGTTTGCGGGCCAATCATCACAGGAAGATCAATCTCCCCTAGCACTGATCTTTTAGAGCCATCAAATGCTCTTACCACCAAATTACTCGGACGCAGTGCCAAGCCATCATACTTCAGCTTCACCAAGGCTTTCTTTGGTAGAACATTGAGTGAAGACCCAGTGTCCACCAGTACATGGGATAGAACAGCACCCTTGCATTCTAGAGTGATGTGTAAAGCCTTGTTGTGGTTACGCCCCTCAGTTGTTAAGTCAGCATTGGTAAAACCCAGTCCATGACTGGTGTTGACATTTGCTACCACAGTTTCTAGCTGATTAACAGTGATCTCCTCTAGCACGTAAGCTGTGAAATTCTGTGATCAGGTATGAGATGTCCTAAGAGATGTCCCAACACTTGATAGGACACTTGACAAATTTAACCAAAACTTAAATAGCAAGAAAAGTAAACAACACAGAAGTTTGTTAACCCAGTTCAGTGTATAACCACACCTACATCTGGAGGCTACCAAGCCAGGAGGAAATCCACTATAAGTAATATTAATTCTAGACTTAAACCACCCTATTTAATCTATCACTTAATAACTACCCAATGCAATTTCTACCTAAGACACACCTTAGATAAGAGTACCCTACTCACTCCCCCTCAATCACACAGTGATCAAGTTTACAAGTTTAATGAAATTGAAGACATTCTTCAAACAATACAGCTTGATCTTACTTCACAGTTTCAATCAAGTCAAAAATGCACTTTTGCTTAAAAGCTCATAAAGTGGTACAATATAAAACACTTGCTATTAAAACACTAGACACCCTATTTGGTCTTCTGAAATTCGTACTCAATTCTATGAGTTTCTGTTGATTAAATAGGTATCTGAATTTTGGGCTTTCTGTAGAGAGATCCAGCCCTAATGCGCATGCAGCTTCCACCTTGAATTAGGGTTTGTTACCTCCTAGATTCTAGGTGCTTTAGGTCTTCTGTTTTAATCTGAATCTTCAATATAAATCTCCCTACAGATGCGCCTTGTTCTGTTTTTATCCATCATTAATTAATTCCAGATAACTCTCCTTAAATATCTCTGATCAGTTAATCAATAATTAATTCTGGTAGCAGGTCTGAGATGTCTCAACATCTGTTGGGACATCCTGAAAAACTGAACTTAAGTTATTTACACAATGTCCCAACATCTGATGAGACATCCTGAAATAAGTTCATATACTCTGTTTGATAATGTCCCAACATTTGATAGGACATTCTGAACTGAATTCAACATTTCTTGTTGGTCAAAAATTCTGCCAATTCTTAAACATCTACAAACTCCCCCTTTGGCTAATTTTTGGCTAACATTTTTTCTGATTATCAGAGTGCAGCAGAAGTTCTTTTTATCAGAGTATAGCATTACTTTTCTGTTGATTCATATTTGAGATTACTCCCCCTCAAACATATATGTATCCAGTTTTGTTTCAACAGAAATTTTTATCAAAACACACTGATTCAGTTCAGACACAAACAAACAGATTTTTCATTCATAATTAAACAGCAATACAATTTGTTGTTGTTGTTGTTCTCCCCCTTGTTAGACACAAATTATGGGGCCAAAGATACTAATCCAGAAATACAATGCAGTGTTGTCATTACATTTGCCTCACCTACAATGATCACTCAGATTCATCACTCTCAGTTTCTTCATCAGCTTCAGTTTCTTCATCAGATGCAGCTTTCTGATCTTCTTCACTCTCCAACCTTTGAATGATTTCCTCAAGCTTCTGCTTTCTAGCTTCAAGCTCTTTGCAAGTGCTTTTGAGTTCAGCAATTAGGGCCTTCTTGGAGATTGGAGTCTTAGCAGTTGAAGAACCTGCAGATGTCCCAGAAGGTGCTTCAACATCTGCAGCATGATGACTGAGGAATAACTTGTAGTGAAAAGCCAGGGGGCTTTCTCTTTTGCAGGCTGTATCCTTGTCAGTGAGAATTCCAGGGTATTGATTGAGCACTATACCACACAGCAATGATGGAAAAGCTATTGGCAGCTTTGTTGCAGAAGAGCTGGCATGCTTCAAGGTCTGATAAAAAATGTAAGCTCCATAGTCCATCTTGGTTTGAGTTCCCACAGCATAGATAAACCTGGCCAGACCAGTGGAGATTGAAGAAGTGTGGTTGGTAGGCACCCAGTTAGCTGTACCAATCCTGTTCAGCATGGCATATTTTCTGGTAAGCATGCTCACTGAGAGCTTTCCCTTCACAGGCCATGCCTTGACCTGGTTTGCAGTGATAACCTTGCAGACTTGGTTATCTGTCTTACCTAGCTCATTGGGTCCATCTGTTTCTCTTCCTAGATACTGATTGATGATTTGAGGAGAAAACTCTACACATTTACCTCTAACAAAAACTTTTCTAAACTCAGAGAACTTACCATTTGAACAATCCTCCTGAAGATTAACAATGAACTCTTTGACAAGAAGTTCATAGCAGGGAGAGAGATCTGAGACTGTTCTGAATAGTCCTGCAGCAGAGATGAGGTCAATCAGTTCAGTGCACTCAAGTGCATTGCTGCTCAGTTCTCTTTCTAGGGCAACCCTTCTTTGGTACACAAACTTCCATCTGTTGACACTAGAGACATGATGGAATGATATGTTGTCCAAGGGAGCTTCTGGAACAGCAGTTGAAGCCCTAGATGGTGCTGGTTTCTTCTTGGGAGGAGATGTTGGGACATCTGATTCAACATCTGAGTCTGATGGTGTGACAGCTTTTCTCTTCTGGGTTTGGACTTTACTCCATGGTTTTGTTGGACCAAAGGCAGCTTTAGCTTTGCCTTTCTTTGGGGAAGCTTTCTTCTTCTCAGGAATTTCAGCTTCAGCTTGCACCTTTCCTTTCCTGGACCTGAGCCTTTTGGCTATGCTAGGTCTAACAGAGGCTATGATCTCTGTATCAGAGTCCTGCTCCAGGTTGACCACTGGAGGAGATTGAGCAGTCTCCTCTTCATCTGGTTGATCAGCAGGGATTTGATCTTCATTTGAGGCTTTGGTCTGATCCTCAGAGACTTCTTCATCATTTTCATTTGAGGCCTTATTCTGGTCCTCAGTTTGTTCCAAATCAGCATCAGATGAGTTCTTTTTCTTATCTTCAGATGTTCCAACATCTATTGGGACATCTTGTTCTGCAGGAGTGTCCTTTGCAGCTTGAGCTTGTTCTTCTTGAGGTGCAGGCATGGTGTTCAGAGGAAAAGAGATCCCACTCACCACTCTTTGTTCAAAAAGAATTTGGTTGACAATCTCCTTGATGGAATCATCCACATATTTTGAAGATTTTGGGGGCATGTTAGCAGGAGAGGGAATGCCTCCTTTGGCTTTGCTGCGGACTTGATCTTTAGCTCTCTTTGGAGTTCTTGGCTTTTTAGTGTGAGAAGCACTTCCTCTGAGTTCGTCCAATGGAGTTGATATCATTGGAACTACAGAGATTGGAGTTGCATGAACTACGTCTTCTTTGTTGAGAACTTCTTCAGGAGTGTTAGGGTTTTGAGACATTGTTAAGGAATATGGATGAAGAGCTTTAGGGTTGATGATTTCTGAAGAATAGCTAGTTAATGAGATTCGCTTGTGATAGAATGATGAGAATCTTGATAGCTGATTATAAACAGTTACTAAATAAGTAGCCGTTACATTGCAAATTATTAGGAATGGAATTCCCAAGGATCTTGTCCAGACTAGTTTTGCCATCTGGAACTTATGCCATACAATGTCATATGACATGTTGGCACATCTCATTAACTGCTAAATATCACATAAACAGATTCCAAGTTTGCCCCTTAAGTTCTCAAATTGTGTAGCATCCAATGCTTTGGTAAAGATATCAGCTAACTGCAGATTTGTAGCTACATGCTCCAATGAAATCACCTTTTCTTCTACAAGATCTCTGATGAAATGATGTCTGATATCAATATGCTTGGTTCTGCTATGTTGGATAGGATTCTTTGATATGTTGATTGCACTTAAGTTGTCACAGTACAATGTCATGACATCCTGTGGGACATTGTACTCAGTGAGCATTTGCTTCATCCAAACCAACTGAGAACAACTGCTTCCAGCTGCTATATATTCAGCTTCAGCTGTAGATAAGGATACACAATTTTGTTTCTTACTGAACCAAGAAATCAAATTGTTTCCTAGAAAGAAACATCCTCTTGAGGTACTTTTTCTGTCATCAGCACTTCCAGCCCAATCAGCATCACAGAAGCCAGTAAGAATTGGTTTACATCCATGAAAGTACATTATGCCATAGTCACAAGTACCATTAACATATTTAAGGATTCTCTTGACTTGATTGAGATGACTGACTTTTGGATCAGCTTGATATCTTGCACATACACCTACTGCAAATGCTATGTCTGGTCTGCTAGCAGTCAAGTATAACAAGCTTCCAATCATGCTTCTGTATAGGCTTTGATCTACATTCTCACCCTTTTCATCTTTAGTCAGCTTTAAATGTGTGGGGGCAGGAGTTCTCTTATGAGAAGCATTTTCCATTCCAAATTTCTTGACTAGGTTCTTGGAATACTTACTTTGGGAAATGAACATTGAGTCTTCCATTTGCTTTATTTGCAGACCAAGAAAGTAGGTTAACTCTCCTACTAGGCTCATTTCAAATTCAGATTCCATCTGCTTGACAAAATGTTTGACCATCCTGTCAGACATCCCACCAAACACAATGTCATCAACATATATTTGAGCAATCATGACATTTCCTTCTTCATCTTTAACAAACAAGGTTTTGTCAATACCACCTTTTCTGTACCCTTGCTTGATAAGAAATGTGGTCAGTCTTTCATACCATGCCCTTGGAGCTTGTTTCAATCCATAAAGTGCCTTCTTTAGTTTGTATACATGATTTGGACAGCTTGGATCAACAAATGCTTTAGGCTGTTCTACATATACCTCTTCATTAAGATAACCATTTAAAAAGGCACTTTTCACATCCATTTGAAATAGCTTGAACTTTAAGATACAAGCAATTCCTAACAGTAGTCTGATTGATTCAAGCCTTGCTACTGGTGCAAAGGTTTCATCAAAGTCTACCCCTTCAATTTGAGTGTATCCTTGAGCTACAAGTCTAGCTTTGTTCTTTGTAACAACTCCTTGTTCATTTGATTTGTTCTTATACACCCATTTTGTTCCAATCACATTTATGTCATCAGGTCTAGGAACAAGATTCCACACTTCATTCCTTGTGAATTGACCTAATTCCTCTTGCATAGCACAAATCCAGTATTCATCAGTAAGAGCTTCCTTGATGTTTTTAGGTTCTATTTTAGAAACAAAACAAGAACTTGAAATCACTTCTCTTGATCTAGTGCTCACACCTCTGTTGGGATCACCAATTATTAAATCTTTGGGATGATCCTTCTGTATTCTGATGGAGGGAGGTTTGCTGGATTCTTCTTTCCTTGTATCAGATTGAGTGAAGTTATAATGATCATCCTTTTCTTCAGCTTCAATCTTGATATCAGCAGATGTTCCAACATCTTCTGGGACATCTGTAGGAGCATCATCAATTATCACATTTATGGACTCCATGATAACCTTGGTTCTAGAATTAAATACTCTATATGCTCTGCTGTTTATAGAGTATCCAAGGAAAATCCCTTCATCACTTTTAGGATCCATTTTTCTCCTTTGCTCCCTATCTGCCAGAATATAACAGTTACTTCCAAACATATGAAAGTACTTAACAGTGGGTTTTCTGTCCTTCCAGACTTCATATATTGTGGACAAGGTTCCTTTCCTTAAAGTAACTCTGTTATGGATGTAGCAGGCAGTGTTCATAGCTTCAGCCCAGAAGTACAGAGGTAACTTTTTAGCATGGATCATAGCTCTTGCTGATTCTTGAATAGTTCTATTCTTTCTTTCAACAATCCCATTCTGTTGAGGAGTGATAGGAGAAGAATATTCATGATTGATTCCTTCTGAAGAGCAGAAATCTAAGAACTTTTGATTCTCAAATTCTTTTCCATGATCACTTCTAATTCTGATCACACAGCTGGATTTTTCCCTTTGTAATCTTTGACATAATTCTTTGAATACATCAAATACATCAGACTTTTCTTTGATGAAATTTATCCATGTATATCTTGAAAAGTCATCAACCACCACATAGGCATACCTCTTACCACCAAGGCTTTCAACTTGCATAGGTCCCATAAGATCCATATGTAAGAGTTCCAAAACTTTGGAAGTTGTCAGATGTTGGAGCTTTGGATGGGACATCTTGGTTTGTTTGCCTATTTGACATTCACCACATATTTTGCCATCATCAATCTTCAGTTTAGGAATACCTCTTACAGCATCCATAGATATGATCTTCTTTATGCCTCTGAAATGAAGATGACCTAGTCTTTGGTGCCATAGTTTTACTTCTTCTTCCTTAGCTAAAGAACAAGTTGAAGTGAGACTGTGGTTCTGAGATTCCCACATGTAACAGTTGTCTTTAGATCTGGCTCCTCTCATGACCACCTCTTGTTCTTTGTTAGTTACTATACATTCAGTTTTGGTAAAGTTTACACTGTACCCTTGATCACATAGTTGACTTATACTGATCAGGTTAGCAGTTAAACCTTTAACTAGCAGCACATCATCTAGTCTTGGAACATCTTGACAGTCCAAGGTTCCAACTCCCTTGATTTCTCCTTTAGCTCCATCTCCAAAGGTTACATACCTGGATGAATGTGACTTTAAGTTTACTAGCAAGTTCTTCAATCCAGTCATGTGTCTTGAACATCCACTGTCAAAGTACCAGTCTTCTTTAGCTGATACTCTTAGTGATGTATGTGCTATATATGCAACATTTTTCTTTGCCCATTTGAGTTGAGATTTCTTTTGATGCCTCTGCCCTGTGTGTTGTTCATTGTTAGATCTACAAGATTGATTGCTGATCTAGTTCTTGGGTATGTGGCTTTGATCAGACTGAATGCTAGCTTTTGGTCTCCATACCTTTTTGATGACCTCTGTCTTCTGCTTAGGAGGTTGCTGATTTCTTTGATGTCTATGCAGCACTTTCTTGATACCTTCTACTTTCTGCTTAGAAGATTGCTGATATATCTGATTTGGATATCCATGTAGCTTATAACAATGAGGTTTGATATGCCCAAATCTTCCACAGTGATGGCATCTCCATCTTTGATACTTCTTCTTCATTTTGTTCTTTCCAGAATGTTGAGACATCTGTTGGAACATTATGTTTGACTTTGTGTTCTGATGTTGAAGCATCTGTTGGGACATCTTGTTTGACTGTGTGGATTTTGAAGTAGTTTTGCTAGAGCTGGCTTCATCCTTATGATCTCTGTTATATCCCAGTCCACTTTTGTCCCCTGAATGCTTATTGTTGCTGAGAATAACATCCAGTGTATTTGAGCTGCTGTTCAACATTCTAACAGATTTGGACATATGTTCCAACTTAGAGTTGAGAAGAGTTACTTCACTTTTCAAGGTGTCAATGGTTTCTTGATCACTTGCTTTTTCATCTTCTAATGCCTCATTCTGCTTCTTTAGCTTTATAACCTCACTGCATATTTCAGTGCTTCTTTTGTATAGATCTTTGAATGCTTGCTCAAGATCTGCATAAGTAAGCTCTCCATCACTGGAATCACTTTCATACTCACACAGTCCAGCTAAAGCAGTGATATGCTTAGCTGATTCTTCTTCTGAATCACCTCCTGAGTCTTCATCAGACCAGGTTACAGATAGTCCTTTCTTTTGCCTTTTTAAGTAGGTAGGGCATTCATTCTTGATGTGTCCATATCCTTCACATCCATGGCATTTGATTCCTTTTTCTTGACTGGTCTTTTCAGCAAGATTTGATCTTCTGTCAGCATCATAAGTTCTCTTGTTTTCAGAAGAGTTTGTGTATCTTCCACTGGAATTGGATTTGCCTTCCATACCTCTGAGAATCTTTTTGAATTGTCTTCCAAGCATAGCAATGTTGTCTGACAAGCTTTTATCATTTTCTGGTTCATTATCTTCTTCTTCATCAGTATTTGACACCAATGCTATGCTTTTGTTCTTTTTAACATTTGTGTCATTCATTCCCATCTCAAAAGTTTGAAGGGAACCAATGAGTTCTTCAACTTTCATGGAGCATATGTCTTGAGCTTCTTCTATTGCTGTGACTTTCATGTCAAATCTTTTTGGCAAAGATCTGAGAATCTTTCTCACAAGCTTTTCATCAGTCATCTTTTCTCCCAAAGCTCCAGAAGTATTGGCTATATCCAAGATGTTCATGTAGAACTCATGAATTGATTCATCTTCCTTCATTCTCAAGTTTTCAAACTTGGTGGTGAGAAGTTGAAGTCTTGACATTTTTACTTTTGATGTTCCTTCATGAGTTGTTTTGAGAGTGTCCCAAACATCTTTGGCTAGCTCACAATGATGCACAAGTCTGAAAATGTTCCTATCAATGCCATTGAATAAGGCATTTAAGGCTTTTGAGTTGCCTAGTGCTGAATCTTCTTCCTCCTTACTCCATTCTTCTTCAGGTTTCAGCACTTTTGATCCATCTTTGGTGTCTTGGACAGGATGATCCCATCCAACATTTACTGCTCTCCATGCCCTGTTGTCAAGTGATCTTAAGAATGCAATCATTCTTGGCTTCCAGTAGTCATAATTAGATCCATCCAGTATAGGTGGTCTATTTACTGACCCTATATCTCTGTCCATGTTACATAATTTGTTTTCCCTAGATCTCACCCAGTATAAACAGGCAGGGTGCCTGCTATGATGCCAATTGAAATTCTGTGATCAGGTATGAGATGTCCTAAGAGATGTCCCAACACTTGATAGGACACTTGACAAATTTAACCAAAACTTAAATAGCAAGAAAAGTAAACAACACAGAAGTTTGTTAACCCAGTTCAGTGTATAACCACACCTACATCTGGAGGCTACCAAGCCAGGAGGAAATCCACTATAAGTAATATTAATTCTAGACTTAAACCACCCTGTTTAATCTATCACTTAATAACTACCCAATGCAATTTCTACCTAAGACACACCTTAGATAAGAGTACCCTACTCACTCCCCCTCAATCACACAGTGATCAAGTTTACAAGTTTAATGAAATTGAAGACATTCTTCAAACAATACAGCTTGATCTTACTTCACAGTTTCAATCAAGTCACAAATGCACTTTTGCTTAAAAGCTCATAAAGTGGTACAATATAAAACACCTGCTATTAAAACACTAGACACCCTATTTGGTCTTCTGAAATTCATACTCAATTCTATGAGTTTCTGTTGGTTAAATAGGTATCTGAATTTTGGGCTTTCTATAGAGAGATCCAGCCCTAATGCGCATGCAGCTTCCACCTTGAATTAGGGTTTGTTACCTCCTAGATTCTAGGTGCTTTAGGTCTTCTGTTTTAATCTGAATCTTCAATATAAATCTCCCTACAAATGCGCCTTGTTCTGTTTTTATCCATCATTAATTAATTCCAGATAACTCTCCTTAAATATCTTTGATCAGTTAATCAATAATTAATTCTGGTAGCAGGTCTGAGATGTCTCAACATCTGTTGGGACATCCTGAAAAACTGAACTTAAGTTATTTACACAATGTCCCAACATCTGATGAGACATCCTGAAATAAGTTCATATACTCTGTTTGATAATGTCCCAACATTTGATAGGACATTCTGAACTGAATTCAACATTTCTTGTTGGTCAAAAATTCTGCCAATTCTTAAACATCTACAAGCTGCATGCAAGACTTTCAATAATGCATTCCTGTGAGCTTCAGAACACATCAACAGGGATAATATGGAGATCTTTGAGGGAGTTTGGTGAAGCTGATCCACCACCTTGTAATCACTTCTCTTTATAATCCTCATAAACTCGTCTACATCTTGTTCAAAAGATGTCTTCTGAGTTTCTTTGACAGTTGGTTCTTCAACTACCACACTCTTCCCCTTTGCTTTGGCAGCAGCTTCTACTTCGGCATTAGGTCTTTGCAATTGTGAGGCAAAAAGGCGTCCGCTTCTGGTGAAGCCTCCGCCTCCCCCAACATTATCAATCTGTGGAGAAGAGGTTGAAGAATCCAAAGTGATTTTCTCCCCGTTGCAGTAGAGGTCAGAGCCATAATGCCAAGGTATGGCATTACTGCTTTCATATGGAACGGGTCCAGGCACCGTGATGGTAACTGGACTGAATGCAGCAGAGGAGGGTACTGAAATGGTGTGCGGATCATAGTAGATGGTGACTGGTGACCTGGAAGGAGGTGCCACTGTTTGTTGTTGAAAGTTGTTGTTTGGAGGTACATTTGAGGGATCATAATAAATGGTGACTGCTGAGATATCTTCATTATTTTCTGTTGGCGTTGTAGAAGATCTTGCTGGATAAATGGATGTTGGTGTTGTAGAGGATTCTGCAGAATGAAAGGATGCTGATGTTGTAGAAGAAATGGTTGTTGACATCTGATTTGTTGAAGTGATGGACGGAGCCATTGTTGATGATATCGATGAATTGTTCGGAATGATTGTTGTTGCAGTTGTAGGAGAGTCAGGAACTGTTGCCAAAGGGATTGCTGGATTTGTAGGCGCCGATGTTGTGATCTGAAGTATACCACTTTTGATGAGACCATCTATGCCGCTTCTCAAGTTATCACACCCGTTGACCGAAATGTTGCAATAACCACAACCGAGCTCACACCCGGGGAACATTTGGCATTCTAGGAGCTGAGCCTTAATTTCTACCAGAGGCGTCCGAATCTGCCCAACACTGGAGATTAAGAAAGATGGCTTGTCTTCCTCAATGGCATTAATCCTTGGTCCTCCATGATTGGGCATGGGATTCTAGTTGACATTTGGCGGGGGTGCAAAGTTGAGGGCTTTAGAGTCCACCAGGTCTTGTACCTTCATTTGCAAAGCCCTGCATTTCTCCGTATTGTGGCCAGGTGCATTGGAGTGAAAAGCACATCTGGCGTTGACATCATAGTTTCTTGGAAGACTGGAGGGATCTGGTGGTGCCAATGTCCTTAGTTCAACCAAGTTGAGTTTCAGGAGTTGTGGTAATAAAGCGGCATAAGGCATAGGGATAGGGTCAATCACCCTATTTGCCTGTGACGACCTTTGTTGAAAAGGTCTTTGCTGTTGATTGTTGTTATTGTTGTTGTAGGTTCTTTGTGGCGGATACTGAACTTGCTGTTGATAATGAGGTTGTTGTTGTTGTTGATATGCTGGTTGCTGAGGAATCGGAGCTGGAATTGTGACAGCTGCTACTGATCTGTGGACATACTGAGGTCTGCCCCTGCTAGCATGAATGGCATTTGTCTCACCGGTTCTCCTGGGTCCCACAAAAGGTTTCCTGGGGTTGCTGGACGAGCTTGCACCATTATCGGAAATCTTGCCCATCTTCAGAAGGCTTTCAATTCTTTCTCCAGCTATAACAACGTCAGCGAAGCTGGTGGAAGAAAAGGCAGCTAGCCTATCAATGTATGTCCCTTGCAGAGTATTCATAAACATGTCGGCCATTTCTCTTTCCGACATGGGTGGCTGGACAGCAGCAGCAAGCTGTCTCCACCTCTGGGCATATTCCCGGAAGCTTTCTCTGGAGGACTGAGACATTCCCATAAAAAGGGTCCTGTTAGGAGCCATGTCCAGATTGTATTGATATTGTCTGATGAAGGCCTCACCTAGGTCCTTCCAGCATCTGATTGTAGCTCTGGTCAAGTGAGAGTACCATTCCCTTGAAGCCCCAGTCAAACTGTCTTCAAAGTAAAACATCCACAGTTTTTCATCCATTGTGTATGCTTTAAGTCTCCCCAGAAAGGATTGTAAGTGAATTCGTGGACAGGAAGTTCCATTGTACTTATCGAAGCACGGGGGTTTAAACTTGTGGGGAATCCTTACCCCATCCACTAACCCCATATCCATGACATCAAAACCCAGGGAATTTTGAGACTCCAGAGATCTCAACTTCTCAGCAATTTCATCAAGTCTCCTATCATAGACTTCATCCCCAGCTCCCATTACAGTGAATTGCTCCTCCTGGGGGTCTTCTTGTAAGATTCTGCCTGCAGTAGTGTTTCCTTGCACATTTACCGGGATATTGACTTCCGGGTGTAGATGAGGCCCATATACTGGTGGATTAACATGAGGCTGAACCCTCTCATTGTTACTTGTTCCTCCAGTTCCCAGATGGGGTTCTTCTGGGGTCTGTCTTTCTACCAATGCCCTCAATCTTTCTTGACTTTGGGCCAAGCCATTCATTACTTCCATGAACTAGGTCATTTGGTTCCTCATCTCCAGCCTTTCAATGGCCATTTGAATCCTGACTTCTGTCAGATCTTGCTGTACTTGGTCCATCTGGATACCAGGAAGATTGTTGCGAGTGGGATATCTATGCGGACGGTTGAGAGGGAACACCCGACGGCGAGCAATAATTCCTGAACCACAACAGAGTTAGATACAAATAACAATGACAAAACCTACAAAACAAAACAAAGGTTAGCATGCAATGCAGTATGCTTATTTGTTTCCAAGGTATCCGACTTGGCACTTGGTTTTGACCTTTCCAGACCCTGAGGAAGATGCTTTGCTGTTGCTTGAGAAAAGAAACTTAATGAAAAAAACTAGCAAATATATTACAAATGGTGAATCATACATAGTTTGTTTTTACAACATATGCCCCTGAGGGGTCAAACTACAACATAAAAGGAAAAGTACATGAAATGAAAGCAACAACAAACAAAAAGTCAGACATCAAGACCAAATTCATCCTCCTTAACCTCCTTCAGAAGTGCTTCAGTTACAGGACCAGCAGGATGCTCTGTAATGTTTCTGATAAGAAGGTTCCTAGTGGTGATAGCAGTGGTCAGCTTCTTGTGCCTGTCTTGGTCCTTTGACCTCTTCACACCAGCCCTAAGCTTCAACTCTGAAATCTCCTTCTGGGCTGCTAGCAGAGCCTCCTGTTGCTTCTTTTCATTGGCCTCCAACTGCTCAATCCTGTCCTGAGTTCTCTTATCCTCCTGAGTGCGAGCTTCAGTGATCCTGACCCACCTAGCTTGACTTTCTTTCAGATAGAGATCAGTCCTAGCCTTCTGAAACTGGGCCTCTTTACAGGCATTCTTCAAAATTTGCTCCCCAGCTCTTGACTTCTTGATGTAGTCCTCTGCTTTCTCAATCCTGGATAGATGCTCCACCTTGAGCTTTTCCAACCTCTCAATGTCTAGACGACCATCACTCCTCTCCCAGAGGGTCCTCTTTAGAGTTTGAGACAGTTCTCATTCCTCTCCTTCAGTTTCTCAAATTCTTCCAGGCTGACAGTGGCTGGAGGTGGTACTGTGGATGGTCCAGGTGTATCCTCAATGGTGAAAGGCATTCCAGAAATCTGAGCCCTTGCATGAGACCATTCATAATACTGAGCTGAAGCCACATTATTGCATCTCCCAAGAATGGCCATTCCTTTAGTCTGGATGCTGTCCCAAGCCCAGGATGCTTGTCTGACAACAGCTAGATTAGGTTGGATCTCACAATAAAGGGTTTCAGCCAAGTCTTGTACTCTAGGAGGGTGAACCAAAGCATAGCCCAACTGTCTCTTAAACAGCAAAGGGTTGTAGTTGATGCAACCCTTCACTCCTATTAGAGGTACATTGGGGAACTGCCCACAGCTAGTAATTATGTCTCTGCCTTTGGTGCTCTGGGTGCACCACCTGATGTCATCTGAAGTCAAAGCTATGAGTCTCCTAGCCCAATTCTTCTGTTGGTGAGGATTCAGGAAGGCATCAGTCTTGGGTAAGTGTTTAAGCAGCCAGGTATGAAATAGAGGAGCACAACATCTCACCTACCTTCCTCTTTGCTTCTCATTTCTTTGGTGGACAGAGTAATAGAAGTCTCCCAGCAATATGGGCATTGGGTTCCTCAGAAGGAAGAGATGAATAGCACTCTTGCTGATAAACTTGGGCTCATCTGCAAAAAGTATAACCCCATATATACCGAGGCCTAACAATGCACAAACTGCCTTCCATTCTTCCGAGGAGGCCTTCAGGATGGCCTGAGAAGTGAGAAAGTCCAAGTGTAGACCAAGAATTCCAGCCTTTGTAGTCATGTTCTGCTCAATCAGAATAGGTTCCAAATGCAGTGCTTTTGCCACTTCTTCATTGCTGGGAGAAGCCATCTCTGGGTTGAAGGGGATACCACCCCTGTCAGGTACTCCAATCAGTGATGAAAACTCCTCCAACAGAGGTCCCAACTGAAGATTCTGGAAAGTGAAGCATCTCAGAGGAGGGTCATAGAACTGTAGGCAGGTGTGGATCAAACTCCTCTGAGAAGGGTCCAAGTCCATAACCATGTCAAGGATGCCTCCATAATGCTCTCTGAATAGTGGTATGTGGTCTGGAGTGATAAGTGCATGGACCTGCCTGATGCCAGTCAGCACAGGCTCAAAGAAGTGGTATGAGATGTTGCTCTTCTTGGGTGCCATGACTGCTGATGAAGAGCTGAAACAAATGCTGATGAAGAGCTGAAGACAGGTGCTGATGAAGATCAAAAATCAATACTGGAGATGAGCCACTGTTAGGCTGAGGCTGATGATGAAGGTAACTGCAACAGGTAGCTGATGAAGAGGGGTCTATGCAGACGAAGGGGTCAAAACCAAGCCAGATAATATGGATACCCTGAAAAACAAATAAGCAAATGTTAAATGATGCAATGATGATGTATGCAAATGATATGCAAGGGTTTGTGATCAAGCTGGATCTGATTACTGCCTTGGTATAAGTCCATGTATGTCTAAGAAATCCAGATGGAGGTTCAGAAGTCCAGTAACCAAGGTGGGGGACTCAAATAAAGAGTCACAAGTCCAAGGTTCAAATCACAAGAACTGTCCAAAGTGGAGTACTCTTAATCAAAGTAACAGGGTATGCTGTGGTCAAGGGTACCTGCAAACCTGTAAACAGCCCAACCCCCTCACAGGTGGTGTTATAGAACAAGGATCCTCAGACTTGGATCAGTTATGAGAAGTGTAAACACTTCTAACCCGGAGGTACCGTGTTTACAATAACCATAAAAGATCCTCCTCTAATTCACCTCAGTTTCTGAAGGTCATAATAAAGGTCATCCAGACTTAGCAGGCTTCCCAGATAGCCCTAGCACTACAGGAGATCTGTAGCACAGAGTTCTCAAGAAGAAACCCATATCTGAACCGTGTTTCATATTCCCGCACCAGACCGAAATGGAATGGGAAAGAACATGAACCAATCTAGCCTAGGTGTCACTCAGGTCCCAGGTATAGGACCTTAACTCTCAATAGAACCCCACCCACCAAGACAAAAACCAGATCCAGCCAGATAACAATATGACAGTATGATGTATATAAAGCTGTAAAGAAAGCAATAAATAACTGTACATAAAGCAGTAAATAAAGCAAATATACAAACACAAATAACACATAACACCCCAGTAAACACAAATCAAACAAGCGTTAGGAGGAACCCACAAAAAGAACCAGAAGCCCTGGTTACAATATAAGATTCCCCAGCAGAGTCGCCAAGCTGTCGCTCCCACCAAAATGACACCCAAGGTCAGAAGGGGTACAGACGCGAACAGTCGGCGAAAGGAGGAATGAGAACACACAGGGGTGAACTCAGGAGAAAGAAAAGAGTCGCCAGCTAGGCATTTTTATCCCAGAGGAAAGGTAATGCTGCATAGACCTAGAAAGATATGGACAAGACGGTTGCGAACCAGAGAGACTGAGAAAGGGGGTTGGTTACAACCTGGGAAGGTATTAGCACCCAGATTGTCCGCCGTACTCGATGAGATCCACGCTTAAAAGATTTGTGTTTTAAAGGGGTAGTGTCAGTGCAATCTGTGTATAAAAGAGCTGGAAAAGGATGCAAGTGTCAGTGTAAGAGAAGTGTGAAGTGTATAAGTGTACAGTGTCAGTGTAAGAACAGGAATGAAATGCTCAAGATCATGAGGCTAGAGAATAAAGCTGAAAAGAGGGGGGATACAGAGACTTTTGTTCGATAACTGTCAAGTTATGCCTACGTATCCTCTCGTGTAATGAGGAAGTCAGAACACCGTAGTTCGACCCAGAGAGACTGAAAGATAAGTTGACTTATGAACTGCTTACTTGCCTATGCTCAAGTGTATGACCTGTCTGGCTCAGGTGCAAACTGTCTTGCATTAGACGGAAGAAGCGAGTTCTCGTTTATGAGTGAATGAGATGAGAAAAGAATCCCGGAGGAGACGATTATTGTTTGTTTTTGTGTTTTCAGTCTTTTATTGCTTTTGGAAATTTGTCATAAGTTAATGAGCTTAAGCCTAAACCAGTGGGTTAGTAAACTCATCACATCTTCCCTCTGATTAGGGGTAATGAGAATACCTTAAATGTGAAGTCAGTATCTCACACTTAATCACCATGGTGTAGGATTAAGATCATTAACCTACTTGTGATTATTTAGATGTTTTTGTTGTTTTTGTTTAGTGTTAAGTAATGAGATTAAGCCATAATCAGGGATTAAACAGACTCATTACACCATCCTAATAGAAGGATAATAGATGAGAATGTTTAAGCTGAGGAAAACTCCTCAACTTAATCCATGATTAGGGATTAAACTCATGACAAAACAAAGCCTTTATTAGGTGGATTTTAGTTAATGATGAGATTAAGAAATGAGTTTTATGATTTGTAAGACAACTTGAGGGGGACTTGTCCATTAACACTAGGGTTAGTCCTTCTTAACCAATCAAGGAAGAATTAGAACCGTAATGCAAGGCCCAAGTTACAAGCTTGATGTCTTGATGATTATTAAGCGAATTGATTAGGGGATTTAAATACATTAAGGGTTTGACACTTAGGATTAAAGTTATACACTCCATCCTAATAGAAGGATGCAGGCATAAGCTTAATCACAAAGCCTTAAAGCCTTTAGGGTTTAGTCCTTGATTATGAGGTGAGAAGAGAAGACTCAAAGATGACTCAAAGGAAAAACTAAATGGGGGGACTAATCAAAACCCTAATTATTGTCATGCTTGGTTGTTCCTATTTATGTGGTTTGCAAGAAAGATCTTCAGAGAAACCACCAGGAAGCAGATGAAAGGAGGAAGGAGCAGAGAGAAGCAAAACAACTTGCTTCCCTTAAGAAGACAAGTTGCTTGAAGAAAGAAGGTAAGATGAACAAGAATGACCAAGCTCAATCCCATACACATACAAAAATGCAGCAATGATGCATAAGAGAGATGAAAAGAGATTATGAGAAGTGAAGGCAAATCCACTTCTCAAATAACTTACCACCTGAAATGTTAGTAAAGAAATGAAATGCAATGCAAAATGGGATGCAATGTCATGATGCAAACCAAAACCAAAACCAGAAGCATGAGTATGATGTTAATGATGCTAAAAGATGATGCAAACATGAAACAAGGCATGAGAATGATCATACAAACATATGGATGCAAGAGAAGCATGTATGGAATCATGGATGTTCATGAAAAGTTATGAAATGCAAATGGACATATAACATGGCAAATGAAAGATGCAATGATCAAGCATGATTCTAACATGTCCTAAGATGTGTTATGAATCAAATGAATGCACAAAATGTCATGGCAAGTCATGGTATGCAAGCAAATGAAAGATGGATGCAAAGGAAGGCATGAATTAGGGTTTATGATCAACACACAAAAGCAAAAACCAAAACCAGAAGCAAACATCATGATAAAAATTTGAAAATACAATCAAAGGAACCCTAAACCTATACAAACTCACTGCCCAAAGGAGGGGATCTAACTCTTAACCCAATGAGAGCTATGAATTTTCTAAGATTGCTAGGGTTTTAAGGTACCTTGACAAGAAAAATGCCAAACAAATGGGAAATGCAAGATCAATTCATGCCAATTTAATCCTATAAACTACATGTTATGCAAGATGCAATGCAAAAAGAATCATTGTCCAACTCTCAATGGTTAGGCAGAAATGAATTTTCAAAGTTTGAACCAAAATATTGCCTTGAAATGAAATTAATTCCAAAGAAAATAATCAAAAGGCATCAAGAACAAAAAAGAAATTTGGTTTAAGAGTTGGACAATGTTTCTAAATGTTTTTAAAGATTACATGAATTTTTTTGTGATTTTTAAATACCTAAAAGTATTTTTAATTAATTAATTTTCATTAACTAATTAAAAATAAACTTTTAAATGATTTAAAAATAATTTTTGACGCAAAAAATAAAAATAAAAATATATTCAAAATGAGAAAAATATTTTAAGCCAGCATGCAAAAAATGAAATTTTTATAAAGTGTTTTGATATTTTAAATAAAATGTAGAAAGATAATGCAATAAAATAAAGACTAAATTAATTTAAATGAAAAGTAAGCTGATCTGAGGGCCAAGATTCAAAGCTGGGACGCGGGAGTTGACTGCGCGCGTGATCTAGTGGCTGTAATTCAAACTGGCTAAATCTCAATTAAATAATTAATTAATCCTGATTAATATAGAATTAGGGTTTAATGAGCAATCTGGTTCGTTCATTCGCGCGCGGGAAGACAAGATCTACGGCTCACATTTAAAACTGGACCTAAACCCTAATTAACATTAATGACTCTCAGACGGCCGGAACAGTGTTCCGGTCGTCTTCTCCGACGAGTCCAAAACCTTATCTCTCTCTCTAAGCAACGGAAATGAAATCTCTCTGCCCAGAATCAAACCCCACTCATCACTGAATCAAAACCCCCAAACAAAAATCATTTTTCATTCATCAACAATGCAAATCGAAGCAAAACAAATTTAGGTCAGAAACTTTCAGACAACTCATACATACTCAATATTCCACCATTTTGAAAAGTAAATACATCAGAGTCATCAACATATCATGAAGATTCGATTGGGAACTTAAAAATAAGGTTCTGAGAAAAAAGTTCTTGAGCTATACCTGAGATGGAATCTCCTGGTTCTGGGCTTTCTGGCCTTTCCTTTGCTGCAAATCCACTCCTTTGAATCCTCTGATGATGAAATGAAGCTTAGAAAGCTTTGAGGATGGCTGGTTTGGGAGATTGGCAGAGTTCTGTTCAGTGAAGTGAGGAAATCGTATTTGGTTTGTGTGAGGTTCTGGGCTGTTTCAATGGTTGGTTTGTGATCAGTGAGTCATGTTGAGATGTTTTGTGAAGTTTGTTTGTGTGTTTGAAGGCTGTGGAGTGTGTTTCGAATGGTTTTGCATATGGAACATAAACTTAGAACTATGGCTATGAGAGAGCTTCAACATGAATTGTGTTGTGTGTTGAGCTGGTTTTGGTCCACTTATCACTCATGGATAGGTCTGTGGAGTTGGTGTGCCCTATTGTGATTGGTATGGGTCTTTTGCAAAAAAGTCAAGCTTTGTGTAAGAGAGGTATGGGCTCATGGCTAGCCAAGGACAAGAGGGGTGTCCTGCGCAGCAAGAAGTGTGGAGAGCCCTAGGATCAATTCTGAAGTCAGCAAGCAAGTGGATTAGGGTTTGAGTGAGGTTTTGCAACTTTGATCATCTTTGGCCCTTTTGAAGTTTCTTGATCCACAAGTCATAAAAATGAGCAAACTTTTGATGCAATCTGACTTTTAGACATTGGTTCATGTTTGTGTGAAGTTTAGAAGTCCATTTGAAAGCTCAATTTGCCTTGGCAAGTGGTTTTGCAACTTTGCCTCTTTGGTGGAAAACTTGAAATTATGTGATTTTGGCCAACTTTGACAAGCCATAACTTTTGATCCAAAATGAATTAGAATGAGTTCTTGTACTTTTTGAAAAGGGAATGATCCATTCTATAACTTTCATGACCAAAGTTTTTCCATTTGAAGCATTTTTGAATCAAAAAGCAAGGGTTGAAAAAGTTTCCCAAAATGGCAAGTTTCCATTATAAGTCATTTCCCCAAAAAGTCAACTTTGCAAATGGCTTGAAATTCTTCAATTTTGTGAACTTACAACATATTCTATGATCAAATAAGGATCATACATAATCAAAATGATGATGAACACCCTTTGGTTGGGTCATTGAGGGCCTCAGATGCACTGACTTGCTCAAAAAGTCAACTCTTGATCAGATGACTTCCCCATTGAATTTCTTCATGAAAATTGATATGCATGATCCCTATACCATATAGAGACCAATAGAAACAAGAATGACCAAAAAAATGGAGTTATGGCCTCTGAAACCAAAACCCTAATTCTAGGTCATCTGTGCAGTCAAACCTGGCTCTGCTTCCATGCCATTTCCAGTTCTTGTGATTCTTTGACTTTCTTGACTTTGTGGGGATATAAAATGATGATTGAACATACATGGACCCCTTTGAAATGATTGATGACCTTTGGAGTGGCTCAAGAAGCTCTTGGATTGCTCAGATCACAAACCCTAGATGCAGATGACTTTGAATCAATGTAGTGAATAAAAAAAATGCAATATGAGATGCTATGATTGAACTTATGCATATGAAAAGATCACAAGCCATGGTGTGAATGGGTGAGGGAAAATTTGGGGCGTTTACACATACAAGTCATATTGAGAAGCATTTGAGTAATTGAGAGATTAAGATGGATGGAAAGTAAGAAGAAGTGAGCATACATCATATAATGGCGAACACAAGTTAATGTGCAAGTCAAGTGACCTAAAAGTGACCTAAGATGATGAAACTCAGTAACATATGATTATAATGACATGTTAAAGATTCACATACAATCAAGGTAAGTTCACATGTCAAACAAGCTCCAATAATTCACAAAAAGATACAAAAGTTATCACATAGTGTAAAAGTATGTCATACTTGAGATGAATGGCTAATGATGCAACATATCATGTAAGTATGAATGTCTATGTATGAAGTCAGAGGCATATATGATGTATAATGCAAATGAGATGATTTATATGAAGGTATTAGAGGCATACAAGTTAGTGTAAGAAGTATGATATGAAGGATGTGGAAGCATTAGGTCAACCATGCTCATATGATGCATCACACAAGCCAAAAAGCAAGACTAAACCAAATGACCTAATATGATGGCATAAATGCCCACAACCAATTAGGGTTAGAAGGTGATGAGAATTGTTCATGAAAAGCAACCTTATTTACAAGTGAACTAGCATGCATAAAACAACCTTCAAAAATTGTCAAATTAAAACCCTGAGGTCCTAACTCAGAGACTAAACGTAGGTTAAAAGTTCATGCAAACATTCATAAGAGAACTAATTCAATTAATTGGTTAAACATCAAGTAGGTCAAGCTTCAATGATGCACAAAGAGGAAGGTAGATCCCTAACAAGAAATGTTTCTAAAAATCAGCAAAAATATGAATTAAGTACCTTAAGATGTCATATATACACATATCAAATGCCAAGTCAAACATCAGAACCAAACTATGTCAATTAAAATGAATATGAACATGTATCATGAAGTATGATTCTTTAAAAAGAAATTCAAAGAAAAATATGAAATTAATGCAAAAAATAATGAAAATAAGAATTAAAAAATCCTCAAAATTATTAAAATGCATTTAGATACTTCTTGAATTTATTTGTAGTTTTTACGCATCAATTGAGATTTTTAGTAAAAGAAATCTGAAAACTATGTGAAAATATGAATAAAAAGAAGAAAACGAAAGGGGGTGCTACACTAGCAAATATACAGTTGAAAAATGGTCATGGGCCTAAACTAGGGGTGGAAATAACGCAACCAAACCCAGTCCAATGCGCTGAAGGCTATGAGAGTTATGGTGGATCCTAGTCAACATGTTGACTCACTGAGAGCCACTAGATCTAGTCAAACAAGCAATCAACACAAAGTATTTCATTCAGACGGATCACAATGAATACACAAGTTTATTATGATGCACACACACACATTATGTTGGTCAAAGTCAATACTCAGAGGGAAAGGAAGTCACGTGGGAGGGAGACCCTTCATTTAATTGCTGGCACGCTCATGGCCCTAAGATCTCTTAGATCTGATGGTTGGGACTTAAACTGGCCTCAAGAACCCTAACTGAACCATCACTGGCCGGAGAAGATTCTGGTCATCTTCTCCGGCCATCCTCCGGTGGGATTAACTTGCAGACGCACTAAAACTTACAATCCACATGTCAATTGAAAGCTAAAGTCAAGGAGAATACAAATCTGGACTAAAAAATCATGTAGCATACACATACAGAGAGATTCAATACCAAACATCTTTCCATAGGTTTTAAAATCTAAGCCTCTATAGGCCTATCAACTAGCCAGACCATTCAAAAAGCTTCTATTAAGCTCAAATCAATTAAAACAAACTTGAAAATGATGAAATCGTGCACTAAAAGTTTGAGATGAAACCTGCAATTTGAAGCTTTTCAGAACTGAAAGAAGACCAGGGATGAGATTCCTTAGCTTGAAGAAATTGATCTGAGCCAAATAAAGGTTATGAACACCTTGATTCTTGCTCAACCAAAAAGAAATTCAATCTTCACAATAAGCTCTGCTTGTGAAGAACTGATCAAATGCTTATTGAATCTTGCTTCTACTCCATTGATGATGATGACTTGATGAAGATGATGATGAAAAAGCTTGAGAATTCGTGGCAATAAGAGAAAAATCAGAGATAAAATGAATGTGTTCAAAATCTGAAAATTGTGAAAATGATGAAGCCCCCTGCAAATTCTCTTATAGATTCCTTTTATATCTTTAGTCAGCTTCTAACCATCATGGTTGATGGTTAGAACCATGGTTAACTGTGGTGTGCTGAGAAATGAGGGTGTATGAGCTAATTTTGAAGTTGCATTCGAAAATGGATGTGCAACTGAGTTTAACAATGTTTGGATCCACTATGGTGAAGTTCAGGGAACGTATCATGAATCCAAAGTTGATATCCCATGATCTATGGAAATGGTATGATGTTATGCAGCTCTTGCATCTCATGTCATTTTGTGAAAGCTTCCCAATTTGATACATGATCATACATGCTTCCATACACATGAATGAAGGAGTTCTTGCTTGGCTGAAATACATAAACATGAATGGTACATGATGCTTGTATGTAGGACTAAATCTATTGGCTAAAGATGTCATGGCATAATGCTTTCCTTGCAAGAAACTTCAGTTTCATGTGCCAATGTTTAAGGATGAATATCTCCCATTTCCTTGGATGGATTTGGAAGATCTTGGGCTCAAATGAAGAGGAACTATCATAGCACAAGTTTGATGTTTGATTCAAGATGAAGTATAGAAATGCCTCAAAAATGACCATGCACATTGTCACATGTGACTGCATATGGGCTAGCAACATGGGCGCGCAGGCCTGATAAGGTGTCCAAGGACAAGGTAAATTTTTCCCTTGTACTTTGACCTCTCATATCCTTTTAACCTTTGATGAAATGAATTTTTCCCAACATGAACGTTGTAGAGATCATGGAAATGAACAACTTTGATGTTCAACATTTTTTAATTTGGAGCCTCCCTCATAGAGATAAATGGCTTGGATGTTGGCCTCATCATGCACATAAGGTGTTTGTAGAAAATATCACATGCTGGCTCGCCCATGACTTGCCTGGCCAGTCAAATTTTCCTTGAAAACCCTCAACTTTGATCAATCATAACTTCTTCAATTTTGATCCAATGGAGGCGTTCTTGCTATGGATTTGAAGTTCAAGATGTGCTCTTCAATTGGCTCAGCCCAGGCCTGAAGTTTGAAGCCTTTATCATGGAGAAATAAGCCTTGCAAGTGAGTGCAAGAATGGCTTGAAACTTACCAAAAATGGAAACCCGAAGTTTCTATTTTTGGCAAGTTTGTGATTTCTTTATTTTTCCATGATTCTCTTGACTTTTCTTGATCAAATTTCAACCATTAGACATATTTAATGTGTGGATCATGATTTTGACCTCAAAAAGCCAGGAGTTGACTTTTTCCTCTACACAATTGACTTTTCCCTAATTTCTTGATTTTCAAGTAACTGATCAATTGGAGACCTTCTGAAATGATTCAATGGACCATATTCCATCCCTAGATACTTGACATCATATGGAAAACATTGAAATCAAGTTTGAACCAAAATTTCATCAAGAATCCCTTTGAATCAAAAACCCTATTTTTGGCCCATTTTGTTTAGAGATGTTACACAACTTCAACTTCTTGATCAATCCACTTTTCTGATGACTTGAGGATTCAATTGAGATTATATAGACCATAAGAGACCCTTGAGGCTTGTTGGGAGGAACTTGGATCTTATTCCTTGACTTTGAATGACCATAACTTTGCAAATCAACTTATCACATACCCTAGGCCTCAACTAATGAATGTATGCTTTCTTTCTTTTGATTCTAATGCAATGCAATGTAGGAGAATGGTATGCCAAAAATTTTAAAAAATGAGAGGGAAAATTTTGAGGTATTACAGCTTCCCATATTCAATCAATTGTAGACCTGAATGAATGATAGCAATTGCTTTCAACCGATCAAGGTATGAGGGGATTGAATACCCGAATATACCGAAAAACTTCTACCCTGTGGGAAATAAAAATATGATGAAGGAATGTAATTATTGGATGACAACAAAAAGAAAACGAGTCCATCGTACTTAGACGAAATTGGAATGAACGAGATCATCGTGCTTAGATGACAACTCTAGAGGAACGAGACCATCATACTTAGACGAAATAAAAAAAATGAGAACATCGTACTTAGAAGGAATCAACTGGAATGAGATCATCGTACTTAGATGATAACTCAACAGAAACAAGACCATCGTACTTAGACAAAATCGAAAGGAATGAGACCATCGTACTTAGAAGGAGTCAAAAGAAATGAGATCATCGTACTTAGATGATAACTCAACATAAACGAAACCATCGCACTTAGACATAATCGAAGGAAATGGGACCATCGTACTTAGACGAAATCAAAAGAAATGAGATCATCGTACTTAGACGATAACTCATCAGAAACGAAACCATCGTACTTAGACGGAATCGAAGAACATGAGACCATCGTACTTAGATGAAAACTCAAACAACAGGAGACCATCGTACTTAGACAAAATTGAGTGGAATGAGACCATCGTACTTAGACGAAATCAACAAGAATGATATCATCGTACTTAAATGAAAACTCAAACGACACGAGACCATCATACTTATATAGAATCGACTGAAATGAAATCATCGTATTTAGATGAAAACTCAAACGACACGAGATCATCATACTTAGACGAAATCGACTGAAATGAGATCATCGTACTTAGATGAAAACTCAAATGACACGAGACCATCTGTCGCTCCCGATAAATGGGAAATGGCTCAAATAAAGGTACAGACGCGAACGCTCGGCGAAAGGGGGCAATGAGAACACACAGCCGTGAACTCACTGGAGACGAATAGAGTCGCCAGCTAGGCATTTTTATCCCGGAGGAAAGGCAATGCTGCATAGGCCTAGAAAAGATATGGATAAGACGGTTTGCGAACCAGAGAGACTGAGAAAGGGGGTTGGTTACAACCTGGGAAGGTATTAGCACCCAGATTGTCCGTCGTACTCGACGGGATCCACGCTTAAAAGATTTGTGTTTTAAAGGGGTAGTGTCAGTGCAATCTGTGTATAAAGAGCTGGAAAAGGATGTACAGGTGTCAGTGTAAAAGAAGTGAAGTGTATAAATGATGTGTCAGTGTAAGAATGAGAATGAATTGCTCATGATAATGAGGCTAAGAGAAAGATGCTGGAAAGAGGGGGAATATACAGAGACTTTTGTTCGATAACTGTTAAGTTATGCCTACGTATCCTCTCGTGCAATGAGGAAGTCAGAACACCGTAGTTCGACCCAAAGAGACTGAAAGGTGAGTTGACTTGTGAACTGCTTACTTGTCTATGCTCAAGTGTATGACCTGTCTGGCTCAGGTGCAAACTGTCTTGCATTAGACGGAAGAAGCAAGTTCTCGTTTATGAGTGAGTGAGATGAGAAAAGAATCCCGGAGGAGACGATTATTGTTTTTTTTTTTGAGTTTTCAGTCTTTTATTGCCTTTGAAAGTTTGTCATAAGTTAATGAGTTCAAGCCTAGACCAATGGATTTAGTAAACTCATCACATCTTCCCTCTGATTAGGGGTAATGAGAATACCTTAAGTGTGAAGTCAACTTCTCACACTTAATCACCTTTGATGTAGGATTAAGATCATTAACCTACTTGTGATTATTTAGGTGTTTTTGTGGTTTTTGTTTAGTGTTAAGTAATGAGGTTAAGCCATAATCAAGGATTAAACAGACTCATTACACCATCCTAATAGAAGGATAATAGATGAGAATGTTTAAGCTGAGGAAAGCTCCTCAACTTAATCCATGATTAGGGATTAAACTCATGACAAAACAAACCTTTAGTTAAGTGGATTTTATTTAATGATATGATGATGAAGTGAGTTTTAAGGTTTGTAAGACAACTTGAGGGGGACTTGTCCATTAACACTAGGGTTAGTCCTTCTTAACCAATTAAGGAAGAATTAGAACCCTAATGCAAGGCCCAAGTTACAAGCTTGAAGTCTTGATAGTTATTAAGTGGATTGATTAAAGGATTTAAACACATTAAGGGTTTAACACTTAGGATCAAAGTTATACACTCCATCCTAATAGAAGGATGCAGGCATAAGCTTAATCACAAAGCCTTAAAGCCTTTAGGGTTTAGTCCTTGATTATGAGATGAGAAGAGAAGACTCAAAGAGACACAAAGGTAAAAGCTAAGTGGGGGACTAATCAAAACCCTAATCATTGTCATGCTTGGTTGTTCCTAAGGTTTGTGAGGTTAACAAGAGAAATCTTCAATGGAACCTCCAGGAAGCAGATGAAAGGATCAAGAGAAGCAAAGTAACTTGCTTCATTTAAGAAGTCAAGTCACTTGAAGAAAGAAAGTAAGAAGAAGAAGAATGAGCAAGCTCAATCTCAAGCACATACAAAAATGCAACAAGGATGCATAAAAGAGATGAAGAGAAGTTATGAGAAGTGAAGGCAAATTCACTTCTCAAAGTCACTTACCACCTGAAAGGTTAGAAAAGAAATGCAATGCAATGCAAAAATGGGATGGAATGACATGATGCAAACCAAAACCAGAAGCACATTCATGATGTTAATGATGCTATGAGATGCTACAAACATGATGCCACAAATGGAGATGATCATACAAGCTCATGGATGCAAATGGAGCAAGTTAAGAAACATGGACATTCATGAAAAGTTATGAAATGCATATGGCATACAACATGGCAAACACATGATGCAATGATCAAACATGCTTTCAATATGTCTTAAGATGTTCAATGAATCAAATGGAGGCATGGAATGTCATGGCAAGTCATGTTATGCAAGTAAATGCAAGGTGGATGCATATGGAAGCCCAAATTAGGGTTTATGATCAAAGCATCAAACACAAACCAAAATCAGAAGCAAACAACATTATAAAAAATTGAAAATGCACTCAAAGGACCCCTAATCCTATACTAACCCACTGCCCAAAGGAGAGGTTCCAACTCTTAACCTAATTCAAGTTATGATTTTCCTAAGTTTTCTAGGGTTTTAGGGTTCCTTAACAAGAAAATTACCAAACAAATGGAAAATTAAAAATCAAATCATGGCCATTTAATCTCACAAACTACATGCTAAACACAATGCAATGCAAAAAGAATCAAGGTCCAACTCTTCATGGTTTGGCAGAAATGATTTTTGGAAGTTTGGATCAAAATAATGCATCAAAAAGATTTTAATTCCATGAAAAATTCTCAAAATGCATCGAGATCAAAAAATAAATTTGGTTTGAAGGTTGGACAATGTTTCTAAATGTTTTTAAAGGTTTCATGAATTTTTTGGTGATTTTTAAATACCTAAAAGTATTTTTAATTAATTAATTCTCATTAATTAATTAAACAGAAACTTTTAAATATTTAAAAATACTTTTTTAATGCTAAAAATAAAAATAAAAATATTTTTTTGTTTTAAAAATTAATGAAACTCTTGACAAAAAATTTCATAATTTTTAAATGGTTTTTACTATTTTTAATAAATTGTATAAAACAAATGAATTAATATGAAAATAAAATGAATTTAAAAGCTGAAAAAGAAAAGTCAAACAATCCAAGGGCCCTCATTTAAACTCACAAGCGCGCGCTTTGACTTGGCGCCAGATCCCACGGCCAAAATTCAAACTTAGCTAATTACAGGATTAAGCCCTAATTTTGCCCTAATGACTTTCAGATGACCGGAACAGTGGTTCCGGTCATCTCCTCCGGCAGGCTCAAATGCTAAATCATCCTACACGCTATGAAAATGAAAACCAACTATCCAGGAATCTTCCCCACCCTAAAACGAATCAAACCCCTCACTTAAACATCATTTATCACTCACAATCAGAGAGAATCGAAGCAAACAAATCCTAGGGCAAAAAGTTTCAGAAACAGATTAAACTCTCATCTCTCCACCATTTTCAAAACCAAAGACATATTCATGATCAGGGAAGCATGTAGAAGCTATTGATAACTTAAAAATTCATTTCTGGAAAAAAAGTTCTTGAGCTACCTGAGTTTTGAAGCTTTCAGTTTTGCAACCTTCTGGCCTCTTTCCTTCGTGCAACCAACTTCTTTTATGCTCCTGATGAACCCTTGATGCTTAGAAAAGATTTATGCTGGCTGGTTTGAGAGTTTGAACAGGTTCTGTTCAAGCTCAGGTGAGAATCGTGTTTTGGATTCAGGCAGTTTCAGGCCAGGGTGAGGGGTTCTTTGTGATCAGGGTGATGAGTTGAGAAGGTCTGTGGAGTGAGTTTGTGTGTTTGTGGCTTGTGGAGAGAGATTCGAAGGAAAATGCAAGTTGGAGAGAGTTTGTGAAGGCTGAGTTCTAGTGTGCTTCAGGCTTGCCTCTTGTGTGGTTTGGCTTGCATTTTCTTTGTATAAACAAATGCCATTGGTCAGAGGATGTGACTTGTGCTTTTGTGATAGGTGTAGCTACTTTTGCAAAATGTCCACTCTTGTGTAAGAGAAGCATGGGTCATGTTCTAGGATAGTACAAGGGGTGTGGGCTGCGCAGCATGGTGTGAGGGAAAGGCTAGTGTGGTTCAGCAATGTAGCTAGCAAGTGGATGAAGTGTTATGATGGTTTTTTGCAACTTGCTTGCTTTTTGATCTTCATGGAAATATCTTGCTCCAAAGGCCAAACAAAATGAGAAACTCTTGGCCCATTCTGATCTTTAGGTCACATGTGATGTTTGTGTAATGGTTTGACAACAATTAGAGGTCATAAATGCCTTGGGTGCAAGATTTTGCAAATTTCTCATTTGGTGCATAACTTGAAATTTAGTGATTTTAGCCAACTTTGATGAACCATAACTTTTGATCCAAGATGAATTAGGTCATGTTCTTGTACTTTTTGAAAAGGGAAAGATCTAATCTACAACTTTCATGACCAAAGTTTTTCCATTTGAAGCATTTTTGGATCAAAAAGCAAGGGTTGAAAAGTTGCCTAAAATGACAAATTCCTTAAAAGTCAAACTTGTCCCAAAGAGTCAACTTTGCAAAAACTTGTAATTCTTGAATTTTGTGAACTTCAACCTTCTTCCATGATCCAATAAAGATTAAATACACTTAAAATGATGAAGATCACCTCTTGGTTGGGTCATTGGGGGCCTCAGATGCCATGATTTCACACTGACTTGTCCAGAAAGTCAACTCTTGATCAGATGACTTCCTCAAGGAGTTTCTTCATGAAAATTGATATGCATATTCCCTATACCATATAGAGACCAATAGAAACAAAAATTTTGGAGTTATGGCCTCTGAAACCAAAACCCTAATTTTAGGTCATCTGTGCAGTCAAGCCTGGCTCTGCTTCCATACCAATCCCAGTTCTTGTGATTCTTTGGCATTTTTGACTTTGAGAGGATATAATATGATGCTTGAACATACATGGACCTCTTTGAAGTGATTGATGACCTTTGGAGTGGCTCAAGAAGCTCTTGGATTGCTCAGATCACAAACCCTAGATGCAGATGACTTTGAACCAATGCAATGAATCAAAAATGTGGTATGAGATGCTATGATTGAGTTTATGCATATGAAATGACCACAAGCCATGGTGTGAGTGGGTGAGGGCAAATTTGGGGTGTTTACAGCTGCCCCTATTCAAACATGAGTTAGCTGTGCAGGGTGTAAGCAACGGCTTAACAGGCAAACAAGATAACTTGTGGTTGAATATCAAAGACAGTCCAAAATTTGCACTCACAGAATGAAGAAGAAATAGGATATAGATTGTAAAAGGAAAATAAAGTATATTGCAAAGTGTGGGCGACGGAGGACGACCGTCGAGCAGAAGACGACTGCTGGGTAAAGAGCAATGACGGGGACGACCGACATGCTGGGAAAGTGCGAAAAATAAAGCAATGACGGGGACGGCCGACATGCTGGGGATAAAAGGTATTATGATGGGGACGGCCATCAAGATAAAGTCGTAAGATTCTCTGGAAATTGATGAAACATGACGGGGACGGCCATCAAGTTCATAAAGCAAAGTAACCGACGATGGGGACGGCCATCGGGCTAACAAGAAAAGGGACCACGACGGGGACGGCCATCGGGTTAAAGAATAAATGAAATAAACAGATGATGAGGTACGGTCATCAAAGGTGAAGGACGATCACCTAGCAGGGGACGGCTGCTCTGTCGGGTATAAGATGAGGGACGGTCATCTAAGGTGGAGGACAACCACCTGGCAGGGTACAGCTGCCAAAAGCATCGCGACATAGGACGAATGCCGGATAAAAGGTCAATGATGGGGACGACCATCGGACGAGCATGATGGAGGACGACCATCAAGAGGTGGAGGACGACCACCTAGCAGGGGACGGCTGCTCTCGAGATTTACCATGACATAGGACGAATGTCAGATAACCAAAGATCAACAATGGGGACGGCCATTGGATAAAATGATGAAGGACGATCATCAGGAGGTGGAGGACGACCACCTAGCAGGGGACGGCTGCTAAATATCACGACATAGGACGAATGTCGGATAGAAAATCAACGATGGGGACGGCCATCGGATGAGCATGATGGAGGACGACCATCAAGAAGTGGAGGACGACCACTTAGCAGGGTACGGCTGCTCTCAGGGTTTATCATGACACAGGACGAATGTCAAATAAAAGAAAAATTGTTGTGTTGGTGATCTACTGGGGAATAGTAAACACGGACGAGTGTTTATATTCAAGAAGCAAAAGGTATAAGTGTTTAGATGTTGTGTATAGATTAAAGATGCGGACGAGCATCCTTAAGACTATGATACGGACGAGTATCAGGTAGAAACAAATACTGACACGTGTTCAAAGATGATGATACAGACGAGTATCAACTGGTTAACAGTGAACACAGACGAGTGTTGAATCTGGAAGGGCTCTTCTGGGGAATAATAGACACAGACGAGTGTCTATATGAGTGTTCGACACAGTGTATGGATTAAAGATGCGGACGAGCATCCTTAAGACTATGATACGGACGAGTATCAGGTAGAAACAAACGCTTGACGCATGTTCTAAGATGATGGTACGGACGAGTACCAACTGGTTAACAGAGAACACGGACGAGTGTTGAATCTGTGGGGATATATAAATGGTGTATACAAGATACGGACGAGTATCTGTATAAGAGTAACATGAGTAGTGTATATATGAGTGTTTAACTGCTGGGGAGAGTGACACGGACGAGTGTCAAAAAGGAGAAAAGTAAAGTATAAGTAAGTATATGGGTTGCAAAAGTGTAGGTGACTGTGCTGGGGATACGACACGGACGGGTGTCAAGGGATTGTGTATACAAGTATCTGTGAGTGCAAAGAGAAAGTCTTGGTTTTCTGCTGGGGATATGACACGGACGAGTGTCGAAAGGAATATATACTGGTGTTTTGTGAATGTGAGGCAACTGTTTTTGCTGGGGAATCTGTTGGGGAATTTTGTGTATTTGCTGATGGATGGTCATTATTCACAAGTTCTTGATGCGGATCATGGCTTATGATTATGCTATATGTTTGATTTTTGCCGTAATGCTCCATATTAGACGGAATGCTACGCTTTGTGGGTGAATATGATGCGAATGCCATGATTATGCAAAGGATGTCAAACCGGGATTCGGATCCCGTTGCTGTGAAGATCTCTGGCCGATCTGTTTGAAATGGAGTATCCCAGCTGGGGATGAGATCATTGGTAGATCTAGTGAGATGCTATTGCTTGGGGATATAGGTCACTGATAGACATATCCTGGTAATAAGGGACCCAGCTGGGGTTTGCAGAAGCTTTCTTCACTCTGTTGTGATTCCTTCGAGTGTTGCTCTTCTGGGCAGAGGCTGAGGCTCTGTGGGGAGATGGTTCCCTGGTTTTTGTATTCTGCTGAGGAAGAATGATTGGCAGACTCGGTTGGGAGCAGTAGCAAGTGGCAGCTCAGCTGGGGGGAAGTCATGAGAGGCAACTCAGCTGGGGAGAGAGCACTTCGGGTGCTAAGATTGAGTGTTGATTTGCCAGCTCGCTGGGATGATACCTACATGCCCCAAGTCGCGTTTTGGATACCTGCAATCCTGCAAAAATAGAAACGCACAAACATTTCCGAGGGATCCCTTGCTGGATTCCGTCATAGGAGTTTAGACACTTCTGAGAGTAAGTATATTCCCTGCAAGCATGTATATATATATATATATATATTTTTTTTGAAGGTAAACATCTGTACTTATGCAATCAAATTCTTTAGAGACATCAGACATTTTGGCAAATAACAATAAACTGTACGAGACGAGACATGACTGAAAAATCTGATTTTATTAACTCAAATGCCCTGAATTGGCAAGATACAGTCAAAGAAACATATCTCCTAAAATGAGGAGATTGTTACAAATTGAGAAACAAAATGCTGGCAATGTTGGCGACGCTTTAAGGAGCTTCCCCTTTTGCTATGACTTGTATGACTTTTGACGTTCTTCTCGTCTTGCTTTCTGAAGAAGGCTGATTCTGATTGAAGCTTGATCCTTCCGAAGCTTACCAAGTTTGTAAGTGATACAGAAGAATTCAGAGTGCAGTTGTTCGCTTATTCCCTTATTTTGCATGGATCGCCCTTTCGGGTTTTCAATCCATCGGGATACCCATTTTTGCCTGAGTTATCCAATGCAGCTTTTCAACTCAGCGGGTGTACCTTTTTTTGTTTATTTCCCTTATTTTTGCCCGAGTCTTTTATTCTGTTTTTGACTCGCCGGGATGCCCTATTTTTGCCTGGACTTACATTCTGTTTTTGTGTCCAGCGGGTCATTTTTATGCGAAGTATTTTTTAACTGCATTTGAATTCACAGGGGACGGGAAATCTTCGCCATCCATAGTGCTGAGCATCAGTGCTCCACCAGAGAAAACTTTCTTTACTACGAATGGTCCTTCATAATTCGGAGTCCACTTGCCCCTGTGGTCTGTATGAGGAGGGAGGATTCTTTTCAAAACAAGATCTCCTACTTGGTACTCTCGGTGCCTGACTTTCTGGTCGAAGGCTTTCTTCATTCTTCTCTGATATAACTGCCCATGACAGATTGCAGCCAATCTTTTCTCTTCGACCAGACTCAGTTGTTCGTATCGGGACCTGACCCATTCTGCTTCGTTCAGCTTAACATCCATTAATACCCGTAGAGAGGGTAGTTCAACTTCAACAGGTAGGACTGCCTCCATACCATACACAAGTTGATACGGTGTTGCCCCAGTGGATGTCCTGATTGACGTTCGGTACCCATGCAAGGCAAACGGTAGCATTTCATGCCAGTCTTTGTAGGTGACTACCATCTTCTGCACAATCTTCTTGATATTCTTATTAGCTGCCTCAACAGCGCCATTCATCTTTGGCCTGTAAGGAGAAGAATTGTGGTGTTGGATTTTGAAGTCCCGGCATAGTTCTGCCATCATTTTGTTGTTTAAGTTGGAACCATTATCAGTAATGATTCGCTCGGGAACTCCGTATCGACAGATGATATCTCTCTTCAGAAACCTAGCTACTACTTGCCTTGTAATGTTTGCATACGAAGCTGCTTCAACCCACTTGGTGAAATAGTCAATGGCAACCAGGATGAATCTGTGGCCATTTGAAGCAGTCGGTTCAATCTTGCCAATCATGTCAATGCCCCACATAGTAAAGGGCCAAGGTGAAGACATCACATTTAGAGGATTCGGAGGCCCATGCACCTTATCTGCATAGATCTGGCATTTATGGCATTTTCTGGCATAGGCACAACAGTCTGCATCCATTGTGATCCAATAATAACCTGATCTTAGCAACTTCTTAGCCATGGCATGCCCTCCAGCATGGGTACCAAAGGATCCTTCATGCACTTCATGCATCAACAAATCTGCCTCTGCTCTATCAACGCATCTGAGGAGTACCATATCAAAGTTTCTCTTGTACAAAGACCCATCAGTGTTCAGAAAGAAACTACCAGCAAGCCTTCTCAAAGTCTTCTTATCATTGGAAGATGCCCCAGGTGGGTATGTTTGATCCTCCAAGAAACATTTTATGTCATGGAACCAAGGCTTATCATCTTTGACAATGTCTATTGCGAACACATATGCTGGCCTGTCAAGTCTGGACACTGAAATTTGAGGCACAAAGTTGGCAGCTTGAACTTTGATCATGGACGAAATGGTGGCAAGAGCATCTGCGAACTGATTCTCGTCCCGAGGGATATACTCAAGCTTGACTGTTGTAAAGAAAGTCAATAACCTTCTTGTATAATCCCTGTAAGGTATCAGATGATCTTGGTGTGTGTACCATTTGCCGTTGGTTTGATTAACTACCAGAGCTGAATCTCCGAATACAGTCAATGTCTTGATCCTGAGGTCGATGGCTTCCTCAAGACCCATAATGCAAGCTTCGTATTCAGCTTCGTTGTTAGTGCAGTTGAAAGTGAGTTTTGCCGAGAAAGGCATGTGAACTCCCTTAGGTGTAATGAGTACTGCACCAACGCCACGACCATTCATGTTAACAGCCCCATCAAACATCATAGTCCACTCTTCTTCCGGGTCAGGCCCTTCAGTGTGAACAGGCTCTTCATGATCTTTTGCTTTTATGAACATGATGTCTTCATCAGGGAAGTCAAATCTCATAGGCTGGTAATCATCAATAGGTTGCTCAGCAAGATATTCAGACAATACACTGCCCTTGATGGCTTTCTGAGAGGTGTATTGGATGTCATATTCTGTAAGAATCATTTGCCATCTTGCAACCCGTCCGGTAAGTGCTGGCTTCTCAAATATGTACTTGACTGGGTCCATCTTTGAGATCAATAAGGTAGTGTGGGTCAACATATACTGTCTCAGTTGGCGAGCAGCCCACGCTAAAGCACAACAAGTTTTCTCGAGCAGTGAATAACGTTGTTCACAGTCGGTAAACTTTTTGCTCAGGTAGTAAATTGCATACTCTTTTCGACCAGACTCGTCATGCTGGCCCAGCACACACCCCATTGACTCTTCCAATACTGTCAAGTACATTATTAGAGGTCTTCCTTCGACTGGAGGCATAAGGATTGGAGGCTCTTGTAAGTACTCCTTGATCTTGTCAAAAGCCTTTTGGCAGTCTTCGTTCCACCTGACCGTCTGCTCTTTTCTCAACAGTTTGAACAAGGGTTCACAGGTTGCTGTAAGGTGAGATATGAACCTTGAAATGTAGTTCAATCGACCTAAGAACCCTCGAACTTCCTTTTCTGTCTTCGGTGCAGGCATTTCTTGAATAGCTTTGACTTTATCAGGGTCAACTTCAATCCCTTTCTCGCTTACAATAAAACCCAGCAGCTTACCAGATCGCACCCCGAATGTGCATTTGTTGGGGTTCAACTTCAATTGGTACTTCCTCAGACGCTTAAACAGTTTCAGCAGATTCACCAGGTGGTCTTCTTCAGTAAGGGACTTGGCAATCATGTCATCCACATAACATTCTATTTCTTTATGGATCATATCGTGGAATAATGTCACCATAGCCCGTTGATATGTTGCACCAGCGTTCTTCAGCCCGAATGGCATAACTTTGTAACAGAACGTGCCCCAGGGTGTGATGAAGGTTGTCTTCTCCATGTCTTCAGGTGACATCTTGATCTGGTTGTATCCTGAAAATCCGTCCATGAAGGAGAATACCGAGAATTGAGCCGTGTTATCAACCAATACGTAAATGTGAGGTAATGGGAAGTCATCCTTCGGGCTAGCTCTATTCAGGTCCCGGTAGTCAACACACATTCTTACTTTACCATCTTTCTTAGGCACAGGTACTATGTTAGCAACCCACGGTGGATAGCTAGTTACAGCAAGGAACCCGGCGTCCCATTGCTTTTGTACCTCTTCTTTGATTTTCATAGCCATGTCTGGGCGAGTACGGCGCAGTTTCTGTTTAACTGGCGGGCATTCTTCTCTTAAAGGCAGCTTGTGCACCACAATGTCAGTGTCCAACCCTGGCATGTCTTGGTAGGACCAAGCAAACACATCCACATATTCTTGAAGCAGATCAATCAGTTGTCTCTTCACTGAGTCTTGTAGGCAGGCCCCGATTTTAACTTCTTTCACGTCTTCATCTGTACCAAGATTAATCGTCTCGACCTCCTCCTGGTGAGGAGTGATGACCTTCTCCTCTTGTCTCAACAATCTGGCTAGCTCTTCAGGAAGCTCATATTCTTCTTCAACCCCTTCATCAGCTTGATTGATCGGATTGTCAAAGTCATACGAAGTCATAGCCGTGCTGTTGTCGGTGCTGTCTGGAAGGCACTCTCTGCAAGGGTTCAGTTTGTTCATTTTAGTGATCTGATTTTAATCTTGTTTAGAAAAAGTGAAATAAAGTTGTCATTTTGAAAACATCGCCATTTATTTTTTGTACAAAAAGAAAAATGGAAAAACAGTGAGCGGAAAAGAAAAAGACTCATTTGCAAAAGATGTCTGATATTTCATTGATTAATCTTGTTTGCACAAAAATTACAGATGGCCCGATTACAAAATGAGTCTTGTCATCTTGGGCAAGATGCAAGACTTTGATGCATGCTATAAAAATATAGGAAATAATAATTACTCTGCATGAGTAACTCTTATAATTTCCTGGGAAGACCAGTTTGAGATACTGCTCCCCGGGATCTTTGGACGAATCCAATTCTCCAGATTGCGCTCCTCTTCCAGCTCGTCTTCCAAATTGTTGATAGCATCAGGGGTGAGCATCCCCCCACTGACAAAACCGGGCTTCTCAGCGGCCTCTGCTTGATTTTGCTGAGTTGGTCTGTAACCCAACCCATATTTGTCCTTCTTCTTCTCCACAGATAGAACCTTGCCCCAGCCTTGGGCAGTTCCCTCCTTAACAACCTTCCGGGCTTGTTGATAAGATGCCATGGAAATCCCAGGTACAGCGGATGCTTCATTTACATTCAGGGCCTCAAACCCTTGACTCATCGTTTCGTGGATCTCCCCATCCATCTCAATATATTTGTAGGTAGCCAGGTGGCTGACAAAAATATCCTCCTCTCCACAGATAGTAACGACTTGACCCTCCCACTCGAATTTTAACTTCTGGTGAAGGGTTGAGGTCACGGCGCCAGCGGCGTGAATCCATGGCCTACCCAATAGACAGCTGTAGGCAGGCTGTATATCCATCACGTAGAAGGTCGTTTTGAAAGTTTGTGGGCTAATTGTTATAGGCAGCTCAATTTCTCCCAGAACTGATCTCTTGGAACCATCAAAGGCTCTTACTACCAGGTTGCTGGGGCGTAATGCCAATCCTTCATACTCTAGCTTCACAAGGGCCTTTTTAGGTAAGACATTGAGGGATGATCCTGTGTCTACCAGCACATGGGAAAGGACTGCACCTTTACATTCCATGGTGATGTGCAAGGCTTTGTTATGATTGCGGCCTTCTGTAGTCAAATCAGTGTTGGTGAACCCTAGTCCATTGCTGGCAGTAACATTTCCAACTACAGCTTCCAACTGATTGACGGTGATCTCTTCAGGCACGTAAGCTGCGTGCAATACTTTGAGTAGTGCGTTCCGATGGGCCTCGGAGCACATAAGCAATGATAGAATGGAGATCTTGGAAGGCGTCTGGTGAAGCTGGTCCACTATTTTGTAATCACTCTTCTTGATGATTCTCATGAACTCATCAACTTCTTGATCAAAGGGTGTTTTCACAGTTTCTTTAACAGCTTGATCTTCCTGCACCAAGCTTTTTCCTTTAGCCTTGGCAGCAGCTTCTGCTTCGGCGGTGGGTCTCTGAATTTGTGGAGCAAAGAGACGTCCGCTTCGAGTGAAGCCTCCGCCTCCTCCCACATGGTCTATTTGTGGTGCAGGTGTTGATGATTCAAGAGTGATTTTCTGTCCTCCGCAGTATAGATCAGAGCCGTAATGCCAGGGGATGGCATTACTGCTTTCATAAGGTACTGGTCCAGGCACTGTGATAGTGACTGGACTGATGGCAGCTGCGGAAGGGACCATGATAGTCTATGGATCATAATATATTGTGACTGGTGCTCTGATGGGAGTGGCACTTTGTGAGTTGTAGGCAGAATTGTTTTCAGGATCATAATAAATTGTAACTGTTGAGACATCTTCATTGTTTGATGCTGATGTTGTAGGAGACATTGCTGGAAGAATGGGTGTTGTTGTTGTAGGAGATTCAAAATGAAGTGGTGCTGAAGTTGTAGAAGGGATGTTTGTTGATATCTGGTCAGCTGAAGTGACAGATGAAGCATTTGTTGATGAAACCGAAGAGTTGTCTGGAACAATGGTTGTTGCATTTGTAGAAGATACTGGAACTGCTGCTGATGAGATTGCTGGATTTGTAGGAAACGATGTTGTAATCTGAAGCAGGCCACTCCGGATGAGGCCATCTATGCCATCCCTCAAATTATCACAGCCATTCACTGAAATGTTGCAGTAAGCACACCCTAGCTCACATCCTGGGAACATTTGACATTCAAGGAGTTGAGCCTTAATCTCCACCAACGGTGTCCGAATCTGACCCACACTGGTTATTAAATAAGACGGCTTGTCTTCTTCAATAGCATTGATTCGGGGACCACCATGGTGTGGCATGGGGTTTTTATTAACATTTGGTGGTGGCGCAAAATTCAGAGCTTTAGAGTCTACCAAGTCTTGTACCTTCATGTGCAAGGCTCTGCACTTCTCTGTACTATGTCCAGGTGCATTTGAATGAAAAGCACATCTGGCGTTGGAATCGTAGTTTCTGGGTAGACTATTAGGATCTGGAGGTGCCAACGTCCTTAGCTCAACTAGGTTGAGTTTCAAGAGTTGTGGCAGTAATGTTGCATATGGCATGGGGATTGGATCAATCACCCTATTGGCCTGAGATGGCCTCTGCTGAAATGGCCTTTGCTGGTTGTTGTTGTTGGTGTTGTTGTAGTTTCTTGGAGGATACTGAGTTTGTTGCTGATACTGAGGTTGTTGCTGATAATTTTGTTGCGGTGGTTGATAAGCTGGTTGTGGATGAGCCGGAGCGAGAATGGTGACTGCTGCCACAGACCTATGAACATATTGGGGCCTGCCCCTGCTGGTGTGGATAACATTGGTCTCACCAGTTCTTCTTGGGCCCACAAAAGGCTTCCTTGTATTGCTGGATGAGCTGGCACCGTTGTCAGAAATTTTGCCCATCTTTAACAGGCTCTCAATTCTTTCCCCGGCTATGACAACATCTGCAAAGCTGGTTGAAGAGAAGGCAGCTAGCCTGTCAATGTAGGTTCCTTGGAGGGTGTTCATAAACATATCTGCCATCTCCCTCTCTGACATAGGTGGATGAACAGCAGCAGCCAATTGCCTCCATCTCTGGGCATACTCTCAGAAACTTTCTCTAGACGACTGTGACATTCCCATTAGGAGGGTCCTGTTGGGTGCCATATCCAAATTGTACTGATATTGTCTAATGAAAGCCTCTGCCAAATCCTTCCAACACCTGATGGTTGCTCTAGTCAGATGGGAGTACCATTCCCTTGACGCTCCAGTTAAGCTATCCTCAAAGTAAAACATCCATAGCTTCTCGTCCATGGTATAGGCCTTCAACCTCCCCAGAAAGGATTGTAAGTGGGTCCGTGGGCAGGAAGTCCCGTTGTACTTTTCAAAACAAGGAGGCTTAAACTTATGGGGAATCCTGACCCCGTCTACCAAGCCCATGTCCATAACATCGAAACCCAAAGAGTTTTGAGACTCCAAGGATCTTAATTTCTCAGCTATCTCATCCAGCCTTCTGTCATAAGCTTCCTCCCCAGCTCCCATCACTGTGAATTGATCTTCCTGGGGGTCTTCTTGCAGCACCCTGCCTGCAGTGGCAGTCCCTTGAACATTTGCGGGAATGTTGATTTTTGGATGGAGGTGGGGTCCAAATACAGGGGGATTGACATGAGGTTGGACCCTCTCATTGTTGCTAGTTCCAGCAGTCCCCACATGGGGTTCTTCCTGATTCTGCCTTTCTACCATGGCTCTCAATCTTTCTTGGCTCTGAGCCATATTGTTCATCACCTCCATGAACTGTGTCATTTGATTCCTCATTTCTAGCCTTTCATTAGCCATTTGGTTCCTGACCTCAGTAAGGTCCTGTTGTACCTGGTCCATTTGTATCCCCGGAAGGTTGTTGCGGGTTGGATATCTATGTGGACGGTTGAGTGGAAACACCCTACGTCAAGCAATAGTTCCTGAAATCATAACAGAGTTAGCAACAACAACAAGATAAAACCTGCAAAACAAACAACAGGATTAGTATGCAATGCAGTATGCCTATTTGTTTTCAAGGTATCCGGGCTTGGCATTTTGTTTTGACCCTTCCAGACCCTCGAAGATGTTGCTGATGTTGCTTAAAAGAAACTCAGATAAAACAAACTGATACATATATTACAAAAGAAAATGATACATAGTTTGTTTCTTTTTACAATACAAGCCCTCTGAGGGGTCAAAATACAACATAAGAAAACAAAAGTACATGAAATGAAAACAACAACAAGCAAAAGTCAAACACCAAGACCAAACTCATCCTCCTGAACTTCCTTGAGAAGTGCTTCAGTCACAGGATCAGCCGGACGCTCTGTAAGATTCCTGATAAGGAGATTCCTGGTAGTAACAGTTGCAGTTAGCTTCTTGTGTTGACTCTGGTCCTTTGACCTCTTCACACCAGCTCTAATCTTCAGCTCTGAGATCTCCCTCTGGGCTGCTGCCAGGGCTTCCTGTTGCTCTTTTGCACTAGCTTCCAGCTGCTCAATCTTATCCTGAGTCCTTTTATCTTCCAGAGTACGAGCTTCGGTGATCCTGACCCACCTAGCTTGACTCTCCTTCAGATACAAATCAGTCCTGGCCTTCTGGAACTGGGCTTCCTTGCAGGCATTCTTCAAGATTTGTTCTCCAGCCCTAGACTTTTTGATGTGATCTTCAGACTTCTCAATTCTGGCCAGATGCTCTATCTTCAACTTCTCCAACCTTTCAATGTCCAATCTACCATCACTCCTCTCCCAGAGGGTCTTCTGTAGAGCTTGAGTCAGCTTTTCATTTCTCTCTTTCAATTTCTCAAACTCCTCTAAGCTGACAGTTGCTGGAGGTGGTGTTGTGGAAGGTCCAGGCATATCTTCAACAGTGAAGGGCATTCCTGTAATTTGAGCTCTGGTATGGGACCACTCATAGTACTGTGCTGATGCCACATTGTTGCACTTCCCCAAAATGGTTATCCCCTTAGTCTGCACATTGTCCCAGGCCCAGGCTGCTTGCCTGACAACAGCCAAGTTAGGCTTGATTTCACAATAAAGGGTCTCAGTCAGATCCTGTGCCCTAGGAGGATGGACTAACGCATAGCCCAGCTGTCTCTTGAATAGCAGAGGATTATAATTGATACACCCTTTCACTCCGATCAGAGGCACATTGGGAAATTGCCCACAACTTGTAATGATGTCTCTGCCCTTAGTACTCTGAGTACACCATCTGATGTCATCTGAGGTTAGAGCAACAAGCCTCCTAGCCCAGTTCTTCTGCTGGTGAGGGTTCAAGAATGCATCAGTCTTTGGCAAATGCTTGAGCAGCCAGGTATGGAACAAAGGAGCACAGCATCTCACTAATCTCCCCCTTTGCTTTTCATTTCTTTGATGAGCAGAGTAGTAAAGATCTCCCAGTAAGGTGGGCACTGGGTTTTGTAGGATGAAAAGGTGGATTGCACTCTTGCTAACAAACCTAGGCTCATCAGCAAATAAGATAACCCCATATATGCTAAGGGCCAACAAAGCACAGACTGCTTTCCACTCCCCCAGGGAGGCCTTCAGACTAGCCTGAGAAGTCAAGAAATCCAGATGAAAATCAGAGATTCCAGCCTTAGATGTTAAATTCTGCCCAATCAGAGCTGGTTCCAGATGTAATGCTCTTGTTATCTCCTCATTACTTGGGAAAGCCATTTCAGGGTTGAAAGGGATTCCACCCCTGATGGGTACACCAACCAATGATGAATATTCCTCCAACAAGGGTCCCAACTGAAAATTCTGAAATGTGAAGCACCTCAGAGGGGGATCATAGAACTGCAGGCAAGTATGAATCAAGCTCCTCTGTGAAGGGTCCAAATCCATAACCACATCAAGAATTCCTCCATAATGTTCCCTAAAAAGTGGTATATGGTCTGGAGTGATCTGGGTCTGAATCCTCCTGATGCTAGCTAGCTCAGGTTCAAAGAAGTGGTAGGAGATGTTACTTTTCTTAGGTGCCATGTTGCTGAATAAGACAGATGCTGATGATGGAGAATAAAATTTGATGATGGGCCTCTGACAGGCTGAGACTGATGATGCAGATAGCTGATAACTGGAGTAGATACTGGTGAAGATAGGCCTATGCTGATGATGGGGTCAAAACCAAGCCAAAATAAAGTATGGATACCCTGAAAAACAAATAAGCAAATGTCAAAATGATGCAATGATGATGTATGCAAATGATATGCAAGGGTTTGTGACTGAGATGGATCTGATCAAGTGCTCTGATATAAGTCCATGCGTGTTCAAGAAATCCAGATGGAGGTCTATAAGTCCAGTAACCAAGGTGGGGGACTCAAATAAAGAGTCACATGTCCAGGGTTTAGAATCACAAGAACTGTTCCAAAATGGAGTACTCTTAAACAAAACCAAAATAACAAGGTATGTTGAGGTCAAGGGTACCTGCAAACCTGCAAACAGCCCAACCCCCTCACAGGTGGTGTTCTAAAACAAAGATCCTCAGACTTGGATCAGTTATGAGAAGTGTAAACACTTCTAACCCGGAGGTACAGTGTTTACAATAACCATAAAAGTTCCTCCTCTAATTCACCTCAGTTTCTGAAGGTCAAAACTAAAGGTCATTGAGACTTAGCAGGCTTCCCAGATAGCCCTAGTACTGCAGGAAATCTGCAACACAGAGTTCTCAAGAAGAAACCCATATCTGAACCGTGTTTCATATTCCCGCACCAGACCGAGATGGAATGGGAAAGAATATGAACCACTCTAGCCTAGGTGTCACTCAGGTCCCAGGTATAGGACCTTAACTCTCAATAGAACCCCACCCACCAAAGCAAAACCAGATCCAGCCAGACAGCATGACAGTATGATATATGCACAAAGCTATATAAATAAAGCTATAAACAAAACTGTACACAAAGCAGTAAATAAAACAAAAACACAAATAGCAAATAACACCCCAGTAAACACAAATCAATCAAGCGCTAGGAGGAACCCACAAAAAGAACCAGAAGCCCTGGTTACAATACAAGGGTTCCCCAGCAGAGTCGCCAAGCTGTCGCTCCCGATAAATGGGAAATGGCCCAAATAAAGGTACAGACGCGAACGGTCGGCGAAAGGGGGCAATGAGAACACACAGCCGTGAACTCACTGGAGACGAATAGAGTCGCCAGCTAGGAATTTTTATCCCGGAGGAAAGGCAATGCTGCATAGGCCTAGAAAAGATATGGATAAGACGGTTTGCGAACCAGAGAGACTGAGAAAGGGGGTTGGTTACAACCTGGGAAGGTATTAGCACCCAGATTGTCCGTCGTACTCGACGGGATCCACGCTTAAAAGATTTGTGTTTTAAAGGGGTAGTGTCAGTGCAATCTGTGTATAAAGAGCTGGAAAAGGATGTACAGGTGTCAGTGTAAAAGAAGTGAAGTGTATAAATGATGTGTCAGTGTAAGAATGAGAATGAATTGCTCATGATAATGAGGCTAAGAGAAAGATGCTGGAAAGAGGGGGAATATACAGAGACTTTTGTTCGATAACTGTTAAATTATGCCTACATATCCTCTCGTGCAATGAGGAAGTCAGAACACCGTAGTTAGACCCAAAGAGACTGAAAGGTGAGTTGACTTGTGAACTGCTTACTTGTCTATGCTCAAGTGTATGACCTGTCTGGCTCAGGTGCAAACTGTCTTGCATTAGACGGAAGAAGCAAGTTCTCGTTTATGAGTGAGTGAGATGAGAAAAGAATCCCGGAGGAGACGATTATTGTTTGTTTTTTTGAGTTTTCAGTCTTTTATTGCCTTTGAAAGTTTGTCATAAGTTAATGAGTTCAAGCCTAGACCAATGGATTTAGTAAACTCATCACATCTTCCCTCTGATTAGGGGTAATGAGAATACCTTAAGTGTGAAGTCAGCTTCTCACACTTAATCACCTTTGATGTAGGATTAAGATCATTAACCTACTTGTGATTATTTAGGTGTTTTTTTGGTTTTTGTTTAGTGTTAAGTAATGAGCTTAAGCCATAATCAAGGATTAAACAGACTCATTACACCATCCTAATAGAAGGATAATAGATGAGAATGTTTAAGCTGAGGAAAGCTCCTCAACTTAATCCATGATTAGGGATTAAACTCATGACAAAACAAACCTTTAGTTAAGTGGATTTTATTTAATGATATGATGATGAAGTGAGTTTTAAGGTTTGTAAGACAACTTGAGGGGGACTTGTCCATTAACACTAGGGTTAGTCCTTCTTAACCAATTAAGGAAGAATTAGAACCCTAATGCAAGGCCCAAGTTACAAGCTTGAAGTCTTGATAGTTATTAAGTGGATTGATTAAAGGATTTAAACACATTAAGGGTTTAACACTTAGGATCAAAGTTATACACTCCATCCTAATAGAAGGATGCAGTCATAAGCTTAATCACAAAGCCTTAAAGCCTTTAGGGTTTAGTCCTTGATTATGAGATGAGAAGAGAAGACTCAAAGAGACACAAAGGTAAAAGCTAAGTGGGGGACTAATCAAAACCCTAATCATTGTCATGCTTGGTTGTTCCTAAGGTTTGTGAGGTTAACAAGAGAAATCTTCAATGGAACCTCCAGGAAGCAGATGAAAGGATCAAGAGAAGCAAAGTAACTTGCTTCATTTAAGAAGTCAAGTCACTTGAAGAAAGAAAGTAAGAAGAAGAAGAATGAGCAAGCTCAATCTCAAGCACATACAAAAATGCAGCAAGGATGCATAAAAGAGATGAAGAGAAGTTATGAGAAGTGAAGGCAAATTCACTTCTCAAAGTCACTTACCACCTGAAAGGTTAGAAAAGAAATGCAATGCAATGCAAAAATGGGATGGAATGACATGATGCAAACCAAAACCAGAAGCACATTCATGATGTTAATGATGCTATGAGATGCTACAAACATGAGGCCACAAATGGAGATGATTATACAAGCTCATGGATGCAAATGGAGCAAGTTAAGAAACATGGACATTCATGAAAAGTTATGAAATGCATATGGCATACAACATGGCAAACACATGATGCAATGATCAAACATGCTTTCAATATGTCTTAAGATGTTCAATGAATCAAATGGAGGCATGGAATGTCATGGCAAGTCATGTTATGCAAGTAAATGCAAGGTGGATGCATATGGAAGCCCAAATTAGGGTTTATGATCAAAGCATCAAACACAAACCAAAATCAGAAGCAAACAACATTATAAAAAATTGAAAATGCACTCAAAGGACCCCTAATCCTATACTAACCCACTGCCCAAAGGAGAGGTTCCAACTCTTAACCTAATTCAAGTTATGATTTTCCTAAGTTTTCTAGGGTTTTAGGGTTCCTTAACAAGAAAATTACCAAACAAATGGAAAATGAAAAATCAAATCATGGCCATTTAATCTCACAAACTACATGCTAAACACAATGCAATGCAAAAAGAATCAAGGTCCAACTCTTCATGGTTTGGCAGAAATGATTTTTGGAAGTTTGGATCAAAATAATGCATCAAAAAGATTTTAATTCCATGAAAAATTCTCAAAATGCATCGAGATCAAAAAATAAATTTGGTTTGAAGGTTGGACAATGTTTCTAAATGTTTTTAAAGGTTTCATGAATTTTTTGGTGATTTTTAAATACCTAAAAGTATTTTTAATTAATTAATTCTCATTAATTAATTAAACATAAACTTTTAAATATTTAAAAATACTTTTTTAATGCTAAAAATAAAAATAAAAATATTTTTGTGTTTTAAAAATTAATGAAACTCTTGACAAAAAATTTCATAATTTTTAAATGGTTTTTACTATTTTTAATAAATTGTATAAAACAAATGAATTAATATGAAAATAAAATGAATTTAAAAGCTGAAAAAGAAAAGTCAAACAATCCAAGGGCCCTCATTTAAACTCACAAGCGCGCGCTTTGACTTGGCGCCAGATCCCACGACCAAAATTCAAACTTAGCTAATTACAGGATTAAGCCCTAATTTTGCCCTAATGACTTTCAGATGACTGGAACAGTGGTTCCGGTCATCTTCTCCGGCAGGCTCAAATGCTAAATCATCCTACACGCTATGAAAATGAAAACCAACTATCCAGGAATCTTCCCCACCCTAAAACGAATCAAACCCCTCACTTAAACATCATTTATCACTCACAATCAGAGAGAATCGAAGCAAACAAATCCTAGGGCAAAAAGTTTCAGAAACAGATTAAACTCTCATCTCTCCACCATTTTCAAAACCAAAGACATATTCATGATCAGGGAAGCATGTAGAAGCTATTGATAACTTAAAAATTCATTTCTGGAAAAAAAGTTCTTGAGCTACCTGAGCTTTGAAGCTTTCAGTTTTGCAACCTTCTGGCCTCTTTCCTTCGTGCAACCAACTTCTTTTATGCTCTTGATGAACCCTTGATGCTTAGAAAAGATTTATGCTGGCTGGTTTGAGAGTTTGAACAGGTTCTGTTCAAGCTCAGGTGAGAATCGTGTTTTGGATTCAGGCAGTTTCAGGCCAGGGTGAGGGGTTCTTTGTGATCAGGGTGATGAGTTGAGAAGGTCTGTGGAGTGAGTTTGTGTGTTTGTGGCTTGTGGAGAGAGATTCGAAGGAAAATGAAAGTTGGAGAGAGTTTGTGAATGCTGAGTTCTAGTGTGCTTCAGGCTTGCCTCTTGTGTGGTTTGGCTTGCATTTTCTTTGTATAAACAAATGCCATTGGTCAGAGGATGTGACTTGTGCTTTTGTGATAGGTGTAGCTACTTTTGCAAAATGTCCACTCTTGTGTAAGATAAGCATGGGTCATGTTCTAGGCTAGTACAAGGGGTGTGGGCTGCGCATCATGGTGTGAGGGAAAGGCTAGTGTGGTTCAGCAATGTAGCTAGCAAGTGGATGAAGTGTTATGATGGTTTTTTGCAACTTGCTTGCTTTTTGATCTTCATGGAAATATCTTGCTCCAAAGGCCAAACAAAATGAGAAACTCTTGGCCCATTCTGATCTTTAGGTAACATGTGATGTTTGTGTAATGGTTTGACAACAATTAGAGGTCACAAATGCCTTGGGTGCAAGATTTTGCAAATTTCTCATTTGGTGCATAACTTGAAATTTAGTGATTTTAGCCAACTTTGATGAACCATAACTTTTGATCCAAGATGAATTAGGTCATGTTCTTGTACTTTTTGAAAAGGGAAAGATCTAATCTACAACTTTCATGACCAAAGTTTTTCCATTTGAAGCATTTTTGGATCAAAAAGCAAGGGTTGAAAAGTTGCCTAAAATGACAAATTCCTTAAAAGTCAAACTTGTCCCAAAACGTCAACTTTGCAAAAACTTGTAATTCTTGAATTTTGTGAACTTCAACCTTCTTCCATGATCCAATAAAGATTAAATACACTTAAAATGATGAAGATCACCTCTTGGTTGGGTCATTGGGGGCCTCAGATGCCATGATTTCACACTGACTTGTCCAGAAAGTCAACTCTTGATCAGATGACTTCCTCAAGGAGTTTCTTCATGAAAATTGATATGCATATTCCCTATACCATATAGAGACCAATAGAAACAAGAATGACCAAAATTTTTGGAGTTATGGCCTCTGAAACCAAAACCCTAATTTTAGGTCATCTGTGCAGTCAAGCCTGGCTCTGCTTCCATACCAATCCCAGTTCTTGTGATTCTTTGGCATTTTTGACTTTGAGAGGATATAATATGATGCTTGAACATACATGGACCTCTTTGAAGTGATTGATGACCTTTGGAGTGGCTCAAGAAGCTCTTGGATTGCTCAGATCACAAACCCTAGATGCAGATGACTTTGAACCAATGCAATGAATCAAAAATGTGGTATGAGATGCTATGATTGAGTTTATGCATATGAAATGACCACAAGCCATGGTGTGAGTGGGTGAGGGCAAATTTGGGGTGTTTACACCATCGTACTAAGAAAAAATCGAAATGAATGAGACCATCGTACTTAGACGGAATCAAAATAAATGAGATCATCATACTTAGATGATAACTCAACAGAATGAAACCATCACACTTAGATGGAATCGAAGGAAATGAGATCATCGTACTTAGACGAAATCAAAATAAATGAGATCATCATACTTAGATGATAACTCAACAGAAATGAAACCATCGTACTTAGACATAATTGAAGGAAATGAGACCATCGTACTTAGATGAAAACTCAAACGACACGGGACCATCGTACTTAGACAGAATCGACTAAAATGAGACCATTGTACTTAGAAGGAATCAACAAGAATCAGATCATCGTACTTAGATGAAAAATCAAACGACACGAGACCATCGTACTTAGACGAAATCGACTAAAATGAGATCATCGTACTTAGATGAAAACTCAAACGACACGAGACCATCGTACTTAGACGGAATCGAGTGAAATGAGATCATCGTACTTAGATGAAAACTCAAACGACACGAGAACATCGTACTTAGACAAAATTGAAAGAAATGGGACCATCGTACTTAGACGGAGTCAAAAGAAATGAGATCATTGTACTTAGATGATAACTCAATAGAAACGAAACCATCACACTTAGACGAAATCGAAGGAGATATGATCATTATACCTAGACATAATCAAAATAAATTAGATCATCATACTTAGAATATAAATCAATAGAAACGAAACCATCGTACTTAGACGAAATCGAAGGAAATGAGACCATCGTACTTAAATGAAAACTCAAACAACACAAGACCATATTACTTAGACGGAATCTACTGAAATGAGACCATCGTACTTAGACGAAATTGTAAACACCCCAAATTTGCCATCTCTTTTTTCTCACACCTTGGCTTGTGATCCTTGATATTGCATTGCATAAGCATACCATCTCACACTGCATAGTTATTTCACTGCATAAGTTGCATAACTAGGGTTTGTGATCAAGTGAATCTCAGAAATGGTTTGAGATATCTCAGAGGCCATGAAGCATGCCAAGAGGGTCCATGAGTGTTCTATGATCATATTTTACCTCCAAGTTTGCTTTAAAGTCATAAAATCTCAGAGGATTGCACAGCTACCCAGACAGGCTTAGGGTTTCCTGCACAGATGACCAAAAATTAGGGTTTTGGGTTTGAAGCCCTTACACTCAAATTTTTTGGCCATTCTTGATTCTATTGGTCTATATATGTTATAAGGAGCATGTGTATCAAATTTGAAGCAAAAATTCCTTGTGGAAGTCATCTGATCAAATGGTAATTTGTTGTGCAAGAAAAGTCAGAATTGGGGCATTTGAGGCCACCAACAAGGGTTCCAAAGGGTCATCATCATTAATTTGAGGTCCTATGATCTTTATTTGATCTTAGGAATTCTTGGAAGTTCACAAGATTGAAGAATTTTGAGCCATTTGAAAACTTTCTATTTTTGGACATGACTTGTAATGAAAACTTTCCATTTTGGGAAAGAATTTCAACCTCCTCTTTCTTGACCAAAAAGGCTTCAAATGAAATTTCTTTGAACATGAAAGTTGTAGATTGGATCTTCCCCTTTCTAAAAAGTACAAGAACTCATCTTGATTCACCCTAGAACTCAAGATATGATGGATCAAAGTTGGCAAATTTCACATAATTTTCAAGTTCATGTCAAAGGGGGAATTTTGCAAGATGGACTTCTAAGCATCCTAGTGACCTATAATTCACTTCTATACTGCATAACATTTATGAGAAACATCTCAATACCAAAAATATGCCTTGTTTCACAAGTTTCATGGCCATTTTTCACAAAATTCTCAAAGTTGGCAACTTGCAAAACATGTTCAAACTTCTGCCATAAGTGTTACAGCTCACTACAAATGATCCAAGGGTTATCCATGAAGTTAGCTGATGAACAAGCCTTCAAAATATCTCTGTCGTAAGTCCATACCTCTACAAATTCTTGACTTTTGCATTTTTCACCCATGTCAATCTCACAGTGCACAACCACTCTTCTGATTAATCTCAATTGTTTATACAAACCCTAAGCATCATAAAATATATCACAACAAGCCTTGAACAAGGACACAAACTCAGATTCACAAAAATCTTCTCAAACTTTCTCTCTTCGAAACTCTTAATCCAGCCAACAAAAATCACATTTTTTTCTTTCACCATTCAACTCCTTATCACTCAAGGAACAAAATCCACCCATCACCATGACCTGAAACAACCTTAAACACAAACACGATTTCTGTCATATCAGAATTGTATCTCACAAACTAGCCAAAATAGACTTCATCCAAGCATCTCAATAGCTTCAGGAGGTCCAAAAGAGTTAGTTTGCACAAAGGGAAGGCCTTGAAATCTCTAGTTTGACGAACTCCAGCTCAGGTATCCCTCAAGAACAATTTTTCCAGAACCGTAATTTCTTGTTAAAATGTGAATCTACATGTTATGCTGGTCATATTGATGTGTTTATATATATATATATATATATATATATATATATATATATATATATATAGTAATGTTTATTGACCAACTTCATTACTACATTAACCAAGTTTTTATACTGTATTAATCAAATTTGACTGCTAAAAATTATTTTTAATACCTGGACATTTATTAATCAACTTTATTACTGCATTAACCAAGTTTTTACATTGCATTAACCAACTTTGATGACTATTAAAAATTATTTTTAATACTTGGATGGTTATTAACCAACTTCATTACTGCATTAACTAAGTTTTTACATTGCATTAACCAACTTCATTTTACTATTTTAAAGTCACTGTTTATGGATAATGTTCATGAACATTGTTTACGTAATTGTTCATGGTATTATTCATGTGTACTGTTCATAAAAATATTATTTTATTAGGAAAACACTATTCACAGTATAAATACGGTGTAAGTATTTGGTGTACAAAATGGTGGAGGAATAACATTGTTGTTTTAAGAAACTCACTTTTTTTATACTCTTTCTAGTTAAAGAAAAAAATTGAGATTTTATCATCATACTACACTGTTGAAACTAATTTGAGATTTTAAGATTAGTTGAATAACTGATATATCTAATCTATAATGTAGTCCAAATACATCATTTATTTAATGAATCTAAAAAAATCAAAATTTACTTATAAATAAAAATGTAGAGAGTATTTAGTTAAAAATCGTGACACATACATCTATCAGATCCTAAAGGTGAAAACTCTTGTGAGAATATCCTTATCAAGTTAAGTGCTATATCATATATGATCTCTTGTGATAGTGTATGAACATCTTATTTGTCTTTCTTAAGTATTAAATGTTGTAGGGTATCATTTATTATTATTAAAAAAGAAAAAACTAAACTTATCACGTAAAAAATCAATATAAGCTATTAAAAGAAAAAAAATCTTAAAACTAAACTTATCACGTAAAAAATCAATATAAGCTATTAAAAGAAAAAAAATCTTATATTGACTTATGAACAACTACTACAACTACTGTTCAAAACTTGCACGCCTAGATATAGGAGTCTACATGAGAATGGTACCTTGACATTGACAATGAAAGCTTCTTCTTCATTCTTTTCATCACAAACGCCCATGTATCGTTATAGTGACACAGATCTACTTTAGCAAGCACATATTAAGCTAATAATTACTCCAACGAACAACAAGTTCCATAATTAGATGATAATAGGTAGTGCCGACTCAACAAATTTAGAAGTATAGAACACAATTTGAAATAAGACCTTCTATTTAGGTAAAGATAAACTTTTTTTCAAATCTCTCAATGCTACCACTATATTATCAAATTACACTCCTTGTTCTTGATAGAATATTGTGTTTTAAATAAATGTTTGTGTTGTCTTTCACAACTGCAGCGACTTTCCTTAATGGACAAACGTTTGATTTGTGATCTCTTCTATTACAATGATAACACATATCCAGTGGGTTTAGCATATGAATTATTCTTCCTCTCGAGTAGTGATTTACCTTGATGCACATATATCCAGTGGATTTAGCATATGAATTATTCACTCCCAAGTTAGTTTTTGTTGTTGTTGGCGTTGTTCATGAGTTGTTAAAGTCACAATCTGTTCAATTAAAGCAGTTAGAGTTATGATAAAAAGTCGTAGTAATTCCCTCAAGGTTTTCTTTGGTCAATGCTTGATCTCCCATGGCTAATCATAATGAAAAGAAACAGAAAAAAACATGCTCTAATGCCACCTGATGCAGTTGGAATCACGAAGGATCAGACCGAAAACACAAGTTGACTGAGACAAACCTGTTAGATTAAACTTTGGATTCCACTAAAAAGAGAAGAGAGAAGTCTCAAATTTTATTATGATAATAGATAATCTTGACGATCACACCCAAAAGTGTTTAAATTAAAAAGAAACTAATATTTAATATATATATATATATATATATATATATATATATATATATATATATATATATATATATATATATATATATATATATTACAAATATCAAATCAAATAAAAGTTTAAATCTTAATTATAAAAACAACTTTATTGATATAGTTGTAAAACATGTATATCCCATGTTCACATATGTATTTACACAACTAAATAATTATAACTATTACAAGAATCAAGAGAAGCAAAAAGTAAAAGGGTGATGTTCGATAACTAGAACTTGAAGGTTAAGTGTATGGTACTACACAAAAGAGTACAGAATAATCAACTTCCTAAAAAGCACAAAAAAATTAAAACATATATAGAAAACTAATTAGTTCAAGTCATGAGTCCGGGAAGAAGGTGTAATCTGGATAACAAGGCCAGGGAAGACATCATCAGGGTCATGTATATGAGGATTATTCTCAACAATAAAAGGATCATCACACTTATCACTAATTGTATGAAGTGTCTCACCTTCCCCAACCACATAGATTTCATCACAATATGGTCGTTTGTACAATACGAGGTTTCTCTCATGATTTTGATGAAGCATAGAGCTCTCTCGAAACATGCATACAAGTATAAGTGCTACAACAACAATAGCACAATACCATGAACCTGTCTCAGCTATGTCTTTTGAACTTAAGGTTCGTCCCTTTCTTGAGTTGAAAGAAGTCATGGTGATAAATGATGAGAGAGAAGAGATTGGTGAGAGAAAAGATGGTGGTTTGGAAATTTATAAAGAAAAAAGTAATGGGACGTGATGTGTGCGTAAGGGTCAGTTTTGGCGGTTACTAAGAATGGGAGTTGAGGTTGAGGGGAGTAAAAATAGGGGGAGAACATTCTTTTCTACCTTCTTGCTAATTCTTAATTTTCATGTTTTATTATTGTGTGTAATTATTATTATTTTTAAAGTATATTGCATAATAACTAAATTAATTTGTACCGATAAGTTTATACATCTTCCAATATAAAATAATATAAAAATATATATTTTAATTTTTTAACATGGATTTTCACCCAACAAGTTCAATATTGCACAGAAATACCACAAAAATACCATATATATATATATATATATATATATATATATATATATATATATATATATATATATATATATATATATATATATATATATATATATATATTACCAAAATACCACTTTTTTTTACACTATATACTAAATCACCATCATTTCAAAGTTCATTGTTTGGAGGGTGTGTTAAAAATTTTAGAAGGCCCATTCATTACTTTAGAAGGAGGGGTTTATCTACCATCCTCGATACTCATATTTGGTATTCCCTACATCGAAAAGATCAAATTGATCTTGGAAGAAAAACATTTTTACATTTCACACATTCCCAGTAGATTCATGGATTTTTCAAAAAATCAGACCATATCGGGAATTTCGTCGCACTATCGGAGATTTGCTTTTTTACAAATAAGTTTTATCAATTTTTTCTAAATTATCGGTGAGAATCACCGGAAATTTCAAAAAATCCGGTAATATTTACCGGAAATTCCAAAATTACCGTAATTATTTTCGAAGATTTGAAATTTCCGGTAGTTCAAATTTTATGTTTTTTCTACCGGTAATTTGAAATAACCAGTAGTGTTATTTTTTTTCCGGGAATTTCAAAATCCTGGTAGTTTAATTTTTTTGGTTCATTTTTTGTTTAATTTGTGTTTTCTTTTTTGCAGTGAAGTCTAGAGGTACTAATGGTAGCATCTGTGGGAGGGCGCGTGATTTGGCAACAACTGGTAGGGGGATGGGTACAGTCGCTCCTGATGTTGAGTCTGCCCATGTACGGGCTGGACGGGTGGTCCCAACCGGTTAACACCGGAAGCAGCTGACTGAGCAGTGGGGGCATTTTCAGACACCTCGCAGCGTTAGGCGACATAGAGGTCTTTCTTCACAACAGGTCGCACCTGAGGACCTCCCAGTTATTCAGCCTCAGCTGGTGGATGTTATTGAGAGAGATGTTCCGGAGGAGGTTGTTGTTAGGGATGTGGTAGAGGAGACTGATGTTAGAGTGTCAAATGAGGGCATGCAAGAGGGTGATGCTGATGGTGAGGGTGTAAACACCCCAAATTTGCCCTCCCCCATTTCACACCATGGTTTGTGATCATTTCATATGCATAAACACAATCATACCATCTCATACCACAATTTTGAGTCATTGCATTGGTTCTAAGTCATCTGCATCTAGGGTTTGTGATCTGAGCAATCCAAAAGCTTCTTGAGCCACTCCAAAGGTCATCAATCACTTCAAAGGGGTCTATGTGTGTTCAAGCATCATATTATATCTTCTCAAAGTCAAGAATGTCAAAGAATCACAAGAACTGGGATTGGTATGAAAGCAGAGCCAGGCTTGACTACACAGATGACCTAAAATTAGGGTTTTGGTTTCAGAGGCCATAACTCCAATTTTTTTGGTCATTCTTGTTTCTATTGGTCTCTATATGGTATAGGGAGTATGCATATCAATTTTCATGAAGAAATTCCATGGGAAAGTCATCTGATCAAGAGTTGACTTTCTGAACAAGTCAGTGCAAATTCAGGGCATCTGAGGCCCCCAATGACCCAACCAAAGGGTATTCTTCATCATTTTGAATTTATATGATCTTTATTTGATCATAGAAGAGGTTGGAAGTTCACAAAATTGAAGAATTTCAAGTCTTTTGCAAAGTTGACTTTTTGGGCAAGTTTGACTTTTAATGAAAATGTCATTTTAAGCAACTTTTTCAACCCTTACTTTTTGATCCAAAAAGGCTTCAAATGGGATAACTTTGGTCATGAAAGTTGTAGAATAGATCTTTCCCTTTTCAAAAAGTACAAGAACATGACCTAATTCAATTTGGATCAAAAGTTATGGCTCATCAAAGTTGACAAAAATCACTAAATTTCAAGTTATGCACCAAATGGAAAAACTTGCAAATTCTTGTACCAAGGCAATTTGTGACTTCTAATTGATGTCAAACCTTTACACATGATCACAAAACATCTAAAAATCAGAATGCACCCAAGGAATCACATGTTTCATGGCTTATGGATCAAGTTTCTCTCATAAGAACCAAAGGCAAGCCAAGGTGCAAAAGTCATGATAACTTCTCATCCACTTGCTGCCTAGTTTGCTGAACCATCCTAGCCCTTTTCCCTCATCATGCTGCGCAGCACCCCCTTCTTGTACTAGGCTAGCAAGTTGCCCATGCTTCTCTTACACAAAAGTTGACATTTTGCAAAAGCACCCATACCTATCACAAAAGGACATGTCATGTCATCTGACCAATAAGATTTGTTTATGTGAATCAAAAGCAAGACAAAGCATACAACAAGCAAGCCTGAAACCAGCCAGAACTCAGCATTCACATTTTCACCCTCACTTGCAAAAGCCTTCGAAACTCCTCACACAAGCTACAAACTCACAAACAAACTTCATAGAACTCATCACCACATCCTTCTGATCATTTCCCTGCCTTCATTCATCCTTGAAACCTCACATAAGCCAGATACGATTCTCACCTGACCTTGAACAGAACTTGTTCAAACTTCCAAACCAGCCATCACAAACTCTCTCTAAGCATCAGAAGTTCATCAGGGGTCTAAAAGGAGTGGATTGCACAAGGAGAAGGGGCCAGAAAGTTGCAAATTGAAAAGCTTCAAACTCAGGTAGCTTCATGAACTTTTTTTCCAGAAATGGATTTTTAAGTTCTTAATAGCTTCCACATGCTTCCCTGATCATGAATATGTGATTGTTTTCGAAAATGAGTGAAAAATGAGTATGTATGCAGTCTCTGAAACTTTTTGCCCTAAAACTATTTTGATTCGATTTGGCTGATTTAGGAAGGATAAATGATGTTTGAGTGAGGGGTTTGATTCGTTTTTGAATGGGGATGAGTTCTGGATAGTTAGTTTTCATTTTCATTGCGTGTAGAGTGATTTGGCATTTTGGCTCGCCGGAGAAGATGACCGAAACCACTGTTCCGGTCATCTGAAAGTCATTAAGGCTGGATTAGGGCTAATTAATTAGGGTTAGTGAGTTTGAATGTAGGTCGTCCAGATGCGCGCCTAGTCAACTCCCGCGCGTGTGAGTTTGAATGCTGGCCTTAGGATCAGTTGACTTCTTCATTAATTCATTTAATTTCATTTTTATTTTCATTTAAATACATTTGTTTTCTACATTTTATTTAAAATAGTAAAACTTATTCAAAAATTCTGAAATTTTTTATACAAACTTTTATTTAATTTCAGAAACCAAAAATATTTTTATTTTTATTTTTAGCATTCAAAAATATTTTTAAATATTTAAAAGTTTATTTTTAATTAATTAATGAGAATTAATTAATTAAAAATGCTTTTAGGTATTTAAAAATCACCAAAAAATTCATGAAACATTTAAAACCATTTAGAAACATTGTCCAACCCTCAAACCAAATTTCTTTTTGATCTTGATGCATTTTGAGAATTTTTCATGGAATTAAAATCATTTTTTTGCATTATTTTGATCCAAACTTCCAAAAATCATTTCTGCCTAACCATTGAGAGTTGGACCTTGATTCTTTTTGCATTGCATTGTGTTTAGCATGTAGTTTGTGAGATTAAATGGGCATGATTTGATCTTTCATTTTCCATTTGTTTGACATTTTTCTTGTTGAGGAACCTTAAAACCCTAGAAAACTTAGGAAAATCATAACTTGAGTTAGGTTAAGAGTTGGAACTTCTCCTTTGGGCAGTGGTTTAGCATAGGTTTAGGGATCCTTTAAGTGCATTTTCAATTTTTTATCTTGATGTTTGCTTCTGATTTTGGTTTTTGTTTGATGCTTTGATCATAAACCCTAATTTGGGCTTCCATATGCATCCATCTTGCATTTGCATTCATACCTTGACTTGCCATGATATTTTATGCATCCATTTGATTCATTTGACATCTTAAGACACATTGAAAGCATGTTTGATCATTTCATCATGTATTTTCCATGTTGTGTGTCATTTGCATCTCATAGCTTTTCATGTATGTTCATGGTTCTAAACTTGCTCCATTTGCATCCATATGTTTGTATGATCATCCCCATGTGTTGTTTCATGTTTGTAACATCTCATAACATAATTATCATCACATATATGCTTCTGGTTTTGATTTTCATCATGTCATTTCATCTCATTTTGCATTGCATTGCATTTCTTTCACTAACTTTTCAGGTGGTAAGCAACTTTGAGAAGTGAATTTGCCTTCACTTCTCACATCTTCTTTTCATCTCTTTCATGCATTCTTGCTGCATTTTATTTTGTGTTTGAGATTGAGCTTGCTCATTCTTCTTCTTCTCACCTTCTTCCCTCAAGTTACTTGCCTTCTTAAATGAAGCAAGTTGCTTTGCTTCTCTTGATCCTTTCATCTGCTTCCTGGTGGTTCCATTGAAGACTTCTCTTGTAAACCTCACAAACCTTAGGAACAACCAAGCATGACAATGATTAGGGTTTTGATTAGTCCCCCACTTAGTTTTACCTTTGTGTCTCTTTGAGTCTTCTCTTCTCATCTCATAATCAGGGACTAAACCCTAAAGGCTTTAAGGCTTTGTGATTAAGCTTATGCCTGCATCCTTCTATTAGGATGGAGTGTATAACTTTAATCCTAAGTGTTAAACCCTTAATGTGTTTAACTCCTTTAATCAATTCACTTAATAATCACCAAGACATCACACTTGTAACTTGGGCCTTGCATTAGGGTTCTAATTCTTCCTTAACTGGTTAAGAAGGACTAACCCTAGTGTTAATGGACAAGTCCTCCTCAAGTTGTCTTACAAAACATAAAAATCATTTCTTCATCTTAACATTAACTAAAATCCACTTAATAAAGGCTTTGTTTTGTCATGAGTTTAATCCCTAATCATGGATTAAGTTGAGGAGCTATCCTCAGCTTAAACATTCTCATCTATTATCCTTCTATTAGGATGGTGTAATGAGTCTGTTTAATCCCTGATTATGGCTTAATCTCATTACTCAACACTAAACAAAAACACCAAAAACATCTAAATAATCACAAGTAGGTTAATGATCTTAATCCTACATCAAAGGTGATTAAGTGTGAGAAGCTGACTTCGCACTTAAGGTATTCTCATTACTCCTAATCAGAGGAAAGATGTGATGAGTTCACTAACCCATTGGTTTAGGCTTAAGCTCATCAACTTATGACAAACTTTTAAAAGCAATAAAAGACTGAAAACTCAAAAACAAACAATAATCGTCTCCTTCGGGATTCTTTTCTCATCTCATTCACTCATAAACGAGAACTTGCTTCTTCCGTCTAATGCAAGACAGTAGCACCTGGGCCAGACAGGTCATACACTTGAGCATAGACAAGCAAGCAGTTCACAAGTCAATTCATCTTTCAGTCTCTTTGGGTCGAACTACGGTGTTCTGACTTCCTCATTGCACGAGAGGATACGTAGGCATAACTTAACAGTTATCGAACAAAAGTCTCTGTATATTCCCCCTCCTTCTAGCCTCATTCTTATAGCCTCATGTTCATGAGCATTCTCATTCTTACACTGACACTGTACATTTACACACTTCACACTTCTTTTACACTGACACCTGTACATCCTTTTCCAGCTCTTTTATACACAAATTGCACTGACACTACCCCCTTTAAAACACAAATCTTTTAAGCGTGGATCCCGTCGAGTACGGCGGACAATCTGGGTGCTAATACCTTCCCAGGTTGTAACCAACCCCCTTTCTCAGTCTCTCTGGTTCGCAACCGTCTTATCCATCTCTTTCTAGGTCTATGCAGCATTACCTTGCCTCCGGGATAAAAATGCCTAGCTGGCGACTCTTTTCTTTTCCAGTGAGTTCACTGCTGTGTGTTCTCATTGTTCCTCTCGCCGACCGTTCGCGTCTGTACCTTTATTTGGGCCTGTCCCATTTATCGGGAGCGACAGAGGGTGATGGCACTATAGGGGTCGTCAGTACAAGAGACGTTGATGAGATCATTCAGATGAATGTGACGGTTCCTTCGACCGAGTCATCCGTACATACGGAGCCAGGATTCCCTGGTGGACCGATAAATATGTTTGTGCTTACATAGTACAATGAGCACGTAGCTTTGCGTCTATGGCAGGGGAAGGTATATGGTTTTTATGTTTAATTTTAACATTTGTTTAATAATGCATAAATTGTTTATGTATTAAAAAATTTGTTTATTGGTTGGTGTCACAAGTGTGATTTGTACTAAGGGTCCAATCTCATGGCGCGAAGATGAATGGTTTTCCTCGTATTCCCTTCCCTGATGATGTGAGGACGATTGTGAGGGACTTTGACTTGCTTCATTTTTGTCACTGCTCCCTGACCATGTTGGATACAGAGTTGCTTAGTGCCTTCGTCGAGAGGTGGCACATGGAGACATAGTCATTTCATCTCCCATTTGGAGAGATGACTATGACTTTAGATGATGTCGCTTCCATGTTCCATCTCTCTATCGGCGGAAGATTTTGGACGGCTCCTATATTGAGTGTGTCTCAGGCACAAGAGTTGGTTGTTTGTGATCTGTGTTTGCTTGAGGTAGTGGTGGCACAAGAGTTTGCTGATACACAAGGTGCTCACCAGGTATGACGAGCTCGTTGCTGATGGTAGGTATCAGGCTGCCACTAAGGCATACATGCTGCATGTAGTGACATGTACTCTCTTTGCGGATAAGTCTGATAGGTGTGTGGATGCTCGCTATTTGTGTCTCTTCAGCGATCTGGAGTCGCACAACTGGGGTTGGGGTTGTGTAGCTTTGACTCAGTTGTATCATGCGCTTGGGGAGGTGACCCGATTTGATACGAAGTAGCTAGCTGGGTATCTTAGTTTGTTGCAAGTATTACTTAATTCATGTTCTTAATTACTTTTTGTTCTATTTTTTTAATACTATTAGTTCTAATGTACTATTTATTGTAATCTCAGTGCTGGATCCATGAGCATTTCTCATAGATATACGATAGAAGGATCCAGCCATATACACCAGGGGAGCCACGAGCGAAGAGGTGGAAGGCGAGGCTGAAATACCCTGGAGGCATACTTGATCACCTGAGGAGATTGGATGCGTTGACCATAGAGGATGTCATCTGGACACCCTATGATGAGCATAGAGTCGTACGAGCATTTGAGGAGTCATCATTATACTCCAGATATTTACGGTGGGAGACTTTGATAGCCAAGCACCTGCCAAAGAGATATATGCGTCAATTTGGGTACATTCAGATCATACAATAAGCAGTACCAGATACACCCTCTGAGGGTATTAATAGGTGGTTTCAGACGCACTTCCTCAGTTCTGCTCGCACCATTGTTACTAGATATGCACTTGTGCAGTATCCCTCGTAGTGTGAGGATGCCTACTTAGAGTGGTATCTCAGCGTATCCCATCCACGCATCACTCCACCACCGTCTAAGGAAGCACCTTCAGAGGATGTACCTTCTAGTGGTCATGAGCCTATTGGTGACACACCTCCTCCTCCTATTCCAGCACATCACCATGATGACGCACATCAATTTATGATGATAGCAGTGTTGGCTGATGAGCTCGCGTGCTTGGTAGACCCTGATGGTAGTATTGCTGCTGGATTAGCTATGATTGCACACTTAGCTCGTGGGGAGGGGTCTATTTAGTATTATTTTTATTTGTAGATGATTTGTATATTGTTGTATTATATGTATATTATGGTAGAACAATATATTATTATTATGTCTTCATTTATTCCCTTACATTGCAGTGATCTTGATTAAAAAACTTAAACAAATAAAAAACCAACATTACAACATGATTAATCAATATTTAAAACCTAAACACTACCAGATACTTTAGGGTATTTCAACATCGTCATTATTTCATCAACTGATCTTGCCAATTTCACATCTAATGCCAGCAGATCCCTTGAGCCTTCGGTGAAATAATCTCCACATTTTGCTGACGTCTTCATCGTTCTTCAGCTCAATTAGATTATATTTCATACTACCATTCCCCAATCCTCCTGAAACTCGATCTTTAACATCTTTATGTTCTCACCACCAGGCAACAATTCCTTCAACTTTGAAGTCAGGCCGACAAAGGAGGTTGTATCATCCGAGAGCATGAATTTGAAAGATTGAGAACCTCTCTTTAAGTAAACTTTTGTCATAATTAAAAATACTAGAATAACCATTTTTTCATATTTGTTTAACCACAAGACCTAACCCCTATTTATACAAATGTGCAACAATTCTGGACGACACAAAATGTCAGTGCAATCATAACCATACAAAATTGTCGGCAAAATCTCTGCCGGTTAAATAAAAAATCTAAAAACCCTAAAATTATGCCTATCGAGAATTTCAAAGGATTTGAAACTACTGGTATCAAACTATATTTTTTCAAATATCTGATTTCCTGTAAATATTCTAAGAATTTGAAATTACCGGTATACCGGTAATTTCAAATGAACTACCGCAAATTTCATTAAATACCAGAAATTTCATTATGTCTATTGGGAGATGCCAGGTGTAGCACCCCATTTCTACCCGACTTTATAAATTAAAACCAAAATTATAAAATTTTATCAACAAACATGGGATATCACATTTTCTAGCTTTTAAAATCAAATAACAACTTCAATAATATAATTACTTCGAAAACAACTCAGCGGATCAACATGTTTCAACTCTTAAACAATTTCAAATAATTCAATCATCAAAATAATATCAACTTGGTTCTTCAATCATAAAATGACTTAAAACTAATTCATAAACTTAAACAAAATCATAAAGGCAAAACAAGTGTTTATCCCCCCAAAGTGCTACGTATCAGAGCGACAAACATCAACTCAAAGCTACTAAGTACTGGACTCTTCGTTACCTGCACATTACCAACAGAGGGCAACATTCAAACATAAGGGGTGAGATATCGAATAACATAAACAGGATACAATAATCAATATGTAAATGAGATAGTCATATAATCACACCACTTCCTACAATCAACACACAATCTTGCAACCAACAATGGATAACAACATAAATAATGCAACGTGAATGCAACTCGACTTAAATATGCATGTGGTACCATTTGGAGTAAACTCCCAACTTGAAACATTGCCAGGTTATCGAGGCATTATCAATTTATTTTCCAATCCAGGCCAACTTGAATCGAGCATACGCTCAAACTTGAAATATGCACATGTATGCAACGAAGAATGACATACAACAACAACAATATTATCATCAACTTATCAACATAACGACTTGAACAACTCAGCAACATGAATCAACATTGGTCATAGGACCTACATCATATTAATCTTCCCAAAAATCGGGACAACACAACTTATAACAACTTTAACACCATTTCAACGTGAAAACGATAATTTACGACTTAATCGACTAAATTACTAAATTAATTATTTTAAACTCTCAAATTTATTCTAAACGAATTATTTTATCTTTACCTTGAGTCTAAGATCAATCCAACTTGAAACGGATGCAAAAACAGGTCGAATCGCCAAAAACCGCATTTTTTCGCACCTGCCCTGCTCATACGCGTATGGCCTCCTCATACGTGTATGGCCTAGTTGTGTTACGTGTAATGCCTATGTATAAGGGTCTTGTTACGCGTAACACCAGATCTGTTACGCAAATGAACAGAAAGCTTACAATTTCAACTTTTCTGCGATTTCTCATATTTTCACCATTATGTTCAATCTTAATTGGGTTTCTACATCGATTTTACTCTCAAAAACTTCTACAACTATTTATCTATCAATTCCTATGGTTAATTTTACGAATCTAACTCCTTCTACATGAATTCTGCAACAACAGTCCAACAACAGTACAAACAACAGATGTAACAACAAATATATCAACAATACAACAAGAACAACATGTCTTTCATTAGATATCAACACGAAATCAACAACAACAAATCATACCAAAACACGGCAATGAATTTACATGAAAATCCCAACCTACATACGATCATCTAGTCCGGTTATGGAATTCGAACCCCACCCTTACCTTGGATTGAAGGCAGCTCGAATTCACCACAAAAATTCCCGCGAAAATCTTTGACCTAGCCTCTCCTTGATATCTCTCTAAGGTTGTTCTTCTTACAAAAATTTTGATTAGTCTAATTAGGTTTTTCAGCTTGTTTTCACTAAACTCCCCCTAATCCACTTAATTACTATGGGCCTAATTAGCTCCCCCAACATTATTTTCTCATACAATAAAACCAAGCCCAACTTAATATTATCTCTATAATTATTATTATTATTCGACTTAATTAATTAAATCCGACTTAATCAACTCAAGCGACTGAAACACAACTTAACCCACAACATAAAAATCAACTTAAACGACTTAACGACAAGGACGAAAAAACAACACGTAACAACTTATAATCGTGAAAATACACAATAATATTTAATTAAATTAATTAATTAAATACGGGCATTACAACTCTCCCCCACTTAGAACATTTTCGTCCTCGAAAATCCTACCTCGCTCAAACAACTCAGGATATGATTCTTGCATCTTGCTTTCTAACTCCCAAGTTATACTTTCTCCGACAACGTCCAACCAAACAAATTTCATTAAAGTAATCTCTTTGCCTCTTAAAGTCTCACGACCCTCAATTCGTACCGGCATAGTCTCCACAGAGAGATTATCCCGTACTTGCACCTCATCCATACTAATCACATGAGAAGGATCTGAAATATACTTCCGGAGTTACGACACATGGAACACATCATGCAAATTCGACAAGTTCAGCGGTAAAGCCACTCTATAAGTAACATTTCCAACTCTATCTGAAATCTGATACGGACCAATGAAACAAGGAGTAAGCTTCTTAGATTTCAACGCTCACCCAACACCCATCACAGGCGTAACTCTCAAGAATACAGGCTCACCAGCTTGAAATTCTAAATATTTCCTTCGCTTATCATGATAACTTTTCTGCCGACTTTGAGAAGCCTTCATCTTCTCTCAAATCAACTTCACCTTCTCGGTAGTCTCTCGAACTATCTCCGGTCCAAGCACTACACTCTCTCCAGATTCATACCAATACATCGGGGTCCTACATCTCCGACCATATAACGCCTCGAAAGGTGCTATTCCAATACTAGAATGATAATTGTTATGATACGTGAACTCGGTTAATAGAGGATAATTAGCCTACGAACCTCCCTGCTCAAGTACACAAGCTCTCAACAAATCCTCCAATGACTAAATCGTCCTCTCCGTTTGACCATCTGTTGGAGGATGATACGCTGAAATTAGTCTCAACTTAGAACCTAACACTTCTTGCAAACCCTTCCAAAATTCTGACGTATTCAATTTGGGTGATTGTTGATAGGCTTACTAAGTTGGCTCATTTTATTCCTATTAACATCAGTTTTCCAGTTTCGAAGTTGGCTGAGATTTATGTTAGAGTGATTGTAAAGTTGCATGGTGTTCCTTTGTGTATTGTGTCGGATAGAGATCTGAGATTTACATGTCCTCTTGGAGTATTAGGTAATCCAAATTACAAAGTCCATAGAAATTCTATCCCATTTCCACTATGGAATTTCCAACGGTTGCATCAGACCAGCAAGCTTCTAATATTCAACTTTCGACTTCTGACAAATCAAACAAGCATACACAAAACGTGCTACGTCATTCTTCATCCCATGCCACCAAAACAATTTCTTCAAATCCTGATACATCTTAGTCGCTCCTGGATGAATACTCAAATTACTTCTATGACTTTCCTTAAGAATCATCTTCTTCATATCTTCATTATCGGGAATACAAATTCGATCATGAAACCTCAAAACACCATGCACATCCAACTTAAAACCATTCTTTTCCAATTCACGACAATCATCTATGATATCCACCAGCTTCACATCCAACTTTTGAGCTTCTTTGATATTGTCCAGAAAATCATTATTAATCTTCAGCATACCCAACATAACACTCTTCGCTGTCACTTCGCAGACTAAACTCATGTCTCGAAATTTCTCAATCAACTCTAACTCCTTAACCATCATTGTTGACATATGCAACGTCTTCCGACTTAAAGCATCAGCTACAACATTAGCTTTATCTGGATGGTAATTTAAACCAAAATCATAGTCTTTCAACAATTCCAATCATCTTCGTTGCCTCATATTCAACTCTTTCTGATCAAACAGATACTTCAAACTCTTATGATCACTAAACACTTCAAATCTAGAACCATAAAGATAATGCCTCTAGATCTTCAATACAAAAACAATTGCAACAAGTTCCAAATCATGCATATGATAGTTCTTCTCATGAACCCTCAATTGTCTTCGCACTGGACATCCCACACAAACGCTTTACTCTTACAAGTCATATTGTTTTCAAATGTTCTGCATGTTCTTCTTCCGTCTTGGAATAAACCAAAATATCATCGATAAATACAACCATGAAACGATCCAAATACGTATGAAAAATACGATTCATGTTCTCCATGAATACTCCCGGCGCATTAGTCACACCGAAAGGCATCACTGAATACTCGTAATGTCCATATCGTGTTCTGAACACCGTCTTCTAAATATCCTTATCTTTCTTCCTTATCCTGTACCACCTGGTCAACAATAGCCTTCCAAGCACTGGATGTAGGAGGAATAGTAAATGGATTACTAGAGGAAAATAAATCCTCTATTGGCCTTATCATAACACGCCGCTCAAGTAACTCAATGAGATCATCCCTCTCCTTCAGTTGCTCTTGCATCGTAGTCTTCTCAAGTAACCATTCTTCTTTCTCTTTCTTCATCTTGTCCAACTCTTCTTGAAGAGCGACCTTTTCATCAATAGGAGGAAGAAAAGCGGACAATGGTAGTATAGGAAACAAAGGCTCCCCAGATGGATAAGGCATCTTGAGCTTGGAAGCCCTAGATCAAACCCACTGGATGTAACACTCGGAGGGAGCAAGGTGTTGTCTTCCCAATTGACCCTTCTCTTTCTGATGAACTGCATGCCAAGAATGAGCAATCCTTTTCTTCATTTCTACATGATCTGCACCATTAAGAAAGAAGAAACTGGATAAGGAAAGGTTGCTTAGTATGTCCTTCAAGCAATATCCCAAATGTCTCCTAGAGAGAATAGGGTTGTAACTAATTTCCCCACGTGTACCAAGAAGAGGTTCATTGGGAAACTCTCCACAACTGTCAATAAGAACTCTAGTATCATAATAGGAACAATACCAAGTCATATCCTTATGAGAAAGAGACATAACCCTTTGAGACCATCTTCGCTTCTCTCTATTATCCTTGAAGACATCGGACTTTGGTAGGTGCGAAATAAACCACCTATAGAGAAAAGGCGCACAACACACAATCTCTTCATCACCTTTGGAGGTCCTATAATGAAAGGCATGATACATGTCTCTAAGCAAAGTAGGTACCAAATTTCTCTTCAAGAAAATCTGAATGACACTCTCGTCCACAATACCATCTATGTTAGGAAACAAGACAATCCCATAAATGAGCAAAGCAAGAATAGCCTCAAATGCATCCTTATGACCCAAAGTAAGAGAAGTAGAAGCTTTCCCTATTAAGAACTTAACATTAATACCACGGACACTCCCTTTTAGAATAAACTTCCCATTAAGATCGAACTCCTTGAGAAAAAGGGCTTTGGCGATGACTTTGGTCGTAAGCTCCTTCTCTAAACCAATAAAAAGAAACTTCTTGTCCAAAATAGGTAAACCCGTCCAATGAGAGTACTCCTCCAAGGTCGACACAAGCTGATAATCAGGAAAGCTGAAACAATGATGCAACAGATCATAAAACTGAGCTAAGGTAGGAAGAATCCCCTTTGGTACATCGGTATCCAAGATAAACAAAATATTTCTATAACATTTCCGGAACTCCTGGGTGTCAACCACCAATGCTCCTAGCTTTCTCAGCTCTACTAGATTATGATTCTTGAAGTTGTACTTCTTTGTGTTTCTCCTTTCAAAATTCATAACCATAAACATCTAAAATTTTGCAAAAGTTCCTTATGAGTCCCTTGAAATCTCAAAAACAATGTTCATGAATGCATGAGTGCATGTATGAAACAACCATAAACAAGATCACACAAAGCACACGGGTTTAGGTTCCGAGTCAAGAGCATGAAGTCAAGGTAACAGAACACCAACCCACACAGGTAAGTACTAAGGTTTTGTCTTCATGGTACCTGCAGAAAACCAAAAGGGTGCTAACAGTGGTGTCGGAGTTAACAGCCATCTTTAGAATATCATCGGTACGTTGGATTACTCCCTAACCGATAATATTCTTAAAATAGACCTCATCCGAGTGTAGTATCGCGTGACAACCACCTTAGGTTTACACCCAGACGGTTTCTGCACTACGTTCCTAAATTGGCTTAGATGGGTTAAGGGTTTTATGGTCCTCAGTACGATCAGCTCAAGGTCGAAAAATAATGCCACGTATGATTACTCATCATGACATTGATAATCCAAGAGAGCCTAACCAAGTGGAGATTATCAAATTGATATAGCTTTAGACTACTCCACCGCTTATCACTTCGAATATCGTCGTCCTATCATAAGTTCAACTCAGATCCGGGTTAGAATCTATCTCACTCACAGAGGATCACCAAAACCGAAATATAACAAACAAATAACAAAAAAATCAAACCAAAGCAGTAAATAAATCAAAGTAGGCCGAATCCACTTAGAGATTACTCCCCAACAGAGTCACCACTTTTCTATAGCGGTAAAATCATGAGTGTAAGATATTAGTCAATTTAACTCAAAGTAAACAGAGTCGCCACCACGCTTTTATTTTATTCCAAGAGGAAAAGGAAAAAAAGAGAGAATAAATCCTAATGAATCTAAAAGCAAAAAGCTAAAGAAACACACCAGAGAAATAGGTAAGGGGATAGGTTACACAATGGGAAGGTTTTACGCACCCAAAATGTACGTGGTACTTTACGGGAGCCCTTTGAAAAATTTACTGCTTTTGGTTTGAAAAAGGTTTGTTAAATAAGAGTGGGGGATGAGAAAATAATTATTTTTTAATATTTTTATGTTTGGAGAGGTTTACTACCTTATGCCTACGTACCCACAAAGTGCAATGCGAGATCAAAACCCCGTAGTTCATGGTACAAATAGTGAAAAAAGTGAGTTATGATTGATTTCATTAAGTGAAGAGTATTTGTCATCTTCAAGTGGATGACCAAACAAACTACCATGAGAATGAAGGCATGGACTCATACATCATTATGGAGAGTGCCCCAACTCGGATAAAATCAACGAGTATGCCACTAAACCCCCACGAATGACAAAAGACTCAATTACATCAAACTACAACCATGGATATTGAGAGACTTGCACCCGACTAAAGAATAATGACTCATAATCGGCACTCTTTTAAAGAAAATACAGAAAAATGCACAAAGGCACAAAACAACTTGAATGAGTTTGATTTCTTTTTATTTTTTGAATTAAGGTCAACATGATTAAATTCATTGATTTTAAAAGAAAAGAAAAGAGTAAAAGCCACTTGACAAAGTCAAGGTTTTGTTTATTAAAGAGGAGATGATTTAAAAAGAAGGAATCCTTTGAAAAAGGGAGAAGATTTTGAAAATTAAAGAAGGGGAGGAGATGAAGGGATCATCCTAAAAAAAGAAAATAAGGAGATAAGGGAAGAAAGATCTAACCAAACTTGATGATACTTCAAATTATGAGCATAAGAGTTCCATCCTTATTAGCTAGAAAATGGCCAAATAAAGGCAAGTTCCAACTTCGTGAAGGTCAAGGCAAAAGAAATGTGTCCTAAGAATCTAAGTCCAAATCTTCATTCCAAAGCCAAGGATAGTAACCAATAGTCCACAAATTAAAGTCACAAGTTTTTTTAGAAGTTTAATCCTTTATTAATATTTTGTGTCCAAATTGACAAAAGGAAAATCAACAAAACAATAATAAGAGCAAATAATAAACATGATATGGATGAATAAAGTATAATAAAGCAAAATAAAATAAAAGCAATAAAAGTGCAAGAATTTAAATGTTAGTAGCAAAAAGCAACTAAAATGCAAGAATCTAAAATATTAATAATAATAATAGTATAATAATATTTACATAATAATGGTATGGTGAACTTAATCAACCACAACCAAAAGAGTAACCAAAACTGAAAGGTAACCGGATCCGCTTAGCATCTTACACTATAACGATTAATCAAGGCAAACTGAATCGAATTCAATGAAATTTAAAAGGCGATTGGGAGACCCAAAGCACCTATGCATCAAAAATTCATAAGTCTTGATTCTTAATGCAATATGATTAACCATTTTGGGATTACGCGGTCAACAAGAGATCCGGTCCACGAAAGTGCAAGTACCCAATTAGATTTTTATTCTGAATTAGGGACAAATTTAGGTCTATGTTAAACAATCGCCGAGTAATTTACAAAGTAATTACCCTACAAATGAGACCGACCACCATCAATTAAGGTGCATAATGTTAGTGTTAATGCATGCGAGATAAACGATATATAAATTGCTATCCGGACGCAATACCGCACAAAACTAAAGGTGAATACCAAATTGAGCTGCACTTATGGTATTCTTCCATCCTTAAGTTCAATCACTCATCTCGGTGGATTCAAGCATGAAAATTATCACTAACACAAAATACCTTAAATGAAATGAATAATCCACTTAAAGGTAGTTTTAAATTAATGAACATTAACTACTCTAATCTACACCCCAAAGTTTATTTAAATTAAGGAGAAATCACTCCCAAAAGTGCTTCCCAAGGTAAAAATAAAAATGAGGAATAATGAGAAGAAAGATGAACCAAAAAGGGGCTTAAAACAAGCCAAAAACACCATTCTGACTTGCGTTAAACCGGTTAACACAGGCAAAACCTGCGCAGTTTTGAAGATGGTTAACCGTTAACCGGTTAACGCTGTACCAGAAGCAGAAAAATGCAGAAAATTCAGCATGATCCATTTTGAAACCTTTCCTCAAACATTTGATGATCATGATCCGAATTTGCACAAATTTTAAAACCAAAATACAGTGGAATCCCTGCATTTAAACAACAAATAAAGATCCAAAGGATCTAGAAAAAAAGGCACCAAAGATCTACATCTTGAATGTTGATGGTGAATATGGGTTTATGGAGAAAGATGAATTACCAAAAGCACTCCTTCAAATTGGACCAAATAAAGATTAGATCTACTTAAATTGATGAACAAGAGAAAGAAATGATGGAGGTTTAGCTCAAGTTAGTCAAGAATTCAATGTGAATTCTTGATAACTTCAAAAGAAAGAAAATGAGCTTTAGTGAATTTTTGGTTTTGGGAGAATGTTTTGCAAGAGGTTTTTTGGCTCTCAAAAGCTTGGTTAATGAATGAAAATGTGGTGCTATTTAAAGACTTTAGGTATGGGAATTTGGTGGAATGGAGCTTGCTTTGGTAATTAAAATTAGGCTTGGTAATTGCAATTTTGGTGGGAAATGGAAAAGAGTGGTGATTAGTGAGGGTTTATGGTAGGAAATGATCAAAGTGATGTAGAGAAATCAGAAGTCAATGGATCTAGAATACTCTAATTAAATCAATGATTTGATGGTGCTGAATTTGAATAAAATATTCAAATTTTGCATTGGTTAACCGGTTAACCAAATGGTTAACCGGTTTACCAAGCCAAAATTTGAATATTTTATTCAAATGAGGTTGCTTGGTTGTTGTGGCCCGATTCTTTTTGTACGTCGAAGAAGGCATGGAAATAAACACATGAACCTTGGAAATCTTTGATCAGATAAATTTGAATTATTTGCGGATCAACTTCGACTTTTGTCTGTGAAATTTTACTCGAGCTGCAGGACTGCTATTTTTGGCATTTTCAATGGTTCCTCTTCCTAAAAAAAGGTTAGTAAAAGTAAACAAAAAATAATTTTTTGGATTTTTATTAATGGTTAGTAAACATAAACAAATAAACTAATTAAAGAAAACGGTGATCCCCTACGAGGCATAAACCTAACCCGAGAAGAATCGTGTAACCAGTGCGATCTTGTTTGCAAGCAAGATGCAGATGAAATGCGAAGAAAACTTAGGGAAAAAATTAGGGTGCTACAGCTGGGAGAAGTTCTTCCTCTTCCCAGCCCTCTCTCTTGGTCTCCAAAAGTTGTTATGACTAATTCTTTTCTTAATTTTCTGATTAATCTAATTTTCCCTAATACTCACCATAAGGTTTTACCCAATCATCCTTATTTTAATTAAAACAAAATAATAATAATAATCCTAATATTACTAATATTATTAACATAATACTAATAATAATAAAAATAATGTTTTATTGGACTTATTATTACTACCACACTCCCCAATATTATTAATTGCACCATAAGTTTACCCGTCTCACTAGGACGCTACACAAAACATCAAGACACACGTCTTAAACAAGGCCAACAATGCACCAAAAATAAATAACGAATAAATTATTAAAAATGGGGTGTTACAACTCTCCCCCAATTATAATATTTTCGTCCTCGAAAATGCACTCAGTGAAACTAACCCAAATATGCTCTTGCACCCGACTAATCACTTTCCTGCCATAACCGACAAGGCTATAAGTAGCACAAAACAACAATAATAATGCCAAGACAACTATAACGAAAACAAAACACAACCAATCATCAAGTTACAACACATAGGTTTACACATGAACTAGCATACAACAAAAATTCGTTATCATCACCATAGATAACACTTCCCTAATTCCCCCTCACAAGAATTAGCTACACGCACTCGAATCATCACCATAGGTAACGAGGCAACAAAAAATATAAGGACAAAAGTTTCATGATACACATCGTCTCACTCACAACAACAAAACTAAAATACCAACCTCGATGTCCTCACCAACAAAAAAACATATCTGCGACTCATCAGTCGAACACATAGATAACACATATATTAATACATCTGTATACCCGGTAGTACATGATTAACAGTTAAACTTCTCACCATAATACTTCCATTCTAGAACATCCAATAGTCTTATTATTCTGAAAGGTCTTACCATTCGACATTTTTAACCCTTACCAATCATATACGTATAACCAAGTTATACCCCATCACACTTCCGTTGTGCACTCTGATTACTCACAACTATCAAATCTATCGAGTTCATGTTCAACTTTAACTCTTTCTAACAGTCACTAGAAAAATAATTATTCAATTGATATACCCCATCACACCATACGCAAGTCTCTTGACTGCCAACTAAATTCCAACTCCTCAACTATCGAAGCACACATAGGAAAAGGTTCCCGACTTACCTCATCAGGAAATCCGACTATCCACATCGCTTCATACTCCAATCTTCCCGACCAAACCGAGATTGTACACTCCTATGATTACTAAACTCTTCGAACTCCAATCATAAAAATAATACTTCTGATACTCAACACAATTTCACCCACATCTAATCCCAATCCTTGGATAGGATAGATATTTTCATAAATCCTCGTTTATCGTAAAACATAAACTATGACTTTATTATCTTATGTTAACACCATATCAACTCTTCATAACCATATCCCGACACTCTAACAATGGTTTGTTAGAATCAGGTAAAATCAAATTGGAACTATAGTCAACTTCTACTTTGGCTTCCCAAAACTTCCTCACAACAAATCTACTCAAACAACACCTTATCTTTCGCAAGTTAACTGAGACAAAAAAAATGCTAACTTGGAAAAAAACTTTTTATAATTTTCAGTTGTAACACGGTGGGAGAACTGACTTTTTATTTATGTTGCGGATAGCAAGAGTTGCCACCGACTTTTATTTTATCCATATGGAAAGGGCATAAAAGAATAGGAAAATACCTATTTTAAAAGACTTGAGTTCGGGGGGGGGGGGGTAGGTTATATAAAGGGAAGGTGTAATCATCCTTTATATCCATGGTTATCCATGGGCTCTTAGTTACTTAACTCACTTATTTGTTTGAAAAAGGAAAGTGTAGTGTGTGTTTAGAAATTTGTCTAAGTACTTTGTAATGATCCTCGTATGGATGTATACAAAGCCTTGTTTTTGAAAAAAGTGAGGTGTGAAAAGTATTTTTGAAATGTGAGCAATTAACTAAGTTGTACCTACCCTAGACTAGTCTTTCATGTTCTTTTATTTTCTTTCAAGGGTAAGACTGTCCCTACTATTAAGGAGTAGGTAGTCATTACTTTGGATTTGTTTGAGGGAAAAGCGTAGGGTCATCGTATGGTCAATGAAAGCAACTTAAGGGGTATCTTTAGCAATTCTTATGGACCATCATCATATTTACCGAATGGGCAAGATCATTATATCGTAGGCAACCTCGTAGGGACTTGATCTTTTAATTTGAAGGGACTATGATGATTTTATTCTGTAGGGATTTTGCTTTTTAAGACACCCCCATTTTCGAGGGACTTGACCATTTATTTAAGGCAACTGAGAGGGATAACTTTATGAGGTGCATATAGAAATCGTAGGACGATCGACTTACGTGTGTGGGTGATTATATTCAAGTATTTATCTTATTTTTTAATTATCTAAGTCCAATTTATTTTCAATTATGTTTTGCACTCCCTATTATTTCTAACCACACAAATAAAATAAATAAATAAATATGCGAGAAAATAAATCCTACGCTATTACACGACTTCAGGGCAGTTACATAATTATGAGGCGAAAAATCTAAAGGATTACAAATGAGAAACAATTACACAATAAACGGCAGATGAATAACATAAGAATGAGTTAGAGGAAAAAAGATCAGGGTTTAAGGAAAAGATAAAAAAACTTTTAGGGTTAAAGAAAAAAGTTAAGGTTGAATTCATAAAGAAAATTTCGAGAAAAAAAAGGTTTGCGAAATAAAAGGTTTCCTAAAAAAAAATAGGGTTTATATAAAAAAAACCTAAGCCTAATTAATTAAAATGTTTTTATTAAAGAAAAGAAAAAAAAAAGTAAATGAAATAATTTAAAATGATAAAAGAAATATTATAAGTTATAAAAAAAATTAATAAAAGATTGGTGTGATTAATTTTAATGGTTAAATGAAAAAATATTAAGTGTTTTTTAATTAAAGAAAAAATAGGAAATTAAAAGGATTTAGAGAAAATAAAGAAAATTGAAAGAAAAGGGAATAAACCCATGTTTCTTCCTCAAAATGTTGTGGCCAGGGTTTGAACCCACGCCCTAGCCTTTACCAGCCCAATTCCTAGCCACTGGGACACTTGTACGCAAGTGACAATGTTAGGATACAATCATATATAAAATAAATTCATAATATAGAACGAATTATAAAAAAAATGCTTGAGGCTGGGTTTGAACCCACGCCCTAAGGATGTCAAACCTGTTTCCCAGTCATTACACCAAACACGCGCGTGTGATATATAGAGGAAACAAATAAAATAAAAGATAAGATAAAATTTGAAATTTCCACGATGGCGCCAACTTCATCTTCTTCTTCCTTTTACCTACAAAGTTTCCTGCGAAATTAGCCATGAAGTATCCTGCGAATTGGTTCTCCTAGGAAATCCCACGTCCTTCCAAATGTCATGAAACATGCGAATTGGTTTTCCTGCGAATTGGTTTTCCTGCGAAATTGAACACACCAGTATAATCCCCACATCATTTACAATTGGATTATGCCATTAGAATTTGTTTATATTGGTTAAATCGCAAAGCCCTAATTTGAGAGCTTAAAACCTAACAATGGCGTTTCACGAGTTAAGCCATGAACCTTTGATTTAACTATCCAGAAAGCATCCATGTGTCATAACAAACATAAACCAAGCATCAAATTCAATTTATAATGGTTAAATATATGAAATCGAAAAAATTCATAAAGGAGGAAAATATGGGCCTTGTGTATATGTAGTGAAGAAGATTAGGTTAAAATATGGGCCTTGTGTTCATGGATTTGCATTACTTGATTATGAAGAAATATCCCTTCTATTTTTGTCAAAAAAATAAAATATATCACTTCCATAATGGTCTTGCACGAAATTGAATGGTATTCAATCACTTTAAATGTTGTATAAATGGTTCTAGAATAATGATTTGATCAAATATTTTATTTTTATTAAAATTGAATTTTAAAAAATAAAATCCAAAATAATATAAAATAAATTATAAAAATCAGAATAAATGGTCATTGGGTCGTGCATGACTTTATCTTTGAGTTTGGGTTGCAATTTCATGGGCCCATTTGGAAAATTTTAAAGTTATGGCCTTTTTGCTTCATACGCCCCTTAAAAATCAACAAACTTTGACAAAGCATAACTTCCTCAAATTTAAAGATATGAAGATGTTCTAGGATTTTTTAGAAATAGTAGAGTGTCCTCTAACCAACCCTTTTAGCCCCATGTCCATATCATTTATCATTTTCAAATTATGAGCTTTGAAAAAAGTTGACTTTTTGTTGACTTTCAAAATGACCTATAATGCCTTAGCTCATACCTTCCAAATGAAGTATTTTTAGGCTTGGCTTGTGATAGTTGTAGAGAATTGAATTTCCTTCAAGATGAGATTTGGATGGGAAATTTTTGTTAAATTATGTGTAAGTTATGGCTGGTCAAAGTTCAGTTGACTTTTCCTATGGAAACCCTAATTTAGAAACTTCTTGATTCTTGATGATCTGAGATTTCCTTGATGAATCATGATCATCCCTTGTTCAAATGATGAATTTTACCTCATAATCTTGATGATGACAAAAAATATTGAAGTTTGACTCTAAGTTGACCACAATTGACCTCAGTTGACTTTTTTGCCAAGGTAACTGATTTTTGGATATCTGAACCTCTGACTGACCAAACTTGTTGGGAAAGTTTTGAAACTTGACATGAGTATTCTTTAAGGTATATAGGATGTTATGAAGTCCATTTGAGGCCTTGGAAGTCCATTTATCTTGTAGAAATTCAAAACCCTAGTTTTAGATCCATTGTTCAATAAGAGGCTTTGTTTGATGAAACCATAAATTCTTTTGACCAATTGAGAATCTTGTGACTATTAAGAGACGTCTTGAAATATATGATATTGAATGTGGGAGGGCAAATTTTGGGGTGCACAAGCTTCCCCTGTTCAATTTTCTGAAACCTGAGGAGTTAGATTGGCATGTACGCCATTCGTGACTTGAAGGTTGAAGGGGATTGAACACTAAAGCCCAAAAATTTGCACTCGCCGGTGCGCAAAATAATGTTGTTGTTGGTTGTATTGCTTGAATGGGATTAAAGATGCCATTAGGAATAAAAATGTTCTTCAAATATACCTCTTGGAGGATGAAGCAGTCCAAAACGTATATTGATGTAATCTTGGGGGATGTAGCAGCCCAAGAGGTTGTTTGGTATGGTCCTGGAGGATAGAGCAATCCAAGATGTTGTTATGTGTAATCATGGAGGGTAGAGTAGTCCAAGATGTTATACTGGGGGTTTATAACAGCTCGAGACATTGTTTAAGATAGCCCTTAGGGGGATATAGCAGCCCAAGATGGATATAGATGTAATCTCAAGAGATGTAGCAGCCTAAGATATTGGTTTTTATGGCCCTGGGGGATATAGCAGCCCAAGACGTTGATGGATGTAATCTTGAGGGATGTAGAAGCCCAAGATATTTGTATATGTATTCCCGGAGGATAGAGCGATCCAAGATTTTGTTATATGTAGTCCTAGAGGATAGAGCAGTCCAAGATATTGATATATGTATTCATGGAGGATAGTCCAAGATATTGTTATATGTATTCTTGGAGGATAGAGCAGTCCAAGATATTGATATATGCATTCTTGGAGGATAGAGCAGTCCAAGATATTGTTATATGTATTCCTGGAGGATAGAGCAGTCCAAGATATTGTTTGAGGTAACCTTTAGGGGATATAGCAACCCAAGAATAATTTGTTGATGATGTTTGTCTGCTGGGGAATTAAACTGAAAAACAAGGTTAGTTATATGCAATGTCATGATGTATATAACATTTTGCAAGATGATATTCTTATGAAAATGTTGTATGTGTATGATATGATGTAAATGATGCATGTATGAATTATGTAGTTGAAGCTCATTAGTAGCTTCGTGTAATAGCTGCTAGTTGGGGAAAATAAATCCCGATTTGTTGCGGAGGAATATAAAGACTTCGTTCCCGTCTTGTTTTGGAATATCGTACTTAGACCCTCCTGTTTTCGTTCGTCGTACTTCTTATTGAAGGATTAAATTCCTGAATGCCCTGACTGAGGATAAAAGAGATGGACATTCCCCTGGGAGACTTATCCGGCCAAGTTTCAATTCTTCGGAGGATATATTAGATTTGAAAGAAATTTACTTGGAGATTTCGTAGAGTTGGAAATACAAGTGAAATTCTGTGATCAGGTATGAGATGTCGAATGAGATGTTTAAACACTTGACCAAAACTTAAAGTGCAGGAAAATTAAACAACACAGTAATTTGTTAACCCAGTTCAGTGTATAACCACACTTACATCTGGAGGCTACCAAGCCAGGAGGAAATCCACTATAAGTAATATTAATTCTAGACTTAAACCACCCAGTTTAATCTTTCACTTAATATCTACCCAATGCAATTTCTACCTAAGACACAACTTAGATATGAGTACCAACTCACTCCCCCTCAATCACATAGTGATCTTGTTTACAAGTTTAATAAAATTGAAGTCATACTTCAAACAAAACAGCTTGATCTTACTTCACAGTTTCAATCAAGACACAAATACACTTTTGCTTAAAAGCTCATAAAGTGGTACAATAAAAACAACCTGCTATTAAAACACAAAACACTCTATTTTGTCTTCTGAAATTCGTACTCTATTCTGAGAGTTTCTGTTGCTTAAATAGGTGTTTGGATTTTGGGCTTTCTGTAGGTTAATCCAGTCCTAAAACGCATGCAGCTTCCACCTTGAATTAGGGTTTGTTACTTCCTAGATTCTAGGTGATTTAGTTCTTTTGATTATGCTGAAGTCTCATAACAATACTTCCTACAGATGCGCCTTATTCTGTTCTTGTCCATCCATAATTAATTCCAGATAACTTTCCTTAAATTACTCAGTTCTGTTAGTCATTAATTAATTCTGGTAGCAGGTTTGAGATGTCACAACATCTGTTGGGACATCCTGAAAAACTGAACTTAAATCATTAACACAATGTCCCAACATCTGGTGTGACATCCTGAATTAAGTTCATATACTTATACTCTGTTTGATAATGTCCCAACATCTGATAGGACATCCTGAACTGAATTCAACAATTCTTGTTGGTCAAAAATTCTGCCAATTCTAAACATCTACAAACTCCCCCTTTGGCTAATTTTTGGCTAACATATTTTTCTGGTTATCAGAGTGCAGCAGAAATTCTTTTATCAGAGTATAGCAGTTCTTTTCTGTTGAGTCATATGTGAGTTTATTCCCCCTCAAACATACATGTATTCATTCTTGTTGCAACAGAAATTTTTTATTAACATCACAGATTTAGTTCAGAAGCAAACAGAGGTTTCATTAATAACCAAACAGCATTATACATTGTTGTTGTTGTTCTTGTTCTCCCCCTTGTTAGACATAAATTTGGGGCCAAAGCTATTAAGTTAAAATTACAATGCAGAAGTTGTCATTACATAATCCTCACATACAAATTTCACTCAGACTCCTCATAATCAGTTTCTTCCTCTTCCTCAGTCTCCTCATCAGAAGCAGCATTTTTCTGAGCACTTTCTTCACTCTCCAGCCTTTGGATAATTTCCTCAAGCTTCTGCTTCCTTGCATCCAGTTCTTTGCAAGTGATCTTCAGCTCAGCAATCAAGGCAGCTTTGGAGATTGGAGACTTTGCCTTTAAAGGACCAGCAGATGTCCCAGAGGGAGCTTCAACATCAGCTGCATGATGACTCAAGAACAGCTTGTAGTGGAAGGCCAGAGGGCTTTCTCTTTTGCAAATTGTGTCCTTCTCAGTGAGGATACCAGGGTACTGACTCAGCACTATTCCACACAGCAAGGAAGGGAAGGCAATTGGCAGCTTTATTGCAGATGATCCAGCATGCTTCAATGTCTGATCAAATATATAAGCTCCATAATCCAGCTTTGTTTGGGTGCTCACAGCATATATGAACCTGCCCAATCCAGTTGATATTGAGGATGTATGGTTGGTAGGGACCCAATTTGCTGTGCCAATCCTATTCAGCATGGCATATTTCCTTGTCAGCATGCTAACTGAGAGCTTCCCTTTAACTGGCCAAGCCTTGACCTGATTAACAGTGATAACCTTGCAAACCTGGTTATCAGTCTTCCCTAACTCATTTGGACCATCAGATTCTCTTCCAAGGTAGTGGTTGATAATCCTAGGAGAGAATTCTACACACCTTCCTCTTACATATACTTTTCTAAAGTCAGCAGACTTACCATTAGCACAATCTTCTTGGAGGTTGACTATGAATTCCTTGACAAGAAGCTCATAGCAAGGAGAGAAGTTGGAGACAGTTTTGAAAAGGCCAGCAGAAGAGATGAGATCAATTAACTTTGTGCACTCAAGTGCATTACTGCTCAGCTCTCTTTCAAGTGCTACCCTTCTTTGATAAACAAACTTCCATCTATTCACACTTGAAACATGATGAAAGGAGATGTTGTCCAAAGGAGCTTCTGGAACAACAGTTGATGACCTTGAGGGTGCTGGTTTCTTCTTTGGAGGAGATGTTAGGACATCTTCTTCAACATCTGAATCTGGAGGAGTGACAGCTTTCCTCTTTTGTGTTTGCACCTTGCTCCATTGTTTTGTAGGACCAAAGACAACTTTAGCTTTGTCCTTCTTTGGTGTAGCTTGCTTCTTCTCAGGAATTGCATGTCCTGCATTCATCTTTTCTTTCCTAGTCCTAAGCCTTTTGGCTATGCTAGGGTTTACAGAAGCAATGATTGCTGTATCAGAATCATGCTCTAGGTTCACAACAGGAGGAGGTTGAGCAGTCTCCTCTTCAGCTGGTGGTTCAATAGAGATTTGATCTTCAGTGGAGGCCTTGTGCTGGTCCTCAAATATTTCTTCATCACTATCAGTGGAGGCATTTTTCTGGTCCTCAGATGTTTCAACAGCAGCATCAGATGAGGCCTTTTGCTGGTCCTCAGATGTTTCAACATCTATTGGGACATCCTGTTGAGCAGGAGTGTCCTTTTCAGCCTGAGTTTGTTGATCTTCTTGTGGAGCTGGCATGGTGTTCAGAGGGATAGATATGCCACTTACCACTCTTTGCTCAGATAGGATCCTGTTTACCAACTCCTTTATGGAATCATCCACGTATTCAGAAGATTTTGGAGTGATGTTTGATGGTGAAGGTATGTCTTTGGCCTTGCTGAAAATAGGATCTTTTGTTCTTTTTGGAGTTCTTGGCTTTTGAGCAAGAGGAACACTTCCTCTGATTTCGTCCATTGGAGTTGAATCCATGGGTACCACAGAGATGGGGGTTGCATGCACCACATCTTCCTTGTTGAGGATTTCTTCAGAAGTGTTAGGGTTTTGATGTTGAGACATTTTCGAAAAAGATGGATGAAGAGTTTTAGGTTTGATGAGTTCTGAAAGACAGTTAGAGAATGCAATTCGTTTTTGAGAGTATGATGAGAAGATGGATAGCTGAAAACAAGCTGATATTTTATAAGTAGCCGTTACTTGGAGAAATTTTAGGAGTGGAATACCAAAGGTGCTTGACCAGACTGATGTTGACATCTGGTGCTCATGCCACACAATGTCATATGACATGTTGGCACATCTCCATAACTGCTAAATTTCACATAAGCAGATTCCCAATTTACCCCTTAGGTTTTCAAATTGAGTAGCATCCAAGGCTTTGGTAAATATATCAGCCAACTGCAGATTTGTAGCTACATGTTCCAGTGAAATCACTTTCTCTTCTACAAGATCTTTGATGAAATGATGTCTGATATCAATATGCTTGGTCCTGCTATGTTGGATAGAATTTTTTGATATGTTAATTGCACTTAAGTTGTCACAGTACAATGTCATGACATCTTGTGGGACATTGTACTCAGTGAGCATTTGCTTCATCCAAACCAACTGTGAACAACTGCTTCCAGCTGCTATATATTCAGCTTCAGCAGTAGATAAGGATACACAATTTTGTTTCTTACTGAACCAAGAAATCAAATTGTTTCCTAGAAAGAAGCATCCTCCTGAGGTGCTTTTTCTGTCATCAGCACTTCCAGCCCAATCAGCATCACAGAAGCCAGTGAGAATTGGTTTGCATCCATGAAAGTACATTATGCCATAGTCACAAGTACCATTAACATATTTCAGAATTCTCTTGACTTGGTTAAGATGACTAACTTTTGGATCAGCTTGATATCTTGCACATACACCTACTGCAAATGCTATGTCTGGTCTGCTAGCAGTCAGATATAACAAGCTTCCAATCATGCTTCTGTATAGGCTTTGATCTACATTCTCACCCTTGTCATCTTTAGTCAGTTTTAAATGTGTGGGGGCAGGAGTTCTCTTATGAGTAGCACTGTCCATCCCAAATTTCTTGACTATGTTCTTAGCATACTTGCTTTGGAAAATGAACATGGAGTCCTCCATTTGCTTTATTTGCAGTCCAAGAAAGTAGGTTAATTCTCCTACTAGGCTCATTTCAAATTCAGATTCCATCTGATTGACAAAATGTTTCACCATCCTTTCTGACATCCCACCAAAAACAATGTCATCTACATATATTTGAGCAATCATGACATTTCCTTCTTCATCTTTAACAAATAAGGTTTTGTCAATTCCACCTTTCCTGTACCCTTGCTTGATAAGAAAAGTAGTTAGCCTTTCATACCATGCTCTTGGAGCTTGCTTCAAACCTTAAAGAGCCTTCTTTAGTTTGTATACATGATTTGGACAGCTTGGATCAACAAATCCTTTAGGCTGTTCTACATATACCTCTTCATTAAGATATCCATTTAGAAAGGCACTTTTCACATCCATTTGAAATAGCTTGAACTTCAAGATACAAGCAATTCCTAAAAGTAGTCTGATTGATTCAAGCCTTGCTACTGGTGCAAAGGTTTCATCAAAGTCTACTCCTTCAATTTGTGTGTATCCTTGAGCTACAAGTCTAGCTTTGTTCTTTGTAACAACTCCTTGCTCATTTGACTTATTCTTATACACCCATTTAGTTCCAATCACATTTATGTCATCAGGTCTAGGAACAAGGTTCCACACTTCATTCCTTGTGAATTGACTTAATTCTTCTTGCATAGCACAAATCCAGTATTCATCAGTAAGAGCTTCCTTGATGCTTTTAGGTTCTATTTTAGAAACAAAACAGGAACCTGAAATCACTTCTCTTGATCTAGTGCTTACACCTCTGTTGGGATCACCAATTATCAAATCTTTGGGATGATCCTTCTGGATTCTGATGGAGGGAGGTTTGATGGATTGTTTTGTCCTTTCATCAGTTTGAGTGAATTCAGAATGATCACTCTTTTCTTCAGCTTCAGATTTGATATCAGCAGATGTTCCAACATCTTCTGGAACATCTATAGGAGCATCATCAATTATCACATTTATGGACTCCATGATAACCTTGGTTCTAGAATTAAATACTCTATATGCTCTGTTGTTTATAGAGTATCCAAGAAAAATCCCTTCATCACTTTTAGGATCCATTTTTCTTCTTTGCTCCCTATCTGCCAGAATATAACAGTTACTTCCAAACACATGAAAGTACTTAACTGTGGGTTTTCTGCCCTTCCATACTTCATAGATTGTGGACAAAGTTCCTTTCCTTAGAGTAACTCTGTTATGGATGTAACAAGCTGTGTTCATAGCTTCAGCCCAGAAGTACAAAGGTAACTTTTTAGCATGGATCATAGCTCTTGCTGATTCTTGAATAGTTTTATTCTTCCTCTCAACAATCCCATTCTGTTGAGGAGTGATTGGTGAAGAGTATTCATGATTGATTCCTTCTGAAGAACAGAAATCCAAGAATTTTTGGTTCTCAAATTCTTTTCCATGATCACTTCTTATTCTGATCACACAGCTGGCTTTTTCCCTTTGTATTCTTTGGCATAAGTCTTTGAATACATCAAATACATCAGACTTTTCTTTGATGAAATTTATCCATGTATACCTAGAAAAGTCATCAACCACCACATAGGCATACCTCTTACCACCAAGGCTCTCAACCTGCATAGGTCCCATAAGATCCATATGCAATAATTCCAAAACTTTGGAAGTTGTTAGATGTTGGAGCTTTAGATGGGACATCTTGGTTTGCTTGCCTATTTGACATTCACCACATATTTTGCCATCATCAATCTTCAGTTTAGGAATACCTCTCATAGCATCCATATATATGATTTTCTTTATGCCTCTGAAATGAAGATGACCTAGTCTTTGGTGCCATAGTTTCACTTCTTCTTCTTTAGCTAAAGAGCAAGTTGAAGTGAGACTGAAGTCTTGAGGTTCCCACATGTAACAGTTGTCTTTAGATCTGGCTCCTTTCATGACAACCTTTTGTTCTTTGTTAGACACTATGCATTCAGTTTTGGTAAAGTTTACATTGTACCCTTGATCACATAATTGACTTATGCTGATCAGGTTAGCAGTTAAACCTTTAACCAGCAGCACATCATCTAGTCTTGGTACATCTGGACAGTCCAAGGTCCCAACTCCCTTGATTTCTCCTTTAGCTCCATCTCCAAAGGTTACATATCTGGATGAATATGACTTTAAGTCTACTAGCAAATTCTTCAATCCAGTCATGTGTCTTGTACATCCACTATCAAAGTACCAGTCTTCCTTACCTGATACTCTGAGTGATGTATGAGCTATATATGCAACACCTTTCTTTGACCATTTGTGTTGAGATTTCTTTTGATACTTCTGCCCTGTGCATTGTTCATCAGTAGAGCTCCAAGGTTGTTTGTTGATCTTGTTCTTGGGCATGTGGCTTTGATCAGCATGCAGACTAGCTTTTGGTCTCCATACCTTCTTGATGACCTCTGTCTTCTTCTTAGGGGGTTGCTGATCTCTTTGATGTCTATGCAGCACTTTCTTGGTAACTTCTATCTTCTGCTTAGGAGGTTGCTGATACATCTGATTTGGATATCCATGCAACTTATAGCAATGAGGTTTGATATGTCCAAATCTTCCACAATGATGACATCTCCATCTTTGATACTTCTTCTTCATTATGTTCTTTTCAGGATGTTGAGACATCTGTTGGAACATTATGTTTGGCTTTGTGTTCTTTTCATGATGTTGAAGCATCTGTTGAGACATCTTGTTTGACTGTATGGACTTTGAAGTAGTTTTGCTAGAGCTTGCTTCAACCTTATGAACTTTGTTAAATCCCAGTCCACTTTTATCCCCTGAATGCTTATTGTTGTTGAGAATAACATCCAGTGTGCTTGGGCTACTGTTCAGCATTCTAACAGATTTGGAAATATGTTCCAACTTGGAGTTGAGAAGACTTACTTCACTTTTCAAGGTGTCAATGATCTCTAGATCACTTGCTTTTTCATCCTTTAGTGCCTCAATCTGCTTCTTTAGCTTTATACTCTCCCTGCATATTTCAGTGCTTCTTTTGAATAGTTCTCTGTATGATTGCTCAAGTTCTTCAAAAGTAAGCTCCCCATCACTAGATTCACTTTCAGATTCACATAATCCAGCTAGAGCAGTGATATGCTTAGCTGATTCTTCTTCTGAATCACCTCCTGAGTCTTCATCAGACCAGGTTACAGAGAGACCTTTCTTTTGCCTTTTTAAATAGGTAGGACATTCATTCCTGATGTGTCCATATCCTTCACATCCATGGCATTTAATTCCTTTTTCTTGACTGGTCTTTTCATCATAATTTAACCTTCTATTAGCATCATAAGGTCTTTTGTTTTCAGAAGAATTTGTGTATCTCCCACTTGGTCTGGACTTGTCTTCCATCCTTTTGAGAATCTTTTTGAACTGTCTTCCAAGCATAGCAATATTTTCTGATAAGCTTTCATCAGTTTCTGATTCATCATTTTCTTCTTCTTTTTCAGTATTTGACATCAAGGCTATGCTTTTGTTCTTCTTTACAATTGTGTCATTCATTCCCATCTCAAATGTTTGAAGGGAACCAATGAGTTCTTCAACTTTCATTGTGCATATGTCTTGAGCTTCTTCTATTGCTGTGACTTTCATGTCAAATCTTTTTGGCAAAGATCTGAGAATCTTTCTTACAAGCTTTTCATCAGTCATCTTTTCTCCCAAGGCTCCAGAAGTATTGGCTATTTCTAAGATGTTCATGTATAATTCATGAATTGTCTCATCTTCCTTCATTCTCAAGTTTTCAAACTTGGTGGTAAGAAGTTGAAGTCTTGACATCTTTACCTTTGATGTTCCTTCATGAGTTGTTTTGAGAGTGTCCCAAACATCTTTGGCCAGCTCACAGTGATGCACAAGTCTAAAGATGTTCCTATCAATGCCATTGAATAAAGCATTTAAGGCCTTGGAGTTGTCAAGTGCTGAATCTTCTTCCTCCTTACTCCATTCTTCTTCAGGTTTCAACACTTTTGCTCCATCTTTGGTGTCTTGGACAGGATGCTCCCATCCATTGTTGACTGCTTTCCAGGCCCTATTGTCAAGTGATATTAAGAATGCAATCATTCTTGGCTTCCTGTAGTCATAATTAGATCCATCCAGTATAGGTGGTCTATTTACTGATCCTATATCTCTGTCCATGTTTCCAGAATTTGTATTCCCTAGATCTCACCCAGAATAAACAGGCAGGGTGCCTGCTCTGATGCCAATTGAAATTCTGTGATCAGGTATGAGATGTCGAATGAGATGTTTAAAAACTTGACCAAAACTTAAAGTGCAGGAAAATTAAACAACACAGTAATTTGTTAACCCAGTTCAGTGTATAACCACACTTACATCTGGAGGCTACCAAGCCAGGAGGAAATCCACTATAAGTAATATTAATTCTAGACTTAAACCACCCAGTTTAATCTTTCACTTAATATCTACCCAATGCAATTTCTACCTAAGACACAACTTAGATATGAGTACCAACTCACTCCCCCTCAATCACACAGTGATCTTGTTTACAAGTTTAATAAAATTGAAGTCATACTTCAAACAAAACAGCTTGATCTTACTTCACAGTTTCAATCAAGACACAAATACACTTTTGCTTAAAAGCTCATAAAGTGGTACAATAAAAACAACCTGCTATTAAAACACAAAACACTCTATTTTGTCTTCTGAAATTCGTACTCTATTCTGAGAGTTTCTGTTGCTTAAATAGGTGTTTGGATTTTGAGCTTTCTGTAGGTTAATCCAGTCCTAAAACGCATGCAGCTTCCACCTTGAATTAGGGTTTGTTACTTCCTAGATTCTAGGTGATTTAGTTCTTCTGATTATGCTGAAGTCTCATAACAATACTTCCTACAGATGCGCCTTATTCTGTTCTTGTCCATCCATAATTAATTCCAGATAACTTTCCTTAAATTACTCAGTTCTGTTAGTCATTAATTAATTCTGGTAGCAGGTTTGAGATGTCACAACATCTGTTGGGACATCCTGAAAAACTGAACTTAAATCATTAACACAATGTCCCAACATCTGGTGTGACATCCTGAATTAAGTTCATATACTTATACTCTGTTTGATAATGTCCCAACATCTGATAGGACATCCTGAACTAAATTCAACAATTCTTGTTGGTCAAAAATTCTGCCAATTCTAAACATCTACAACAAGAAACTACTTGGAGTATTTCGTTTGAATATCCGTAAAGATTACCCTGTGGGGATGAACCAGCGAAGATTCGTTGGATTCCTACCTCCGATCGTCCTTAGTAAATACTATTATTGTATTTTATGCATTTCTGGTAAACATCAATCATATTCTAAAGTATATATACATTCAAACATAATCAATGGACGTTTTTGCCTAAGTAAAAAGGGAAAAGTAAACCTGAATTCGGAAATAGAGTTGTATCAATTTTGAAAGTATATACTCATTCAAAGTAACCAATGGATTTAGAACTTCTGAGATTCTTGACTTCCCCGGTTAATTTCTAGAAATTCTCTCGACTGAATTCGAAGACATGATACTGACACCATCTGATACTATTGGCACAGACAATTTATTTTCACAATGGCTTCCCGAGAGGAATGTGTTTTCAGACTGCGGTGGATCGTGTACGTCCCAGTCAATGGTTAAGGAACTTGCAACTAAATTTGATCTAATTAGGTTTGAAAAGAGAATGTTGCCCCTAGCTGATGATGGCTTGTCCCAAAATGACAGTGTCGTACCTCGAAAAATACGATCCTTGCTATTGGACGCGGAAAGAAAACAATAGAGCCGCCACCTAATTCTATTTATTCTATGAGAGAAAAGGGAGATATAGATACAACCTAAATAGGATAAGAAATGGTTTACGAATCCAAATTCTAAATTCGGGAGTCGGTTACGCAAAGGGAAGGTATTAGCACCCCTCACGTCCGTTGTACTCAACGGGAACCTCTTAGCTAAACTATGTGATTTAAACGTTTGATCTTATGTCTTGTCTTCTTAATGATTGTTAATATGTTTGTTAAAGTTTTAGATTATTATTAATAAGACGGAGATTAAAAGTTTTTTTTAATATTGTGACGGAGAGAAAAAGATTGATTTTTTTTAATAGGGTGCTCGTGAAGGATTAAAAATCCCCGTGCCTACGTATTCCCTTGTGCAATGGGAAAATCAGAGCTTCGTAGTTCGCACAACTACGGTTTGTGATTTTTATTGAACATTTGTTTAAAACGCATTCTACTTATAAGCATTGACTTATATTCGCAGTGGAGGCTGAAGCGTTAGCTTGTTAGCGAGGTAGAATGATTAAACAATGTTCATTTTAGAGAAAAGTGTTTGACTTTTGTTAAGGTGTTTTAAACGAAAGGGCGAATGAACCACGTCGCGTGGGGCTAGCCCAGGAGCGATCCATTCCAGAACGTGCGGAGTGCTAGACTCCGAAGTTCCGTCTTTCGCTGATTAATTATGAAAATGATTTGAATTGGTTGGTAAGTTTTAAGATATGAAAGAGTGAATGAACCACGTCGCGTGGGGCTAGCCCAGGAGCGATCCATTCCAGAACGTGCGGAATGCTAGACTCCAGAGCTCTATTCTTTCGTATTTAAGTTTATAAAATGATTGAGATATTTTGATATACGAACGGTGATTGAACCACGTCGCGTGGGGCTAGCCCAGGAATGATCCAATCCAAAACGTGCGGAGTGCTAGACTCCGGAGCTCTGTTTTCCGTATTTTAAAATAAGTTGGATAATTTGTTTTTTTAGACGTTTTTAGGTCTAACGTATTTAAAACGAAGGAGTGAACGAAACATTACGCGTGGGGCTAGCCCAGGTGTGGTTCGTTCTTAGAACGTGCGGAGTGCTTATGGGGAAATGGCTGGGTCATGGATCGACCCGGTTCAGTTTAAAAATAATACTAAAATTAGGAAACCCTAAAAAATACAATCAGCCGCTGCAGTATTTTTGGAAAAGAGATCACCCTTAAAGTTCATGCTTTGCGATCAAGAGAGACAATATGGTTTCCTCATCCACATAAACTCACACTCACGCCAAACTAAACCTCAATATTCACTATCAGACGGCAAAATGAAACGGAAACAAAACTCAGGCCACAAGAACAACATCAAATCGTGACCAATCTTTTTTGAAACTTTAGACCTCATACAAGGATTTTCGAGCAAAAAAAACAAGATTTAAATTGCGTAAAAGGAAAAGAAACTACCGTCGACTAATCATAGCAGAAGGTATGCTCTCGCTCTTCTCGAACTTGTTTCTCCCTTTTTGATCTCCTCCGCGCGTGTTTCCCCCTTTTTTGACGGTTTATATTGCTTTTTCTTTGCAGTTTTCTATCGTCTCTCGGCGTCTCCGTGTTTCAGTTGTGATGAAGCAGTTCAGATTCGTTGGAAGTTGTTTGGGTGTGAAAGGTGATGAAATGCTGGTTTTCTGGGTTTTGGGGGGTTTGTTGAAAGGGTCGAAGGTGATAAGCACGGCGGCTAGGTAGCTTCAGATGGATTTTTTTTGACGTTTGGTTTACTGTTTCTCATTCTCCATATTCTTTTTCATCTCAATCTCTTTCCTGGTTTTTATTTGTATTTGTTTTTTGAAATAGTTTTCTGCTCCTGGGTTTTTGTGTAGTTGGTGAATCTGTTTTCAGAATTTTTTCAAATCTTTCTGCTGTGAATGTTTTCCAAAAAAATCTCCAGAAAAATCCCCCCTGTGTTACGAATTTCCCCTCTTTTTATAGGGGTGGAATTAGGGTTTGGCCTCAGTTTTGATAGCTCCTTTGATATCCGTTTTTTGTTTGATGCTTATGTAAGGTCTCTTTCAATTTTCAGGTTTGGCCTCCATGGAGAACACAACCTAACACAAATTTGTGTACGTAAAAACGCAAGCCCCCAAGTTGCTGACCTGCTGGATCTGTTTTAGTGTCTGTTGTGAGGTGATAGAGATTTAAGAAAAAGCAGTTTGCAATCCTGCTTTGCAGCAGGTCTGTTCCCTTTTTTCTTTACTTGTATCTTCTGACAACACCTTTTCATCAGAACCTCTTTTCCTTTAATGCTCAAAATGAAACTGCCCTGCCTGGATGGTTTTTTGATGTTGCCGCAGGCATGTCGTTTGATGACTACTTCATGATCATTGTCCTCTTTTTTTGCAGGTGCTCTTTGCTCACAAAGCATTAATCTAAATTAAGCTTTGAGAAAACGGATTCACAAACTTGGCATGTGGCATTGATAAGTTACTTTTGCTTTACCCTTTTAAGCTTTGCATTTCTTTTTCAAGTCATCTTTTAATATGTAATTTATGATGCAGGGCCAAACAAAGTCAAATGGTAGACAAAAGCACTTAAAGTTTGAATGGGGACCGAGTCAATTTGATGAGGAACTAGAGAGTACGACTTGACCAGCAGATGATAATAAATCCTATTTCCATGGCGAATACATACCACAAACATGTACGACGGTCCAATGACAACTGCATATTTATATAACTTAAAAGGAAAACAAACCAAATAATTCAAAATGTTTCTTCTGTGCAGATTTGCTTAAAGCTGATGTGAGGTTTTGCATAGGTGTTACGGACGATTGCGAGAGACATTAACAACTTAGGTTGTAACCAGTTGTGGAAGGAAGTCAAGGGCAGACAGCTTGCGCTGGTTGTGATCCGTTCTGCAGAGGCAATGATGGTGATAAGCACATGTGAAAGTCAACAATACTTGGCATTTTGGTCCATTGCACTCAGATCCCCTATTCACAAATTTCCTTGTAAAATCTTGGAAAAGTTGCTTGTAATAATCTAAAACATTTTTTGAATAAATAACTTCTGTATTTTAAAAAAATGCTTTCATTTTGTTTGATATCATAAGGGTCGACTCCTTTGTCCTTCATACCAGTTGTTTTGGCAGATTCTCTCAGAACTTCCTTTTCATAAGCATCTAGCTCCTTCACAGGTCGTTTTCATGTACTAGTCTTAATCTTCAGACTTCTCACTGTAGCCATTGAATCCAATGAGAGTAACGATTCTATTTCAGAAGTTGTTGCTTATGTAATAGAACCATAATACTTGTTTTGCAAAACTTAGCTCATATTTTGGACATGATACTCATGGTACGAAGATGATCCAAAGAGTTATGATGCAACACTTGAACATAATGCACTAGCCAAAAATTGTCTTAAAAAAATGTGACTTGGAATTTGGAAATAGAATGAGAGTTAAAAAGAAATTGTCACCTCAATTTGAACCTTTGGACTTGAGGACAAATGAAGTGATTCTAAAAAACAAATTGAAACAAAATTTGAATTGGATAAAATGGAATTGGAAATGGAAAGGAATTTGGAATTTGACGTGAAAATAAAATTTAGAATCTAGATTTTGAATATGAATGAGAAAGAAAAAGAACTTGGAATAAAGAACTTAAAAAAAAACGAATTAAAAATTAGAAATTGAGGTTCAATTAGAAATAGAAACTTGAAAATTAGGAATAGAGATAAACATAAATAATAATAAAAAAAATTGAAACAAAACTTAATAATGAACTAAAAGCATAAAACTTAATTTTGCAATTAAACTAACAAATGCAAAAAAAAAAGGAAAATCCTAGTCGTATGATTCAAAAGGACCAAACGTCCTTAAAAAAAAGGGTTTGCAAATCTAAAATGCTCCAAAACACATTCAGTATGCAAATGATGAGATGAAAATGTTAGGGGCAAAATTTGGGGTGTGACAGACAGTATTTGAAAAAGCTACCTCAAGAGAAACAAACAAAATGCCTCACACCAATATGTCCCTGGCATCGTGAACTCGGTAATGTTACCTTTGGTAATTCAGATAGATGAGGACACCTACCCTAGGCTACTTAAGCATAGTTGAATCTTGACCCGATTTCCCCAAATGAATTGAACAGTAATCATGGCATGCCCCCTTTGAGTGGAAGATAGTGATCATGCCCCCTTTTATATATTGGCTTTGATCTAGGAAGCAACTTTGTTTGTCAGAAGGATTTTGGTTTATTGAATATTCATCATGTAAGCTTCTCTGTTGTCAAACACTTAGTTATATGCAAATAATGATATTCAAAATGCAACGCTTATATCTGCCTCGAAGTTTCTTTTTTGAAAAAGAATTATTTTAGCAAAAAGATATTTGTAAAAAAACGGTGATATTAACTCAAGATTTATAATAAGCCCTAAAGGAGTCAGGATGCCTTTTTGTAGCAGTATGCTTTCGAACTAACCATGCTTCAGTTAGGACTTTTAAAGAGTTGTAACATGGCCTGGTTCACAGTTTAAGAAACAAAGGATAAAGACTCAAATTTATTTGTACCCAACCCATACTTCATGATGTTCTTCAGTCCTATGTTCGGTTAACTTATGCATTGAGACTCCAAAGTAGTTTGGAATTGTAACACTGACAGCAGTTTATTTTAAAAACAGTCATCTTTTTTTTTGTTGAGGATTTGTAGTGACCTATTTTTCTTTTGTCTTTGTTATCCCTTCCTTTTGCTTGAACTGTTTGTTTCAAGATTACAGTCAGCGGGATTTCTCAATTTTTTTACTAAGTCTCATTCATAGATTTTGACTTAGTTATCTTTTCTTTTCCTAGATATTGACTGTCAGGCTTAATGATTATAGGGAACCATCATTATTTGTGTACAAAAGGACAACTGGCATAATTGAGTTAACTGAGGAACTACCCTGCCCCAGGTTATGATTAAGGGTTTTAATTTGCGTGAGAATGAAAACTCCTACTTCATAGGCTCAAAAGGGTTGACTAGGGATTAACTTCCTTATATCTCCATTGTTTAGGAATTGAAATAATGTTTGTACATCGTCAGCATAGTCTGTTCAAAAGCATACTGCATAAGATTATGGTATTGTTTTCGTCATCCTCCCTCTAAAGGCTTACAACTTTAGCAAGAGTTAAGTATCATAAAAGAGAAGTAAGAATCATATTTTAAATTTAGTGAAACGAATGGATTAATTCAAGACAAACATATGCAATGCATTAATGTGAAAAAAAGTTTAACATAATAGTAAATGCTTAGACAAACAAAAGAAATTACAACTGAATAAATCAAATGATGTCCCATCAAGTTGGATGAATGTCTTCGAGTGTAATCTGTGAACTTTCAGGATTAGTATATTTTACAATGAAATCAAATATGCCACTTGGATCTCCCAAGGTGTCCCAAATTTAAACAGGGATAAATGGGCTTTCTTTCTTGCTACCTCGAGCGATTTGTCTAGAAGCTTCGATGTTTGATGGACGATAGGAGAATTCAATATGATCTTCTGGCGTAACCTCGAGGATTCCTTCGTCAATTAGGTATTGAATCTTATTCCTCAATGCCCAACAATTATCAGTGGCATGTCCAGGACAGTTGGAGTGATACGCACACCTTGCATTGGGATTATAGCGAGGGGAGGAAGTATTGGGCTTTTTAGGAGAATTTTTCAAGGAAATTAGCTTCTTCTCCAACAAGCATTGCAAAGTTTGCAACATTGGTGTGTCGAATTTGATGAACTTCCTTTTACATTCCTTGTGTTGAGGTGGATTAACCCTACAAGATCTTCTTTCTTAAATTGAAGAACTATCAATAGTAGCTTGTCTCTTTCCTTCTCTTATTCTTATCTTCCTTTCAACCAAGTCAGCTTGTTTCATCGGAGGTTGACTAATGATTAGATTCCCGACTCCATTACCTTGAAGTTTATTGACAAAGATTCTCAGCTCTTCTTGCCCCTGGGCTAAGCTCTGGATAAGAGCCACTTGGCCATTCATATAGATTCTCATCTCTGCCATCTCAGCTTGCAGTTGTTCCAACTGATCATCGTCGTTGTCTTTAGGATTCTTCTTTTTCATGTCCTTAGAGAGGAGTGCTATCAACTCTTCTTTCCCCTTAGACAAATTCAGGATCATTTCTTGAAACTGAGCATTCTGAGCTTGAAGATCTTTGATAGATTGTTCGAGAGCCATTTCTGCTAAAATAAACAGCGAGAAGATGAGAAATCTGCTATGCAATGATATGGTATGTAGATGCATATGCAATGTTTTCAAGGACCGCCGGATTTAAATTTGTTAAAACAAAAAAAAACAAAACTCTTATTAGTAGGCTTGAAATAATATTGTCCCTTGGGCTTACAAATTAAAACAAACAAAATTTATAAAGAAAATAAAACATCTGGTGATTAAGTCTCACATGGACGCTTCCTCTTGGTGTTGAGATATGTGTTGAAATTCCGCTCCTCGTGAAGTTGCTTTGTCAGTTCCAACACTATTTCTTGGCTAACCCTGAATTGAGCTTCAAAGGTATATCTTTGTTCCTTCAGTTAGATCCAGGACTTCTGCAGCTCTTCCAAATCAATGGGCATATCTGGATGAAAGATGGTATAAGGAACATCTCCTTCAGCAATAGGCTCCATAGTAACTGGTAGAATAGCCGGATATGGCATCATAAGAGTATGAGCACGAGACTGCTGATGGGAAAATAGCAAGTGTACTATTTTTGCCCACTGTAGTAATCTTAGGAAAATTCCCCGAATATCGATCTCAAGGACTGCGTATCAAATTAAGTTATTTACTATTTCAAGTTGAACAAAAGTTTATAAGGGTTTGTTTAGATTTTCTCAAAAGACTTGTAAACATAAAATTAGGAAAATAATACTAAGGATGACAAATATGAGAATTATGCTAGGGAGGGTGTATGAGAAATTCTTATAATGACTATTTGTTTATAATCGTTAAAATATCATTGTAACTAAATCATTACCGTCTTATTACAATAGTTTTCCAAAATTCCTTTAAAGAAAACCCTTTGGTATTCCTACTATACTCCAATTCCTTGATCATATAGAATGAATACCAAGAATTTGTATATCAAAAGTTTTCACGGTTAAATATGATATCCCAATTCCTTGGTGATATCCGATAAAAAGTTTTAATTGAAAAACATTAACAGTGCATTCCTACAATCTGTTAACCGATGATTAAAATCCAATTTTCCAATATTGATTTTTCTTACAATAAAATTAATCAATCAAAACAATGAAGAAAGAAACAATGAAATTCATAAAATTAAGTTCAATGTCATTACAAATAACTCAGGGACACCCCCCTAGCATTGGGGGGTTTAGTCACTCATAATCCAAAAAATGAAAATCACATACATAATGAAAAGAAACATTACAATGTAAAAAGGATTGATTGGATCGTCAGTTGCTTCTGTGTTTGATCGATCTGACTTCTCCTCTAAAATCCTTCGTTTTCCTTTGCGTAAAAATTCCTAATATTCAAAAGTCTGTTTTTCCGGTTCAGATCACCCTAATGTATCAGATTACAAAATTACATGCGAAACGTCAAAAATGCCCTCAGCAAGGGAGACCAAAATAAAAAATCTTGCATTCAGGTGCCATGACACGGGCCGTGTCTTGTGACACGGGCACCCGTGTCATGCTGCTGGACTCCTTCATACGTGTTATCAAGTGGGGACCTATGACACGGGCCGTGTCATGTGACACGGGCACCCGTGTCATACAGCTGGATTCCTCATAATTTGCATAGCCTTCCTGACACGGGCACCCGTGTCAGGCTTCTGGACCCCCTCTTTCTCCGTTTCTTCGAACACGAATCGCCGTTTCCTTCGTATTTGATCACCGACCTGATATCTGCCTGAAATATACTAAATACAACCAAATTAAATGCACCAACGATATAAAAGATCACATGCAACATCCTTGCCACATAACGAAATAACACACAATAATCTAAACATAAGACTCACACAAAAACATAGAAAAAAAATAACTAACATGTCTTGAAATAATAACTGGAAATCACCGATCAAACTCCCCCGAACTTGAATTTTTGCTTGTCCTCAAGCATAAAGCTTTCATCTTTCGAGATAAAATGAGGATACTCGTGCTTCAGATAAGATCCAAATCACCGGGCGGATACTTTTGGTACTTCTCTCTCAATGAAAATATCTTGTAAACACCGAACCGTGGTCACACCACGGACCTCAACCCTCTTTTCGGTAACCTCTCCGACTATGCTTTAGGCTTAGGTCTTCCTATCAATTTCCCCCCTTTTCATTCAGACGCTCATTTTAAGGCTTTTTGTGATTTTTCATTGTATGCACAAGGTTGGTTGACCAATTTTTTTGAGACACCGATTTTTGGGTTCAACCGCCGTTAGGCTGAATAACCGGGTGAGGGCTACCCAACTTAGAAGGATCGATTGTTTATTTATCTCTTTTTTTTGGGTGTGTTTTCTTCTTTTTTTTCGATCAACCTTGCACAACAACTAGTATAAATGAAGCCTGATTGTCATGATAAACTAATAAGGGGTACTTCTCAGATTTAAGTACCATGGCACAAATCTACATGCCAGACTCGTTACTTACTCATCGGATTCAGTGTGTTTGTATTATACTTTCACATCAAGATTTTTCTATTTTTTCGCCCGATTCTTTTTCACTTCACCCTCTACACTTTTTCCTCCTCTCACTCGCAAGACAAAATATCATCATATTTTTCAGCTCGGGGACGATTTCACAAGTAATTCCAATTATTCATTCAAGTAGTACAAACTCTCAATTAAAATAAACGAAACGGTAAAAACATAACACAAAATAACTAAATAAAAACCGACAAAAAAATAAACCCTCCCACACCAGAACTCATTAGTGTCCCCACTGATGGAGAACTAGTGCGAATAGGGGACTCACAGAAGCCTACTGAGGTGGTTGGTCTCGCAGATGCATCTGCTTCAACCATTCGTGCATTTCTCCGATAAGCTTGCCTTGTCGGATTTGCTCTTTCCCCTGTCGGGTTTTCTCTTCTCCTTGTCGAGTTTGCTCACTTCGGAGGAAGCACATTTCGTTTTGCATCCACTCCCAATCCTTCTCACCCATGCTCCACGACGAACCTGTTCCTTGATTGGCATTGGCGGAGTTACCAACTGGCGGCATAGATTCCATCTCCAGTTGATAACCTTCTTCTTCATCTGTACCTGCAACATTATCAAAAACAAAATCGTCGTCCTGTACAAGACTCTCGTATATCCAATTAGCCTCATTTTCAATGCTTATGAAATCAGGCGCAGGTAATGCCAACAAATGGTGGTTACGGCTAACCAAAGAGTAATAATCATTAAAGATCTTTATCATACCTTGTGTTGTGAGGGTGGCCAGGTCGATTTTTGTCTTACCTGTCATAATAGGCTCTTCCCTCAGCAAAGCACCATATCCAAAGTGGTCGGCAATTTGGGTTATCATGCCTCCCACTGATATCTCTCCCGAGTTGGCATTTTCCACTCTTTTTAGATGGTCAGCCGTAAAAGTCGCGACATTGATCAGCTCTTTGTTGGCCATGCCATACAACAGGTATAACTCTTTCTGAGTTGCTACACCCATGTTGTCTCCTCTACAAAACAAGGTGTATGCCAAGCCTTTTTGTGCATATCTGAAGCAAGGGTTGTGGATGCACGAAGCCTTTGCCGCCTTGGCGACATACTCGGGATTTCCTGTGATAGCTCTCCAGAAGTCACCTGCAACAAAATTAGTTAGGGAAGCTCCAGGTCCGAAGCTAGGCAGCTTTAGGACTTCTCCCAGTTCCGCTAAGGATAATGAGTGAGTAGTATTGAACAGACGGAACCTTAATGTTCCAAAATATTCCTCATCGGCACCCGTCCACCTGTGCTTCAACTGGAACTCCAAAGATCTCAAAAATTCGAAAGTTATGCGCTCATAGGTCGGCGCTTCAAATTGCATAAATTCAAGCATGCCTAAAGTATGAAACATCCTATGAACTTCGAATCTCAGCCCTAAATTATCAAGCGTGTCATTACAGATATACCTCGCGGGAATTAACTTTCGCTTGACCAATACGGAGTATTTCCGTTGATGCTCCGGCTCCTCAAACAATATGTCATGAACATTTGCCATACGGTGTGCCCTCTTCCAGGGAAGAGATGACTCCGTTACGGCCTTTCCAGTGTCTCTTCTTGGAGGCATTCTTGACTACCTGCAAAAATGAACAGACAAAATTCGAAATTTGAATTAGGAGAAAACGTCACCGTAGGAGTGACAAGGGAGATGAGGGGAGCACTTTTTGTGAAGAGAGTATAGAGTTTTGGTGAGTGGGTGTTGGAGAAATTGAAGGTTCTTTGGTGTGGTGACAATGGAGGCTAGGGTTTTAGAAGATGAGAAAGTGGAGAAGAAAGCAATGTTATGTGAAAAATAAAACTGAAAAATGCAATTAAGGGTAAATGAGTGGTTTAGTGATAAAAAATCATGGGCCCCACTCATTAAAAGTGTAAAAAAATTTGAAAACATTTGTCCCGCACTCCTGACACGGGTCGTGTTGCGCAACACGAGTACCCGTGTCAGGCCCCTGCATCCATAAAACCAACATAAAAAGGAAGGGATTGTTCAGACTCTGCAACACGAGCCATGTTGCACAACACGGGAACCCGTGTTGCACCCCTGTATTCCACATGGCCTTGGCTGCCAATCCTTATCTCTTCCTGACACGGGTCGTGTCATAGGACACGGGCACCCGTGTCAGGGCCCTGACTTTTCGGAAAAAAACTTGTTTTTCACCATTCAGACCATTTTTCTTTCTATTACTGACTCTGTGAGACATTGCTTCAACCTACCTACAAAATGAACAAATAAAAATTAAATGAAACCATCGTGGGTTTCCTCCCACGCAGTGCTGCGTTTAACGTCGCATGGCTCGAAGGTCATTCGTCCTACTGGATAAGACGAATGACATTTTCATGATCTCTAGGTTGTCCTTGAAAATAAGGCTTCAAACTTTGCCCGTTCACTTTGAAGATGTCTCTGTTAGCTTGATTCTTTATCTCGACTGCCCCATGCGTGAAGACTCGATGCACCTCAAACGGTCCCGACCACTTAGATTTGAGTTTCCCAGGAAAGAGTTTTAGCCTTGAGTTATACAGTAAGACAAGTTGTCCTTCGAAAAATTCTTTCGTTTGAATTCTCTTGTCATGCCATTTCTATGTTTGATCTTTGTATATCTTAGCATTCTCATATGCCCGATTCTGGAATTCCTCCAATTCATGCAGTTGGAGTATGCGAGATCTCCCGGCATTAGCTAGGTCCATATTCAAATACTTAGTAGCCCATAAAGCCTTGTGTTCAAGTTCCAACGGTAAATGACATGCCTTTCCATAAACCAGTTGATACGGTGACATGTCGATCGGTGTTTTAAAGGCCGTTCGGTACGCCCATAGAGCGTCATCCAACTTAACAGACCAATCCTTTCGAGACGTGTTGACTGTCTTTTCCAGAATTTGTTTGAGTTGTCTATTTGATACCTCTACTTGGCCACTTGTTTGCGGATGGTATGGAGTGGCTACCCGGTGTTTCACGTTATATTTTGTAGAAGCCTCTCCATGAGGTGATTTAGGAAATGAGTTCCTCCATCACTTATTAAAGCTCTTGGTACACCAAATCTTGCGAATATATTATCTTTTAAGAATTTTGTAACCACTTTCGCATCGTTGGTGGGCAATGCCACCGCTTCAACCCACTTTGACATGTAATCCACCGCAACCAAGATGTATGTCTTTCCGAATGACTGAGGAAATGGTCCCATGAAGTCTATCCCCCACACATCAAATAACTCTACTTAAAGCATAAAGTTTTGGGGCATTTGGTTCCTTCTTGATATGTTTCCGGTCCTCTGACATCTGTCACACTCCTTTACCAACTGCTGAGCATCTTTGAATAAGGTAGGCCAATATAGCCATGATTGAAGGACTTTACCCACTGTCCTGTCACCACTAAAATGCCCTCCGTACTCGGAATCATGACATGATTTTAATACATCTTTTTGTTCTCCTTCGGGTACACACCTTCTGACCAAACCATCCACTCCTCTTTTATACAGATAAGGATCATCCCATAGATAAAACCTGCAATCATGAACAAACTTTTTTCTTCTGTTAGTGTCAAAATCGTCGGGTATAATACCACCGACCAGATAGTTCGCATAATCCGCAAACCATGGAACACCGATCATAGATAGGATGTGTTCATCTGCGAACTCGTCCTTTATAGGATGCTTATCCTCATTTTCTTTGATCGGTGACATCCGCGACAGGTGATCTGCTACAATGTTCTCACAACCTTTTTTATCACGAATCTCAATATCAAATTCTTGAAGGAGTAGAATCCACCTCAAAACACTAGGTTTTGAATCCTGTTTGGCAAAAAGATATTTCAAAGCAGCATGGTCAGTATAAACAATCACTTTTGAACCCAACAGATATTGCCTGAATTTATCAAAGGCATAAACCACAACTAACAACTCCTTTTCGGTAGTCGCGTAATTAATTTGTGCAGGGTTCAAAACGTGATTAGCATAATAAATAACATGCAACAACTTATTCCTACGCTTCCCCAATACAGCTTCCACCGCAATATCACTAGCATCGCACATAATTTCAAAGGGTAGGGACCAATCGGGAGCAATAACAATAGGTGCCGACACTAATTCTTTTTTAAGTGTCTCAAAAGCATCGGTGCACTTCTTATCAAACACAAAAACCTTATCTTTAACCAACAAAGTAGTTAAAGGTTTGGCTATCTTCGAGAAGTCTCTTATAAACCTGCGGTAAGAACCCGCATGTCCTAAGAAGCTTCTTATACCTTTCTCGTTAATCGGCAGTGGTAGCTTTGAGATTACTTCCACTTTCGCTTGATCAACTTCGATCCATTTTTGTGAGATCTTGTGAACAAGAACAATGCCTTCTCGTACCATGAAATGACATTTTTCCCAGTTAAGGATTAAATTACTTTCCTGACATTGCTGCAAAACAAGTGAAAGGTTAGATAAACAGTGATCAAATGAAGATCCAAACACGGAGAAATCATCCATGAACACTTCCATGTGCTTTTCTAGCATATCAGCAAAAATGGATGTCATGCATCTTTGGAATGTAGAGGGGGCATTACATAGCTCGAATGGCATCCTCCTATATGCAAAAATTCCATAAGGACATGTAAACGCCATCTTCTCTTGATCCTCCGGTGCAACTGCAATTTGATTGTATCCGGAGTAACCATCCAAAAAACAATAGTAATCATGCCCCGCTAGTCTCTCCAACATCTGGTCAATGAATGGAAACGGAAAATGGTATTTTCTCGTAGCCAAGTTCAATCTTCTATAATCAATGCAAACTCTCCATCCAGTAACAGTTCTAGTAGGAATCAACTCATTTTTTTCATTAGTTATTACGGTTGTTCCTCCCTTTTTGGGCACCACATGGACCGGGCTCACCCAAGCACTACCTGATATAGGATAGATCAATCCCGCATCTAATAGCTTAACAACTTCCTTTCTCACAACCTCCTTCATCACAGGGTTCAATCTCCTTTGGGGCCGCACAACCGGTTTGTGATCTTTTTCCATGCGTATTTTGTGCATGCACACAGTAGGACTTATACCTTTAAGGTCTTCAATTTTCCACCCAATTTCTCCCTTAAATTTCTTAAGAACTCCAATCAACTTGTCCTCTTGCACACTTTTCAAATTAGCGCTAATAATAGCGGGACATTTTTCTTCAGTGTCTAGAAAGACATATTTGAGATTCTCAGGTAGTTGTTTCAATTCTGATATCTTCGGCTTGTCTTCACCTTCATCAACCATTATAGGTTGTCTTAACTCTTCCCACCGATGCATTCTAACTCTTTTCAGGATTGGTTGAGTTTCAAGCATTGCTACCACTTCCATATCACTACTTTCGACTTCCTTATCATCTTCAAAAATAGACATACTCAGTACCCTTTCTAGAGGTAATTGGGATACACTCTCTAAATGTTCACTATCTTCCACTTGTTCTAACACTTGTATGTTACTACTAGTGCCAACATCATCTTTATACTTCAAAGTGTTCCTAACATCAATTTTTAACTCTTCATCGTACACTTTCAAAGTGAGTGTTCCACCTTCCATATCTATCAGAACTCTCCCGGTTTCTAAGAATGGTCTGCCCAAAATTAAAGGAATTTCTTCATCTTCAGGCATTTCAAGAATCACAAAATCAACCGGAAACACAAACTTGTCCACTCTAACCAGGACTTCATGGACTACTCCATATGGCCGTCTCACAAAATGGTCTGCAAACTGGAGAGTCATCCGAGTATCTTGAACAACACTGATACCCAACTTTTTGTAGATGGATAGAGGCATTAAACTAATGCTCGCTCCCAAATCAATGAGAGCTCTCTTGAATGACCAGTCACCGATGGTGCATGGAATGGTGACAGCTCCTCTATCTTTTTTCTTCACCGGAATCTTTAGTCCCTGCAAAATAGCACTACAAGTTTCGGTTAGAATAATAGGTTCAGCTCCCATGGTCCTCTTTTTAGCAATGATATCTTTCATGAATTTGGCATAGGTGGGCATTTGCTCAAGTGATTCAAGTAATGGAATATTCAGCTCCAGCTTCTTGAACAACTCTAGGAATTTCTCAAAATTCTTCTCTTGCTGTCCTTTATTTTTGTTTCTTGTTGGATAAGGAAGTTTGATCCCCGGTTTTGGTTCTACCGTTTTTTCTTTGATTTCCGGTGTTGGGGTTACTTCTTCCTCTTCTTCAACAACTTCATTCTCTTTTATTTCTATTTCCACTTCAATCATTTGATTTTCACTCTCAGAATTATCTTTCACCTCTTCAGCATCTTTACCTCTTCGTGTTGTCACTGCATTGACTTTGTGATTATCTCTTGGATTTGTTACAGTTGCACTTGGAAGAGCCCCTAGAGTTTGGGGAATAGCTAGATGTTGGGCAATTTGGCTCATTTGCACTTCAAGGTTCTTGATAGAGGCTCCAATATTCTTGAAGTTACTCCTCGTTTCTTTTTGGAATTGAGAATTGTGAGCCGCCATCTTTTCAATGGCAATTTCCCAATCAGCCTTTCTTGGAACTGGTGGCTGGTATTGTTGTTGCTGGGGATGATATTGTTGCTGGCCTTGAACCTATTTTTGAATGTTCCCTTGTTGATCTTTCCAAGAGAAGTTGGGATGATTTTTCCACCCCGGATTATACGTGTTGGCATACGGATTGTTCTGCCTCAACATATTAATCTGTTCAACCTGTTCTTGAGTTGCCAAACAATGCATGTCAAAGTGTGGTCCACAACAAATCTCACAAATCACTGCTTGAACTGGTTCCACCTTAGCCACTGTCTGTGTGCCAAGATTCATCTTCTTCAGCCTTCTTTCAACTTCTGCAGTAATTTGATCTTCCATTTTCACAACTTGCTTTGTCAGCTTTAAATCAATCTTACCATCTGGTTGACTCATTGTGCGATCATACAATTCAATATGTTCATTAGCAGCAATTGTTTCTATGATTCTTTTGATACCAGTGGCTGTTGAAAAGTTTATTGAGCCACCTGCAGCAGTATCTATAAGTTGTTTTGTCTTGAGTCGCAACCCATTCACAAAGTTTTGCATCTGCTCAGTCGCGTCCATATTATGAGTAGGACACGCGGTCAAACACCTTTTGAATCTTTTATATGCATCTCCAAGTGATTCACCCTCTTTTTGTTTAAAATTGACAATGTCGTATCTCTTCCGGATGAAAACTGAAGCAGGAAAATATTCGTTGAGGAATGTTGTTTCCATCTCTAGCCAAGTCGTGATACTAGCAGCTGGTAGTGAATAGAACCATTCTTCTGCATCATCAGTAAGTGTAAAAGGAAACATCATAAGTCTTTTTGCTTCCTCATAATGACCTTCAATCTTCAAAGATGTAGTGGTAGTCAGGAATCTCTGAAGATGCTTGTTGGCATCCTCATTGATTCTTCCAGCAAAAGGTTTGCTCTCCAACTGTCGAATGGTGGACGGATGTAACTGGAAGTGAGTAACATTCACCGGTTGGTTAACAATAGTCATCCGGTTAGGCTGGGCATTAGCCCCTCCATAATCACCTAACATCCTTTCTACAAGAGGTTGGTTTCCTGCCATGTTATCAAATCCCGGATTTGTCTCCCTGTCTGAGTCAGAGTCACTATGCTCAGAGTGCACAGATATGTCGTCCTCTATTTCTTGATTCAGGATACTTGAACCAGTATCAACCAGTCTATCAATCCTTGCCTTGCAGCGTCTCTCGTGCAAAGTTCTTTCTGGTTCTGTGTCAAAGGAAAACTTAGCTGAGGTCTGACCTTGCATAAACAGTTAGACACAAGTTAGATAACAAAATTTCAATAACACTAAAATAATAAACAGAGAATACAATAAAATTTTAGTCGCAGAGCAACAAAATTTCAATTGAAATAAGAAAATTAACTTAATTTTTTATAGTCCCCGGCAACGGAACCAAAAACTTGATGGGAAAATAGCAAGTGCACTATTTTTGCCCACTGTAGTAATCTTAGGGAAATTCCCCGAATATCGATCTCAAGGACTGCATATCAAATTAAGTTATTTACTATTTCAAGTTGAACAAAAGTTTATAAGGGTTTGTTTAGATTTTCTCAAAAGACTTGTAAACATAAAATTAGGAAAATAATACTAAGGATGACAAATATGAGAATTATGCTAGGGAGGGTGTATGAGAAATTCTTATAATGAATATTTGTTTATAATCGTTAAAATATCACTTTAACTAAATCATTACCATCTTATTACAATAGTTTTCCAAAATTCCTTTAAAGAAAACCCCTTGGTATTCCTACTATACTCCAATTCCTTGATCATATAGAATGAATACTAAGCATTTGTATATCAAAAGTTTTCACGGTTAAATATGATATCCCAATTCCTTGGCGATATCCGATAAAAAGTTTTAATTGAAAAACGTTAACAGTGCATTCCTACAATTTGTTAACCGATGATTAAAATCCAATTTTCCAATATTGATTTTTCTTACAATAAAATCAATCAATCAAAACAATGAAGAAAGAAACAGTGAAATTCATAAAATTAAGTTCAATGTCATTACAAATAACTCAGGGACACCCCCTAGCATTGGGGGGTTTAGCCACTCATAATCCAAACAATGAAAATCACATACATAATGAAAAGAAACATTACAATGTAAAAAGGATTGATTGGATCGTCAATTGCTTCCGCGTTTGATCGATCCAACTTCTCCTCTAAAATCTTTCATTTTCCTTTGCGTGAAAATTTCCAATATTCAAAAGTCTGTTTTTCTGGTTCAGATCACCCTAATGTATCAGATTACAAAATTACATGCGAAACGTCAAAAATGCCCTCAGCACAAGAGACCAAAATAAAAATCTTGCATGCAGGTGCCATGACACGGGTCGTGTCGTGTGACACGGGAACCCATGTCATGCTGCTGGACTCCTTCATATGTGCTATCAAGTGGGGACCTATGACACGGGCCATGTCATGTGAAACGGGCACCTATTTCATACTGTTGGATTCCTCATAATTTGCATAGCCTTCCTGACACGGGCCGTGTCAGGCTTCTGGACCCCCTCTTTCTCCGTTTCTTCGCACACGAATCGCCGTTTCCTTCGTATCTGATCACCGACTTGATATCTGCCTGAAAATACACTAAAAACAACCAAATTAAATGCACCAACGATATAAAAGATCACATGCAACATCCTTGCCACATAACGAAATAACACACAATAATCTAAACATAAGACTCGAAAACGCAAAAAAACATAGAAAAACAATAACTAACATGTCTTGAAATAATAACTGGAAATCACCGATCAACTGCACCCATCTGAGGTAAGGTTCCATAGGAATGGAGTACTTTGGTTCCAGAGTCTTACTATCAACCTTGTTCACTTTACTCCAAGATCATATAAACCTTTGACGATAGCCTTGAAGATCGTTGTCGTAATCAAACACAATACCTTGAATAAGCATGTCATGAGGACCATTACTCCGAGCATAACCAAACTGACGTAGAGCTAAAGAAGGGTTGTAAGTAATTCCCCCTCTTATGCCAAGGAGTGGCACATTAGGGAACTCCCCACAACGGTCAATGATAGTGACATTTTCCATAGATCGGGAACACCAGTGAATATCTGAATGAGAGAGTGACATCATCCTTTTAGACCAACCCAAACCCTGTTCATTCTTCATCACGGATCGAGGAAAGTGAGAAATAAACCACCTAGATAGTAGAGGTATGCAACACATCAGAGTTCCTCGCACCTTCGTAGTACGAGTGTGAAGAGAGTGTAAGATATCTCCAAGCAATGTAGGCACTGGATTATGAGTCAGAAATATGTTGATGGCATATACATCTATGAACTGGTCTGGATTAGGGAATAATACCAAACCATAAATCAGCAGGGCTAAGATCTCCTCAAAAGCATCGTAACTCATAGCATTCAAGAACACCTGAGCTTTCTCTACTAATACTCTGGCAAGGATACCCTTAACTCCACTTCTTGTTTCTAGGACAATGTCTGATTTCTTCAAATGTAGGGTTGCAGCAATGACTTCAGGTTAATCTCCTTCTCTAAGCCTGTGAAGGGTTTTTGATCAAGGATAAGTACCCTAAGTAACTTGGAGAATTATTCCATTGTAGACACCATCTGATAATCGGGGAACGTGAAACAATGATGTTTAGGATCAAAGAACTGGAATAGGAAACTCATCATATCTTTATCAAACCCTAAGGTAACCAAGTCAAGTAGATAACCATGCTTCTTGATGAACTGGGAGCTTTCAGGAAGTTTAGAGACCAAATCCCAAAGCTTGAGAGATATTCCTACAAAGTTGATCCAAATAGTGTTCCTACGAGTGGAAGCCATAACTTGCAACAAAGAACAAAGATAAATCATTTGGTCCTTGAAATGGTTAGTGAAAATGATATGCTTATGATGTCATGATGTTATGATGTTATATTCAATCACAAACATGTGGCACACACAAACAAGTTACACAATAGCCCTAGGTTTAGAGGCTTGCATGAGGTTTAAAGGAAAGTACCCTCCCCCTGAAGTTTAGTTGGTTCATCTTGTCCTACAAAAGTAACCAGGTTCTATGGGATCTCAATATCACTAATCCTTCTCAAGGGTTATTGTTCAGTATGCAACTGACTTGCCAACCAAAACCCCCCAAGATTAGGATCTCAATGAGTGTGGCATCGAGTATCAACCAACTTTAGACTTTTCCAAAGCTGGCTATCTCACTACCTTCTAAAGGCCAAGATGGGTCAATTAAGGTTCTAAAGGGTAGTTAGTGCTAATGACAACGTATGGTAGACCCATATTATCCTTACCTTACTTAAGGAACATAAGCACCAACAAAGAAGTCACACTAACTATGGCCACCAGATCAACCATATCGGTATATGCCATACAGTTTCCTTAGTCTATTGCCATTTACCTAGGGTACACTAGATCTGGGTTAGGATCTTTCACACATAAGCCCAACAAATAAATACAAAGCGAGCAAGTCAAACAGTAAGTGATACTAATTCCTAAGGTAACCCCTCTTTAAGTAGTCCCCAACAGAGTCGCCAATTTTGTAACACGGTGGGAGAACTGACTTTCTATTTATGTTGTGGATAGCAAGAGTCACCACCGACTTTTATTTTATCCATATGGAAAGGGCATAATAGAACAGGAAAAAACCTATTTTAAAAGACTTAAGTTTGGGGGGTAGGTTATATAAAGGGAAGGTGTGAGCACCCTTTATATACATGGTTATCCATGGGCTCTTAGTTACTTAGCTCACTTATTTGTTTGAAAAAGGAAAGTGTAGTGTGTGTTTAGAAATTTGTCTAAGTACTTTGTAATGATCCTCGTATGGATGTATACAAAGCCTTGTTTTTGAAGATATTTGAAAAGAGTGAGGTGTGAAAAGTATTTTTGAAATGTGAGCAAGTAACTAAGTTGTACCTACCCTAGACTAGTCTTTCATGTTCTTTTATTTTCTTTAAAGGGTAAGATTGTCCCTACTATTAAGGAGTAGGTAGTCATTACCTTGGATTTGTTTGAGGGACAAGCGTAGGGTTATCGTATGGTCAATGAAGGCAACTTAAGGGGTGTCTTTAGCAATTCGTAGGGACCATCATCATATTTACCGAAGGGACAAGATCACTATCATAGGCAACCTCGTAGGGACTTGATCTTTTAATTTGAAGGGACTATGATGATTTTATTCTGTAGGTACTTTTCTTTTTAAGACACCCCCATTTTCGGGGGACTTGACCACTTGTTTAAGGCAACTGAGAGGGATAACCCTAGGAGGTGCAGATAGCGGTCGTAGGATGATCGACTTACGTGTGTGGGTGATTATATTCAAGTATTTATCTTATTTTTTAATTATCTAAGTCCAATTTATTTTCAATTATGTTTTGCACTCCCTATTATTATTAACCACGCAAATAAAATAAATAAATAAAAATGCAAGAAAATAAATCCTATGCTATTACACAGCTTCGGGGAAGTTACATAATTATGAGGCGAAAAATCTAAAGGATTACAAATAAGAAACAATTACACAATAAATGGAAGATGAATAACATAAGAATGACCTAGAGGAAAAAAGATAAGGGTTTAAGGAAAAGATAAAAAAAAAACTTTTTGGGTTAAAGAAAAAAGTTAAGGTTGAAATTAGCCATGAAATTTCATGCGAATTGGTTCTCCCAGGAAATCCTACGTCCTTCTAAATGCCATGAATTTCCTTCAAGATGAGCTTTGGATGGGAATTTTTTGATAAATTATGTGAAAGTTATGGCTGGTCAAAGTTTAGTTGACTTTTCCTATGGAAACCTTAATTTAGAAACTTCTTGATTCTTGATGATCTGAGATTTCCTTGAGCAATCATGATCATCCCTTGATCAAATGATGAATTTTACCTCATAATCTTGATGTTGACAAAAATTCTTGAAGTTTGACTATAAGTTGACCATAGTTGACCTTAGTTGACTTTTTTGCCAAGTTAACTGATTTTTGGATATCTGATCCTCTGACTGACCAAACTTGTTGGGAAAGATTTGAAACTTGACATGAGGATTCTTTAAGGTGTATAGGATTTTATGAAGTCCACTTGAGGCCTTGGAAGTCCATTTATCTTGGAGAAATTCAAAACCCTAGTTTTAGATCCATTGTTCATGAGGAGGCTTTGTCTGATGAAACCTTCAATCCTTTTGACCAATTGAGAATCATGTGACTATTAAGAGACCTCTTGAAATATATGATCTTGAATGAGGGAGGGCAAATTTTGGGTTGCAACAACAGTAATAACCAACTAAGTCCAAACACATTATAATCTCTTTAACCTACTCTGGTTTCTTCATTGTAGAATCACATCTACTTCGGATGGACTTATAACAATATCCTCTTCGGAATAACATAACCAAGCACATCCACATCTACCCACTAAAATCACACTTGATAACTTAGTATATAAATGTATCTTTTCCAATACTTATACTCCAATTCTCAAACATCCCACACATCCCTCTTTTATATAGATCAAGACATTCTCAAAGGACACCACTGCAAACTTATCCAAGTAAATATGAAAGGCACAATTCATAATTTGTATACACACTTTAAGGCATACCAGTCACCACTATCCTCTACACAACGTTCTTGATCAATTCATGGTCTCACATATCCTTTACTCCCTTATTGGATCCACTTTCTAATGTTTCAAATTCTATGTTATTCAAGTTATCAATTCCGGAAAGACAATTATTACAAACTTACTAATTACACTTATCGTATCGATCCTATGCATATAGTCGTAATTCCACCTCACTCTCTCAATTCCACAACAACAATAACAGGTAGTCTGCAATCAATTCAGCATCTTGCGGCTCAACATCTATAAACATCTACAATCATCCATATTCCATGTTAACACATACAACACTACTATAGCATCGATTCAACATCACTACATTGCAAAGATACGTGGTTCTAATTCATTTTCAACCCATAATCACATTTTTATGCTTCCAAAACTCTTCCACTTCGTATCATATCACACCCTAATGTAACTCAACCCTGACATCATAAATTTTATTATCTTACATCCATCAACACAAGCACTTTATCCAAACTGACTTATCAACCTCTGATTTCGATTACCACATTTTCATTGTCTATCCTTCTTACGAAGTTCCAACTAACTCAAGGTTTTTGTTGACACGACATTCCAACTTATAAATAAAATAATACCACTAGTGAATTTCCATATCACTCGTGACTCTTCACAAATCAAAACCCAATCTATTCCAACCACAAATGGGAACTCCTATATGATTCACCGATCAACATGCAACTTCATCATACCATCTTCTTCTTTACTAACAATATTGAAGTCCTACCAGGCGACACCCTATTTACCCCCAAAATTAGTAAACAGTCGTTGGTCCTCTAAGGATACTAAAACACCTTTAGTTACTTACAGGATCGACCAGATTGATCATAGGACATGTGTTAAGCGTTTGTTAATTGTGATGTTATTTGGGAAATTGTCATGAACCCTTCGATAGGATTCAGAAAGTAGTAAAAAGCAAGAAAATAAAGTAAAAGAAAGGATTTTCAAAGTAATGAAAAGATTAATTCCAAGGCAAGAATGTTAAAGGTAAAGGAAAGGATAAATGCAAGGCAAGAAACTTAAAGGGCTGGAAATGTAAAGAAAGACAGTAAATTGCTTGTAAAAGTAAATGAAATTGCAAGGTAAAATGCCTTAACATAAAAGGCTTTGAAAGATAAATGACTTTAAATCATAAATGACATTGAAGATAAATGATGCTTTAGCATAAAAGACTTTGGAAGATAAAAATGGTGGTGTTTACATCACGTACATTCTCACTGCACTCTTTTCTCTACACGCAGATACTTTGAGTGGATACGGATTTGCTAGTACAATATGATTTTCACACACACTTATTCTAACACTAGACTAAGCTATTTATAGTAATGAAATGTAACCGCTTTCGACGGTTTTACCCTAGGATTGTGACACATGTCCCACTACATGTTGAAGATGCTTCATTTTGCGCCACTTATCCCTATCTTTGAATTGAGAATTACATATTTTCCCTCCAATGCCTGAACTTGCACAATTTGAGCAACTGCCACTCTTCGTCAAACTGGGCATGGTCGAATCTGAACAACACTTAGAAAATATTTCAAACTTTAGAATTATTCTAAGTATAGAATCTGTAGGTGAGGGTTTCTTTCGACCTACACTTTTATTGAATAAGGTCGAAAGGACCTCATGTCAGACCCTAATTTTTGACCCTAAGATTTTTCGCATCTCATCTGCATTTCACATACAAACAAGATCACATACTGGTTCATGTATCTTTCTCAGTTGTAGGTCTTTGCCTTGCAGGGGATCACTGTGTTCTTACTTGTTTATTTGTTTATATTTACTAACTTCTAACCAAAATACAAAACAATATGTTGCAGTTTGCCTCCTATTCTTCTCTGTGTTGCAGGTTTGCGAAGATAAGGCAGTGATTTCAGTTCAGATGCGCTTGTTCATTTACAATTCGATTCATATGGATGTTTGACCTAATATTGGTCAAACTATCGGAATATTGTTCAACTGCAAGTTATTTGTGCCAGTGGTTATTCCTCAGACAGTGCATAGTCGAAAGTTCAAGTTGTGTTGTGTGTGAAAATCATTAGTTTATCAAGCAGTGTTTTGTGCGAAGATTTGGTTTGAATCTTCAAGTTCACCAGTTTATCAGCAGTTCATCTGAGGATTTATTTTCCTCAGTATGAATTCGAATTATCTGGGCAATTTTCAGACGATCTCAGTGATTGTGGCTTGAGTTGTGGGTTGTTCAGTGGTTTAGTGATGGTTGTATTCAGTATAATCAGCGGCTTGTGAAAAATATCAAAAGCTGGTTGTGGGCTTATGACCAAATTTCATATCCATTCTCATCCATCTACAAAACATATCCATATCATTATCCATTCTCTCTATTTTTCATTTCCTTTTGTTCATTTTTCATAAATACAATTCTCGATTATTCTACTTTTATTTCTATTTTAATTTCTATTATTTTTCTTTAATCCATTTTAATTTCTCTTTATCCATTTTTATCCACATCCATAAGCCATATAATTCTTTTTTTAATTCCATTTTTTTTATCCCATTTTCATTTTTTTCAACATTCATAATCATTCCATTTTTTTAAAACCCATCTAATTTCTTTTTACAATTTACAATTTAAGGCCCATTAATCCATTTTTGAAAAAAAGAATACTCTCCAGCTAGCCACTTCACCAGCCAAGAGCTAAACAACCAAAACTTCATCCACTTGCATTTCACAAGCTACTACAACATGCTGACTTCCTCAGTTTTTCCACACGTGACTCAAGCATTCGAAACGCACCAAAACGGCATCTGAAATAACATCAAACGCAGTGAAAAAAGGCAGCAAGGAACACGCACTTCTCATGAGCTGAAATATCCAAAACGCACACGCGTTCAATCCACTCCCAGCCGACTTTCAACGCAATCCGCAAGCCATCTACCTGCCAAAGAAATTCTCACGCGGAAGCTGCACATCAGCTGCAAACAAGCCACACAAGTCATCACGCAAGCTCCAACCATCGGTTCACTCAAGCCTCAAAACACAACAAGTCAAACCGAAGCATGTGATTTCCGTAAAGCTTCACACGCGAGCAACAGCCATCAGCTCAAGCCATCTTACACCAGCAAAACTCAAGAGCCGCCAACAACACGCAAAACACACCAGCCAACAGCATCAACCGCAACAGCTTCCCAAGCCATACAAACTTCACGCCGCACGCATTCATTTCAAGCCCATCATGCAGCAAGCCATCAACCTTTCAAACTTCAATTTTCAGCTCCATCCGCTAGCCTTCACGCACACTTCCAAGCCGCACGCGGACTGCACACCAAGGTGTCGCTCCCGATAAGTGACGCCAAGGTCAGATAAGGGTACGGACGCGAACGGTCGGCGAAAAGAACAATGAGAACACACAGCCGTGAACTCACTGGAGATGAATAGAGTCGCCAGCTAGGCATTTTTTATCCCGGAGGAAAGGCAATGCTGCATAGGCCTAGAAAAGATGGATAAGACGGTTGCGAACCAGAGAGACTGAGAAAGGGGGTTGGTTACAACCTGGGAAGGTATTAGCACCCAGATTGTCCGCCGTACTCGACGGGATCCACGCTTAAAAGATTTGTGTTTTAAAGGGGTAGTGTCAGTGCAATCTGTGTATAGAATAGCTGGAAAGATATGTACAAGTGTCTGTGTAAAAGATAAGTGAAGTGTATAACTGAAGTGTCAGTGTAGGAACAGAATGAAATGCTCATGATAATGAGGCTAAAGAATGAAGCTAGAAAGAGGGGGAATGTACAGAGACTTTTGTTCGATAACTGTTAAGTTATGCCTACGTATCCTCTCGTGCAATGAGGAAGTCAGAACACCGTAGTTCGACCCAAAGAGACTGAAAGATGAATTGACTTGTGAACTGCTTACTTGCCTATGCTCAAGTGTATGACCTGTCTGGCTCAGGTGCTAACTGTCTTGCATTAGACGGAAGAAGCAAGTTCTCGTTTGTGAGTGAAGGTGATGAGAAAAGAATCCCGGAGGAGACGATTATTGTTTGTTTTCGAGTTTTCAGTCTTTTATTGCTTTTGAGAGTTTGTCATAAGTTAATGAGCTTAAGCCTAAACCAATGGGTTAGTAAACTCATCACATCTTCCCTCTGATTAGGGGTAATGAGAATTACCTTAAGTGTGAAGTCAGATTCTCACACTTAATCACCTTTGATGCAGGATTAAGATCATTAACCTACTTGTGATTATTTAGATGTTTTTGTTGTTTTTGTTTAGTGTTGAGTAATGAGGTTAAGCCATAATCAGGGATTTAACAGACTCATTACACCATCCTAAAAGAAGGATAATAGATGAGAATGTTTAAGCTGAGGAAAGCTCCTCAACTTAATCCATGATTAGGGATTAAACCCATGACAAAACAAGCCTTTGATTAAGTGGGTTTTAGATTAATGGTATGATGATGAAGTGATTTTTATGATTTGTAAGACAACTTGAGGGGGACTTGTCCATTAACACTAGGGTTAGTCCTTCTTAACCAATTAAGGAAGAATTAGAACCCTAATGCAAGGCCCAAGTTACAAGTGTGATGTCTTGATGGTTATTTATGTGAATTGATTAAGAGATTTAAACACACAAAGGGTTTAACACTTAGGATTAAAGTTATACACTCCATCCTAAGAGAAGGATGCAGGCATAACCCTAATCACAAAGTCTTAAGACCTTTAGGGTTTAGTCCCTGATTATGAGGTGAGGAGAGAAGACTCAAAGAGAGACACAAAGGTAAAAAACTATGGGGGAGACTAATCAAAACCCTAATTCATTGTCATGCTTGGGTGTCCTAAGGTTTGTGAGGTTTGCAAGAACAATCTTCAAAGGAGCCACCAGGAAGCAGATGAACAAGATCAAGAGAAGCAAAGTGACTTGCTTCATTCAAGAAGTCAAGTCACTTGAAGAAAGAAAGTAGGAGGAAGAGGAATGAGCAAGCTCAAACTCAAACACAAGTAGAAATGCAGCAATGAATGCAAGAGAGGTGAAAAGAAAAGTTATGAGAAGTGAAGGCAAATTCACTTCTCAAGTTTACTTACCACCTGAAATGTTAGAAAGAAATGCAATGCAATGCAAGATGAAATGAAATGACATGATGCTAAGCAAAACCAGAAGCATGTTGATGATGATTATGATGCTATGAAGTGCTGCAAACATGAGGCAAGACATGGGGATGTTCACATAAGATCATGGATGCAAATGATGCAAGTTAAGGAGCATGAACAAGCATGAAATGTTATGAAGCATACAAGACAAATGACATGGCAAATGTGCAATGCAATGATCAAACATGTTTCCTATATGTCTTAAGATGTCAAATGAAGCACAAGGATGCACAAAATGCAATGACAAGTCAAGTTATGCAAGAGAATGCAAGAAGGATGCAAATGAAAGCCCAAATTAGGGTTCATGGATCAAACATCAAACACAAACCAAAAGCAGAAGCAAACCCTAAGATAAAAAATGGAAAATGGTACCCAAAGAAACCCTAGACCTATAACAAACCACTGCCCAAAGGGGAGCTCTCAACTCTCAACCAAACTCAAGATATGAATTTTCTAAGTTATTAGGGTTTTTTAGGGTTCTTAACAAAACAAATGCCAAACAATTTGAAAATGCAAGAACAATTCATGGCCTTTTTATCCTTGAAAATACATGTTAAACACAAAACAAAGCAAAAAGAATCAATGTCTCAACCTTCTCCAATAGGCAGAAATGAATTTTTAAACTTATGATCAAAATAATGCATAAAAAATGATTTAATTCAATGAAAAACTCTTAAAATGCATCAAGATCAAAAAAGAAATTTGGTTTGAAGGTTGGACAATGTTTCTAAATGTCTTAGAACATTTCATGAATTTTTTTGTAATTTTTAAATACCTAAAAGTATTTTTAATTAATTAATTCCCATTAATCAATTAAAAATAATCTTTTAAATATTTAAAAATACTTTTTTAATGATAAAAAATAAAATAAAAATATTTTTATGTCATAAAAATTAATAAAACCTTAAGGAAAAAGTTTCATAATTTTTATGAATTTTTTGCTATTTTAAAATAATTATGCAAATTAATTGAAATAAAATGAATTAAAAACAAAATAAAATAAAAGTCAGAGGGATGGAGGGCCAGGATGAGCCTAGGATTTGAATGGGTTGACTGGCGCGTGATCCTGTGGTTGGGATTGACTCTGAGATAATTAGTTTAATTATGAATTAATTAACTAAATGAAAAAGATTAGGGCTAATCAAACGCATCTGGGCCATCCAAAAGAGAGGGAAGTCAGCAAGTCAACGCTCATCAATGGATCAAATTCAAACTAGAGTTAATGACGCCATTAGGGCATAATCACCCTCAGGTGGCCGGAGAAGACCTCCGGTCGTCTTCTCCGGCCAGCACCTCACCTGAAAACTTCCAAAACCTTCCCTAGGTCACTAAAATGAAATCTAAGACCATGGAAATGTTCCTCTCATCCTCACGAATCAAACCCCTATCCTAAAACAAATTTATATTTCCTAAATCAACTGAATCGAAAGAAAAAAGAACTAGGGCACGCAAGCTTCAGAAGCAAATTAAATGCTCAAATCACAACCATTTTCAAAACCAATGGTACCAGAATGATCAGTGAAACAAATAGAACAAGTTTGTAACAAGAAAAATCATTTCTGGAAAAATAAATTTCAGGCTACCTGAGATTTGAAGCTCTCCACTTGAGGACTTTCTGGCCTTTTCTTTAAGTGCAAACCACTCCTTAGGACCCCTTGATGATGTTTGAATGCCTTAGAACAATTTATGTAGGCTGGTTGATGAGTTTCGAAAGCTCCTGCTTCAAGCTCAGTCAACAATGGCTATGGTGATTCTGGCTGATTCTGGCCATTGTGAATGATGGTTTGTGGTCTAGATGATGTATGGAGAAGCTTTGCAAGGTTTGTTTGGCTGTTTGTGAGCTAGGGAGGGAGATTCGAATGAATCTGCAGAATGAGGGTGAGGAATGGCAGTGAGATGTTTTGGCTATTTCAGGCTTGTGCTTTGGGTGGTTTGTGATCTATGAGGCAGGGTGAGTTGAATGGTGAAGTTGGCTTGAGGGTCTGGTGGCTGCGCAAGCAGATTCGAAAGAAGTTGCAACTTGGTAGGTTTTTGTGAATGTGATGAATGTGTTGGTTTCAGCCTTGCTTAGTCTTATGGCTAGCTTGCAAATTGATAACATATTTTAATCCAAGTGGCCAGAGGATGTGACTTGTGCTGCTGTGATTGGGATGTCTACTTTTGCATAAAGTCCACCTTTTGTGCAAGTGAGGCATGGCTCTAAGTCTAGGCAAGTACAAGGCATGGGCTGGCACAGCAAGGGTGAGGGAGAGGCCTAGCAAAGCTCAGCATCCAAGGCTGCAAGTTGTAGGATGTGATCATGATGATTTTGCAAGTTGTTGCCTTATGGTTCACATGTGACTTCTTTGGCTAACCAAGCATAAACCATGGGCATTCTTGGTCCAAATCTGATTTTTAGGACTTAGGGAATGTTTATATGCTGGTTTGAAATGAACTAGAGGCTGCAATATGCATTGGCCCAAGATTTTGCAAAGTTCTCATTTAGGGCATGCCTTAGAAATCAATGATTTTAGCCAACTTTGCCTTGCCATAACTTTTGATCCAAGAAGAGTTTGATCATGTTCTTGTACTTTTTGAAAAGGGAAAGATGAGATCTACAACTTTCATGACCAAAGTTTTTCCATTTGAAGCCTTTTTGAATCATGAATCAAGGCTTGAAAAATGACCTAAAATGATGCATTCTTGAAAAGTCAACTATGCCCAAAAAGTCAACATTTGCAAAAACCCTAAATTCTTGATTTCTATGAACTTCAACCTTCTTCCATGATCAAATAAAGATCACATACACTCAAAATGATGAAGATCACCCATTGGTTGGGTCATTGGGGGCCTCAGATGCCCTGATTTTGCACTGACTTGTCTGAAAAGTCAACTCTTGATCAGATGACTTCCCCATGGAATTTCTTCATGAAAATTGATATGCATACTCCCTATACCATATAGAGATCAATGGAAACAAGAATGACCAAAAAATTTGGAGTTATTGCCTCTGAAACCAAAACCCTAATTTTCAGTCAACTGTGCAGTTCATCCTGGCTCTGCATCCACTCAAACCCTAGTTCTTGTGATGCCTTTGCAATTTTGACTTTGAGGAGATGGAATGTGATATAAGAACACACATGGACCACTTTGAATTGATTGGTGGCCTTTGGAATGGCTCAAGATGCCTTGGGATTGCTCAGCTCACAAACCCTAGGTGCAGATGACTTAGAAACTATATAGTGAATCAAAATGAGATATGAGATGATATGATTGTGTTTATGAATATGAGAATGATCACAAGCCATGGTGTGAATGGGTGAGGGCAAATTTGGGGTGTTTACAGCTGCCCCTATTCAAACATGAGTTAGCTATGCAGGATGTAAGCGACGGCTTAACAGGCAAACAAGATAACTTGTGGTTGAATACCAAAGACAGTCCAAAATTTGCACTCACAGAATGAAGAAGAAAAGGGATATAGATTGTAAAGGAAAATAAAGTATATTGTAAAGTGTGTGCGACGGAGGACGACCGTCGAGCAGAGGACGACTGCTGGGTAAATAGCAATGACGGGGACGGCCGACATGCTGGGGAAAGTGCAGGAAATAAAGCAGTGACGGGGACGGCCGACATGCTGGGGATAAAAGGTAAAGCTAAGACGGGGACGGCCGACTAGCTGGGAAAAGTAAAATATCATGATGGGGACGGCCATCAAGATAAAGTTCTCTGGGGATCAAATGAAACATGACGGGGACGGCCATCAAGTTCAATAAAGCAAAGTAACCAACGATGGGGATGGCCATCGGGCTAAAAGGGAAAAGGGACCACGACGGGGACGGCCATCGGGTTAAAGAATGAATGAAATAAACAGATGATGGGGTACGGCCATCAAAGGTGAAGGATGATCACCTAGCAGGGGACGGCTGCTCTGTTGGGAATAAAAGAAATATGATGGGGACGGCCATCAAAGGTGGAGGACGACCACCTGGCAGGGTACGGCTGCCGAAAATATCGCGACATAGGACGAATGTCGGATAGAAAGGGTCAACGATGGGGACGGCCATCGGACGAGCATGATGGAGGACGACCATCAAGAAGTGGAGGACGACCACTTAGCAGGGGACGGCTGCTCTCAAGGTTCAACATGACATAGGACGAATGTCAGATAACCAAAATCAACAATGGGGACGGCCATTGGATAAAGTGATGAAGGACGATCATCAAGAGGTGGAGGACGACCACCTAGCAGGGGACGGCTGCTAAAATCAACGATGGGGACGGCCATCGGATGAGCATGATGGAGGACGACCATCAAGAAGTGGAGGACGACCACTCAGCAGGGGACGGCTGCTCTCAAGGTTATCATAACACAGGACGAGTGTTAGATAAAAAGAAAATTTGTTGGCGATCTACTGGGGATGTAGTAAACACGGACGAGCGTTTACACCCAAGAAACAAAAGGTACAAGTGTTTGGTATTGTGTATAGATTAAAGATGCGGACGAGCATCCTTAAGACTATGATACGGACGAGTATCATGTAGAAACAAACTGACACATGCTCAGAGATGATGATACGGACGAGTATCAACTGGTTAACAAAGAACACGGACGAGTATTGAATCTGAGGATTCTTTTGGGGAATAGTAGACACAGACGAGTATCTATATTCAAGAAGACATAAGTGTTTGACACGGTGTATGGATTAAAGATGCGGACGAGCATCCTTAAGACTATGATACGGACGAGTATCATGTAGAAACAAACACTAGACGCAATGTTCTGAGATGATGGTACGGATGAGTACCAACTGGTTAACAAAGAACAAGGACTACTGTCGAATCTGTGGGGATATGAGTGATGATGTATACAAGATACGGACGAGTATCTGTATAAGTGTACCAATGAGTAGTGAGTATTGTATAAGTGTTTAACTGCTGGGGAGAGTGACACGGACGAGTGTCAGGAGAGATAAGTATAATATACAAGTATATGGGTTGATGAAGGTGTAAGCGACTGCGCTGGGGATATGACACGGACGGGTGTCAAGAAAGTGTATTTATATAGGTATATGTGAGTGCAAAGAGGATGTCCTTGGCTTTCTGCGGGTGTCAGAAAGTATCTGTAATACTGGTGATCTTGGTTTGTAAAGTGTATTCAGGCAACCTGCTTGGGGAAATGATGACACGGACGGGTGTCAAAAGGGAATATGTACTGGTGTTTGTGATTGGTGAGGCAACTGCTTTTGCTGGGACCCTGGTGGGGATTTTTGTGTATTGATGAACGGTTTATTATTCACAGGTATTCGATTCACGTCATGACTTATGATTATGCTATGCATTTGATTTTTGCCGTAATGCTCCGCATTAGACGGAATGCTACGCTCTGGGGGAGAATATGATGCGAATGCTATGATTATGCAAAGGGGCAAAGATCCGGGATTCGGATCCCATTGCCGCGAAGATCTCTGGTTGATCTGCTTGAAGTGAACATCCCAGCTGGGGATGAGATCATTGGTAGATCTAATGATGTATCTGTTTGGGGATATAGGTCACTGATTGACATATCCTTATAATATGGAACCCAGCTGGGGTTTGTAGAAGCTTTCTTCCTCTCTGTTGTGACTTCTTCATGCGTTGCTCTTCTGAATAGAGGCTTGAAGCTCTGTGGGGAGATGATTCCCTGATTCTTGCATCTTGCTGAGGAATAGTGGTTGGTACTACAGCTGGGGAATGCTGTTGGTAAATCAGCCGGGGAGAGCAATGGGAAACAACTCAGCTGGGGATAGAGCATTTCGGATGATGATATCTTTTGTTGATTTGCCAGCTTGCTGAGATATACCTTGCATGCCCCAAGTTGCGTTCTGGATACCTGCAATCCTGCAAAGATAAAGAAATGCGCCAATGGTCCCGAGGTATCCTTTACTGGATTCCGTCATAGGAGTTAAGTACCTTCAAGAGTAATCACATTCCCTGTAAGCATGTGTTTTATTTTTTAGGGGAGAGCATCTGTACTTATGCAATTATATTTTAGAGATATCAGACAATTCTTTGCAAACAAAATATACAAAACGAAACATGACTGAAAAATCCGATTTTATTAATTCATGTGCCCTGAATTGGCAAGATACAGTCAAAGAAACATATCTCCTGAAATGAGGAGATTGTTACAAATTGAGAAATAAAGTGCTGGCGATACTGACGACGCTTTCAAGGAGCTTCCTCTTCTGCTATGACTCGTATGACAATGACGTTCTTCTCGTCTTGCTTTCTGGAGAGAGTTGATTCTGATTGAAGCTTGATCCTTTGGAGCTTACCAAGTTGTAGGTGATACAGACGAATTCAGAATGCAGCTGTTCGCTTATTCCCTTATTTTGCATGGATCGCCCTTTCGGGTTTTCAATCCATCGGGATACCCATTTTTGCCTGAGTTGTCCAATGCGGCTTTTCAACTCAGCGGGTGTACATTTTTTTGTCTATTTTCCCTTACTTTTGCCCGAGTCTTTTATTCTGTTTTTGACTCGCCGGGATGCCCTATTTTTTCCTGGACTTACATTCTGTTTTTATGTCCAGCGGGTCATTTTATGCGAAGTATTTTTTAACTGCATCTGAATTCACAGGGGACGGGAAATCTTCACCATCCATGGTGCTGAGCATCAGCGCTCCACCAGAGAAAACTTTCTTTACGACGAATGGTCCTTCGTAATTCGGAGTCCATTTTCCCCTGTGGTCTGTATGAGGAGGGAGGATTCTCTTCAGCACAAGATCCCCTACTTGGTACTCTCGATGCCTGACTTTCTGATCGAAGGCCTTCTTCATTCTCTTCTGATATAACTGCCCGTGACAGATTGCAGCCAATCTTTTCTCTTCAATCAGACTCAATTGCTCGTATCGGGCCCGAACCCACTCTGCTTCACTCAGTTTAACATCCATCAATACCCGCAAGGAGGGTAATTCAACCTCAACAGGTAGGACTGCTTCCATACCATACACAAGCTGATACGGCGTTGCCCCAGTGGATGTTCGGATTGATGTGCGGTACCCATGCAAGGCAAATGGTAGCATCTCATGCCAATCTTTGTAGGTGACTACCATCTTCTGTACAATCTTCTTAATATTCTTATTTGCTGCCTCAACAGCGCCGTTCATCTTTGGCCTGTAAGGAGAAGAATTGTGATGTTGGATTTTGAAGTCCCGGCACAGCTCTGCCATCATTTTGTTGTTCAAGTTGGAACCATTATCAGTAATGATTCGCTCGGGAACTCCATATCGACAGATGATATCTCTTTTCAGAAATCTGGCTACCACTTGTCTTGTAACATTTGCATATGAGGCTGCTTCGACCCACTTAGTGAAATAGTCAATGGCAACCAGGATGAATCTGTGGCCGTTTGAAGCAGTTGGCTCAATCTTGCCAATCATATCAATGCCCCACATAGCAAAGGGCCACGGTGAAGACATTATGTTCAAAGGATTGGGAGGCACATGCACCTTATCTGCATAAATCTGGCATTTATGGCACTTTCTGGCATAAGCACAGCAGTCTGCATCCATTGTGATCCAGTAATAGCCTGATCTTAACAGTTTCTTAGCCATGGCATGCCCTCCGGCATGGGTACCAAAGGATCCTTCGTGCACTTCATGCATCAACAAATCTGCTTCCGTCTTGTCAACACATCTGAGGAGTACCATATCAAAGTTCATTTTGTATAAAGACCCATCAGTGTTCAGAAAGAAACTACCAGCAAGCCTTCTCAAAGTCTTCTTATCATTGGAAGATGCCCCAGGTGGGTATGTTTGATCCTCCAAGAAGCATTTAATGTCATGGAACCAAGGCTTATCATCTTTGACAACCTCTGCTGCAAATACATATGCTGGTCTATCAAGTCTGGACACTGAAATCTGAGGTACAAAGTTGGCCGCTTGAACTTTGATCATGGATGAAATGGTAGCAAGAGCATCCGCAAACTGATTCTCGTCCCGAGGGATATACTCAAGTTTGACTGTTGTGAAGAAGGTCAATAACCTCCTTGTATAATCCCTGTATGGTATCAGATGATCCTGGTGGGTGTACCATTTCCCGTTGGTTTGATTGACTACCAGAGCTGAATCTCCGAATACGGTTAATGTCTTGATCCTGAGGTCAATGGCTTCCTCAAGACCCATAATGCAAGCTTCGTATTCAGCTTCGTTGTTAGTGCAGTTGAAAGTGAGTTTTGCCGAGAAAGGCATGTGAACTCCTTTTGGTGAAATGAGTACTGCACCAACACCACGACCATTCATGTTAACGGCCCCATCAAACATCATAGTCCATTCTTCTTCAGGGTCAGGCCCTTCAGTGTGAATAGGCTCTTCATGATCTTTTGATTTTATGAACATGATGTCTTCATCAGGGAAGTCAAATCTCATAGGTTGGTAGTCATCAATGGGTTGCTCAGCAAGATATTCAGATAATACACTGCCCTTGATGGCTTTCTGAGAAGTGTACTGGATGTCATATTCTGTGAGAATCATCTGCCATCTTGCAACCCGTCCGGTAAGAGCTGGCTTCTCGAAAATGTACTTGACTGGGTCCATTTTTGAGATTAATAAGGTAGTGTGGGTCAACATATACTGTCTCAGTCGGCGAGCAGCCCACGCTAAAGCACAGCAAGTTTTCTCGAGCAGTGAATAACGTTGTTCACAGTCGGTAAACTTTTTGCTTAGGTAGTATATTGCATACTCTTTTCGACCAGACTCGTCATGCTGGCCCAGCACACACCCCATTGACTCTTCTAATACTGTCAAGTACATTATCAGAGGTCTTCCTTCAACTGGAGGCATGAGGATTGGAGGTTCTTGTAAATATTCTTTGATCTTGTCAAAAGCCTTCTGGCAGTCTTCGTTCCAACTAACCGTCTGTTCTTTTCTTAACAGCTTGAACAAGGGTTCACAGGTTGCTGTAAGGTGAGATATGAACCTTGAAATGTAGTTCAATCTACCTAAGAACCCCCGAACTTCTTTCTCAGTTTTCGGTACAGGCATCTCTTGGATGGCTTTGACTTTATCAGGGTCCACTTCAATCCCTTTCTCGCTTACAATAAAGCCCAGCAGCTTACCAGATCGCACCCCGAATGTACATTTGTTGGGGTTTAACTTCAATTGGTACTTCCTTAGACGCTTGAACAGTTTCAACAGATTCACCAGGTGATCTTCCTCTGTAAGGGACTTGGCGATCATATCATCCACATAACACTCAATTTCCTTATGGATCATATCGTGGAATAATGTCACCATAGCCCGTTGGTATGTGGCACCAGCATTCTTTAGTCCGAATGGCATCACCTTGTAACAGAACGTGCCCCAAGGTGTGATGAATGTTGTCTTCTCCATGTCTTCAGGTGACATCTTGATCTGATTATATCCTGAAAATCCATCCATGAAGGAGAATACCGAGAACTGAGCCGTGTTATCCACCAATACATCAATGTGAGGTAATGGGAAATCATCTTTCGGGCTAGCTCTATTCAGATCCCAGTAATCAACACACATTCTTACTTTACCATCCTTCTTAGGCACAGGTACTATGTTAGCAACCCACGGCGGATAGCTAGTCACAGCAAGGAACCCGGCGTCCCACTGCTTTTGTACCTCTTCCTTGATTTTCATAGCCATGTCTGGGCGAGTACGGCGCAGCTTCTGTTTAACTGGTGGGCATTCTTCCCTTAAAGGCAGCTTGTGCACAACAATGTCGGTATCCAACCCTGGCATATCTTGATAAGACCAAGCAAACACATCAACATACTCTTGAAGCAGATCTATCAGTTGTCTCTTCACTGAGTCTTGCAGGCAGGCCCCGATTTTAACCTCTTTCACGTCTTCGTCCGTACCAAGATTAATCACTTCAATCTCCTCCTGGTGAGGAGTAATAACCTTTTCCTCCTGTCTCAACAGCCTGGCTAGCTCTTCAGGAAGCTCATATTCTTCATCAACCCCTTCATCAGCTTGATTGATTGGATTGTCAAAGTCATACGATGTCATAGCCGTGTTGTTGTCGGTGCTGTCTGGAAGGCACTCTCTGCAAGGGTTAAGTTTGTTCATTTTAGTGATTGTTTTTAATCTTGCTTTAGAAAAAGGTGAAATGAAGTTATCATTTTGAAAACACCGCCATTTATTTTTGTACAAAAAGAAAAATGGAAAAACAGTGAGCGGAAAAGAAAAAGACTCGTTTGCAAAAAGATGTCTGATATTTCATTAATTAATCTTGTTTGCACAAAAGTACAGATGGCCCTGGTTACCAAATGAGTCTTGTCATCTTGGGCAAGATGCAAGACTTTGATGCATGCTATAAAAATACAGGAAATAATAATTACTCTGCATGAGTAACTCTTATAATTTCCTGGGAAGACCAGTTCGAGACACTGCTCCCCGGGATCTTTGGACGAATCCAATTCTCCAGATTGCGCTCCTCTTCCAGCTCGTCTTCCAGATTGTTGATAGCATCGGGGGTAAGCATCCCCCCACTGACAAAACCAGGCTCTGCAGCAGCCTTTGCTTGATGTTGAGTTGGTCTGTAACCCAACCCAAATTTGTCCTTCTTCTCTTCCACAGCTAAAACCTTGCCCCAGCCTAGGGCAGTTCCTTCCTCAACGACCTTCCGGGCTTGTTGGTAAGATGACATGGAGATACCCGACACAGCAGATGCTTCATTGACATTCAAGGCTTCAAAACCTTGGCTCATTGTTTCATGGATCTCCCCATCCATCTCAATGTATTTATAAGTAGCCAGATGGCTAACAAAAATGTCCTCCTCCCCACAGATTGTAACAACTTGGCCTTCCCATTCAAATTTTAACTTCTGGTGAAGGGTAGACGTTACTGCGCCAGCGGCGTGAATCCAGGGTCTACCCAACAAACAGCTGTAGGCGGGCTGAATGTCCATCACATAAAAGGTAGTTTTAAAGGTCTGCGGGCCAATTGTCACGGGCAGCTCAATCTCTCCCAGAACCGATCTCTTCGAACCATCAAAGGCTCTTACCACTAGGTTGCTGGGTCTCAATGCCAATCCGTCATATTCCAACTTCACCAGAGCCTTCTTTGGTAAGACATTCAGGGAAGAACCTGTGTCCACCAGCACATGAGAAAGGACAGCTCCTTTGCATTCCATGGTTATGTGCAAGGCTTTGTTGTGATTGTGGCCATCCACTGTCAGGTCAGAATTGGTGAACCCTAGCCCATTGCTAGCAGTAACATTTCCAACCACGGTTTCTAACTGGTTGACAGTGATCTCTTCAGGCACGTAAGCTGCGTGCAAGACTTTAAGTAGTGCATTCCGATGGGCTTCGGAGCACATGAGCAGTGAGAGGATGGAGATTTTGGATGGCGTCTGGTGAAGCTGATCCACAACTTTATAGTCACTCTTTTTGATGATTCGCATAAACTCATCAACTTCCTGATCAAATGGAGTCTTCAGGGCTTCTTTGGCAGCTGGATCTTCCTGCACCGGGCCTTTTCCCTTTGCCTTGGCAGCAGCTTCTGCTTCGGCAGTAGGTCTTTGGACTTGTGAAGCAAAGAGACGTCTGCTCCGAGTGAAGCCTCCGCCTCCCCCCACATTATCTACTTGTGGTGCAGGTGCTGATGTTTCCAGAGTGATTCTTTTTCCTTCGCAATACAAGTCAGAGCCATAGTGCCAAGGGATGGCCCTATTGCTTTCATATGGTACTGGTCCAGGCACCGTGACAGTGACTGGACTGATTGCTGCTGCTGAAGGGACTGTGATTGTTTGTGGATCATAAAAGATTGTAACCGGTGCCCTGGTGGGAGCAACACCTTCTGAATGGTAGGCGGAGTTATTTTCAGGATCGTAGAATATGGTAACGGTAGAGACATCTTCGTGATTGATTGCTGGTGTTGTAGGAGGTACTGTTGGAAGGACTGTTGTTGTTGTTGATGGAGATTCGAAATGGAATGAAGCTGAAGTCGTAGTAGGAGAAACTGTTGAAAACTGGTCATTTGGGAGGACAGATGAAGTACTTGCTGATGTTGCTGATGAATTGTCGGGAACAATAGTTGCTGTAGTTGTAGGAGGTTCTGAAACCGTTGCTGATGAAGTTGTCGGATTTGCCGGAAATGATGTAGTGATCTGGAGTAGGCCACTCTGAATAAGGCTGTTAATGCCATTCCTCAAGTCCTCACACCCATTCCATGAAATATTGCAGTAGGGACACCCTAGTTCACACCCTGGAAATATATCGTTTTCACGGAGTTGAGCTTTGATTTCCACCAATGGTGTCCTGATCTGATCCACACTAGTTATCAAATAAGACGGTTGGTCTTCTTCAATAGCATTAATTCGGGGACCACCATGGTTTGGCATTGGGTTTTTATTGACATTGGGCGGTGGTGCAAAATTCAGAGCCTTGGAGTCTACCAAGTCTTGTACCTTCATATGCAGAGCCCTGCATTTTTCTGTACTGTGACCAGGTGCATTCGAATGAAAAGCACACCTAGCATTGGAGTCATAGTTTCTTGGCAGACTGTTGGGATCCGGAGGTGCCAACGTTCTTAGCTCAACTAGGTTGAGTTTCAGAAGTTGTGGCAGCAAGGCAGCATACGACATTGGGATCGGGTCGATCACTCGGTTAGCTTGGGATGGCCTTTGTTGGAATGGCCTCTGTTGATTGTTGTTGTTGGTGTTGTTGCTGTAATTTCTTGGAGGGTATTGATTCTGCTGATACTGGGGTTGTCGTTGGAAGTTTTGTTGCAGAGGTTGATAGACTGGCTGAGGATGAGCTGGAGCAGGGATAGTGACTGCTGCTATTGATCTTTGAACATACTGGGGCCTACCCCTGTTGGTATGAATAGCATTGGTTTCGCCAGTTCTTCTCGGGCCTGCAAAAGGCTTTCTTGTACTACTGGACGAGCTGGCACCATTATCGGAAATTTTGCCCATTTTTAACAGGCTTTCAATTCTCTCCCCAGCTATAACAACATCTGCGAAGCTAGTGGAAGAGAAAGCAGCCAACCTGTCAATATACGTTCCCTGGAGAGTGTTCATAAACATGTCTGCCATTTCTCTCTCAGACATTGGTGGTTGAACGGCAGCAGCCAATTGCCTCCATCTCTGGGCATATTCTCGGAAACTTTCCCTTGACGACTGTGACATTCCCATTAGGAGAGTCCTATTGGGTGCCATATCTAAGTTATATTGATACTGTCGGATGAAGGCCTCTGCCAGGTCCTTCCAGCATCTCACAGTTGCCCTTGTCAAATGGGAGTACCATTCCCTTGATGCTCCAGTCAAGCTGTCTTCGAAGTAGAACATCCAGAGCTTCTCATCCATTGTATAGGCCTTCAGCCTTCCCAGAAATGATTGCAAATGAGTCCGGGGGCATGAAGTCCCATTATACTTTTCGAAACAAGGAGGCTTGAACTTATGGGGGATCCTGACCCCGTCTACCAATCCCATGTCCATGACGTCGAAACCCAAAGAATTTTGAGATTCTAAGGACCTCAACTTCTCAGCTATTTCATCCAGTCGCCTATCATAGGCTTCCTCTCCAGCACCCATTACTGTAAATTGGTCCTCCTGAGGATCTTCTTGAAGTACTCTGGCTGCAGTAGCTGTTCCTTGAACATTTGCAGGAATATTGATCTCAGGGTGTAGATGTGGACCAAACACAGGGGGGGTAACATGTGGCTGCGCCCTTTCATTGTTACTTGTGCCAGCAGTTCCCACATGGGGCTCATCTTGATTCCTCCCTTCTACCAAAGCTCTGAGCCTCTCCTGGCTTTGAGCTAAGTTGTTCATCACTTCCATGAACTGTGTTATCTGAGTTCTCATCTCCAACCTTTCGTTGGCCATCTGGTTTCTGACCTCCGTAAGGTCTTGCTGCATCTGGTCCATTTGGATGCCCGGAAGGTTGTTTCTAGTTGGGTACCTGTGTGGCCTGTTGAGAGGAAATACCCGGCGGCGAGCAATAATTCCTGAATATCACAACAGAGGTTAGCAACAATAAAACAAAACCTACAAAACAAACAAAAGGGTTAGTATGCAATGCAGTTATGCTTATTTGCTCTCAAGGTATCCGATTTGGCCTTCAGTTTTGACCCTTCCAGACCCTTGAAGATGATGCTGTTGAAGTTGCTTTGGAGTGAACCCAGATGGAAACCAACACAAATATATTACAAAGGTGCAATACAAATTGTTCTTTTTACAACACCAGCCCTCGAAGGGGTCAAAATACATCACAAAAAACAAAAGTACATGGAATAAGAATAACAACAAGCAAATGATCAAACTCCAAGGCCAAACTCATCCTTACGAACTTCCTTAAGAAGTGCTTCGGTCACAGGATCAGCCGGGCGCTCCGTGAGACTTCTGATGAGAAGGTTTCTTGTTGCAACAGCTGCAGCCAACTTCTTGTTCTGATTTTGATCTTTAGACCTCTTCAATCCTGCTTTGATCTTTAGCTCTGAAATTTCCCTCTGGGCTGCTGCCAGGGCTTCTTCCATCTGCTCCATCTTATCTTGAATTCTCTTGTCTTCTAGAGTACGGGCCTCAGTGATCCTGACCCACCGGGCTTGACTCTCTTTCAAGTACAAGTCTGTCCTTGCTCTCTGGAACTGGGCTTCTTTGCAAGCATTTTTCAGAATCTGCTCACCAGCCTTAGACTTTTTGATATAATCTCCGGACTTCTCAATCTTAGTCAAGTGCTCTACTCTCAACTTCTCCAACCTTTCAATTTCCCTTACACCTTCACTCCTCTCCCGGAGGGTCTTCTGTAAGGCTTGGGTTAACTTCTCATTCCTTTCCTTCAAACTCTCAAACTCTTCCAGGCTGACAGTGGCAGGGGGTGGTGCTGAAGATGACTCAGGCATGTCTTCTATGGTGAAGGGCAATCCAGAAAATTGGGCCCTAGCATGGGACCACTCATAATATTGGACTGATGCCACATTATTGCACTTCCCCAGGATGGTGACTCCTTTGGTTTGAACATGATCCCAAGCCCAGGCAGCCTGCCTAGCAACAGCCAAATTAACCTTGTTCTCACAGTAGAGGGTCTCAACCAAGTCTTGTTCCCTAGGAACATGGACCAGTGCATAGCCTAATTGCCTCTTGAACAGCAGAGGGTTGTAATTGATACTTCCCTTAACTCCTACTAAGGGCACATTGGGAAAGTGCCCACAGCTGGTGATTATATCTCTGCCCTTGGTGCTTTGAGTGCACCATCTGATGTCTGCTGAAGTGAGAGTAGTGAGCCTCTTAGCCCAGTTGCTTTGCTGATGAGGATTTAGAAATGCATCTGTCCTGGGTAGATGCCTGAGAAGCCAAGCATGGAATAGTGGAGCACAACACCTCACTAACTTCCCCCTCTGCTTCTCATTCCTCTGATGTACTGAGTAATAGAGGTCACCCAATAGAGTTGGCACTGGGTTCTTCAGGATGAACAAGTGGATTGCATTCTTGCTGATGAATCGAGGCTCATCTGCAAACAGCACAACTCCATATACACTTAAGGCCAACAGAGCACAAACAGCTTTCCACTCCCCCAGGGAGGCCTTCAGACTAACTTGAGAAATTAGGAAGTCCAGATGAAAACCAAGGATCCCAGCTTTAGAGGTCATGTGTTGCTCAATCAAAACAGGTTCCAGGTGCAAAGCTTTTGCTATCTCTCCATTGCTGGGAAAGACCATTTCAGGGTTGAAAGGGACCTCCCTCTTGATAGGCAAACCAACCAAAGATGAGTATTCTTCCAAGAGAGGACCCAACTGAAAGTCTTGAAAGGTGAAACACCTCAATGGGGGGTCATAGAACTGAATACAGGTGTGGATCAAACTCCTCTGAGATGGGTCCAGATCCATGACCAAGTCAAGTATATCCCCATAATGCTCCCTGAACAAAGGTATGTGATCTGGTGTGATCAGGGTTTGGATCCTCCTGATGTCTGATAAGTCTGGTTGGAAGAAATGATAGGTGATGTTGCTTTTCTTTGGAGCCATGATGTTGAAGACTGAGTAGAATAAGTGCTGATGAAGGTGTTGAGAAGTGGGCCACTGGCTGGCTAGTGCAAGTAACTGAAGTATAGGTCTGACAAGCTGAAGCAAATGCTGGTGGAGACAGGTCAAAGCTGCAGATGGGGTCAAAACCAAAACCAGATGAAGGTGGATACCCTGAAACACAAATAAGCAAATGTTAATATGATGCAATGAGTATGTATGCAGATGAAATGCAAAGGGTTTGTGACTGAGCTGGATCCGATTAACTGCCTTGATATAGATCCATGTGTGTTCAAGAATTCCAGATGGAGGTCTAAAAATCCAGTAACCAAGGTGGGGGACTCAAATAAAGAGCCACATGTCCAGGGTTTTAGAATCACAAGAACTGTCCAACATGGAGTATTCTTAACAAAGTCAAAGTAACAGGGTATTCTGAGGTCAAGGTACCTGCAAACCTGTAAACAGCCCAACCCCCTCACAGGTGGTGATCTAGAACAAGGATCCTCAGACTTGGATCAGTTATGAGAAGTGTAAACACTTCTAACCCGGAGGTACAGTGTTTACAATAACCATAACAATTCCTCCTCTAATTCACCTCAGTTTCTGAAGGTCAATACTAAAAGGTCATCCAGACTTAGCAGGCTTCCCAGATAGCCCTAGCATTGCAGGAAATCTGCAACACAGAGTTCTCAAGAAGAAACCCATATCTGAACCGTGTTTCATATTCCCGCACCAGACCGAAATGGAATGGGAAAGAATATGATTCACTCTAGCCTAGGTGTCACTCAGGTCCCAGGTATAGGACCTTAACTCTCAATGAAACACCCACCCACCAAAACAAAAACCAGATCCAGCCAGCAACAATGGCAGTATGATATATATAAATGCAATAAAGAAAGCAGTAAAGTAACTGTACATAAAGCAGTAAACAAAAATAAATACAAGCACAAACAAGCACATAACACCCCAGTAAACACAAATCAAACAAGCGCTAGGAGGAACCCACAAAAAGAACCAGAAGCCCTGGTTGCAGTATAAGGGTCCCCAGCAGAGTCGCCAAGCTGTCGCTCCCGATAAGTGACGCCAAGGTCAGATAAGGGTACGGACGCGAACGGTCGGCGAAAAGAACAATGAGAACACACAGCCGTGAACTCACTGGAGATGAATAGAGTCGCCAGCTAGGCATTTTTTATCCCGGAGGAAAGGCAATGCTGCATAGGCCTAGAAAAGATGGATAAGACGGTTGCGAACCAGAGAGACTGAGAAAGGGGGTTGGTTACAACCTGGGAAGGTATTAGCACCCAGATTGTCCGCCGTACTCGACGGGATCCACGCTTAAAAGATTTGTGTTTTAAAGGGGTAGTGTCAGTGCAATCTGTGTATAGAATAGCTGGAAAGATATGTACAAGTGTCTGTGTAAAAGAGAAGTGAAGTGTATAAGTGAAGTGTCAGTGTAGGAACAGAATGAAATGCTCATGATAATGAGGCTAAAGAATGAAGCTAGAAAGAGGGGGAATGTACAGAGACTTTTGTTCGATAACTGTTAAGTTATGCCTACGTATCCTCTCGTGCAATGAGGAAGTCAGAACACCGTAGTTCGACCCAAAGAGACTGAAAGATGAATTGACTTGTGAACTGCTTACTTGCCTATGCTCAAGTGTATGACCTGTCTGGCTCAGGTGCTAACTGTCTTGCATTAGACGGAAGAAGCAAGTTCTCGTTTGTGAGTGAAGGTGATGAGAAAAGAATCCCGGAGGAGACGATTATTGTTTGTTTTCGAGTTTTCAGTCTTTTATTGCTTTTGAGAGTTTGTCATAAGTTAATGAGCTTAAGCCTAAACCAATGGGTTAGTAAACTCATCACATCTTCCCTCTGATTAGGGGTAATGAGAATTACCTTAAGTGTGAAGTCAGATTCTCACAGTTAATCACCTTTGATGCAGGATTAAGATCATTAACCTACTTGTGATTATTTAGATGTTTTTGTTGTTTTTGTTTAGTGTTGAGTAATGAGGTTAAGCCATAATCAGGGATTTAACAGACTCATTACACCATCCTAAAAGAAGGATAATAGATGAGAATGTTTAAGCTGAGGAAAGCTCCTCAACTTAATCCATGATTAGGGATTAAACCCATGACAAAACAAGCCTTTGATTAAGTGGGTTTTAGATTAATGGTATGATGATGAAGTGATTTTTATGATTTGTAAGACAACTTGAGGGGGACTTGTCCATTAACACTAGGGTTAGTCCTTCTTAACCAATTAAGGAAGAATTAGAACCCTAATGCAAGGCCCAAGTTACAAGTGTGATGTCTTGATGGTTATTTATGTGAATTGATTAAGAGATTTAAACACACAAAGGGTTTAACACTTAGGATTAAAGTTATACACTCCATCCTAAGAGAAGGATGCAGGCATAACCCTAATCACAAAGTCTTAAGACCTTTAGGGTTTAGTCCCTGATTATGAGGTGAGGAGAGAAGACTCAAAGAGAGACACAAAGGTAAAAAACTATGGGGGAGACTAATCAAAACCCTAATTCATTGTCATGCTTGGGTGTCCTAAGGTTTGTGAGGTTTGCAAGAACAATCTTCAAAGGAGCCACCAGGAAGCAGATGAACAAGATCAAGAGAAGCAAAGTGACTTGCTTCATTCAAGAAGTCAAGTCACTTGAAGAAAGAAAGTAGGAGGAAGAGGAATGAGCAAGCTCAAACTCAAACACAAGTAGAAATGCAGCAATGAATGCAAGAGAGGTGAAAAGAAAAGTTATGAGAAGTGAAGGCAAATTCACTTCTCAAGTTTACTTACCACCTGAAATGTTAGAAAGAAATGCAATGCAATGCAAGATGAAATGAAATGACATGATGCTAAGCAAAACCAGAAGCATGTTGATGATGATTATGATGCTATGAAGTGCTGCAAACATGAGGCAAGACATGGGGATGTTCACATAAGATCATGGATGCAAATGATGCAAGTTAAGGAGCATGAACAAGCATGAAATGTTATGAAGCATACAAGACAAATGACATGGCAAATGTGCAATGCAATGATCAAACATGTTTCCTATATGTCTTAAGATGTCAAATGAAGCACAAGGATGCACAAAATGCAATGACAAGTCAAGTTATGCAAGAGAATGCAAGAAGGATGCAAATGAAAGCCCAAATTAGGGTTCATGGATCAAACATCAAACACAAACCAAAAACAGAAGCAAACCCTAAGATAAAAAATGGAAAATGGTACCCAAAGAAACCCTAGACCTATAACAAACCACTGCCCAAAGGGGAGCTCTCAACTCTCAACCAAACTCAAGATATGAATTTTCTAAGTTATTAGGGTTTTTTAGGGTTCTTAACAAAACAAATTCCAAACAATTTGAAAATGCAAGAACAATTAATGGCCTTTTTATCCTTGAAAATACATGTTAAACACAAAACAAAGCAAAAAGAATCAATGTCTCAACCTTCTCCAATAGGCAGAAATGAATTTTTAAACTTATGATCAAAATAATGCATAAAAAATGATTTAATTCAATGAAAAACTCTTAAAATGCATCAAGATCAAAAAAGAAATTTGGTTTGAAGGTTGGACAATGTTTCTAAATGTCTTAGAACATTTCATGAATTTTTTTTGTAATTTTTAAATACCTAAAAGTATTTTTAATTAATTAATTCCCATTAATCAATTAAAAATAATCTTTTAAATATTTAAAAATACTTTTTTAATGATAAAAAATAAAATAAAAATATTTTTATGTCATAAAAATTAATAAAACCTTAAGGAAAAAGTTTCATAATTTTTATGAATTTTTTGCTATTTTAAAATAATTATGCAAATTAATTGAAATAAAATGAATTAAAAACAAAATAAAATAAAAGTCAAAGGGATGGAGGGCCAGGATGAGCCTAGGATTTGAATGGGTTGACTGGCGCGTGATCCTGTGGTTGGGATTGACTCTGAGATAATTAGTTTAATTATGAATTAATTAACTAAATGAAAAAGATTAGGGCTAATCAAACGCATCTGGGCCATCCAAAAGAGAGGGAAGTCAGCAAGTCAACGCTCATCAATGGCTCAAATTCAAACTAGAGTTAATGACGCCATTAGGGCATAATCACCCTCAGGTGGCCGGAGAAGACCTCCGGTCGTCTTCTCCGGCCAGCACCTCACCTGAAAACTTCCAAAACCTTCCCTAGGTCACTAAAATGAAATCTAAGACCATGGAAATGTTCCTCTCATCCTCACGAATCAAACCCCTATCCTAAAACAAATTTATATTTCCTAAATCAACTGAATCGAAAGAAAAAAGAACTAGGGCACGCAAGCTTCAGAAGCAAATTAAATGCTCAAATCACAACCATTTTCAAAACCAATGGTACCAGAATGATCAGTGAAACAAATAGAACAAGTTTGTAACAAGAAAAATCATTTCTGGAAAAATAAATTTCAGGCTACCTGAGATTTGAAGCTCTCCACTTGAGGACTTTCTGGCCTTTTCTTTAAGTGCAAACCACTCCTTAGGACCCCTTGATGATGTTTGAATGCCTTAGAACAATTTATGTAGGCTGGTTGATGAGTTTCGAAAGCTCCTGCTTCAAGCTCAGTCAACAATGGCTATGGTGATTCTGGCTGATTCAGGCCATTGTGAATGATGGTTTGTGGTCTAGATGATGTATGGAGAAGCTTTGCAAGGTTTGTTTGGCTGTTTGTGAGCTAGGGAGGGAGATTCGAATGAATCTGCAGAATGAGGGTGAGGAATGGCAGTGAGATGTTTTGGCTGTTTCAGGCTTGTGCTTTGGGTGGTTTGTGATTTATGAGGCAGGGTGAGTTGAATGGTGAAGTTGGCTTGAGGGTCTGGTGGCTGCGCAAGCAGATTCGAAAGAAGTTGCAACTTGGTAGGTTTTTGTGAATGTGATGAATGTGTTGGTTTCAGCCTTGCTTAGTCTTATGGCTAGCTTGCAAATTGATAACATATTTTAATCCAAGTGGCCAGAGGATGTGACTTGTGCTGCTGTGATTGGGATGTCTACTTTTGCATAAAGTCCACCTTTTGTGCAAGTGAGGCATGGCTCTAAGTCTAGGCAAGTACAAGGCATGGGCTGGCACAGCAAGGGTGAGGGAGAGGCCTAGCAAAGCTCAGCATCCAAGGCTGCAAGTTGTAGGATGTGATCATGATGATTTTGCAAGTTGTTGCCTTATGGTTCACATGTGACTTCTTTGGCTAACCAAGCATAAACCATGGGCATTCTTGGTCCAAATCTGATTTTTAGGACTTAGGGAATGTTTATATGCTGGTTTGAAATGAACTAGAGGCTGCAATATGCATTGGCCCAAGATTTTGCAAAGTTCTCATTTAGGGCATGCCTTAGAAATCAATGATTTTAGCCAACTTTGCCTTGCCATAACTTTTGATCCAAGAAGAGTTTGATCATGTTCTTGTACTTTTTGAAAAGGGAAAGATGAGATCTACAACTTTCATGACCAAAGTTTTTCCATTTGAAGCCTTTTTGAATCATGAATCAAGGCTTGAAAAATGACCTAAAATGATGCATTCTTGAAAAGTCAACTATGCCCAAAAAGTCAACATTTGCAAAAACCCTAAATTCTTGATTTCTATGAACTTCAACCTTCTTCCATGATCAAATAAAGATCACATACACTCAAAATGATGAAGATCACCCATTGGTTGGGTCATTGGGGGCCTCAGATGCCCTGATTTTGCACTGACTTGTCTGAAAAGTCAACTCTTGATCAGATGACTTCCCCATGGAATTTCTTCATGAAAATTGATATGCATACTCCCTATACCATATAGAGATCAATGGAAACAAGAATGACCAAAAAATTTGGAGTTATGGCCTCTGAAACCAAAACCCTAATTTTCAGTCAACTGTGCAGTTCATCCTGGCTCTGCATCCACTCAAACCCTAGTTCTTGTGATGCCTTTGCAATTTTGACTTTGAGGAGATGGAATGTGATATAAGAACACACATGGACCACTTTGAATTGATTGGTGGCCTTTGGAATGGCTCAAGATGCCTTGGGATTGCTCAGCTCACAAACCCTAGGTGCAGATGACTTAGAAACTATATAGTGAATCAAAATGAGATATGAGATGATATGATTGTGTTTATGAATATGAGAATGATCACAAGCCATGGTGTGAATGGGTGAGGGCAAATTTGGGGTGTTTACACAAGGTCTTCAATTTTCCAAAACGCACAAGGCCTCAACGTAAAACGCAGGAAAGATATCAGCCTCATCAGCCGAATGTAAAACGCAGCACAAAGAAAAACAAAACGCAGGAAATTCAGCAAGTAGTCACGCGTTCGTCATGAGCAAAAAGGCAACAAAACCTTCACAAAACGGCATCGATTCACTCTTTCATTTCTCTATTTAAACCAGCCTTCCCTCCTTCAAAATCAAGCTTTGAGAGCACATTAAATCCCTTCCAAAATCGAATTCAGAGCTTCAATTAATTCACCTTCTTCATCTTCAATCATTTCACAGACTACTATTGAAATCCTTTTTTTCACCATCAAACCCTAACCTTGATTCTTCTCGAATCTTCATCCAAATTCATCACTCAAACATCTCCTACATTTCCGCAAGTCGTTCGCATCACAATCTCATAAACATTTCGCAAAAACATCAACAACAACACGATAAATAAAAAAAGAAGAGGAAATTGGATCTTGTGAAAGAGAGACAGATGCAATTTTGGTGAACAAGAAGGATTCGGCCGCTGGCGGTGTGTGGTTTTTTTTCTCAGGAAAAGGCACCGTGAACAGTAAATGTGCGTTGGAGAGGAAGAGTGATGCTGATTTGTTCTTGCTTTTTCGATTTTTTGTTCTATTTTTTTTTATAAATTCTTATTTTAATGAATGTTTGGGCCTTGCTTTGGTATTGGACCTACATATTGCTACTACCACACCAAAATCCTGCGTGTTCACCTCCTCACTTCTCATTTCTCTTTTCTTCTTTTTCTATTTGCTCTATTTTTTTTTTTCATAATTTCTTATATTTTATATTTTTAGTTTCCTTACATAACTTTGTTATTTCTTTTTTTTCATTTGGAAAAAGGCTCTAAAAAATATATATTCTCTTAAGAGTTTTATTATAAAAATATTTGAATATGAAAAAAACCATTTAGTTTTTTTTTGAACTTTCTTTTTAATATTTTGTTTTCGATTTTCTTTTTGATTGATTTTTGAGTGGATCATAAATGTTAGATCCACTTTCTTATTTCATCTTATTTTTTTCTTTTTGGTCGATGAGATCTCCGATTCGCGATTATTGGTGTTCGAAGATGTTTAATCTTCATTATTTTAAATCTATGGAAGAATGATCATTTGGATCATTCTCCATACTTTGGAATCGTGATAGGTTGCCTTCGATAATTCAATGTGAAATCTCGATTAAGATTAGACCGTTACTTTTTCTTTTCGTGCGACATGTTTTCGGAGAATTATTCATTATATCATTTCTCTAACATGTATTAGCACAAAGATTTTCCACCTTAATTGGTGGTGGCCGGACTCATTTATAGGGTAATTAATTCATAAATTACTCGGCGATTGCTTAACATAGACCTAAACTTGTCCCGATTCGGAATAAGATCCATTTGGATCCAGTTGCCTCGATTTTGGTTATCTTTTTGTGGTTGTGTTTGATTAAGTTCATCATACCATTTCTATGTAAATATTATTATACTATTAATATACTAACCATTTAAATTCAATCTCTTGCACCTTATCCTCTTTATTTCAATCTCTCGCTCCTTATCTCTTTTATTATGCTTTTATTATACTATATCATTCATCATATTGCTTATTGTTTATATTGTTATGCTTGTGATTTTTCCTTTGTCCATTTGGACACAAAAACATTAATAAAGGATTAAACATCTAAAAGATTTGTGACTTTAATTTCGGACTATGGTTACTATCCTTAGCATTGGACTTGGAGTTTTGGACTTAGATTTTAGGATATATCCCTTTGCTTGAGTTGTTATGGATTGAAGACTTTGGCTCCGATTGAATTCATTTGTTTATGAAGATGGAAATCCCATTGTTCTCGAAGAATGTTCACCACTCGGTTTGATCGTTCTTCCTTTAACTTTTATTTTCAAGTCTTAGGATAGTCACTTCATCTCTTCCCACTTCTTAAATTTTCAAATCTTCTCCTTATTTTCAAAAACTTTCTTTGTTTTCAAACTTCAAACATTTTCGCAATCAAACCTTGACTTAGGTCATGCGGTTTTACTTTTTCATTTCATTTCTTAATAAATGCTAAACTACATAAGCATATCGAAACTTCATTTTTTAAAAGACATTAAAAACATTCAAACTCATTCAATTGTTTTTGTGTCCTCGCGCACGTTTCCTTTTAACCATTTTTATGTTTAGATATGATTCATTCTTTCTAGCGGAATTATTCGCTAAAGAATGACGACTTATCTTTACATTTTAAAATCAATTCAACTCATTGTTTCTTTTCACAATTTGTACCACGAACTATGGGGTTTTGATCTCGCATTGCACTTTGTGGGTACGTAGGCATGAGACAATCGTCTCTTCAAACACAAAAATCTTAAAAAACATTCTTCTTCTCATCTCTTCAATCTTTTTCAAGCAAACCAATTTCAAACCAAAAAAGCAGTAAATATTTCAAAGGGCTCCCGTGGAGTACCACAGACATTTTGGGTGCGTAAAACCTTCCCAATTTGTAACCTATCCCCTTACCCGTTCTCTGTTTGGTTCTTTTAGCTTTTTAGCTTTTAGATTCATTAGGTTTTATTCGCTCTTTTTCCCTTTTCCATTTGGAATAAAATAAAAGCGCGGTGGCGACTCTGTTTACCTTGAGTTAAGTTAGCTATAGCTTACACTCACGATTTTACCGCTACACCTCATTTTCAGCTTATAATAAGAAAACTCTTTTCTAAGCCAAAATATCCCAAATAAGTTAGCGTCGAAATTTGGGAGATAACAAATTGCCCCCCAAAAATATTATTTTCGACCATTTTGATGAAAAGATCATTTTTTGACATTATCATTTCAACGCCCACTTTTTGGTCAGACGAAAGTATGGTGGTAACCATCTAACCTACGATCTAAGAACTGTTGTAATTATTCAACCATGCGCATGACGTCATACCATAATGGAAAAATCCCAATAAGTCCCATCAACTGTATTTGATGTCTCCCCATCATGACTTTTTCTTGAAACACTGTGCCAAGATGTCTTGTAGTAACTGCTACCTCCAACATATCTAATCCAATGCAATACGTGTCCCACAATTCTATATTTTCATTAAATGGCTAACTCCACAACTTCTCACTCCACGCCTATAAATAACCCCTGTCATTCATCAAAGACACTTTTCTACTCACTTGCAAACCTTTCTTCTTCTTCCGCATAAAGTCTTCCCTTTTCTTCCTCTGAAACCCTAAAAACACCCATTCTTCATCTTCAATAATGGCATCTACACAAGATACTACTTTAAAGAAGAAAGGTCAAAAAGGAAAGGCCTTTAATTTCAAACAAACTCTTTCTCCATTCAACAGCATTTATGAACCCAAGATGATCAAGAACCGTCAGTTCATACCAGAACCCATGATGGATGAACTAAAAAGTTTATACAACTCTCAGGTAATGATTCCTTTCATTGTCAATGATTGTGCTTATGCTCTTTCTGGCCCTTTGGCCAAAGATGAGAACACTGATAAGAAGCTCAGTGAATTATTTCCTTGCTATCGTAAGTCCTAACCTTTAGGGCCCAAAAATACTCCTAAGGAACGTAACTCTTTACCCAACCACCCTCCTTCCAACCAAATGGATTTAAAGTACCTTTATGATGGTACCAGACTAGTTAGGGTTGTTAGCCAGTTTAATGATTTTGATCTTTGTAAGGCTAAAATGTAAAAGATCAAGGTTGTCCATTGGAAAGAAATAGGGATTTATGACCTGCTGATATTGTTGAAGACCAACATCCCTTACTGTTTGAACCTCTTAGCTACCTCCCTTTATTTCTGGGATAGCACCCATTACACCTTCCATCTTCCTTGTGGGATGATTACCCACACCCTTTTTGATGTAGGTGCTATCACAGGGCTTCGACCTGATGGTTTGGCCTATGACCCCTCCAAACAATGCAGAGGTTTCTAATAAGGAGCACATTATGTTCCTCACCCTCTGGCTGTCGAGATATGTCTTATGCACCAAGTCTTTGTAGGTGGCGAAGAAGTACTTAACTTTGGAAAACCAGATCCACTATAATATAGGGGTTTGTCTTAGTGAAATAATCCTAGCCAGCCTCTAAGAATCCATAAATGAGGGGTATCTCGACTCAAGAATCCAACTAGGGCCTTTGGTGCTATGAGCCATAATGGTCCTCTCTGGCTTCTTCAACTCTAGCTAAATGCCACTTTTGAATATGTCCTTCCTAGAAAAGGACAAGTTGATGAAGACTGTGAAGAAGTCAAGTGCAGACACACTGAAGGTATTCGACTGGTCAAACTCACACCATCTTATGAAGGTGAAACCCTAAAAGGGGAATTCTCTAGTTACATAATGATGTTTGCACATCAATATGAGTTTACACCACAAATGGCTCCTTTTGCTGAGAGGAAGCGTGGTCCTAAGTGGTTTACTAGGGCATTTCCAAACTCTCCCTCAAGGAAACTTCACCTGGACTCCATTGCAATCTGCGAGGCTTTTCTGATCCCCAGATTCATTGTTCATTGGATGAATGATGGGAAGGTAGATGCAATCCTAATTGCCTACCAACCAAATTTGGTCTCTCGATAGATTGGATTGGGCCAAAGCTTCCCCAAATGCATTTATGAAAAGAAGGGCTATGTAGTTTTCCACATCAACCTCTTCGACAAACACTCTGTTTCCATCCATTTCGATAAATGGAATGCTCAAAGAGTAGTTCTATCTCTAGTGTTTTTCTGACCTACTTCCTTGTGCATCCACCCATTTAATGATTGGTAGTGTACATATTACAGTGACCATTTTCACACTGCTATTGAATTTTCTTCCTTGCTTGACCAAGCCTTTATTGATGTGCAGGAAAAGGTTAAGAAGAGTAAGTATATTCATATTAAAGAAATCTAGGCCTTTTAGAAGTACTTTGAAATTTTCTATCGACCAGATGATCTTATACGAACTGTTCGTGAGGCTGTTGTCAATTTGAAGGATAAATTTTTGCAAAACATGGATAAGTTAAAAATCCCTTCAAACGTTCCTCCTGAGAGGCGTTATGAAGTGGATTTCGAACTCTTTCCTCCAACATTTCCTCGACTGCCCACTACTGATTTTGGAGTGTCACTTGCCCCTCCATTTTCAGACTGGTTTGTCTGTGGGGATTCAATAAAAATCCTTCGACAACAGTCACAGCCGAAAGCCAAAAAGGTGGTTACGACTAAGCACACACTGGACAATTTCAAATGACATTTTCATATATGGATCGAAGATGTTCATGTAGAATCCGAAATATATGAAGGTTTGAGGTCTTCATTCATTTTTCCTATTGACTGACCAGTTATTAACTCATAATAACTGTCTTTGTGATTTCCAGTTGTCCTCAAAAAATCCAATACCACCACCTAGGGTGTGGTGATAAAACCTGAGAAGAACAACGAATGCACCAAGGTAGTTTATACCCTTTACTAATGCATCTTTTACCTGCTTGCCTTCCAATGTTTCTATTTTCTTTCAGGCAACCAAAAAACCTCCAACACACCAAAAGAAGGGTAAAAAGGCTTTGACTGTGGTCGTCAACTAAGATAATGACCTATCCCCTGAGGAAACTGTCCTCAAGAGGAAAAGGAAAACAGCGAAGTCCCCAAGCCCTTCTGGCCAGACTTCCTCAAAGGTAGCCAAAGTTGTCGAAAAGGCGCCTGCTACAGGTGGTGTCGAACTTCAACCTCCCACACCCGTTGTGAAACCAACTGGTGGCCACCCTGAAAGTGCCAACTCAAACCTATGTGCTGGAGAGATTGAGGTATTTAGACTTTTTGCCTAACATCTTTCAATCCTTTTTCCAAGCTTCGACCAAAACTTTTCTTATCACAGGCTAAGGTAGGTGTTTCTCAACCACCATCAACTGCTACTCTCACATCTACAGTCCTTTTGAACAACCAAGGTGAGCCAACTTATCACCCTAATTCTGATTTTGGCTCTGGTTATAGCTCTATAAGTGAGATTAACCATCCTATTACTATAACAGTTGTTCCTCCCCCATTGGCCGAAGCAAATAAAGATTCACCTGCTAGAACCAACACTCAACAATCTCATACTGATGATTCTAATCATGAGTGTTGTAACACCCCATTTCTACCCGACTTTCAATATTAAATCAGAGTTATAAAATTCATCAACAAACATGGGATATCAAATTTTCCAACTTGAAATCAAATACCAAAACTTTATTAAAGAAATTACTTTGAAAAACAACGCAGCGGATCAACAAGTTTCAACTGTAAATAACTTCGATAAATTCAACATCAAAATGCTTCAACTTGGTTTTTCAACATAAAACAACTTGAGACTAGTTGATAAACTAAACAAAATCTACAAAGACAAAACATGTGTTCATCCCCCCAAAGTGCTACGTATCAGAGCGACAAGCATCGACTTTAGATGACTAGGTACTCGAATCTTGATTACCTGCACGTTACCAACAGAGGGCAACATTCAAACAGAAGGGGTGAGATATCGAATAACATACACATGATACAATAATCAATATGTAAGCAAGATAATCACATAATCACACCACTTCACACAGCCAACAGCATCAACATACGACTTATATCCAACAACGGAAAATCAACATAATAAAATGCAACTCAAATGCGACTCAACTTAAATGCATGTGGTACCATTTGGAGTAAACTCCCAACTTGAAACATTTCCAATTTATCGAGGCATCAAAACTTATTTGCCAATCAAGGCCAACTTGAATCGAGCATACGCTCCAACTTAAAAATATGCAAATGTATGCAACTATGAATGGCATACAACAACAACGGCATAATCAACATAGCAACATAACAACATGAAAAACTCAGCAACATGAATCGACATTGGTCATAAGACCTACAACTTAATAATCTTTCCCAAAATCGGAACAACACGACTTATAACAACATTAACACAACTTCAACGTGAAAACGACAATTTACGGCTTAATAAACTAGATTACTAATTCAATTATTTTAAACTCTCAAATCTACTATAATCAACTTATTTTTATATCTACTTAAAGTCTAAGATCGAACCAACTCGAAACGGATGCAAAAACAAGGCGAATCACCAAAAATTGCATTTTTCGGCACTCACTCTGCCCATACGCCTACTGCCCATCTCCATACGCGTAATGCCCAAATTGATATGCGTAATGCCCTGCGTAAGGGGACTTTTTACGCATAATGCCCACCTTGTTACGTGTAACACTAGATCTGTTACAAATTCCACCAGAATGCATACAATTCCAACCCTACTACGATTTCTCACAACTTCATCATTCTATTCAATACTAACTGAGTTTCTACATCGATTTTACTCTCAAAATATCATGTATCTAATCATCAATCAAGTTATGGGATCGATTTTACGAACCCTAACTTCTTTCTACACAAATTCTTGCAACTAACAGTACAACAACACAGACAATGGAATGCCACAACGATTATACCAGCAATACAACAAGAACAACATGCATTTTCATCAAATATCAAACAAAATCAACAACAACAATCCATAAAAAACACAACAACTAAATTACATGAAAAACCCAACCTACATATAATCATCTAGTCCCGGTTATGGAATTCGAACCCCACCCTTACCTTGGATTGAAGACAGCTCGAATTCACCGTAAAATCTCCGTGAAAAATCCTCAACCTAGCCTCTTCTTGATCTCCTCTAAGACTTGTTCTTCCTTATTTCATAAAATTTTGATTAGCTCCCTAATTAGGTTTTCATCTTTTTTTTACTAAACTCTCACTAGTCAACCTAATTACTAATGACCCTAACTTAGCACCCCCAACTTACTACTCTTACACCACAAAACTAAGCCCAACTTAATATTATCTTAATAACATTTATTTTATTTATTTTCGACTTAATTAATCTGACTTAATCAACTTAAACAACTCAAACACAACGTAGTCTGCAACATAAAAATCAATTTAACAGCTTTTATCAACTTATCAACACAAACGACACAACATACTGTAACACGGTGGGAGAACTGACTTTAGTTATGTTGCGGATAGCAAGAGTCGCCACCGACTTTTATTTTATCTAAAGGAAAGGGCATAAAAGAACAGGAAAGACCTTAAAAGATTTTTGAGTTCGGGGGGTAGGTTATGTAAAGGGAAGGTATTAGCACCCTTTACATCCATGGTTATCCATGGGCTCTTAGTTACTTAGCTCACTTTAAATTGTTTTTATAAGTGTAGTGTGTGATTAAAAAATTTCTTAAATACTTTATAATGATCCTTGTACGGATATATATAAAGACTTTGTTTTGAAAATTGTTTGAAAATGTGAAGTGTAATGAAGTGTTTTTGAATAAAAGTGAGCAAGTAATTAAGAGAAACCTACCCTATATTAAGTCTTTACTGTTCTTTATGTCTTTCAATGGTAAGACTATCCCTATTATTAAGGAATAGGTAGTCATTACCTTGGATGTGTAAGGGATATGTGAAGGGACATCTGAATTTAGGCAACTGTAAGGTGTCTTTAACAATTTGTAGGGACTTATCATCTTTTATTCGAAAGGGACAAGATCATTTACGAAGGCAACATCGAAGGGACTTGATCTTATAATCGTAAAGGGACTTGATGATATTTGAGGAGAAGGGACTTTGCTTTTTAGACACCTTACTTGACCTTTTGATTTAGGCAACATGAGGGATAACCTTAAGAAGTAAGATGGAGATCAAAGATCGACTTACGTGTGTGCGTGTATAAATTCAAATATTTATCTTATAATTAGTGATTCTAAATTAATTTTACAATACAAACATGTTATCACTCCCTATTTTACTAACCAAAGCAATAATATTTATAAATAAATAAACGATAAAAAACTACAACTATTACAACGCTTTTACAGTTACATAATAATAAAAATAATTAAATGATAAATATAAGCAATAAATAAAAAGGGTTAGTAATAAAATAATGATAAGAAAAAGAGGTTAGCACAAAATATAAAATATATACAAGTTAATCAAATATTTTAAAATTAAATAAACATTTTTTTAGAATTTGAAATAAAAATAAACCATATACTAATTTATTTACAAAATAAACTATGATTAATTTACTTGGATATTAGGAAAATTTAATTAATTTTAATACTTAAATAAAATAAGAATTAGGGTTAGGATTAGGGTTAGAGAAAATTAGGGTTTTTAATTATATATAAAAAATATTAGGGTTAGACATTTTTTAGAAAAATAAATTAGGGTTTATAACTTAATTTACATTATTAATTTGGTTATTAAATAAATATGTACATATTTTAATTCAAATACATAAAAAAAAACTAGGTTTAGAATTTAGAAAATAATTTAAAGGCTTTTTTTTAGAAAATATGAAATATTTATATATTATTCACTTATAATTATTTAAATATATATTGAATACGATTATAATTAACTAGAAAATAAAATAACTAATTAAAAATAATTAAACAAACAAAAATCAAAACTTACCTGGGGCAGGGATTGAACCCACGCCCTAGGCTTCACCACCCTTGGACCAACTGCCTCCCTCTTTCTCAGACTCTTCAGACTCATAATCTTCAACCTGTTCCTTGGTCTTGACAGGACCTCTGAACCTTCTTCCCATATTGATGAGGCCTCCTGATCTTCTAGTCTTCTTAGTCTTCTTAGCCAGCAGTGTCTTCAATTCATCCTGTCCCTTGGACAAGTTCAGGATCAGCTCTTGAAATTGTGCATTCTGTGTCTGGAGATCTTTGACTGTTTGTTCAAGAGCCATTTCTGCTTTAAATAAACAGCGAGAAGATAAGATATCTGTATATAAGAAACCTGTGATGCAATGATATGATGTATAAATGCGTATGCAATGTTTTCAAGGACCGCGGGATTTAAATTTGTTTAAACAACCAAAATGTAGACTTTTATTAGTAATAAATTTATTTGCCCCTTGGGCTTACAATAGAAATGAAATGAATACAAAAGATGGGGTTTTAAGTCTCCCATGGACGTTTCCTCTTTGTGTTGAGGTATGAGTTGAGGTTCCGCTCCTCGTGAAGTTATTTTGTTAGCTCCAGGATTCTTTCTTGACTTGCTTTGTAATGAGTCTCAAAAGTATCTCTTTGCTCCTTCAACTGGATCCAGGACCTCTGTAGCTCTTCCATGTCAGTGGGCATGTCTGGATGAAGAATGATATAAGAAGTATCTCCTTCAGCAACAGGCTCCATAGTAACTGGCAGGATGGCAGGATATGGCATCATAAGAGTCTGAGCACGAGATCGAACCCATCTGAGATAAGCTTCCATAGGAATAGTGTACTTTGGTTCCAGAGTCTTGCTATCAATCTTGTTCACTTTACCCCATGCTCGTATGAACCTTTGACGGTAACCTTGAAGATCATTGTCGTAGTCAATCACAATACCCTGAATAAGCATGTCATGAGGACCATCACTCCGAGCGTAACCAAACTGACGTAGATCTAAAGAAGGGTTGTAGGTAATGCCCCCTCTTATGCCAAAGAGTGGCACATTAGGAAACTCCCCACAACGGTCAATGATAGTAACATTCTCCATAGATCGAGAGCACCAATGAATATCTGAATGAGAGAGTAACATAATTTTCTTGGACCACCTGAACCCTTGTTCATTCTTCATCACTGATCGAGGAAGGTGAGAAATAAACCACCTAGATAGTAAAGGTATACAACACATCAGAGTTCCTCGTGCCTTTGTAGTACGGGTATGAAGAGAGTGTAAGATATCTCCAAGTAATGTAGGCACTGGATTGCGAGTCAGAAATATGTTGATGGCGTGTACGTCTATGAACTGGTCTGGATTGGGGAACAACACTAAGCCATAAATCAACAAGGCTAAGATCTCCTCAAAAGCATCATAGCTCATAGCCTTCAAGAACACTTGAGCCTTCTCTATCAACACCTTAGCAAGAATACCCTTAACTCCACTCCTTGTTTCTAGGACAATGTCTGATTTCTTTAGATGTAATGCTGCAGCAATAACTTCAGGTTTAGGCTCTTTTTCCAAGCCTGTGAAAGGTTTCTGATCAAGGATAGGTATATCCAGAAGCTTGGAGAACTCTTCCATTGTAGGAACCAGCTGATAGTCGGGGAATGTGAAGCAATGATGTTTAGGATCAAAGAACTGAAACAGGATACTCATCATGTCTTCCTTGAATCCTGAAGTGACTAGATCCAGTAGGTGACCATGCCTCTTGATGAATTGGGAGTTTTCAGAAACTTGAGAGACCAATTCTTTAAGCTTAGGAGGTATTCCTACAAAGTTGATCCGGATAGTATTCCTACGAGCAGAAGCCATGACCTGAAACAAAGAACAAAGATAAATCCTTTGGTCCTTAAAATGGTTAGTGAAAATGCTATGCTTATGATGCATGATGATGCTATGATTTTATGCTCAATCACAAACATGTGGCACACACAAACAAGTCACACAATAGCCCTAGGTTTGAAGGCTTGCATGAGGTTTAAAGGTAAGTACCCTCCCCTGAAGTTTAGTTGGTTCATCCTGTCCTACAAAAGTAACCAGGTTCTAAGGGATCTCAATATCATTGATCCTTCACAAGGGTGGTTGTTCAGTAGGCAACTTACTTGCCAACCAAAACCCTCCAAGTTTAAGATCTCAATGAGTGTAGCATCGAGTATCAACCAACTTCAGTCTTCACCAAAGCCGGTTATCTCACTACTTTCTAAAGGCCAAGATGGGATAACTAGGGTTCTAAAAGTCAGTTAGTGTATTGACAACATATGGCAGCCTCATATTATCCTCAACTTGCTTAAGGAACATAAGCACCAACCAAGAAGTCACACTAACTATGGCCACCAGATCAACCATATCGGTATAAGCCGTACAGTTTCCTTGGTCTATTGTCATTTACCTAAGGTACACTAGATCCGGGTTAGGATCTTTCACACATAAGAGCACCCAACAAGTAAAGTAAAGCAAACAAAGCAAATAAGTTTAAAGTGATCTAATTCTAAGGGTACCCCTCTTTTATTAAATCCCTAGTAGAGTCGCCAGTTCTGTAACACGGTGGGAGAACTGACTTTAGTTATGTTGCGGATAGCAAGAGTCGCCACCGAATTTTATTTTATCCAAAGGAAAGGGCATAAAAGAACAGGAAAGACCTTAAAAGATTTTTGAGTTCGGGGGGTAGGTTATGTAAAGGGAAGGTATTAGCACCCTTTACATCCATGGTTATCCATGGGCTCTTAGTTACTTAGCTCACTTTAAATTGTTTTTAGAAGTGTAGTGTGTGATTAAAAATTTTCTTAAGTACTTTATAATGATCCTTGTACGGATATATATAAAGACTTTGTTTTGAAAATTGTTTGAAAATGTGAAGTGTAATGAAGTGTTTTTGAATAAAAGTGAGCAAGTAATTAAGAGAAACCTACCCTATATTAAGTCTTTACTGTTCTTTATGTCTTTCAATGGTAAAACTATCCCTATTATTAAGGAATAGGTAGTCATTACCTTGGATGTGTAAGGAAAATGTGAAGGGACATCTGAATTTAGGCAACTGTAAGGTGTCTTTAGCAATTTGTAGGGACTTATCATCTTTTATTCGAAAGGGACAAGATCATTTACGAAGGCAACATCGAAGGGACTTGATCTTATAATCGTAAAGGGACTTGATGATATTTGAGGAGAAGGGACTTTGCTTTTTAGACACCTTACTTGACCTTTTGATTTAGGCAACATGAGGGATAACCTTAAGAAGTGAGATGGCGATCAAAGATCGACTTACGTGTGTGCGTGTATATATTCAAATATTTATCTTATAATTAGTGATTCTAAATTAATTTTATAATACAAACATGTTATCACTCCCTATTTTACTAACCAAAGCAATAATATTTATAAATAAATAAATGATAAAAAACTACAACTATTACAACGCTTTTACAGTTACATAATAATAAAAATAATTAAATGATAAATATAAGCAATTAATAAAAAGGGTTAGTAATAAAATAATGATAAGAAAAAGAGGTTAGCACAAAATGTAAAATATATACAAGTTAATCAAATATTTTAAAATTAAATAAACAGTTTTTTAGAATTTGAAATAAAAATAAACCATATACTAATTTATTTACAAAATAAACTATGATTAATTTACTTGGATATTAGGAAAATTTAATTAATTTTAATACTTAAATAAAATAAGAATTAGGGTTAGGATTAGGGTTAGAGAAAATTAGGGTTTTTAATTATATATAAAAAATATTAGGGTTAGACATTTTTTAGAAAAATAAATTAGGGTTTATAACTTAATTTACATTATTAATTTGGTTATTAAATAAATATGTACATATTTTAATTCAAATACATAAAAAAAAACTAGGTTTAGAATTTAGAAAATAATTTAAAGGCTTTTTTTTAGAAAATATGAAATATTTATATATTATTCACTTATAATTATTTAAATATATATTGAATACGATTATAATTAACTAGAAAATAAAATAACTAATTAAAAATAATTAAACAAACAAAAATCAAAACTTACCTGGGGCAGGGATTGAACCCACGCCCTAGGCTTCACCACCCTTGGACCAACAAGCTTTCCACTAGGCTGCGCATGCGCTTGTGCTAGTAATCCAGGTTGTAATCCTTTTGTTCTTTATCCTGCAAAGTAAAATAAATCAAAGCAAAAAAAAATCCTTGGCCGGTTTCGAACCCAGGCCCTTCACTAGCACATACACGCACCAAAACCATCTGAGCTATTCGCTCGTTTGTGAAGTATAACAAGAACAAAATCATAATAAAATAAGTCCAATATTCAAATTATATTTTCGCGCGCTGATGGTCTTCTTCTACCTCTGAACCTGCGTATTTTGCTGCGAATTCTACTACGAATTTTCCTGCGATGTCAAAACCTGCGAATTCTCAAACTTCACCAAAACAGTGAAATTTCTTCAAATTAATTAGTGAAACATAATCCTTAGAACTCATACAATCTTCCTATGTTCTTAGAATTAATTTTTTTAGCCCAATCGTAAAACCCTAAAGGAGGCCGAAAACCCTAACAATGGTGGATTTTGCTATAGTCCATAAAAATCAAATCAAACCATCCATAAAGCTTCGAAACTTCATAACAAACACAAACCAATGGTTAGTTTCAAATTATAATTCTTAAATATATGAAATAGAAAACACATAATATGAACATGAAGATGCATTCGATTATGGCATATGAGCAAGTTTCAGGTGCTTTTGAAGGTTGGGATCGATTCAGTGATGTCCAGGGATCCTTCCTATGTTCTTAAAATACCTTTAAATGCCTTGTAATGGTGAAACTGAATTTGAGTTTTTGAATGATTTTGTGAAGTTTGAACAAGGTGTTGGAGGCTCTGAATTCGTGAATAGTACTTGTCTTCATGTTGTTTATATATGAGTGAATGAATTTAGGTCAGAAACTTGGTCCATCCTTTGAATTTTTTGATCCATAGAGATTGAAAAAGATTCGTTCTTAAATTTTGAATATCCTTGATCTAGCCTTGCTATTTTGGTATAAACTTCATTATTTTTGTATCAATCAAGTCTAAATAAGTCTTAAGACTTTCTAGAAACCAAATCAAATCAAATATCCATTACTTTATATTTTATTTTAATTTAAAATGATTTTTAACATAAAAAATCATAATAAATAAAAATAAAATGAATAAAATTACGAATAAATAAATTTTATTTCGTGCATGATGTCATGGAAGTATTTGGATCACAAAAAAGCAAGCCCATTTGGTGAATTATGGTTTTAAGACCCTATTTGCTTCATAAACCTCTCAAATATTTCCCAACTTTGCAAGGGCACAAATCCTTAAATTTTAATGCTATGAAAGTTTTATTGGACATTTTGGAAAGCTTAAAGAGTCCTCTAACCAACCTCTTTGGTCTCATGTCCATATCTGTTACCATTCTCAAGTTATGCTCTTTGGAAGTTGTTGACTTTTTGTTGACTTTTAAAAGGACCTATAATGCCTTAGCTCATACCTTCCAAATGAAGCATTTTTGGGCTTGGCTTGTGAGACACAAAGTTGTAGAGAATTCAATTTCCTTCAAAATGAGCTTTGGAAGGAAATTTTTTGATGAAGTATGTGAAAGTTATGGCTGGTCAAAGTTCAGTTGACTTTTCCTATGAAAACCCTAATTTAGAAACTCCTGATTCTTGATGATCTGAAACCTCCTTGATGAATCATGATCAACCCTTGATAAAATGATTAATTTTACCTCATATACTTGATGTTGGAAAAAAATCATGAAGTTTGACTTTGGTTTGACCACAGTTGACCTCAGTTTGACTTTTTAACTGCTTTGACTGATTTTAACCTATCTGATCATCTGACTGAGCAAATCTTTTGGGAAAGTCTTGAAACTTGACATGGGGATTATTGAACACATATAGGATGCTATGAAGCTCACTTGAAGTCTTGGAAGTCCATTTAGCCTGATGAAAGTCAAAACCCTAGTTTAAGATGCATTGCTTAGGAGGATGCATTGTCTGAGGGAATTGTCAAACTTTCTGACTAATTGTGAATCTTGTGAACCTTGTGGACCTCATGAGATGTCTTGTGAACCTTGTGAGCCTCCTAGTACACAATGTCTTGTCTTGTGGAGGGCAAATTTTGGGGTGCAACAGCTTCCCCTGTTCAATTTTCTGAAACCTGAGGGGTTAGATTGGTGTATGTGCCAGTCGTGACCTGGAAGGTTGAAGGGGATTGAACACAAAAGCCCAAAACTTTGCACTTGCCGGTGCGTAAAATAACACCGATGATCAGTTGTATATGCTTGAGTGGGCTTGAAGATGCCACTTGGAAGAACTGGAGATGGGCTTATAGATGCCATGGAGATGGGCTTAGAGATGCCATCTAAAATATCAGGATATGATGATGTCCTTATGTTGATACTGGATATCAGTACTAGGTCTTCGTATAGGCCGTCTCTGAATCATTTATGCAACATAGTTTGAATTGTTGAATAGACCAGTAGAAATAAATCTTCGTGACGATTATCTCTTCTGGAAGTATCTTGGATTAGGGAATGGACCTTTGTATAGACCGTTTGCCTACTCTCCAAGGTCAAAAGAATGTCAGGATTAATTCTTTTGAAAAATATCTTGAACCAGGGAATGGATCTTTGTACAGACCGTTTGCCTGCTATTCAAGGGCCAATAGATTAGATCTTTTGAAAATATCTTAAACCAGGGAATGGATCTTTGTACAGACCATTTGCCTGCTATTCAAGACCAGATAGATGAAATCTTCTGGAAGTATCCTGGATTAGAGAATGGATCTTTGTACAGATCGTTTGCCTACTCTCCGAGGACAAAAAAGTGTCAGGATCAAGTCTCCTAATATCCTAGATTAGGGAATGGATCTTTGTATAGACCGTTTGCCTACTCTCCGAGGAAATAGATTAAATCTTCTGAAAATGTCTTGAACCAGGGAATGGATCTTCTTACAGACCATTTGCCTACTCTCTAAGGACATCTTGAGTAATGTGTGGATCATTTCTGATCTGTTGTGAATTGTTGATACTGTTTTATCTGCATATAACTTTCCTGCAAGGAGAATGTTAGTTTATGCAATATGTATGCATGCATAGTATGATGCACCTAAGTAAGTGTATTATGCATCTATGGATATGTTATGGTATGATGTAAATGATGTATGTATGAATCATGTCGCCCGAAGCATCTGAATATCTTTGTATAACAACTGTTGGCTATGGAAAATAAATCCCGATTCGTTGCTGAGTAATATGAGGAACTTGTTCCCGTTTCGTTTGATAGTATAGTATTTATAACCTCCCATCTTCGTTTGTCGTACTTCTATTGAAGGAATAAGTTCCTGAGTATCCCGACTGAGGATAAAAGAGATGGACATAAATTCAAGGGGAGACATATCTTGAAGTATCTATGATGATATATTTGCCCTACTGGGGTTTTGTAGTTATCTTGTGAGGATGAACCGGCGAAGCTTCGTTGAATTCCTACCTTCGTTCGTCCTTAGCAAATACTATTACTGCATTTTATGCATTTCTGGTAAACATCAATCATATTCAAAAGCATTTTATGCATTTCTGGTAAACATCAATCATATTCAAAAGCATACATACATTCAAACACAACCAATGGACATTCCGTTTATGTAAATAGGGTAAAAGTAAATCTGGATTCAAAGATGAAATTTTATTTATATCACAAGGTGACTTATACATGGGCAAGTTTGTACAAGGAGACAGAAATCCTAGTAAGAGGAATTTGTCATAAAATTTTTACAAAACAAAGAAAACAGCTATGTGGGAAATAATCCTATTGAGTTTCAATTCTACTATTGCCATTATCTTCAAGTATTTCATCTTCCACTATTGAGACGGAAACAATTGGATTGATCTTTATCTGTTTGAACTTGGTTAAGTAGCACAACTGGTTGTAGTTACATGGGTGATCCAAACGAGACATAGTCATACGCTTTAATCCCTAACTTTTGCCTGGATTGCCCTTTCAGGTTTTCAATCCACCGGGATACCCTTTTTTGCCCAAGCCGCCCTTTCAGGTTTTCGACTTGCCGGGTGTACATTTTTTATATATATATCCCTAATTTTTGCCCGAACCCTTTTGGTTCGCCGGGATGCCCTTATTTTTGCCTAGGCCAGTCAACCTAGCGGGTCTCTTTTTATGCGTAGTATTTTTTAACTATGTTTGCGTTTACAGACTGTGGGAAGTCTTCACCATCCATAGTAGTAAGCATCATGGCACCTCCTGAGAATACTATTTTGACTACAAATGGTCCTTCATATGTAGGAGTCCACTTGCCCCTAGGATCACCCTGTGGTAATATGATACGCTTGATTACCAAGTAACCAGCCTGATATACCTTTGGCTTAACCTTCTTATTAAAAGCCTTGATCATTCGTTTCTGGTACATCTGACTGTGACAAACAGCTGCCAACCTCTTCTCATCAATCAAATTTATCTAGCAAGTCGAGTCTGAATCCACTCATCTTCATCCAAGCCTGCATCCTTCATGATTCTTAAGGAGGGTATCTGAACTTCAATGGGCATAACTGCTTCCATACCATAGACTAAGGAGAATGGGGTTGCCCCTGTTGAAGTACGTATTGTAGTATGATAACCATGAAGAGAAAATGGTAACATCTCATGCCAATCCTTGTAAGTAACAGTCATCTTCTGTATAATCTTCTTAATGTTCTTATTAGCAGCTTCTACTGCCCCATTCATCTTCGGACGATACGGAGAAGAGTTGTGATGCTTAATCTTGAACTGTGTGCAGAGATCAGTAATCATAGTGTTGTTCAGATTAGAGCCATTGTCTGTGATAATCCTTTCAGGGATGCCATACCTACATATGAGATTATTCTTAATGAATCGATCTACCACATTCTTAGTAACAGATACAAATGAAGCTGCCTCCACCCACTTAGTAAAGTAATCAATAGCAACCAAGATGAAACGATGCCCATTAGAAGCATTAGGCTTGATCTCACCAATCATATCAATGCCCCACATGGCAAAAGGCCAAGGAGCAGTCAACACATTCAATGGTGATGGAGATATATGTACTTTATCAGCATATTTTTGACACTTGTGACACGTTCTGGAATGTTGATAGCAGTCAGCTTCCATGGTAGACCAATAGTATCTTGCTCTCAATATCTTCTTTGCCATGGTGTGACCACTAGAATGAGTGCCAAAGATCCCATCATGCATGTCTTCCATAATCTCTGTTGCTTCCTTCTTATCCACACAACGAAGCAAAGTTGAATCATGATTGTGCTTGTACAAAATTCCATTACTCAAGAAGAACTTAGCAGAAAACCTCCTCAGAAACTTCTTATCTTTGACAGATGCCCCTTCAGGGAACTCCTGAGCTTCAAGATATCTTTTCACTTCATAGAACCAAGGTTTCTCTTCTGCTTCTTCAGTGTCAATCTCATTGCAGTATGCAGGCTTCTCAAATCTATCAATAGTAATCTTGGGAGCTTCATCATCCCAGCTAATCTCAAACATAGATGCCATGGTGGCTAATGCATCTGCCAACTGATTTTCCCTTCGTGGAATATGTCCAAAGGTAATCTCCTCAAAATAAGGGATCAAAGACAACACATGCTCTCTGTAAGGAATGAGATTATCATGTTTGGTATCCCAATCTCCTTTGATCTGACTTACTACCAGGGCTGAATCTCCATACACATCCAGGAACTGAATCTTCATATCAATGGCAGCTTTGATGCCCAGGATACATGCCTCATACTCAGCCATGTTATTGGTTCAATAAAAACAAAGTCTTGCAGTAATCGGGGTATGACAACCTTCAGGGGAACTGATCACAACACCAACACCATTGCCAAGTGCATTAGAAGCTCCATCAAAAATCATAGTTCATCGGGATCCTTGTTCAGGTCCGTCATATTGTCCAGGTTCTTTGGTAATAATCATAATGTCTTCATCAGGGAACTCAAAACTCATTGACTGATAATCATCCACTGCTTGATGAGCCAAATGATCAGCTACTACACTACCCTTAATGGCCTTCTGAGTAGTGTACTGTATATCATATTCTGTTAAGATCATTTGCCATCTTGCTATTCGTCCGGAGAGAGCAGGTTTCTCGAATATGTACTTGATTGGATCCATCCTTGAAATCAATAAGGTAGTATGAGTCAACATATACTGTCTTAGTCGGCGAGCAGCCCATGCCAAAGTGCATCAAGTTTTCTCGAGCAGTGAGTATCTTGTTTCACAGTCGGTAAACTTTTTGCTAAGGTAATATATTGCCTGCTCTTTTCTACCAGACTCGTCATATTGCCCCAACACACACCCCATTGAGTTGTCTAACACTGTTAAGTACATAATCAAGGGTCTTCCATCAACTGGTGGCATCAAAATTGGAGGTTCTAGAAGATATTTCTTGATTTCATCAAAGGCAGTCTGGCACTCATCATTCCATTCCATTACCTGATCTTTCTTCAACAACTTGAATATTGGCTCACAGGTAGCAGTTAATTGGGAAATAAATCTTGCAATGTAATTCAATTGTCCCAAGAAACCTCTAACTTCCTTTTCAGTACGGGGAGCTGGCATCTCTTGTATAGCTTTCACTTTTGCAGGGTCCACTTCAATGCCTTTTCCACTGACAATGAAACCCAAGAGTTTACCAGACCTTACTCCAAAAGTACACTTGTTTGGGTTCAATCTCAGCTTGTATTTCTTTAATCTTTCAAACAACTTATGCAGATGATCAAGGTGTTGCTCTTCATTCTGAGACCTGGCTATCATATCATCCACATATACCTCTATCTCGTGATGAATCATATCATGAAACAAAGCCACCATAGCACGCTGATATGTTGCCCCGGCGTTCTTCAAACCAAATGGCATCACTTTATAGAAAAAGGTGCCCCACTGTGTAACAAATGTAGTCTTCTCCATATCTTCAGGTGCCATCTTGATTTGATTGTAACTAGAGAAACCATCCATGAAAGAGAATACCTTGTGCTGAGCAGTATTGTCTACCAAAACATCAATATGTGGAAGTGGAAAGTCATCTTTGGGGCTGGCCTTGTTCAAATCCCTGTAATCTACACACATACGTACCTTACCATCTTTCTTAGGTACCGGCACCACATTTGCAACCCATTGAGGATAAGAAGTCACAGCTAAGAACCCTGCATCAAACTGTTTCATCACCTCTGCCTTAATTTTCTCTGACATTTCAGGATGCATGCGGCGAACCTTCTGCTTCTTTGGACGACAATCTTCTTTTACTGGTAAACGGTGAACCACAATGTATGTATCCAATCCTGGCATATCTTTATAGGACCAAGCAAAGATCTCCACATAATCCCATAACATCTGAATTAATCTGCTCTTAACACCATCTTCTAATTCAGCCCCTATCTTGACCTCTTTCCTGTTTTCTTCAGTTCCCAGATTCACAACTTCGATTGGCTCTTCATGTGGCTGTATAGCTTTCTCTTCTTGTTGTAACAACCTAGCAAGCTCTACAGGTACTTCACAATCGTCCTCCTTTCCATCTTCATCTTGATAGATCGGATTCTCGAAATTATAATTGGCAATAGTAGAACTGTTATCAACAGGATCCAGAGTGGATGAGGATCTGCATTTTAGTGACGTGGGTGTGTGTAAGAACACATAGCTGATAAAAGAAGGAAAAAAAAGAAAGACAATGAACACAATATTTACGAAAATGAAACGTCCACTGATTTTTATTGAATGAAGTATGCAAATGAAATGACATCCCGAAACAAGCATACCATTGTGCCCCGGGTAAGACACAAGGCTCAAGAGTTTAATTGTTCAAAAATTACAAACTTAAAAATAACAACACAGTAATAGTATTTACTCCTGACTAAAGGAGATAGGAATAACATCTTCAGCCTTCCAATTATTGAGCCCATCACCCACAGTAGGAAAAATCCAAGCATCCAAGTTGTAGTCTTCATTATAGTCACCCACAGCATTGATCTGATCTTTCATAATCCCTTGATTGGTGATACGAACAACACGAGCACGACGAACATCCTTCTGGGACTCTGCAGTGAAACCCAAACCAAACTTGTCAGACTTGTAAGGAATGTCAGGAAGCTGACCCCAAATAGTACAACCACCTTCTTCAACCACGGCTCTAGCATCTTTAAGGGAGGCCATTGTAGGAGGTACTCTGGTAACCACAAGAACTCTTTTAACAACTGGAGGAGCTTCAGTAGCAGGAACAACCCAAGGAACCACTTCAAACGTCTGGCACGGAGTCTCAACATATTCACCTTCCACTTCAAGATACTTGAAAGTATTCACATGACTGACTATATATTCTTCCTCTCCGTAAACAGTAACAACCTTTCCCTTCACAGGATATCTTAACTTCTGATGTAAAGTGGAGGTCACAGCACCTGCCCCATGGATCCAGGGGCGCCCAAGCAAACAAGAGTACGAAGGACGAATATCCATTACATAGAAGGTTGAATTGAAGACCTGAGAACCTACTTTGATTGGGAGATCTATTTCTCCTTGCACCACTCTTCTCGAACCATCAAAGGCCTTCACCCTATTTTACTTGGTCTCAACACAACATCTTCAGGACTAAGCTTGTTCAGAACCTCTTTGGGGAGTACATTCAGGGAAGAACCATTGTCTATCAATACATGAGACAGGGTAGTGCCCCTACATTCAATAGAGATATGTAAAGCCCTGTTATGATTCCTCTTGGCAGGAGTCAAATCAGCATCAGAAAAGCCTAATCCATTATCATAGGTCAGGTGTGCAACACAATTTTCAAACTGATCCACAGAAATCTCATTTGGTACATGAGTAGTTTTCAAGAACTTAATCAAGGCTTTAGCATGAGCCTCAGAACACAACAATAAAGACAACATGGAAATTTTTGAGGGAGTATGCCTCAATTGGTCAACAATATCATAATCACTCTTGCGAATGATCTTCAATACTTATTCCATCTGTTTAGAAAGATTCTCAGCAGTCGGTGCCTCAGCTTGCATAGGTTCAATAACAGGACCTTTGCCCCGGGCATCAGTATTTGTCTCAGCAGTAGAGGTAGTAGTTGGAGTAACTGTATTCTTGGAGGTAGCCGGAGGAGAGAAAATTCTTCCACTTCTTGTGATCTTACTAGATCCAGCAATATTATCAACGTCAAGGTTTTCATCAGTAATAGGTGTATCAGCTAAAGGTTCCTGTTTAACACCATGGATATAAACATCGGAACCGTAATGCCAAGGTATAGCCTTACCAGAAGTATATGGAATAGGACTGGGAGTGGTAATAATCATAGGATCCACTCTAGCTTCAACAACAATCTTCACAGGGCCTTCAGCAGTATTCTTGATAGGACCCTTATGAGTGATCTTGACAGGGCCTTTGGAGGTAATCCTTACTGGTACTTTATTAACCATATCCACTTCTTCAACCTTCACACCTTGAGTTATATGTTCAACCATACTCTCCACAGAAGGTGTCCTCTCAAACAATATGGTGTAATTGTCCATGAGGCGTTGAATACCATCCTTCAACTTCCAGCAGCTATCAGGTTTGTAAGCACAATAGAAACAGTCTTCATTACAACCTGGAAAGAATCCAGCCTGTACTAACTTCTTCTTGATAACAGATAATGGAGTAGTCACATCTGCAACTGAGGAAATATATGAAACTTCATCAATGGCATTAACAGTCTTCTCATGATTTGGCATGGGAGCAGTAATCACATTTGGAGTACCAGGAGGGTCAAACTCAATCTCTCCAGCATCAATCATATCTTGAATCTTGTTCTTCAATATCCAACAATTGTTGGTGTCATGTCCCTGACAATTAGAATGATAGGCACATCGTGCATTAGGATTGTACCGAGGAGAGGTAACATTAGGATTTTGAGGAGGGTCCTTCAAAGTGATGAGTTCCCCTTTCAACAAGTGTTGCAAGGCTTGGGCCAGTGACATGTTGATCTTGGTGAACTGTCTTTTAGGCTTCTTCTGATTGCCCTGTGGTGGTTCTGGTGCTGCAGGAGTAGGATTGGAGATGTGAACTGTGTTGCACCCCAAAATTTTCCCTCACAATACAAGACTTTGTGTGCAAAGAGGTTCACAAGGTTCACAAGATTCACAAGACACCTTATGAGGTTCACAAGGTTCACAAGACCTCCCATGAGGTTCATGAAGTTTACAAGACATCTTATGAGGTTCAAAAGGTTCACAAGACATCTTATGAGGTTCAAAAGGTTCACAAGACATCTTATGAGGTTCACAAGGTTCACAAAGTTCACAATGGGTCAGAAGATTTGACAATTCCCTCAGACAATGCATCCCCCTAAGCAGTGCATCCAAAACTAGGGTTTTGACTTTAATCAGGATAAATGGGCTTGCAAGACTTCAAGTGAGCTTCATAACATCTTATATGTGTCTAAGAATCCCCATGACAAATTCCAGAACTTTTCTCAAAGGTTTGCTCAGTCAGATGATCAGATAAGTCAAAATCAGTCAAAGCAGTTAAAAAGTCAAACTGAGGTCAACTGTGGTCAAACCAAAGTCAAACTTCATGATTTTTTGCCAACATCAAGTATATGAAGTAAAATTCATCATTTGATCAAGGGTTGATCATGATTCAACAAGGATATTTCAGATCATCAAGAATCAGAGGTTTCTAAATTAGGGTTTCTTCAGGAAAAGTCAACTGAACTTTGACCAGCCATAACTTTCACATGCTTCATCAAATTTTTCCCATCCAAAGCTCATTTTGAAGGAAATTGAATTCTCTACAACTTTTTGTCTCACAAGCCAAGCCCAAAAATGCTTCATTTGGAAGGTATGAGCTAAGACATTATAGGTCCTTTTAAAAGTCAACAAAAGGTCAACAACTTCAAAAGGGCATAACTTGAGAATGGTAAAGGATATGGACATGAAACCAATGGGGTTGGTTAGAGGACTCTTTAAGCTTTCCAAAATGTCCAAGAACACCCTCATAGCATTAAAATTGAAGGATGTGTGCCCTTGCAAAGTTGGGAAATTTTTGGGTGGTTTATGAAGCAAATAGGGCTTTAAAATCAATTTCTTCCAAATGGGCTTGCAATCTTGTGATCCAAACTTCAACATAACACCAAGCACGACCCACCCATGTAATTTCTGATTTTTTTTTATTTTATTTAATATTTATTTGAATTTTATTCATTTAAATACATATTAAATCAAAATAAAATCAAAAAAATAAATATTTAAGTGTGATTCTTCTTCTAAAAAATCATAAAAGACATTTAACATGAATCTACACTATCCAAATTCGTGCTCACTCTTTGAAGCATGAAGAGATTTGATTTTTGGCCAAAATTGGAAAGGGATTTCTTCATCACTAAGGTATCCAAAAAGCCCAAAGAGAGAGCCTATTTTTTGACCTAAATCAATCCACTACATATACACAAAGAGAACACAAGCATAGGGGACGAAAATTGCAGCCTCTTACACATTGTTCAACTTCACAAAAATCTTCAAAATATTCAAATTCGGTTTTGTCCATACCAGCAATCAACAAGCCTTTTGAAGGTTGAAATAGCTTCCTGGGATCATTTAGAATGTTTTTGGATCATCACATTGCCTGCTAGCATCTCATACCATCAAACCCGAAATCAATTTGTTCTTAAAATTTCAAATTTTCGATTACATTCATTCACGAAATATAAACTGTTTCTATTCATTGATACTTGCTTATTATTGTGTGTGGATTGTTTTGATGTGCTTTGATTGGATTTTCATGACAGAATCAAGAAGAAGCCATGGTTAGGGTTTCGGTCACCTATTTGGGGCTTCACGATAAACAAAATATAAATGATTTTTGAGAACATAGAAAGACTGTGTGAGCTCTGAGGATCATGTTGCATTAATCAATTTGAAGTAATTTTGCTGTTTCGATGGTGTTTGATTTTCGCAGGTTATACATATTGAAAAAATCGCAGGTAATTGTGTAGGAGAAAGCGCAGGGAAATTCGCAGGTCATGAGGTAGGGGATGAAGCAGTTTGGCGCGCAGAAGGAATTTGAAATTCACGCAAAGATTAAAACAAACTTGTTTTATATACATGACAACTAAAGCGCGCGGCTCAGATGGTTTGTGTAGTAGGCTGATGAGTGAATGGTCCTAGGATCAAAACCTCCCCAGGCCATTTTGGTTTTGTTTTTTTCTTAATATTTTGCAGGATAAAAAATAAAAAGATTTGAACGTATTTTGCTATCACCACGCGCACGCTGGCCTGGTGGTTGTAGAGGCAGGACTCAAAGATTGAAGCTCAGGGGCTGGGTTCGAATCCCAGCCCAGGTAAGTTTTTTTCACTTTTTTCTGATTTTCTGATTTTATTTGTTTATATCATAGTTAAATAAATTTAAAATAATAAAAAAAAAAAATTTTATGCTATTTCTTTTTCTATAATTTAAAGTCATCTTTTCAAAATTAAAAATCTTATTATAAAAATTATTTAATATTTATTTTTGTATATTATTAATGTTGTATAATTTTGTATAATTAATAATAAATCCTAATTCTATTTTCTAAAATTCATAACCCTAATTTTCTAAAACCCTAAATATTTCTATAAAACCTAATTATTTTTTATAAAACCCTAATGGTAAATATTAATTTATTTGTTAGTTATAATTTCTAATTTATTTATTTATAAAACTTTAATTATGTAATTTGTTTATAATTATTCTTTAATTTAATTCTTGTATGCCAATAATTTTAGATTATGCTTAAAATAATTAAAACTCTTAATTTAATTTTGTAGATATAATTTATTTTCATAATATGTTTATAATTAACCTTCTTATTATAATATGTATATAGTTTAAAACTTTATAATAATTAGTATATAATATGAATTGTTTATATTTTCTCCTTAAATCTTAAATAATAATTGTTTATAAAAAATTGAACTTTTAATTATTATGCTAATATTCTTATTTATTTTATTATTAATGCTATTTATTTTCATATGATATTTATTTTATTATTACTAACCCCATTTATATATTGTGATTTATTATTATTATTATTACTAACCCAATTATTTATTATTATTTATTTTGCTTATTTATTTAATTTGTTAATAATTATTATTATGTAATTGTCTCCTTTATGTAATATTTTAATAGTAATATTTATTTTTAAATGCTATGGTTAGTAAAATAGGGAGTGAAAACGTATTTGTATTTAAAATTGATTTAGATCACTAATTTAAAAAAGATAAATATTTAAAATTGTACACTCACACACGTAAGTCGATCTTTGATCGCCATCTCACTTTCTAGGGTTACCTCTCATGTTGCCTAAAACAAAAGGTCAAGTAGGGTGTATAAAGCAAAGTCCCTCATTTCACATCATCTAGTCCCTAAACAGATAAAAAGATCAAGTCCCTTCGAATGTTGCCTTCGTAATGATCTTGTCCCTTTCGAATAAAGATGATAAGTCCCTTCACATTGCTTATACACCCCACAGTTGCCTAAATAACAGATGTCCCTTCACTTGTCCCTCACATCCAAGGTAATGACTACCTATTCCTTAATAATAGGGATAGTCTTACCATTTAAAGGATTCAAGAACAGAAAAGACTTAAACTTAGGGTAGGTTTCTCTTAGATACTTGCTCACTCTTCAAAATATTTCAAACACTTCATATTTTTCAAACAAATTTTCAAAACAAAGGTTTTATATACATCCGTACATGGATCATTATAAAACACTTAAGAAAATTTCTATTCACACACTTCATGTTTCAAAAACAGTTTAAAGTGAGCTAAGTAACTAAGAGCCCATGGATAACCATGGATGTAAAGGGTGCTAACACCTTCCCTTTACATAACCTACCCCCCGGACCCAAAAACTTTTAAAAGGTCTTTCCTGTTCTTTTATGCCTTTCCTTTGGATAAAATAAAAGTCGGTGGCGACTTTTGCTGTCCGCAACATAACTAAAGTCAGTTCTCCCACCGTGTTACATAACTGGCGACTCTACTGGGGACTTAATATTAAAGAGGGGTACCCTTAGGAATTAGATCACTTTAAAATTGTTTGCCTTGTTTGCTTTATACTTACTTGTTGGGCTCTTATGTGTGAAAGATCCTAACCCGGATCTAGTGTACCTTAGGTAAATGGCAATAGACCAAGGAAACTGTACGGCGTATACCGATATGGTTGATCTGGTGGCCATAGTTAGTGTGACTTCTTGGTTGGTGCTTATGTTCCTTAAGTCAAGTTGAGGGTAATATGAGGCTGCCATATGTTGTCAATACACTAACTAACTTTTAGAACCCTAGTTATCCCATCTTGGCCTTTAGAAAAGTGGTGAGATAACCGACTTTGGTGAAGACTGAAGTTGGTTGATACTCGATACTACGCTCATTGAGATTCTAAACTTGGAGGGTTTTGGTTGGCAAGTAAGTTGCCTACTGAACAACCACCCTTGTGAAGGATCATTGATATTGAGATCCCTTAGAACCTGGTTACTTTTGTAGAACAGGATGAACCATCTAAACTTCAGGGGAGGGTACTTACCTTTGAACCTCATGCAAGCCTTTAAACCTAGGGCTATTGTGTGACTTGTTTGTGTGTGCCACATGTTTGTGATTGAGCATAACATCATGACATCATCATGCATTATAAGTATAGCATTTTCACTAACCATTGCAAGGACCAAAGGATTTATCTTTGTTCTTTGTTGCAGGTCATGGCTTCTGCTCGTAGAAACACTATCAGGATCAACTTTGTAGGCATACTTCCTAAGCTTAAAGAGTTGGTTTCTCAAGTGTCTGAAAACTCCCAGTTCATCAAGAGACATGGTCAGCTACTGGATCTAGTCACTTCAGGATTCAATGAAGACATGATGAGTGTTTTGTTTCAGTTCTTTGATCCTAAGCACCATTGCTTCACATTCCCCGACTACCAGCTGGTTCCTACAATGGAAGAGTTCTCTAAACTTCTGGGTATACCTGTACTTGATCAGAAACCATTCACGGGCTTGAAAAAAGAGCCTAAACCTGAGGTTATTGCTGCAGCTCTACATCTGAAGAAGTCTGACATTGTTCTAGAAACGAGAAGCGGAGTTAAGGGTATTCTTGCTAAGGAGTTGATAGAGAAGGCTCAAGTGTTCTTGAAAGCTATGAGCTATGATGCTTTTGAGGAGATCTTAGCCTTGTTGATCTATGGCTTAGTGTTATTCCCTAATCCAGATCAGTTCATAGACGTTCATGCCATCAACGTATTTCTGAGTCACAATCCAGTGCCTACATTGCTTGGAGACGTCCTACACTCTCTTCATACTCGTACTACAAAAGCACGAGGAACTCTGATGGGCTGCATACCTTTTCTATCTAGGTGGTTTATTTCTCACCTTCCTCGCTCAGTAATGAAGAATGAACAAGGGTTGAGGTGGTCCAAAAGGATCATGTCACTCTCTCATTCAGATATCCATTGGTGCTCCAGATCTATGGAGAATGTCACTATCATTGACCGTTGTGGGGAGTTTCCTAATGTGCCCCTTCTAGGCATAAGAGGAGGCATTACTTACAACCCTTCTCTAGCTTTACGACAATTTGGTTACGCTCGGAGTGATGGTCCTCATGACATGTTGATTCAGGGTATTGTGTTTGACTACGACAACGATCTGCAAGGTTACCGTCAGAGGTTCATACGAGCATGGGGAAAAGTGAACAAGGTTGACAGCAAGACTCTGGAGCCTAAGTACACTATTCCTATGGAAGCTTATCTCAGATGGGTGCGATCTCGTGCTCAGACTCTTATGATGCCATATCCCGCTATCCTGCCAGTTATCATGGAACCTGTTGCTGAAGGAGATACTTCTTATACCATCCTTCACCCAGACATGCCCACTGACATGGAAGACTTACAGAGATCCTGGATCCAGTTGAAGGAGCAAAGGGATACTTTTGAGACTCATTACAAAGCAAGTCAAGAAAGAATCCTGGAGCTAACAAAGCAACTTCACGAGGAGCGGAATCTCAACTCATACCTCAACACAAAGAGGAAACGTCCATGGGAGACTTAAAACTCCATCTTTTGTATTTATTTCATTCCATTTTGTGAGCCCAAGGGGCAAACAAATTTATCACTAATAAAAGTTTACTTTCTTGATTGTTTAAGCAAATTTAAATCCTGCGGTCCTTGAAAACATTGCATACGCATCTATACATCATATCATTACATCACAGGTTTCTTATGTACAGGTATCTTATCTTCTCGTTGTTTATTTCAGCAGAAATGGATCTTGAACAGACAGTCAAAGATCTCCAGGCTCAGAATGCCCGATTCCAAGAGTTGATTCTGAACTTGTCCAAGGTACAAGATGAGTTGAAGACACTGCTGGCTAAGAAGAAGAGTCCTGAGGACAACAAGGATGGTCAGTTGGAACAATTGCAAGCTGAAATAACAGAAATGAGGATCCAGATGAATGGCCAGGTGGCTCTTATCCAAAGTTTAGCTCAGGGGCAAGAAGAGCTGAGAACCTTTGTCCAAAAACTTCAAAGTAATGGAGTCAGGAATCTAATTGTCAATCAACCTCCGTTAAAACAAGCTGATTTGGTTGAAAGGAAGATGAGGATAAAATAAGGTAAGAAACCGGTTACCACTGATTGTTCTTCAGTTGAAGAAAAAAGACATGGTAAAGTTAATCCACCTCAACACAAGGGATGTAGAAGACAGTTTATCAAATTCAGCACTCCAATGTCACAAGTTCTGCAATGCTTGTTGGAGATGAAACTAATTTCCTTGAAAAATCCTCCTCAAAATCCTAAAACTTCCTCTCCTCGCTATAATCCCAAGGCAAGGTGTGGGTATCACTCCAACTGTCCTGGACATGATACTAATAGTTGTTGGACATTGAAGAAAAAGATTCAAGATCTAATTTACGAAGGAATCCTAGAGGTTACTCCAGAAGGTCAAGTTGAGTTCTACTATCGTCCATCAAACACCGAAGCTGCAAGACAAGTGGCCCAAGGTAGCAAGAAAGGAAGCCTACCTATTCCTGTTGAGATATGGGGCACCTTGGGACATCCAAGTGGTAAATTTGATTTCATGGTGAAGTATACTGCTCCTCAAAGTTCACAGATTGCAATTGAAGACATTCAGCCAACTGGATGGGACAACATTTGAACTTTCATTTGTAATTTCTTTTATTTTGTTTAAACACTTACTATTATGTTAAACTTTTGTTTTCATTAATGCATTGCATATGTTTGTCTTGAATTAATCCATTTGTTTCACTATATTTAAAACTATGCTTCATATTTCTATTTTGTGATATTTAAACTCCTGATAAAGCTATAAGCCTGTAGAGGGAGGATGACAAAAACAATACCATAATATTAGGCAGTATGCTTTTGAACGGACTATGCTGACGATGTACAGGCATTGTTTCAATTCCTAAACAATGGAGATATAAGGAAGTTAATCCCTAGTCAACCCTTTTGAGCCTATGAAGTAGGAGTTTTTATTCTCGCACAAATTAAAACCTTTATTCATAACCTGGGGTAGGTAGTTACTCAGTTAACTCAAATATGCCAATTATCTGTGTTGTACACAACTAATGATGGTTCTCTGTAATCATTAAACCTGACCGTCAATATCTAGCAAAAGAAAAACCCACTAAGTCAAAACCTATGAAGGAGACTTAATAAAAAAATTGAGAAATCCCGCTGACTCTAATCTTGAAACAAACAGTTCAGGCAAAAGGAAGGGATAATAAAGCAAAAAAAAAGAGGTCACTATGAATCCTCAACAAATAAAGATGACTGAGTATTTGATTCCTGAATCATCACAAATGTTAGTGTTACGATTCCAAACTGCTATGGAACCTCAATGCATGAGTTAACTGAGCATAGGACTGAAGAACATCATGGAGATTGGGTTGGGTACAAATAAAATTTGAGCCTTTATCCTTTGTTTCTTAAACCGTGAACCAGGCCACGTTACAACCCTTTAAAAGTCCTAACTGAAGCATGGTTAGTTTGAAAGCGTACTGCTACAAAAAGGTATCCTGACTCCTTTAGGGCTTATTATAAAACTTGAGTTAATATCACAATTTTCACAAAAAAAAAATTGTTTTTCTAAAATAACTCTTTTTCAAAACTTCAAGACAGACATAAGCATTGCATTTTTGAATATATTTGTTTGCATATACCTGAATGTTTGATAAACAGAGAAACTTACAGGATGAATGTTCAATGTTCAAAGTCCTTCCGATAAACAAAGTTTCTTCCTGGATCAAAGTCCATGTATGCAAAGGGGCATAGTCATTATCTCCCAATCAAGGGGCCAGGCCATGATACTACCTAATTCATTTGGGGCAATCAGGTCCAGATTCAACAGTGCTTAATAGCCAGGGGCAGCTTTCCTCATGTATTTGAATTACCAAGGGTAACATTACGAAGTTCATGATGTCAGGGGCATATTATTGTGGGGCGTTCTGCTTATTTCTCTTGAGGTAACTACCTTCAGATACTTCCATTATGGGACAATTCATCCTCAACCAAAGAGCAATGCTTTCTTTTCAAATCTAATATCCGGAGCGTATATGGTCCATCACAATTTGAAGACACGTTCCTCTCATTGTATTAACTTGATATTGGATTCTCAGCAAAAGCCATTGTGGAAATTAATTGTCTACGCCATTAGTATCAGATGGTGTCAGTATCATATCTTCAGATCCAGCCATGAGGATTTCTGGGAAGGTATTCAGGAAAGTTAAGAATCTCAGGAGCTCTAAATCCAATTGGTTTTACACTCTCGAAATTGAAACGATTCTGTTTTCAAGTTCAGCTTTACTTTTCCCTCTGAATCCAGATTTACTTTTACCCTATAAGCGAAACGTCCATTGGTTGTGTTTGAATGTATGTATGTTTTTGAATATGATTGATGTTTACCAGAAATGCATAAATGCTTAATATGATTGATGTTTACCAGAAATGCATGAAAATGCAGTAATAGTATTTACTAAGGACGAACGAGGGAAGGAATCCAACGAAGCTTCACCGGTTCGTCCCTACAAGACAGCTACAAAACCCCCAGTAGGGCAAATCTATCTTCATAAATACTTCGAGTCATATCTCCCCTGGAATTTATATCCATCTCTTTTATCCTCATACGGATAATCGGGAATTTATTCTTCCAATAGAAGTACGACGAACGAGGACGGGAAGTTATATATACTATATTATCAAACGAGATGGGAAGGAGTTCCTCATATTCTCCAGCAACAAATCGGGATTTATTTTCCTTAGCCAGCAGTTGTTATACGAAGATATCCAAACGCTCCAAGCTGCATGATGCATACATACATCATTTACATCATAACATACATATACATAGATACATAATACATTACTTAAGTGCATCATATTATACATGCATACATAATGCATAAACTAATATTATCATGCTATAATCTTGTTTTTCAGATTAATTCTCCAGCAGACAAACTTCATCAACAACTCATGACCTTGGGCCGTTGTTTATCCTCCCAAAGGCTATGTTTATACCTCAGGACGTTGTTTATCCTCCTGAAAGCTATCATGACTATTGGGCCGTTGTTTATCTTCCCAAAAGTTATACTTATACCTCAGGACGTTGTTTATCCTCCTGAAAGCTTCTTATACCTCAGGACGTTGTTTATCCTCCTGAAAGCTATCATGACTTTGGGCCGTTGTTTATCTTCCCAAAAGTTATACTTATACCTCAGGACGTTGTTTATCCTCCTGAAAGCTTCTTATACCTCAGGACGTTGTTTATCCTCCTGAAAGCTATCATGACTTTGGGTCGTTGTTTATCTTCCCAAAAGTTATACTTATACCTCAGGACGTTGTTTATCCTCCTGAAAGCTTCTTATACCTCAGGACGTTGTTTATCCTTCTGAAAGCTTCTTATACCTCAGGACGTTGTTTATCCTCCTGAAAGCTATCATGACTTTGGGCCGTGGTTTATCTTCCCAAAAGTTATACTAATACCTCAGGACGTTGTTTATCCTCCTGAAAGCTTCTTATACCTCAGGACGTTGTTTATCCTCCTGAAAGTTGTCATGACTTTGGGCCGTTTTTTATCTTCCCAAAAGTTATACTAATACCTCAGGACGTTGTTTATCCTCCTGAAAGCTTCTTATACCTCAGGACGTTGTTTATCCTCCTGAAAGCTATCATGACTTTGGGACGTTGTTTATCTTCCCAAAAGTTATACTTATACCTCAAGACGTTGTTTATCCTCCTGAAAGCTTCTTATACCTCAGGACGTTGTTTATCCTCCTGAAAGCTTCTTATACCTCAGGACGTTGTTTATCCTCCTGAAAGCTATCATGACTTTGGGCCGTGGTTTATCTTCCCAAAAGTTATACTAATACCTCAGGACGTTGTTTATCCTCCTGAAAGCTTCTTATACCTCAGGACGTTGTTTATCCTCCTGAAAGCTATCATGACTTTGGGCCGTGGTTTATCTTCCCAAAAGTTATACTAATACCTCAGGACGTTGTTTATCCTCCTGAAAGCTTCTTATACCTCAGGACGTTGTTTATCCTCCTGAAAGCTATCATGACTTTGGGTCGTTGTTTATCTTCCCAAAAGTTATACTAATACCTCAGGACGTTGTTTATCCTCCTAAAAGCTTCTTATACCTCAGGACGTTGTTTATCCTCCTAAAAGATATCATGACTTTGGGCCGTTGTTTATCTTCCCAAAAGTTATACTTATACCTCAGGACGTTGTTTATCCTCCTGAAAGCTATCATGACTATTGGGCTGTTGTTTATCCTCCCAAAAGTTATACTTATACCTCAGTACGTTGTTTATCCTCCTGAAAGCTATCATGACCTGGGGCCGTTGTTTATCTTCCCAAAGGTTACCTCATTATCATGGGACGTCGTTTATCTTCCCGAAGGCTATTTTGAGACGTCGTCTATCTTCTCAAAAGCTATGTCATGACCTTGGGCCGTTGTTTATCTTCCCAAAGGTTATCTCATTATCATGGGATGTTGTTTATCTTCCCAGAAAGCTATATCTTCATATCTTGGACTGCTTTATCCTCCAAGAGATATATTTGAAGAACTTTTCTCCAAGTGGCATCTTTAAGCCCACTCAAGCATATACAACTAGTCATCAGTATCCCTCTACGCACCGGTGAGTGCAAATTTTTGGGCTTTTGTGTTCAATCCCCTTCAACCTTTCAGGTCACGACTGGCACATATACCAATCTAACCCCTCAGGTTTCATAAAATTGAACAGGGGCAGCTGTTGCACCCCAAAATTTGCCCTCACAATACAAGACTTTGTGTGCAAAGAGGTTCACAAGGTTCACAAGATTCACAAGACACCTTATGAGGTTCACAAGGTTCACAAGACCTCCCATGAGGTTCATGAAGTTTACAAGACATCTTATGAGGTTCACAAGGTTCACAAGGTTCACAAGACATCTTATGAGGTTCACAAGGTTCACAAGACATCTTATGAGGTTCACAAGGTTCACAAAGTTCATAATGGGTCAGAAGATTTGACAATTCCCTCAGACAATGCATCCCCCTAAGCAGTGCATCAAAAACTAGGGTTTTGACTTTAATCAGGCTAAATGGGCTTCCAAGACTTCAAGTGAGCTTCATAACATCTTATATGTGTCTAAGAATCCCCATGACAAATTTCAGAACTTTTCTCAAAGGTTTGCTCAGTCAGATGATCAGATAAGTCAAAATCAGTCAAAGCAGTTAAAAAGTCAAACTGAGGTCAACTGTGGTCAAACCAAAGTCAAACTTCATGATTTTTTGCCAACATCAAGTATATGAAGTAAAATTCATCATTTGATCAAGGGTTGATCATGATTCATCAAGGATATTTCAGATCATCAAGAATCAGAGGTTTCTAAATTAGGGTTTCTTCAGGAAAAGTCAACTGAACTTTGACCAGCCATAACTTTCACATGCTTCATCAAATTTCTCCCATACAAAGCTCATTTTGAAGGAAATTGAATTCTCTACAACTTTTTGTCTCACAAGCCAAGCCCAAAAATGCTTCATTTGGAAGGTATGAGCTAAGACATTATAGGTCCTTTTAAAAGTCAACAAAAAGTCAACAACTTCAAAAGGGCATAACTTGAGAATGGTAAATGATATGGACATGAAACCAATGGGGTTGGTTAGAGGACTCTTTAAGCTTTCCAAAATGTCCAAGAACACCCTCATAGCATTAAAATTTAAGGATGTGTGCCCTTGCAAAGTTGGGAAATGTTTGGGTGGTTTATGAAGCAAATAGGGCTTTAAAATCAATTTCTTCCAAATGGGCTTGCAATCTTGTGATCCAAACTTCAACATAACACCAAGCACGACCCACCCATGTAATTTCTGATTTTTTTATTTTATTTAATATTTATTTGAATTTTATTCATTTAAATACATATTAAATCAAAATAAAATCAAAAAAATCAATATTTAAGTGTGATTCTTCTTCTAGAAAATCATAAAAGACATTTAACATGAATCTACACTATCCAAATTCGTGCTCACTCTTTGAAGCATGAAGAGATTTGATTTTTGGCCAAAATTGGAAAGGGATTTCTTCATCACTAAGGTATCCAAAAAGCCCAAAGAGAGATCCTATTTTTTGACCTAAATCAATCCACTACATACACAAAGAGAACACAAGCATAGGGGACGAAAATTGCAGCCTCTTACACATTGTTCAACTTCACAAAAATCTTCAAAATATTCAAATTCGGTTTTGTCCATACCAGCAATCAACAAGCCTTTTGAAGGTTGAAATAGCTTCCTGGGATCATTTAGAATGTTTTTGGATCATCACATTGCCTGCTAGCATCTCATACCATCAAACCCGAAATCAATTTGTTCTTAAAATTTCAAATTTTCGATTACATTCATTCACGAAATATAAACTGTTTCTATTCATTGATACTTGCTTATTATTGTGTGTGGATTGTTTTGATGTGCTTTGATTGGATTTTCATGACAGAATCAAGAAGAAGCCATGGTTAGGGTTTCGGTCACCTATTTGGGGCTTCACGATAAACAAAATATAAATGATTTTTGAGAACATAGAAAGACTGTGTGAGCTCTGAGGATCATGTTGCATTAATCAATTTGAAGTAATTTTGCTGTTTCGATTGTGTTTGATTTTCGCAGGTTATACATATTGAAAAAATCGCAGGTAATTGTGTAGGAGAAAGCGCAGGGAAATTCGCAGGTCATGAGGTAGGGGATGAAGCAGTTTGGCGCGCAGAAGGAATTTGAAATTCACGCAAAGATTAAAACAAACTTGTTTTATATACATGACAACTAAAGCGCGCGGCTCAGATGGTTTGTGTAGTAGGCTGATGAGTGAATGGTCCTGGGATCAAAACCTCCCCAGGCCATTTTGGTTTTGTTTTTTTCTTAATAGTTTGCAGGATAAAAAATAAAAAGATTTGAACGTATTTTGCTATCATCACGCGCACGCTGGCCTGGTGGTTGTAGAGGCAGGACTCAAAGATTGAAGCTCAGGGGCTGGGTTCGAATCCCAGCCCAGGTAAGTTTTTTTCACTTTTTTCTGATTTTCTTATTTTATTTGTTTATATCATAGTTAAATAAATTTAAAATAATAAAAAAAAATGTTTATGCTATTTCTTTTTCTATAATTTAAAGTCATCTTTTCAAAATTAAAAATCTTATTATAAAAATTATTTAATATTTATTTTTGTATATTATTAATGTTGTATAATTTTGTATAATTAATAATAAATCCTAATTCTATTTTCTAAAATTCATAACCCTAATTTTCTAAAACCCTAAATATTTCTATAAAACCTAATTATTTTTTATAAAACCCTAATGGTAAATATTAATTTATTTGTTAGTTATAATTTCTAATTTATTTATTTATAAAACTTTAATTATGTAATTTGTTTATAATTATTCTTTAATATAATTCTTGTATGCCAATAATTTTAGATTATGCTTAAAATAATTAAAACTCTTAATTTAATTTTGTAGATATAATTTATTTTCATAATATGTTTATAATTAACCTTCTTATTATAATATGTATATAGTTTAAAACTTTATAATAATTAGTATATAATATGAATTGTTTATATTTTCTCCTTAAATCTTAAATAATAATTGTTTATAAAAAATTGAACTTTTAATTATTATGCTAATATTCTTATTTATTTTATTATTAATGCTATTTAATTTCATATGATATTTATTTTATTATTACTAACCCCATTTATATATTGTGATTTATTATTATTATTATTATTACTAACCCAATTATTTATTATTATTTATTTTGCTTATTTATTTAATTTGTTAATAATTATTATTATGTAATTGTCTCCTTTATGTAATATTTTAATAGTAATATTTATTTTTAAATGCTATGGTTAGTAAAATAGGGAGTGAAAACGTATTTGTATTTAAAATTGATTTAGATCACTAATTTAAAAAAGATAAATATTTAAAATTGTACACTCACACACGTAAGTCGATCTTTGATCGCCATCTCACTTTCTAGGGTTACCTCTCATGTTGCCTAAAACAAAAGGTCAAGTAGGGTGTATAAAGCAAAGTCCCTCATTTCACATCATCTAGTCCCTACACAGATAAAAAGATCAAGTCCCTTCGAATGTTGCCTTCGTAATGATCTTGTCCCTTTCGAATAAAGATGATAAGTCCCTTCACATTGCTTATACACCCCACAGTTGCCTAAATAACAGATGTCCCTTCACTTGTCCCTCACATCCAAGGTAATGACTACCTATTCCTTAATAATAGGGATAGTCTTACCATTTAAAGGATTCAAGAACAGAAAAGACTTAAACTTAGGGTAGGTTTCTCTTAGATACTTGCTCACTCTTCAAAATATTTCAAACACTTCATATTTTTCAAACAAATTTTCAAAACAAAGGTTTTATATACATCCGTACATGGATCATTATAAAACACTTAAGAAAATTTCTATTCACACACTTCATGTTTCAAAAACAGTTTAAAGTGAGCTAAGTAACTAAGAGCCCATGGATAACCATGGATGTAAAGGGTGCTAACACCTTCCCTTTACATAACCTACCCCCCGGACCCAAAAATCTTTTAAAAGGTCTTTCCTGTTCTTTTATGCCTTTCCTTTGGATAAAATAAAAGTCGGTGGCGACTCTTGCTGTCCGCAACATAACTAAAGTCAGTTCTCCCACCGTGTTACAAACTGCACTCACAGATTGGTGACTCCTATTACGACCAGGTTGACCGTAAACAGCATTTGACTCCTTCTTCCCACTAGGGGGCTTCTTTGCAGTATTTGATGAAGAGACACCCACCTGTATCTTGCCACTTCTTATGCCACTTTCCACACGCTCTCCCGTCATTATCAGCTCAGTGAAACCAGATGATGAGCTTCCAATGAGATGACTATAGAAAGGACCATTCAGCATACTCATGAACATATCCACTAACTCCCTGTCAGTCAAAGGAGGTTGAACTCTACCAGCCAAGTCTCTCCACTTCTGGGCATACTCCTTGAAATTCTCCTTAGCACCCATAGACATGCTTTGGAGTTGCATGCGAGTAGGTGCTAAATCAGCATTGTATTGGTATTGCCTGTAGAAGGCCTCAGCAAGATCATTCCAATCACGAATATTGGCACTCTCCAATTGATAGTACCATTCCAATTGAACTCCAGACAAACTCTCTTGGAAGAAATGAATCCATAACTTCTTATCAGCAGTATGAGGTTGAATTCTCCGGACATAGGACCTTAGATGTAGCTTGGGACACGAGACACCATCATACACTACAAAAGCAGGGACCTTGAAACCAATGGGTATAACCACTCTAGATATCAAACTCAGATCTTCAAAATCCAGCCCAGAAGACTTTTGCAATTCCATAGCATTCATTCTATCCACCAGCATCTTGAATTTATCTTCATTAGGATCATGATAGTAATTTGCTTCAGAATCAGAATCCCTCATAGTATTATGGAGACTGCCTCCCTCTTTCTCAGACTCTTCAGACTCATAATCTTCAACCTGTTCCTTGGTCTTGACAGGACCTCTGAACCTTCTTCCCATATTGATGAGGCCTCCTGATCTTCTAGTCTTCTTAGTCTTCTTAGCCAGCAGTGTCTTCAATTCATCCTGTCCCTTGGACAAGTTCAGGATCAGCTCTTGAAATTGTGCATTCTGTGTCTGGAGATCTTTGACTGTTTGTTCAAGAGCCATTTCTGCTTTAAATAAACAGCGAGAAGATAAGATATTTGTATATAAGAAACCTGTGATGCAATGATATGATGTATAAATGCGTATGCAATGTTTTCAAGGACCGCGGGATTTAAATTTGTTTAAACAACCAAAAGGTAGACTTTTATTAGTAATAAATTTATTTGCCCCTTGGGCTTACAATAGAAATGAAATGAATACAAAAGATGGGGTTTTAAGTCTCCCATGGACGTTTCCTCTTTGTGTTGAGGTATGAGTTGAGGTTCCGCTCCTCGTGAAGTTATTTTGTTAGCTCCAGGATTCTTTCTTGACTTGCTTTGTAATGAGTCTCAAAAGTATCTCTTTGCTCCTTCAACTGGATCCAGGACCTCTGTAGCTCTTCCATGTCAGTGGGCATGTCTGGATGAAGAATGATATAAGAAGTATCTCCTTCAGCAACAGGCTCCATAGTAACTGGCAGGATGGTAGGATATGGCATCATAAGAGTCTGAGCACGAGATCGCACCCATCTGAGATAAGCTTCCATAGGAATAGTGTACTTTGGTTCCAGAGTCTTGCTGTCAACCTTGTTCACTTTACCCCATGCTCGTATGAACCTCTGACGGTAACCTTGAAGATCTTTGTCGTAGTCAAACACAATACCCTGAATAAGCATGTCATGAGGACCATCACTCCGAGCGTAACCAAACTGACGTAGATCTAAAGAAGGGTTGTAGGTAATGCCCCCTCTTATGCCAAAGAATGGCACATTAGGAAACTCCCCACAACGGTCAATGATAGTAACATTCTCCATAGATCGAGAGCACCAATGAATATCTGAATGAGAGAGTAACATAATTTTCTTGGACCACCTGAACCCTTGTTCATTCTTCATCGCTGATCGAGGAAGGTGAGAAATAAACCACCTAGATAGTAAAGGTATACAACACATCAGAGTTCCTCGTGCCTTTGTAGTACGGGTATGAAGAGAGTGTAAGATATCTCCAAGTAATGTAGGCACTGGATTGCGAGTCAGAAATATGTTGATGGCGTGTACGTCTATGAACTGGTCTGGATTGGGGAACAACACTAAGCCATAAATCAAAAAGGCTAAGATCTCCTCAAAAGCATCATAGCTCATAGCCTTCAAGAACACTCGAGCCTTCTCTATCAACACCTTAGCAAGAATACCCTTAACTCCACTCCTTGTTTCTAGGACAATGTCTGATTTCTTTAGATGTAATGCTGCAGCAATAACTTCAGGTTTAGGCTCTTTTTCCAAGCCTGTGAAAGGTTTCTGATCAAGGATAGGTATACCCAGAAGCTTGGAGAACTCTTCCATTGTAGGAACCAGCTGATAGTCGGGGAATGTGAAGCAATGATGTTTAGGATCAAAGAACTGAAACAGGATACTCATCATGTCTTCATTGAGTCCTGAAGTGACTAGATCCAGTAGGTGACCATGCCTCTTGATGAATTGGGAGTTTTCAGAAACTTGAGAGACCAATTCTTTAAGCTTAGGAGGTATTCCTACAAAGTTGATCCGGATAGTATTCCTACGAGCAGAAGCCATGACCTGAAACAAAGAACAAAGATAAATCCTTTGGTCCTTAAAATGGTTAGTGAAAATTCTATGCTTATGATGCATGATGATGCTATGATTTTATGCTCAATCACAAACATGTTGCACACACAAACAAGTCACACAATAGCCCTAGGTTTGAAGGCTTCCATGAGGTTTAAAGGTAAGTACCCTCCCCTGAAGTTTAGTTGGTTCATCCTGTCCTACAAAAGTAACCAGGTTCTAAGGGATCTCAATATCATTGATCCTTCACAAGGGTGGTTGTTCAGTAGGCAACTTACTTGCCAACCAAAACCCTCCAAGTTTAAGATCTCAATGAGTGTAGCATCGAGTATCAACCAACTTCAGTCTTCACCAAAGCCGGTTATCTCACTACTTTCTAAAGGCCAAGATGGGATAACTAGGGTTCTAAAAGTCAGTTAGTGTATTGACAACATATGGCAGCCTCATATTATCCTCAACTTGCTTAAGGAACATAAGCACCAACCAAGAAGTCACACTAACTATGGCCACCAGATCAACCATATCGGTATACGCCGTACAGTTTCCTTGGTCTATTGTCATTTACCTAAGGTACACTAGATCCGGGTTAGGATCTTTCACACATAAGAGCACCCAACAAGTAAAGTAAAGCAAACAAAGCAAATAAGTTTAAAGTGATCTAATTCCTAAGGGTACCCCTCTTTTATTAAATCCCCAGTAGAGTCGCCAGTTCTGTAACACGGTAGGAGAACTGACTTTAGTTATGTTGCGGATAGCAAGAGTCGCCACCGAATTTTATTTTATCCAAAGGAAAGGGCATAAAAGAACAGGAAAGACCTTAAAAGATTTTTGAGTTCGGGGGGTAGGTTATGTAAAGGGAAGGTATTAGCACCCTTTACATCCATGGTTATCCATGGGCTCTTAGTTACTTAGCTCACTTTAAATTGTTTTTAGAAGTGTAGTGTGTGATTAAAAATTTTCTTAAGTACTTTATAATGATCCTTGTATGGATATATATAAAGACTTTGTTTTGAAAATTGTTTGAAAATGTGAAGTGTAATGAAGTGTTTTTGAATAAAAGTGAGCAAGTAATTAAGAGAAACCTACCCTATATTAAGTCTTTACTGTTCTTTATGTCTTTCAATGGTAAGACTATCCCTATTATTAAGGAATAGGTAGTCATTACCTTGGATGTGTAAGGGACATGTGAAGGGACATCTGAATTTAGGCAACTGTAAGGTGTCTTTAGCAATTTGTAGGGACTTATCATCTTTTATTCGAAAGGGACAAGATCATTTACGAAGGCAACATCGAAGGGACTTGATCTTATAATCGTAAAGGGACTTGATGATATTTGAGGAGAAGGGACTTTGCTTTTTAGACACCTTACTTGACCTTTTGATTTAGGCAACATGAGGGATAACCTTAAGAAGTGAGATGGCGATCAAAGATCGACTTACGTGTGTGCGTGTATAAATTCAAATATTTATCTTATAATTAGTGATTCTAAATTAATTTTACAATACAAACATGTTATCACTCCCTATTTTACTAACCAAAGCAATAATATTTATAAATAAATAAACGATAAAAAACTACAACTATTACAACGCTTTTACAGTTACATAATAATAAAAATAATTAAATGATAAATATAAGCAATAAATAAAAAGGGTTAGTAATAAAATAATGATAAGAAAAAGAGGTTAGCACAAAATATAAAATATATACAAGTTAATCAAATATTTTAAAATTAAATAAACATTTTTTTTGAATTTGAAATAAAAATAAACCATATACTAATTTATTTACAAAATAAACTATGATTAATTTACTTGGATATTAGGAAAATTTAATTAATTTTAATACTTAAATAAAATAAGAATTAGGGTTAGAGAAAATTAGGGTTTTTTATTATATATAAAAAATATTAGGGTTAGACATTTTTTAGAAAAATAAATTAGGGTTTATAACTTAATTTACATTATTAATTTGGTTATTAAATAAATATGTACATATTTTAATTCAAATACATAAAAAAAACTAGGTTTAGAATTTAGAAAATAATTTAAAGGCTTTTTTTTAGAAAATATGAAATATTTATATATTATTCACTTATAATTATTTAAATATATATTGAATACGATTATAATTAACTAGAAAATAAAATAACTAATTAAAAATAATTAAACAAACAAAAATCAAAACTTACCTGGGGCAGGGATTGAACCCACGCCCTAGGCTTCACCACCCTTGGACCAACAAGCTTTCCACTAGGCTGCGCATGCGCTTGTGCTAGTAATCCAGGTTGTAATCATTTTGTTCTTTATCCTGCAAAGTAAAATAAATCAAAGCAAAAAAAAATCCTTGGCCGGTTTCGAACCCAGGCCCTTCACTAGCACATACACGCACCAAAACCATCTGAGCTACGCGCTCGTTTGTGAAGTATAACAAGAAAAAAATCATAATAAAATAAGTCCAATATTCAAATTATATTTTTGCACGCTGATGGTCTTCTTCTACCTCTGAACCTGCGTATTTTGCTGCGAATTCTACTACGAATTTTCCTGCGATGTCAAAACCTGTGAATTCTCAAACTTCACCAAAACAGTGAAATTTCTTCAAATTAATTAGTGAAACATAATCCTTAGAACTCGTACAATCTTCCTATGTTCTTAGAATTAATTTATTTTAGCCCAATCCTAAAACCCTAAAGGAGGCCGAAAACCCTAACAATGGTGGATTTTGCTATAGTCCATAAAAATCAAATCAAACCATCCAGAAAGCTTCGAAACTTCATAACAAACACAAACCAATGGTTAGTTTCAAATTATAATGCTTAAATATATGAAATCGAAAACACATAATATGAACATGAAGATGCATTTGGTTATGGCATATGAGCAAGTTTCAGGTGCTTTTGAAGGTTGGGATCGATTCAGTGATGTCCAAGGATCCTTCCTATGTTCTTAAAATACCTTTAAATGCATTGTAATGGTGAAACCGAATTTGAGTTTTTGAATGATTTTTTGAAGTTTGAACAAGGTGTTGGAGGCTCTGAATTCGTGAATAGTACTTGTCTTCATGTTGTTTATATATGAGTGAATGAATTTAGGTCAGAAACTTGGTCCATCCTTTGAATTTTTTGATCCATAGTGATTGAAAAAGATTTGTTCTTAAATTTTGAATATCCTTGATCTAGCCTTGCTATTTTGGTATAAACTTCATTATTTTTGTATCAATCAAGTCTAAATAAGTCTTAAGACTTTCTAGAAACCAAATCAAATCAAATATCCATTACTTTATATTTTATTTTAATTTAAAATGATTTTTAACATAAAAAATCATAATAAATAAAAATAAAATGAATAAAATTATGAATAAATAAATTTTATTTCGTGCATGATGTCATGGAAGTATTTGGATCACAAAAAAGCAAGCCCATTTGGTGAATTATGGTTTTAAGACCCTATTTGCTTCATAAACCTCTCAAATATTTCCCAACTTTGCAAGGGCATAAATCCTTCAATTTTAATGCTATGAAAGTGTTATTGGACATTTTGGAAAGCTTTATGAGTCCTCTAACCAACCTCTTTGGTATCATGTCCATATCTGTTACCATTCTCAAGTTATGCTCTTTGGAAGTTGTTGACTTTTTGTTGACTTTTAAAAGGACCTATAATGCCTTAGCTCATACCTTCCAAATGAAGCATTTTTGGGCTTGGCTTGTGAGACACAAAGTTGTAGATAATTCAATTTCCTTCAAAATGAGATTTGTATGGAAAACGTTTGATGAAGCATGTGAAAGTTATGGCTGGTCAAAGTTCAGTTGACTTTTCCTATGAAAACCCTAATTTAGAAACTCCTGATTCTTGATGATCTGAAACCTCCTTGATGAATCATGATCAACCCTTGATCAAATGATGAATTTTACCTTTTATACTTGATGTTGGCAAAAAATCATGAAGTTTGACTTTGGTTTGACCACAGTTGACCTCAGTTTGACTTTTTAACTACTTTGACTGATTTTAACCTATCTGATCATCTGACTGAGCAAATCTTTTGGGAAAGTCTTGAAACTTGACATGGGGATTATTGAACATATATAGGATGCTATGAAGCTCACTTGAAGTCTTGGAAGTCCATTTAGCCTGATGAAAGTCAAAACCCTAGTTTAAGATGCATTGCTTAGGAGGATGCATTGTCTGAGGGAATTGTCAAACTTTCTGACTAATTGTGAATCTTGTGAACCTTGTGAACCTCATGAGATGTCTTGTGAACCTTGTGAACCTTGTGAGCCTCTTAGTACACAATGTCTTGTCTTGTGGAGGGCAAATTTTGGGGTGCAACACATACATACTCGAACAACTTAACGGAACAAACGACTAAATGACACTCAACAACAAATAATCGGGAAAATACGCAATAATATTTAATTAAATTAATTAATTTAATACGGGCGTTACAACTCTCCCCCACTTAGAAAATTTTCGTCCTCGAAATCTTACCTTGCTCAAACAATTCAGGATATGATTCCTGCATCTTGCTTTCCAACTCCCAAGTTATACTTTCTCCAACAGCGCCCAACCAAAAAACTTTTACTAAATCAATCTATTTGCCTCTTAAAGTCTTAATTTCACGACCCTTAATTTGTACCGGCATAGTCTCCACCGTGATATTATCCCGTACTTGTACATCATCCATACTAATCACATGAGAAGGATCTGAAATATACTTCCGGAGTTGCGACACATGGAACGCATCATGCAAATTCGACAAGTTTGGCGGTAAAGCCACTCTATAAGCAGCATTCCCAACTCTTTATGAAATCTGATACGAACCAATAAAATGAGGAGTAAGATTCTTAGATTTCAATGCTCTCCCAACATCTGTCACAGGTGTAACTCTTAAAAATACATGATCACCTGCTTGGAATTCTAAATATTTCCTTCGCTAATCATGATAACTCTTCTGCCGACTTTGAGAAACCTTCATCTTCTCTCGAATCAACTTCACCTTCTCCTTAGTCTCTCAAACTATCTCTGGTCCAAGCACTACACTCTCACCAGATTCATACCAACACAATGGATTCCTACATCTCTGACCATACAACGCCTCAAAAGGTGCCATTCCAATTCTAGAATGATAACTGTTATAATACGTGAAATCGGTCAATGGAAGATAAGTATACCACGAACCTCCCTGGTCAAGTACACAAGCTCTCAATAAATCCTCCAACGACTGAATTATCCTCTCTATTTGACCATATGTCTGAGGATGATACGATGAACTCAACCTCAACTTAGAACCCAACGCTTCTTGCAGACTCTTCCAAAACTCTGACGTAAACCTCGGATCTCAATCTGACACAATACACAAAAGAACACCATGCAACTTCACAATCACTCTAACATAAATCTCAGCCAACTTCGATACTGGAAAACTTATGTTAATAGGAATAAAATGAGCCAACTTTGTAAGCCTATCAATAATCACCCAAATCGAATCATGTCCTCTCGAAGTATTAGGCAACCCCGTTACAAAGTCCATAGAAATGCTATCCCATTTCCATTCTGGAATTTCCAACGGTTGCATCAAACCAGCAGGCTTTTGATGTTCAACTTTCGACTTCTGACAAACCAAACAAGCATACACAAAACGTGTGACATCATTCTTCATCCCAGGCCACCAAAATAACTTCTTCAAATCTTGATACATCTTAGTCGCTCCTGGATGAATACTCAAATTACTTATATGACTTTCCTCAAAAATCATTCTTTTCATATCAGCATCATCAAGTATACAAATCCTATCCTGAAATCTCAAAACACCATGCGCATCCAACTTAAAACCATTCTTCTTAGATTCACCACAATCAAATATTATATCCACTAGTTTCACATCCAATTTCAGAGCTTCTCTAATATTGTCGAGAAAATCATTATTAATACTCAGCATACCTAACATAACACTCTTCGGCGTCACTTTGCAAACCAAACTCATATCTTGAAATTGCTCAATCAACTCTAACTCTTTAACCATCATTGTCGACATATGCAACGTCTTCTGACTCAATGCATCTGCTATAACATTAGCTTTACCCGAATGGTAATTCAAACCAAAATTATAGTCCTTCAATAGTTCCAACCATCTTTGTTGCCGCATATTCAACTCTTTCTGATTAAACAGATACTTTAAAATCTTATGGTCACTAAACACTTCAAATCTAGAACCATAAAGATAATGCCTCCAGATCTTTAATACAAAAACAACTGCAGCAAGTTCCAAGTCATGCGTGGGATAGTTCTTTTCATGAACCCTCAACTGTCTCGACGCATAAGCAATCACCTTACCATTTTTCATGAGAACACCTCCTAAACCCATCAATGAAGCATCACAATAGACAAAAAAACGGTTCCTCTGAATTCGGTAAAGTCAACACTGGATTCGACGTCAACCTCTTATTCAACTCTGCAAAACTCTCTTCACATTGGACGTCCCAAATAAAAGCCTTACTCTTACAAGTCAATCGGGTCAAGGGAAGTGACAACTTAGAAAATCCTTCAATAAACCTTCGGTAATAACCGGCTAATCATAAGAAACTTCTAACCTCAGTAGCCGACTTTGGAGTTTCCCATTGCAACACAGCATCTATCTTAGAAGGATCCACAACAATACCACTACTTGAAATCACATGACCAAGAAAACTGACTTCCTTCAACCAAAATTCACACTTAGACAACTTCGCATACAACTTCTTATCCTTCAAAACTTCCAACATTGTTCTCAAATGCTTTGTATACTCTTCTTCTGACTTAGAATAAACCAAAATATCATCTATAAACACAACCACAAAACGATCCAGATAAGCATGAAAAATACGATTCATTTATTCCATGAATACTCCCGGCGCATTAGTCACACCGAAAGGCATCACTGAATACTCGTAATGTCCATACTGTGTTTTGAATGTCGTCTTCTGAATATCCTCATCTTTCACCTTAATCTAATGATAGCCCGATCTCAAATCGATCTTGCTAAACACACGAGCACCTACCAATTAATCCATCAAATAATCTATTCATGGTAACGGATACTTGTTCTTAATCGTCACATTGTTCAACTGTCTATAATCAACACAAAGCCTCATACTTCCATCTTTCTTCTTAACCAACAAAACTGGAGCTCCCCATGGTGATACACTTGGTCTTACAAAAAATTTCTCTAGCAACTCTTCCAACTACTTCTGTAACTCAGCCAACTCAGATGCAGACATCATGTACGGTGCCATAGAAACAGGTCTAGTACCGGGTACAAGGTCAATCGCAAACTCAACTTCTCTCTCAAGTGGTACATCAGGAATTTCATTAGGAAACACCTCAGGAAATTCATTCACTACTTGCAACTCTTCAATATTAGATTTACTTTCTACAAACAATGATGCCATCAACATAAACATCTGAGCTTCTTCTTTCATCAACTGCAATTTTCTAAACGACAACAATCTAACTCCTTCCTCTTATGGAGTAGAAAACCTCACCGACTTACGAAAACAATTAATATTAACATGGTTATACTCTAACCAGTTCATACCTAGGATTACATCCATCCCAGTCAATGGTAAACACACCATATCAACATAAAAGTCTCTATCAAAGATATACAACAGACAACTCAAACACACCAAAGTAGTCACTGATCCCTTAGCCGAAATCTCTACGACCATTTCTCATTTCATATCAGACAACTTAAGACCCAACCTGTTAACATAATCAGCAGCAATAAAACAATGGATAACCCCCATGTCAATAATAGTAATTAAAGGAATACTATTAATGAAACATGTACCTCTGACGAGCTTGTCCTCATTAGTTTTCTGAGTCCCAGCTAAAGCGAACATTTATCCTCCTGACTTGGATTTCTTCGGATTTTGGCATTGGCTACCAATATTCCCTTCTTCCCCACAGTGTAAACACCCTAAATTTGCCCTCACTTTTTTATCACACCATGGCTTGTGATCTTTCATTTTTGCATTAGCATAGGCATGCCATCTCATTTTGCATATTTGTTTCACTGCATAGTTCCATTTCATCTACATTTAGGGTTTGTGATCTGAACAATCCAAGGAGTGATCTGAGCCATCCCAAAGGTCTTGAAGCTTGTCAATAGGGTCCATGTGTGTTCCATGATCATAATATGTTCCCCAAAGTTCACAAAAGTCAAGGGATCACAAAGAATGGCAAAGGCATAGAGGCATATTGAAGATTTCCTGCACAAATGACCTAAAATTAGGGTTTTGGTTTCAGAGGCCTTAATCCCAATTTTTTTGGTCATTCTTGTTTCTAATGGTCTTAATATGTTATAAGGATCATGTGTACCAAATTTGTTGAAGAAATTCACTGTGGAAGTCATCTGATCATTGGGTAACTTCTTGAGCAAGTCAAGTCAAAATTAGGGCATCTGAGGCCTCCCTCAAGGGCACCAAAGGGTCATCATCATCATTTTGAGTCTCTATGATATTTATTTGATCTTATAAGTGGTTAGAAGTTCATAAGATTGAAGAATTTTGAGCCAAATGCAAACTTGCTATTTTTGGAAATGACTTGTAATGGAAACTTTCCATTTTGGGAAAGATATTCAACCTATTCTTTCATGACCAAAAATGCTTCAAATGAAAAATCTTTGGACATGAAAGTTGTAGATTATGTCTTCCCATTTTCAAAAAGTACAAGAACATGCTTTGATTCATCCTAGAACTCAAGATATGGCCTTTCAAAGTTGGCAAAAATCTTGTAATTTTTAAGTATGTGCCAAAGAGGGATTCTTGCAAAATCAAGTTTCAAGCATTCAAATGACCTCTAATTGACTTCTAAACATCATACAAACATGATGCAACATTACAAGACCAAAATCATGCCTTGGATCACAAGTCTCCATAAGCCATTTTTCACAAAAAATCTCAAAGAGGGATCTTTTGCAAAACTGATTTTTAGGACTTTGTGTGACCTCTAGTCCACTTCAATGCATCATAGCAACATTATGCAACATGCCATGACCAAAATTCAGCTTTGAACCCACCAATTTCATGACCAATCTCTTCAAAATTCACAAAGTTGCAAAAGTGCAAAACCATTGCAATCTCACCATTCAATCATCACAGCTCATCACAATCAATCCTATGGTGTTCCACAAACTCAGCTGAGCTCAAAGCCACCCTAAAACAGCTTTTGCCATGGCCCATGCTTGAAGTACACCAACTATTGACATTTTTACCAATTGCTCCATACCATTCCCACAGTGTTATGCAGTCTTTCTGACTCATTGCATTTGTTTATTCATGGCACAAGGATCACAAAACACAACACACGCAAGCCTAAAAGATACACAACATCAGATTTCACAAAATTTGCCAAAACCTTCCCTTCTTCGATTCTCTCAAACTAACCATCAGACTTCACAACTCTTTGCACCAATAATCTCTACACATCACCAGGAACACAAACCAACCACTGAAATGGCTTGAAACACCCCATACACAAACCTCCATTTCTGCTATATCAGAGCTGGACCACACAAACTAGCCACTCTGAAAGCCTTTCAAGCATTCCACTAGCATCAGGAGGACCAAAGGTGACTTTTTGCACAAGGGAGGATCTCTGAAAGTCCACATTTGCAATTCATCAGCTCAGGTAACCTCAAGAACAAAATCTTTCAGAACTTCAATTTCTTGTTATAAAATGAAAATATACGTCATGGGTATCACACTGATGCTTTTAGAATTGAAAATAGTCAAGAAATGAGCATGTTACGAACTTCTGAAATTTTGTCCAGATTTTTGTTCTTCTTCAATTCTCCATATTTGTGTGTTATAAATCATTTTTAATGATTGATTTTGACTGTGTGTGAGTTGGGGATCATTTCTGGGCAGATTTTAGGGTTAATGGTGGCCTGAGGGAGAAGTTAGGTCGTGGGGTTGGCCGTAGAAGACGACCTAAACACTGTTCCGGTCGCCTGAAAGGGATTAGGGCTTAATTAGGGTTTAATCTCCAGATGCGTTATGGACCTTTAGATTTTGATTAGTTTAGGAGAATGGATGGACACAATTAGTTCATTAAGTTAATTTCTGATTAATTAAAAAAATATGATAATTAGCCAGGTTTGATCCAAGCCCTTGAAACGTGCGCGCAGTCTTCCCTTGTTTAAACCATGACCTTCAAATTAGATTACTTCCATTTTACTTGATTTTAGTTTCATTTTATTTCATTTTCTTTCCACATTTATTTTAAAATACCTAAAAACATCAAAAAATTCTCAAACTTTGCATTTTTGTTTCAAATATTTTTCTTAACCTGAAAATAATTTTTTATTTTATTTTTTGCATTAAAAAAGTATTTTTAAAATATTTAAATGTTATTTTTAATTAATTAATGGATTTTAATTAATTAAAAATGCATTTAGGTTTCTAAAAATCACCAAAAAATTCATGGACCATTCCAATATATTTAGAAACATTTTCAAACTCACCATACAAATTTCTTTTTTAGGTTTTATCATAATTTCATAATTTTCTGAGTTAGGGTTCTTAAAAATCAGACTTTCTAACCCTAACTTGAACAATTCATTTCTGCCTAACCATGATGACTTTGAACTTGGTTCTTCTTGCATTGTTTCACATATTGCATATAGTTTCTAGGTTATTTTTCTCATGATTTTATCTTGCATTTTCAATTTGATTTGCATTTTCCCTTTAGAAGCACCCAAAAACCCTATCAAAACTTAGGAATTTCATTACTTCCACTAGGTTAAGCTTCTGACTTCCTCCTTTGGGGTGTGATCTCATATGGGTTTAAGGTTTGTTTGAGCTTGATTTCAATTTTTTATCATGTTGATTTCTTCTGACTTCCTAATTTGGCATCTTCATTTGCATTCATCTTTGCATATCATCATCACAGGAACTTGCCATGACATTTCAAGCATTTGTATGACATCTTAGACATCTTAAGACATGCTTGAACATTTCTTGATCATTTCTTCATTCATTTTCTATGCTTTGCATCCATTACATTTCATAAACATCCATGTGTTTCCATGCTTCTAAACATGTTTCCATTGCATCTCATCCTTGTATGATCATTTATATGCATCTTGTATGACTTTGCATAATCTCATATGCCTTTTACATTTCATTTTCACTTCTGACTTTGGTCTTTACATCTCATTTCATCTCATTTCCTTTTGCTTTGTGTCTTATGCATCCATACTAACATTTCAGGAGCTTTTGGTAAGTTATCTGGAAGGTGGATTTGCCTTCACCTTCCACCTTTTCTTTTCTTTTCATTTGCATATTTACTTGTCTTGTTTCACTTATGCTTTCTCTCTTTAAGTTACTTATCTTCTTCAGGAAGTAAGTAACTTATTCTTTCTCTCCTTCTCTTTTCATCTGTTTCTTCCTTGGTGGCCTTGAAGATCTTTCCTCTTAAGCCTCATAAACCATAGGATATCCAAGCATGATAACTTTTAGGGTTTTATATAGTCCCCCTTAAATTCTTACCTTTGAGTATCCCGAGTCTCTCTTCTCATCTCTTGATCAGAGGCTAAACTCTTAAAGCTTTAGGACTTTGAATTAGGGTTATGCACGCATCCTTATCTTAGGATGGAGTGTATAACTTTAATCCTTAGTGTAAAACCTTTAATTGGTTTACACCTCTTAATCAAAACACATTAATAATCACTAAGACTTTATCTTGTAACTTGGGCCTTACATTAGGGTTCTATCTCTTCCTTATGGTTAAGAGGGACTAACCCTAGTGTTTAATGGACAAGTCCCCCTCAAGTTGTCTTACAAACTTAAAATCCACTTCTTAATCTCATACCTTAATTAAAATCCATTTACTAAAGGCTTGTTATATAATGAAATTAATCCCTAACCATGTATTAAGTTGAGGTATCTTCCTCAGCTTAAGGGTTCCCATCTATCATCCTTCTATTAGGATGGTGTAATGAGTTCACTAATATGTGATTAGAGATTAAACTCATTACTTAACACTAAACAAAAAACAAAAACATCTAAATAATTACAAGTAGGTTAATGATCTTAATCCTACATCATCATGGTAATTAAGTTGAGATGCTTATCTCATACTTAAGTAGGCTCGTTATCCCTAATCAGGGAGGATATAATGAGTTTACAAACCTTTGATTTAGGCTTAAGCTCATTATCCTATGCAAAACACCAAAAACAATAAAAAGCTGAAAACACAAAAACAAACAATAATCATCTCCTTCGGGATTTTTTTTCTCATCACACTCATTCACAAACGAGAACTCGCTTCTTCCGTATAATGCAAGACAGTTAGCACTCGAGCCAGACGAGTCATACACTTGAGCATAGACAAGCAAGCAGTTCACAGTCAAATTATTTTCAGTTTCTTTGAGTCGAACTACGGTGTCATGACTTCCTCATTGCACGTGAGGATACGTAGGCATAACTTAACAGTTATCGAACAAAAGTCTTTGTGTCTTCCCCCTCTTTCAGCATTCTTTTTTAAGCCTCAGTTCCTGAGCAATTTACCCTTTTGCACTGACACATGTACTTTCTTTCCCTAGCTTTTGCACACAGATAGCACATACACATACCCCTTTTAAGCACAATCTAGTAAGCGTGGATCCCGTCGAGTACGACGGACGATCTGGGTGCTAATACCTTCCCAGGTCGTAACCAACCCCCTTTCTCAGTTTCTTTGGTTCACAACCGTCTTATCCATCTCTTTCCAGGTTTATGCAGCATTACCTTTCCTTCGGGATAAAAATTCCTAGCTGGCGACTCTATTCAATTCAACCTCATCATCTCTCTTTTCACCGACCTTTCATGTATGCACCTTGGGACCCTGGTGTCTTTTCAGGGGAGCGATAGCTTTGCGACCCTTCTGGGGACTATCTTGCAACCAGGGCTTCTGGTTCTTTTGTGGGTTTCTCCTAGCGCTTGTTTGATTTGTGTTTATGGGGGTGTTATATGTGCTTTTGTTTATTGCTTTATTTATTACTTTCTGTACAACTTTATTTATCGCTTTCATTTACTATTTTTATGCATTTCATATTATTATCATATCATACATGTGTTGGATTTGTTGGTTTGCATTGGTGGGGGGATACTTCAGTGAGTAAGGTTCCACACCGGGAGCCTGAGTGACACATAGGATTAGAGTGGGTTCATATTTTTTCTCATTCCATTTTGGTCTGGTGCGGGGATATGAAAACACGGTTCAGACATGGGTTTCTTCTTGAGAACTCTGTGCTATGGATTTCCTGTAGTACTAGGGCTATCTGGGAAGCCTGCTAAGTCTGGATGACCTTTTTATATGACCTTCAGCATCTGAGGTGAATTATAGGAGGATCCTTTATGATTAATGTAAACATTGTACCTCCGGGTTAGAAGTGTTTACACTTCTCATAATAGATCCAAGTTTGAGGATCCTTGTTCTAGAACAATACATGTGAGTGGGTTGGGATGTTTACAGGTTTGCAGGAACCATTGGCCTCAACATACCCTGTTACTGATATTGTTTTTAAGGTCACACTATTTTGGTCTGATTCTATGAAACCCTGGACTTGTAACTCTTTATTTGAGTCCCCCACCTGGTTACTGGTTCTCTAGCCTTCATCTGGACTTATGAACTCACATGGACCCTATCAAAGTAAATAGCAGATCCAACACTTGATCACAAACCTTTGCATATCATTATGCATACATTATTTTGCATCATTTAACATGTGTCTATTTGTTTTACAGGGTATCCACATCATCTTTGGTTTGGTTTTGACTGTTCTTCTGCTCAACCATCTTCATTAGTTATCTTCATCAGAGAGCTTCTTTACCAGTTATCTTCCTTAGTTATCTTCATCAGCATCCATTGTCAGTATGGACTCATCCAGGAAGAGCAACATTACTTATCATTTCTTTGAGCACTCCCTAGCAGGCATCAGGCGGATTCAGGCACTCATCACTCCTGATCATGTCCCTTTATTCAGGGAACATTATGGTGTTATTATGGACATGATCATGGACTTGGATGCATCACAGAGGAGTATGATCCATACTTGCCTTCAGTTCTATGACCCTCCTCTCAGATGTTTCACTTTCCCAGACTTCCATATGGGTCCTTTGTTAGAAGAGTTTTCCATGTTGTTGGGTGTCCCCATCAGGAGAGGGATTCCTTTCAACCCTGAGATGACTGCTCCTAGGAATGAAGACATAGCTAAGGCTCTGTATTTGGAAACCACAATCATTGATCAACATATGACCACCAAGGTTGGAATCCCAGGCCTCCATTTGGACTTCTTGATCACTCAGGCCACCAGTCATGCTGCAGTTGGGAAGTGGGAAACTGTTTGTGCTCTCTTGGCCCTTAGCATATATGGTATCATCTTGTTTGCAGAAGAGCCTAAGTTTGTAAGCAAGAAGGCTATCCACATCTTCCGGCTGAAGAATCCAGTTCCCACCTTGCTAGGGGATTTCTACTACTCGGTGCATCATAGAAATGAGAAACAGAGGGGAAGATTAGTCAGATGTTGTGCACCTCTGTTCTACTGTTGGTTATTAAGACATTTACCAAAGGCATAAGCTTTCTTGAATCCTCATCAGTCAAGAAATTGGGTAAATAGAATGATTGCTCTCACTTCAGAAGACATCAGGTGGTGTACTCAGAGCACCAAAGGTAGAGATATAATTACAAGTTATGGGCAGTATCCCAATGTATCTCTTATTGGAATGAAGGGTTACATCAACTACAACCATTTGCTATTCAAAAGGCAGCTAGGGTATGCCTTAGTACATCCACCAAGAGAGCATGATTTGACAAAGACCCTTTTACTGTGCTGTTCAGAATAATCATGCCATCGTCCGACAAGCAGCTTGGGCTTGGGATAACATACAGACAAAAGGGACTGCCATTCTTGGCAAGTGTAACAACATAGCTTCAGCTCAGTACATGGAATGGTCTCGCATCAGAGGACAAATCACTCGCATGCCATTCACCCTAGAGGATGTGCCAGGACCATCAGCAGTAGAACCTATAGCTACAGTCAGTTTAGAGGAGTTTGAGAAGTTGAAAGAGAGGAATACCCAGCTTTCTGAAGCTTTAAAGAAGACCCACTGGGAGAGGAATGATGGTCGTCTGGACAATGAGAGGTTAGAGAAGCTCCAGATCGAGCATATAACCAAGATTGAGAAAACAAATGATTACATCAGAAAGGCCCGAGCAGGGGAGTTGGTATTGAAGAATGCTTGCAAAGAAGCCAAGATTCAAAAGGCCAGAGCTAAGCACTACTTGGAAGAAAGTCAGGCTAGGTGGATCAGGATCACTAAGGCTCGTTTGCAAGAAGATCAGAGGACACGTGTTAGGATAGAGCAGCTGGAAGCTGATGAGAAGAAGAGTCAGGAGGCTTTGCTAGCAGCACAGAAGGAAATCTCTGAGTTGAAGCTCTGGGCGGGGTTGAAGAGATCAAAAGATCAAGACAAGTATAAGAAGTTGACAAGAGCCATTTCCACCAGGAACCTTCTTATCAGGACCATCACAAAGCATCCAGTTGGACCAGTGACTGATGCTCTCCTGAAGGAAGTCAAGGAGGATGACTTTGGGCTAGATCTTTGATTTCTTTGTATTTGTATTTTATTTTGGTTGTACTTTATGTGGATTTTGTTGTATTTTGACCCACCATGGGGACTTGTTGTAATCATGAACTATGTATTTTTTGCATTTGTAATATATGGTACCTGGATTATCTTTTGGGCTTCATTTCTTTTCAACATCATCATTTCTCGAGGTCTGGAAGGTCAAAACCAAAGAACCAAACCGGATACCCTTGGAAGACAAATAAATATATTGCATTGCATACTAACTTCATTCTTTGTTTTGTAGGTGTTTTTGTTGTTGTTTTCTCACTTTGCTGTGGTTTCAGGAAACATTGCTCGTATGAGGGTTTTCCCCATCAACAGAGTTTACCGGTATCCAACCAGAAACAACCTTCTGAGCTTACAGATGGACCAAGTTCAACAAAATTTGACTGACGTAAGAACTCATATGGTTAATGAGAGAACCGAGATGAGGGCTCAGATGAACCAGTTCATGGCAGTGATGACTGGGTTGGCTCAGAGCCAAGAAAGACTGAGAGAGTTAGTCGAGCGGAAAACTCCAGAAGAGAATCATCCGGGCATTGGAGGTACTAGTAACAATGATCACGGACAACCGCGAACAAATCCGCCAGAGTTTGGGCCCCACCTCAATCCTGAATTCAATGTTATCGGAAATACCCAAGGAAATGCAGGAGGTCGTGTTCTACAAGAAGACCCTCAGGATGAACAGTTCATAGTGATTGGTGCTGGGGATGAAGCCTATGATCGTCGTCTGGACGAAATAGCGGAGAAGCTGAGATCTTTGGAATCCCAAAATTCATTGGGATTTGATGTAATGGACATGGGTCTAGTTGAAGGAGTCAGAATCCCCCACAAGTTTAAACCTCCTTGCTTTGAGAAATATAATGGTACCTCTTTTCCACGTACTCACCTGCAGTCCTTTCTGGGGAGACTAAAAGCTTATACCATGGACGAAAAGTTGTAGATGTTCTACTTCGAAGACAGTCTGACCGGGGCATCCCGTGAATGGTATTCTCACCTGTCCAGAGCAAGAGTCAGAAACTGGAAGGATTTGGATGAAGCTTTCATACGTCAGTATCAATATAACTTGGACATGGCTCCCAACAAAACTCCCTTAATTGGTATGTCACAGTCTTCAAGAGAAAGCTTCCGAGAGTATGCCCAAAGATGGAGACAACTTGCTGCTGCTGTCCAACCTCCAATGTCTGAAAGAGAGATGGTCGACATGTTTATGAACACCCTGCAAGGAGCATATATTGACAGACTTGCTGCTTTCTCGTCCATTAGCTTTACTGATGTAGTTATAGTTGGTGAGAGAATTGAGAGTTTGCTGAAGATGGGCAAAATTTCAGATAATGGTGCCAGTTCCAGCAATACAAGGAAACCTTTCGCGTGACCTCATAGGACAGGTGAGACCAACTCAGTGCATATGGGCAGGGGAAGGCCTCAATACATGCCAAGATCAGTAGCTGCTGTCACAATTTCAGCTCCAGTGCCTCAACAATAGTATCCTCCACAACCACAACACTTTCCACCACAACAACAATTTCCTCAATAGAGGTCCTATAACAACAATAACAATCAACAACAACGTCCGTTTCAACCAAGAACTTCACAAATCAATAGGTTTATTGATCCCATTCCAATGCCCTATGTTGCCTTACTTCCACAATTGTTAAAGCTCAACTTGATTGAATTGAGGACTCTGGCTCCCCCGGATCCCTAGAATCTTCCAAGAAACTATGATGTTAATGCCCGGTGTGCCTTCCACTCAAATGCACCCGGCCATACTACAGAGAAGTGCATAGCCTTGCACATGAAGGTTCAGGATTTGATTAATTCTAAGGAAGTCAACTTTGCACCCCCTCCATGTGTTACCAAGAATCTTATGCCCAGCCATGGTGGGCCTAGGATAAATGCTATTGAGGAGGAACAACCGATGAACCTAATTGACAATGTTGCAAGCATTCAGACACCTCTGCCCGAGGTTAAAGCCCAGCTTTTAAAGTGCCAAGTGTTCCCGGGTTGTGAGGCCAATTGTAAAGCTTACCAGATTCTTCAACAACATCAGCAATCATCCCTTCTTCAACATCAACAGACAACAGTTCAACACATCCTTCTGCAACAGCAACAACCATCAATGAAGACATTTCCATAATGTCTATTTACTATGATCCTGCAACAATCCCCATTCCATATTCTTTCAGCAACTCACAACAACATCTCCATCATCAGCAGCAACCTTCATCACTAGCACCATCTCCGGTCAGACCTCCTGTCACAATTTATTATGAACCTCAGACTGTCTCAATACCTTCTTCTGTAGCAATCAGTCTGGTTACTATCACAGTACCTGGACCAGTTCCATATGACAGCAGCAGTGTCATGCCTTGGCACTACAGCTCAGATTTGTATTGCAACGGAAAGAGAGTCACTCTTGACACTTCCACACCACAGATTGATAATGTGGGGGGAGGCGGAGGCTTCACCCGAAGCGGACGTCTCTTTGCCTCACAATTCCAAAGAACCAATGCTGAAGCAGAGGCTGCTGCCAAGGCTAAAGGCAAGAGTGTGGTGCTTGAAGAACCTATTACCAAGGAAACTCAGAAGACATCCTTTGACCAGAATGTAGACGAGTTCATGAGAATAATCAAGAAGAGTGACTATAAGGTTGTGGACCAGCTCCATCAGACCCCCTCCAAAATCTCTATTCTATCACTGCTAATGTGTTCTGAAGCTCACGGGAATGCACTTCTCAACGTTCTGCACGCAGCTTACGTGCCAGAGGAGATTACAGTTAATCAGCTAGAAACAGTGGTTTCAAATGTCAATACTAGCCATGGGCTAGGTTTTACTGATGTTGATCTAACTATGGAGGGTCGTAACCATAATAAGGCTTTACATATCACCTTGGAATGTAAAGGCGATGTTCTCTCTCATGTCTTGGTTGACACTGGGTCCTCTCTCAATGTTCTTCCAAAGAAAGTTTTGGTCAAATGGAATATGATGGTCTAGCATTGCGTCCAAGTAACCTGGTAGTGAGAGCCTTTGATGGTTCTAAAAGATCGGTTCTTGGGGAAATTGAGATGCATGTGGTGATTGGCCCACAGATCTTCAAAAATATCTTCTACGTGATGGACATTCAGCCTGCATATAGTTGTTTGTTGGGTTGGCCATGGATTCATGTTGCTGGTGCTGTAACGTCGACCCTTCACCAGAAGTTGAAATACGAATGGGAAGGTCAGATCATCACAATCTGTGGGGAAGAGGATATCTTCGTCAGTCATCTAGCTACATATAAGTATATTGAGATGGACGAAGAGATTCATGAGACAATGAGCCAAGGGTTTGAGGCTCTCAATGTCAATGAAGCAACAACTGAAGTGTCTGGTACTTCGATCTCCTCTTATAACCAAGCTCGAAAGGTTGTTGAAGACGGGAATGCCCAGGGCTGGGGCAAGTTGTTACAAGTTCAGATCAAGGAAGAAAAATTTGAGTTGGGTTACAAACCATCCCAACAGGTCTAAGAGGAGGCTGCTGAAGCTCCCAAATTTGTCAGTGGGGAATGCTAACCCCAGATGCAATCAACAATTATAAGGATTACTTCTGCAGAGTAATTATTATTTCCTATTTAAGCATGCATCAAGTCCTGCATCTTGCCCAAGGTGTCAAGACTCATTTTGTAATAGGGTCATGTTTGTATTTTGTGCAAATGAACGATTAATGAACAAATGGACATCTTTTGCAAACAATCTTTTTTGTCGCTCACTGTCTTTCATTTTTATTATTTTCGCACAAAGCAATAAATGGCAATGTTTTCAAAATAAATAAATCCATTCACACTTTTTCTAAACAAGATTAAAATCAATCACTAAAATAAACAAATCTCAACCCTTGTAGAGATAATCCTCCAGATCGCACCAACAACAACACTGCTACGACTTCGTATGACTTCGACAATCCGATTAATCAAGCAGATGAAGGGGTTGATAAAGACTATGAGTTGCCTGAAGAGTTGGCTAGGTTGTTAAGACAAGAGGAAAAAGTGATTGCTCCTCAATAGGAGGAGGTTGAGACCATCAATCTTGGCACTGAGGAAGATGTGAAAGAGATGAAGATCGGGGCCAGTCTGTAAGTTCCAGTGAAAGAACAGCTCATCAGCATGCTTCGGGAATATGTCGATGTGTTCGCTTGGTCCTATCAAGATATGCCAGGTCTGGATACAGATATTGTCATGCACAGGCTACCATTGAGAGAAGATTGTCCACCGGTTAAACAGAAGTTGCACCGTACTCGCCCGGATATGGCCATGAAGATTAAAGAAGAGGTACAAAAGCAGTGGGACATCGGTTTTCTCGTTGTAACTAGCTTCCCGCCGTGGGTTGCTAATATTGTACCAATACCTAAGAAGGATGGCAAGGTACGTATATGTATGGATTCCCGAGACCTGAACAGAGCTAGCCCGAAGGATGATTTCCCATTACCTCACATTGATGTATTGGTAGACAACACAACTCAGTTCTCTGTATTTTCTTTTATGGATGGATTCTCTGGATATAATCAGATTAAGATGTCACCTGAAGACATGGAGAAGACAACTTTCATCACACCTTGGGGCACGTTTTTCTACAAGGTAATGTCGTTCGGTCTGAAGAACTCCGGTGCAACATATCAACGAGTTATGGTAACATTATTCCATGATATGATCCACAAGGAAATTGAGTGCTATATGGATGATATGATTGCTAAGTCCCTTACAGAGGAAGAACATCTGGTGAATCTACTTAAATTGTTCAAGCGTCTGAGGAAGTATCAATTGAAGTTGAACCCCAACAAGTGCACATTCGGGGTACGTTCAGGTAAGTTGTTGGGTTTTATTGTAAGTGAAAAAGGAGTTGAGGTTGATCCTGACAAAGTCAAAGCTATTCAGGAAAGGCCTACACCTAAGAATGAGAAAGAATTTCGAGGGTTCTTAGGTAGATTGAACTACATCTCAAGGTTCATATCTCATCTCACTGCAACCTGCGAACCCTTGTTCAAACTGTTAAGAAAAGAACAAATAGTCAGGTGGAACGATGATTTGTAGAGAGCTTTTGACAAGATCAAAGAATACCTACAAGAACCTCCACTTCTCATGCCTCCAATCGAAGGAAGACCTCTAATTATGTATCTGACAGTGTTAGAAGAGTCAACAGGGTGTGTGTTGGGCCAGCATGACGAGTCTGGTCAAAAAGAGTATGCAATATACTACCTAAGAAAAACGTTTACCGACTGTGAACAACGTTATTCACTGCTCGAGAAAACTTATTGTGCTTTAGCGTGGGCTGCTCGCCGACTAAGACAATATATGTTGACTCATACTACCTTATTGATCTCAAAGATGGATCCAGTCAAGTACATATTTGAGAAGCCAACACTTATAGGAAAGTTTGCAAGATGGCAAATGATTCTAACAGAATATGACATTCAGTACACCTCTCAAAAAGCCATTAAAGGCAGTGTATTGTCTGACTATCTGGCTGAGCAACCCATTGATGATTACCATCCTATGAGATTTGATTTCCCTGATGAAGAAATCATGTTCTTGAAAGCAAAAGATTGTGAAGAGCCTATTCACACTGAAGGGCCTGACCCAGAAGAAACATGGACTATGATGTTTGACGAGGTAGTTAATTGCAACGGTCGTGGAGTTGGTGCAGTACTCATCACACCCAGGGGAGTCCATATGCCTTTCTCAGCAAAACTCACATTTTCCTGCACTAACAATGAAGCAGAATACGAAGCTTGTATCATGGGTCTTGAGGAAGCCATTGACCTTAGGATCAAAACCTTGAATGTATTCGGAGATTCAGCTTTAGTAATCAATTAGACCAACGGCAAGTAGTACACTCATCAGGAGCATCTGATTCCCTACCGTGACTATACGAGGAGATTGTTTACCTTCTTCACAACAGGTAAGCTTGAATACATCCCTCGAGATGAGAATTAGTTTGCAGACGCTTTGGCTACCATTTCATCCATGATCAAAGTACAAGTTGCCAATTATCTAGCTCGGATTTTAGTATCCAGACTGAATAGACCTGCATATGTATTCTCTGTAGACATTGCCACTGATAACAAGCCTTGGTTCCATGACATCAAATGCTTCTTGGAGACTCAGACATATCCACCTGGGGCATCGTCAAACGATAAGAAGACATTAAGAAGGTTGGCCGACAATTTCTTCCTCAATGCTGATGGCTCTTTGTACAAACGAAACTTCGACATGATCTTGCTCCGATATGTTGACAAGAAGGAAGCAGATCTCCTGATGCACGAAGTACATGAAGGTTCTTTCGGTACCCATGCCGGAGGATATGCAATGGCAAAGAAGTTATTGAGATCGGGTTACTATTGGATCACAATGGATGCAGATTGTTGTGCCTATGCCAGAAAATGCCACAAGTGCCAGATCTACGTAGATAAAGTGCATGTGCCTCCGAACCCTTTGAATGTAATGTCTTCACCTTGGCCCTTCTACATGTGGGGCATTGATATGATTGGAAAGATTGAACCGACTGCTTCAAATGGTCACAGATTCATCCTGGTAGCCATTGATTACTTCACCAAATGGGTTGAAGCAGCTTCATATGCAAACGTCACCAGAAAAGTGGTAGCTAGATTTCTGAAGAGGGATATCATTTGTCGGTATGGAGTTCCCGAGCGAATCATTACTGATAATGGTTCCAATTTGAACAACAAGATGATGGCGGAACTTTTCCGGGATTTCAAAATTCAATATCACAACTCTTCTCCTTACAGGCCAAAGATGAATGGCGTTGTTGAGGCAACCAACAAGAATATCAAGAAGATTGTGCAAAAGATGGTAGTCACCTACAAAGACTGGCATGAAATGATACCATTTGCCTTGCATGGGTACTGAACCTCTATCATAACATCTATTGGGGCAACACCTTATCGGCTTGTATATGGTATGGAGGTTGTCCTACCTGTTGAAGTTGAACTACCCTCCTTACGGGTAATGATGGATGTGAAACTGGATGAAGCAGAATGGGTCCGGTCTCGATATAATCGACTGAATCTGATTGAAGAAAAAATATTAGCAGCTATCTGTCATGGACAGTTATATTAAAAGCAAATGAAGAAAGCCTTCGATCAGAAAGTTAGACCTTGGGAATACCAAGTGGGAGAGCTTGTTCTGAAAAGACTTCTTCTTCCTCATACAGACCACAGGGACAAATGGACGCCAAACTACGAAGGCCCATTCATAGTAAAGAAAGTTTTCTCTAGTGGGCACTGATGTTCACTACCATGGATGGCGAGGATTTCTTATCTCCTGTGAATTCAGATGTAGTTAAAAAATACTTTGCATAAAAGACCCGCTGGACATAAAAACAGAATGTAAGTCCAGGCAAAAATAGGGCATCTCGGCGAGTCAAAAACAGAATAAAAGACTCGGGCAAAAATAAGGGGAAAATTAAAAAATGTGTACACCCGCTGAGTTGAAAAGCCACATCGGACAGCTCAGGCAAAAATGGGTATCCCGGTGGATTGAAAACCCGAAAGGGCAATCCACGCAAAATCAGGGAAAAAGAGAACAACCACATTCTGAATTCGTCTGTATCACTCACAACATGGCAAGCTTCGAAAGGATAAAGCATCAGTCAAAATCAACCCTCTTCAGAAAGCAAGATAAGAAGAACGTCAAGGTCATACGGGTCATAGCAAAGGAAGCTCACTGGAACTTTATTTTCAACATTGCCAACACTTTTATTTTCTCAATTTACAACAATCTCCTCCTTTCAGGGGATTCGCTTCTTTGACTGTACTTGCCTATTCAGGGCACACACATTAATAAAATCATAATTTTCAGTCACACTTTGTTTTGTACATTTTTGTTTCGTTTGCAAAATGTCCAAAGTTCATAATACAACACTTGCATAAAACATATGAGCCATTTTAATAAATGCTTGCAGGAAATATGTTACTTTCAGGTAAACCTAACTCCTATGACGGAATCGGGTTGAGGATACTGTTGCACCCCAAAATTTGCCCTCACAATATAAGACTTTGTGTGCTAAGAAGGTCCACAAGGTTCACAATGCTTACAAGACCTTTCATGAGGTTCATGAAGTCTACAAGATACTTTATGAGGTTCACAAGATTCACAATGCTTACAAGACCTTTCATGAGGTTCATGAAGTCTACAAGATACTTTATGAGGTTCACAAGGTTCACAAGGTTCACAATACCTCCCATGAGGTTCACAAGACATTTTATGATGGTTCACAAGGTTCACAAAGTTCACAATTGGTCAGAAGAGTTGACAAATCCCTCAGACAATGCACCTCCTAAGCAGTGCATCCAAAACTAGGGTTTTGACTTTAATCAGGCTAAATGAACTTCCAAGACTTCAAGTGAGCTTCATAACATCTTATATGTGTGTAAGAACCCCCATGAAAAGTTTCAAGACTTTTCTCAAAAGTTTGCTCAGTCAGATGATCAGATAGGTCAAAATCAGTCAAAGCAGTTAAAAAGTCAAACTAAGGTCAAATGTGGTCAAACCAAAGTCAAACTTCATGATTTTTTGCCAACATCAAGTATATGAAGTAAAATTCATCATTTGATCAAGGGTTGATCATGATTCATCAAGGAGATTTCAGATCATCAAGAATCAGGAGTTTCTAAATTAGGGTTTCCTCAGTAAAAGTCAACTGAACTTTGACCAGCCATAACTTTCACATGCTTCATCACCAAGTTTCCATCCAAAGCTCATTTTGAAGGAAATTTAATTCTCTACAACTTTGTGTCTCACAAGCCAAGCCCAAAAATTCTTCATTTGGAAGGTATGAGCTAAGACATTATAGGTCCTTTTGAAAGTCAACAAAAAGTCAACAACTTCAAAAGGGCATAACTTGATAATGGTAAATGATATGGACATGAAACCAGTGGGGTTGGTTAGAGGACTCTTCAAGATTTCCAAAATGTCCAAGAACACTCTCATAGCATTAAAATTGAAGGATATGTGCCCTTGCAAAGTTGGGAAATTTTTGGTTGGTTTATGAAGAAAATGGAGGTCTAAAACCAATTTCTTCTAAATGGGCTTGCCATATGATGACCCAATCCATACTATAACCTCATGCACGACCCAAGTCAACAAAAATCAGATTTTTTATCATTTTATTTTTATTTATTTTTATTTAATTCATTAAAAATCATTTTAAATTAAAATAAAATATAAAAGTCAAAGATTTAAATATGATTGAGCTTCTAGAAATTCATTAAGATGATTGGCATCAAAGTAGTAAGAAGATCATGTTGATTGGCCTAAAATAGCAAGTGTTTATGCAAAAATATTTGATTTTTAAGGCTTATCTTTTTGAATCTTTTTGGATCAAATTCTTCACACAACAATCAATCTTTTCTGACCTAATTCACTGCTCTATAAGTACTTGAGACAACCCTAATGACAAGCCACGTTTTTTCCAGCCTCAAGAGTAAGTTTCACAAACCAAAAAATCATCCAAAAATCAATTTTCGGGTTCTTCATTTGAGGACATTAGAAGGTATTCTAAGGACACAGCAATGATCCCTAAGCTTCACTGAATGTGTACCAATGTTCATATGCATCCATAACACCTTAAATCATTCAAACCGAATCAAACTTTATTCTTGAATATGAGTTTTTCGATTCCATATATTTACTTGATTTAAATGAAATTTGATGATTTTTTGATGTTTGTGATGATGATAGGAATGTTTCTGGACAGTAACCTTGAAGCTTGGTACCCCCAATCGTATTTCACCATTGTTAGGGTTTGAATGGCCGAATTAGGGTTTTACGATTTAGACAATATAAACAAATTCTAACAACGTGGATTGATTGTGTGAACCATAAGGAACTCATTGGTATAAACAATTTGATGTAATTGTACTGTTTGTTTGGTGTTTGAATTTCGCAGGACATGAACATAGAAGAACTTGTATGAAATTTCGCAGGAAAAGTTGTATTAATTTGCCCAGGTAATATGAAGAAGATGAAGGCCCTGCGCGCGCGTTTCTGGAATTTGAATTTGATTTTAATATTTTTATGTTTTGTTTCTGTTTAATATCACAAGCTAATGCTTGTCCCAGTGGTGAAGCAGGCGCGTGTGTTGTTGAATGGCAGGGGTTCGAATCCTGGCTGTGACAAGTTTTTACGTTTTTTTCTTTTATCCATTAAATGTAATATATTATGAATTGTAGTTGTTTCATAGACAGGTGCGCTCTCCCAGCAAGAATGGTAACGTGTTTGTGTGATTGCTTGCAAGGTCCTGGGTTCGATTCCCCCAGGCCTTTTGTTTTTCTCTCTTTTTTTTCCTGATTTTCAGGGTTAAGGCATAAAAACAATTTGACTCACTCTTCTTTCACCTGCGCGCGCGCTGGCCTGGTGGTATGTGTTGTAGGTCTGGGTATTGGCAAGCAAGGTGTCCTGGGTTCAATTTCCAGCCAGGTAAGTTCCAATTTTTTTTGTTTTATTTAATTTGTTTTGCTAATTATATTAATATTAATTAGATATAAGTATGCTTAATGTATGATTAAATAATTCTAGAAAAAATAATATGTAAATATTTGGTAATTTGTTTTTTAATTCTAAACCTAGTTTATTATCATATATTAAAAATTAAAAAAAAAATATGTATATAATAATTAGATTAATATTTGATATTTTTATATATAAACTCAATTTATTTTTATAAACCCTAAAAAATATATAAAACCCTAATAACTTTCCAACCCTAATTTTTTCTTCTTCTATTTTAATATTATTATTGGTATATATTATGTTTATAATTTAATTAAAATTCTTGATTTAATTTTTTGTTTATAATTTAAAATTTTGTACATAAATTTGTATATAAATTAAAATGCTCAATTTTTTTTAATGAAAATATTCACTAATTGTTTAGACATGTAAATAATTTCTAAAAATTGCAAATTTAATAATTATAATTTATTTCTCATAATATGTTCATAATTGGTTTAATTTTTAATATGATTGTTTGTATTCTCTTACTAACTTTTAAATTTTGTTTATTATAATATTTTTGTTTATTTTATTATTATTATTATTAATTATGTTTATATGATTATTACTAACCCCATTTTTTTTTTAAATTGTTATTATTATTATTACTACTAACCTAATTATAATTGCTTATTTATTTACTTTGCTTATCTATTTTGCTTATTTATTTATTTATTTATTGCTTTATTATTATTTTTGTAATTGCTCCTGGATGTAATATTTTTATAATGTTTATTATTTATTTTATGCCATGGTTAGTAAATAGGGAGTGTAACATGTATTTTTATTTAAAATTAATTTAGATCACTTAATTTAAAGATAAAATATTAAATTGTACACTCACACACATAAGTCGATCTTTGATCGCCATCTCACTTTCTAGGGTTACCTCTCATTGTTGCCTAATTAAAAGGTCAAGTAGGGTGTATAAAGCAAAAAGTCCCTCAAAGTAAAGTCATCTAGTCCCTTAACAATAAAAGATCAAGTCCCTTAACGGTTGCCTTCGTAATGATCTTGTCCCTTTTGAATAATGATGACAATCCCTCCAAAATTGCTTAATACTCCCTACAGTTGCCTACATTAACAGATGACCCTTACTTGTCCCTTACATCCAAGGTAATGACTACCTATTCCTTAATAATAGGGATAGTCTTACCACTTAAAGGATTCAAGAACAGAAAAGACTTAAAATTTAGGGTAGGTTCCTCATAGTTACTTGCTCACTCTTCAAACTTTTCAAACACTTCACACTTCAAACAATTTTTCAAACAAAGGTTTTTTACGCATCCGTACATGGATCATTATCAAACTCTTATGAAAATTTTTATTCACACACTTCACATTTTCAAAAACATTTTAAAGTGAGCTAAGTAACTAAGAGCCCATGGATAACCATGGATGTAAAGGGTGCTAACACCTTCCCTTTACATAACCTACCCCCCGGACCCAAAAATCTTTTTAAAAGGTCTTTCCTGTTCTTTTATGCCTTTCCTTTGGATAAAATAAAAGTCGGTGGCGACTCTTGCTATCCGCAACATAATTAAAGTCAGTTCTCCCACCGTGTTACAGAACTGGCGACTCTGCTGGGGATTTCGTAAAAGAGGGGTACCCTTAGGAATTAGATCACTTTAAATTGTTTGCCTTGTTTGCTTTATATTATCTTGTTGGGCTCTTATGTGTGAAAGATCCTAACCCGGATCTAGTGTACCTTAGGTAAATGGCAATAGACCAAGGAAACTGTACGACGTATATCGATATGGTTGATCTGGTGGCCATAGTTAGTGTGACTTCTTGGTTGGTGCTTATGTTCCTTAAGTCAAGTTAAGGATAATATGAGGCTGCCATATGTTGTCAATGCACTAACTAACTTTTAGAACCCTAGTTATCCCATCTTAGCCTTTAGAAAGTAGTGAGATAACCGGCTTTGGTGCAGACTGAAGCTGGTTGATACTCGATACTACGCTCATTGAGATTCTAAACTCGGAGGGTTTTGGTTGGCAAGTAAGTTGCCTACTGAACAACCACCCTTGTGAAGGATCAATGATATTGAGATCCCTTAGAACCTGGTTACTTTATAGGACAGGATGAACCATCTAAACTTCAGGGGAGGGTACTTACCTTTGAACCTCATGCAAGCCTTTAAACCTAGGGCTATGGTGTGACTTGTTTGTGTGTGCCACATGTTTGTGATTGAGCATAACATCATGACATCATCATGCATCATAAGCATAGCATTTTCACTAACCATTTCAAGGGCCAAAGGATTTATCTTTGTTCTTTGTTGCAGGTCATGGCTTCTGCTCGTAGAAACACTATCAGGATCAACTTTGTAGGGATACCTACAAAGCTTAAAGAGTTGGTTTCTCAAGTGTCTGATCATTCCCAGTTCATCAAGAGACATGGTCACCTATTGGATCTAGTCACCTCAGGATTCAATGAAGACATGATGAGTGTCCTGTTTCAGTTCTTTGATCCTAAGCACCATTGCTTCACGTTCCCTGACTATCAGCTGGTTCCTACAATGGAAGAGTTCTCTAAACTTCTGGGTATACCTGTTCTTGATCAAAGACCCTTCACAGGCTTGGAGAAGGAGCTTAAACCAGAGGTCATTGCTGCAGCCCTACATCTGAAGAAGTCTGACATTGTTCTAGAAACGAGAAGCGGAGTTAAGGGTATTCTTGCCAAGGTGTTAATAGAGAAAGCTCAGGTGTTCTTGAAGGCCATGAGCTATGATGCTTTTGAGGAGATCTTAGCCTTGCTGATTTATGGCTTAGTATTGTTCCCCAATCCAGATCAGTTCATAGACGTTCATGCCATCAACATATTCTTGAGTCACAATCCAGTGCCTACATTGCTTGGAGACATCCTACATTCTCTTCATACTCGTACTACAAGGGCACGAGGAACTTTGATGTGCTGCATACCTTTGCTGTCTAGGTGGTTTATTTCTCACCTTCCTCGCTCAGTGATGAAGAATGAACAAGGGTTCAGGTGGTCCAAGAGAATTATGTCACTCTCTCATTCAGATATTCATTGGTGCTCCAGATCTATGGAGAATGTCACTATCATTGACCGTTGTGGGGAGTTTCCTAATGTGCCACTTCTAGGCATAAGAGGAGGCATTACCTACAACCCCTCTCTAGCTTTACGACAGTTTGGTTATGCTCGGAGTGATGGCCCACATGACATGTTGATTCAGGGCATTGTGTTTGACTACGACAACGATCTTCAAGGTTACCGTCAGAGATTTATACGAGCATGGGGAAAAGTAAACAGGGTTGACAGCAAGACTTTGGAGCCTAAGTACACTATTCCTATGGAGGCTTATCTCAGATGGGTGCAATCTCGTTCTCAGACTCTCATGATTCCATATCCTGCTATTCTGCCAGTTACCATGGAACTTGTCGCTGAAGGAGACACTACTTATACCATCCTTCACCCAGACATGCCTACTGACATAGAAGACTTGCAGAGATCCTGGATCCAACTGAAGGAGCAAAGGAATACTTTCGAGGCTCATTACAAAGCAAGCCAAGAAAGAATCCTGGAACTAACAAAGCAACTTCACGAGGAGCGGAATCTCAACTCATACCTCAACACAAAGAGGAAACGTCCATGGGAGACTTAAAACCCCATCTCTTGTATTTATTTCATTTCATTTTCTGTAAGCCCAAGAGGCAAAACAAATTTATTACTAATAAAAGTTTACCTTCGTGTTTGTTTAAGCAAATTTAAATCCTACGGTCCTTGAAAACATTGCATACGCATTCACATATCATATCATTACATCACAGGTTTATAATTGTGCACAGGTTTCTTATCTTCTCGCTGTTTATTTCAGCAATGGCTCTTGAACAAACAGTTAAGGATCTCCAGGCACAAAATGCACAGTTCCAAGAGCTGATCCTGAATCTGTCCAAGGGGCAGGATGAATTGAAGACACTGCTGGCCAAGAAGACTAAGAAGACTAGAAGGTCAGGTGGCCTGATCAACATGGGAAGAAGGTTCAAAGGTCTTGCCAAGACCAAAGAACCAGTTGAAGATTATGAGTCTGAAGAGTCTGAAAAAGAGGGAGGCAGTCTCCATATCACTATGGGGGACTCTGATTCTGAGGCTAATTACTACCATGAGCCTAGTGAAGACAAATTCAAGATGCTGGTGGATAGATTGGATGCTATGGAGTTACAGAAGTCTTCTGGGCTGGATTTTGAAGATTTGAGTCTGATATCTGGGGTAGTCATACCCATGGGTTTCAAGGTTCCTACCTTTGTTGTTTATGATGGGGTCTCTTGTCCCAAGCTACATCTGAGGTCTTATGTCAGAAGAATCCAACCTCACACTGCTGATAAAAAGTTATGGATCCATTTTTTCCAAGAGAGCTTATCTGGAGCTCAATTGGAGTGGTATTATCAGTTGGAGAGTGTCAACATCAGAGATTGGAATGATCTTGCTGAAGCTTTCTATAAGCAGTATCAATACAATGTTGATTTAGCTCCCACTCGCATGCAGCTGCAAAGCATGTCTATGGGTGCCAAAGAAAGTTTCAAGGAGTATGCTCAGAAGTGGAGAGATTTAGCTGGAAGAGTTCAACCCCCTTTAACTGACAGGGAATTGGTTGATATGTTCATGTGTACGCTGAATGGTCCTTTTTACAGTCATCTCATTGGAAGCTCATCATCTGGCTTCACTGAGTTGATAATGACAGGAGAGCGTGTGGAAAATGGTATAAAGAGTGGCAAGATCCAAGTGGGTACTTCTTCATCAGGTACTGCAAAGAAGCCTCCCACTGGGAAGAAAGAATCCAATGATGTTTATGGTCATCCTGATCGTAACAGAAGGCATCAGTCTGTGAGTGCAGTTCATATTTCAAATCCAACTCCTGCAACAACAGAGCAGCCACAGGGCAACCAACAGAGGGCTAGAAGGCAGTTCACTAAGATCAACATGTCAATGGCTCAGGCATTGCAACACTTGTTGAAGGCTGAACTTATTACTCTGAAAGAGGCTCCTCAGAATCCTAATGTTACCTCACCCAGGTACAATCCAAATGCACGATGTGCATATCATTCAAACTGTCAGGGACATGATACTAATAACTGCTGGGTCTTGAAGAACAAAATTCAAGATATGATTGAGGCTGGAGAGATTGAGTTTGACCCTCCGGGTACTCCAAATGTGATTACGGCTCCAATGCCAAATCATGAGAAGACTGTCAACGCCATTGATGAAGATTCACATATTTCCTCAGTTGCAGATTTGGTTACACCATTATCTGTTATCAAGAAGAAGTTAGTACAAGCTGGGTTCTTTCCGGGTTGTCGCGAAGATTGTGTCTATTGTGAGTATAATCCAGATAGTTGTTGGAGGTTGAAGGACGGAATTCAACGCCTCATGAATAATTACACCATAGTATTCGAGAGGACACCACCTTCTGTGGAGAGTATGGTGGATCATATTACTAAAGGTAGGAAGACTGAAGAGGTTGATATGGTTGACAAAGTGCCGGTGAGGATCACTTCCAAAGGTCCTATTAAAATCACCCATAAGGGTCCAATTAAGATTACTGCTGAAGGCCCTGTGAAGATTGTTGCTGAAGCTAAGGTGGATCCTATGGTCATTACTACTCCTGGTCCTATTCCGTATACGTCTGATAAAGTTGTGCCTTGGCATTATGGGTCTGATGTTTACATACATGGTGTTAAGCAAGAACCCTTAGCTGATGTGCCTGTTGATGTTGATAATATTGCTGGATCTAGTAAGATCACACGAAGTGGAAGAGTCTTCTCTCCTCCAGTGACTTCCAAGAATGCAGTTACTCCTGCTGCTACCTCCACCACTGATGCTCGGGGTAAAGGTCCTGTTATTGAACCAGTACCTACTGATGTGCCAGCTGCTGATGATCTTGCTAAGCAGATGGAAGAAGTATTGAAGATCATTCGTAAGAGTGATTATGATATTGTTGATCAGTTGGGGCACACACCCTCCAAGATTTCCATGCTGTCTTTGTTGTTATGTTCTGAAGTTCATGCCAAGGCTTTGATTAAGTTTCTGAAGACTGCTCATGTACCCAATGCAATTTCTGTTGACCAGTTTGAGAATTGTGTTGCCCACCTGACTTATGATAATGGGTTAGGTTTCTCTGATGCTGACTTGACTCCTGCCAAGAGGGATCATAACAGGGCCCTGCATATCTCAATTGAATGCAGGGGCACTACCCTGTCGCATGTATTGATAGACAATGGTTCCTCTCTGAATGTGTTGCCCAAAGAAGTCCTGAACAAGCTGAGTCCTGAAGATGTTGTGCTGAAGCCCAGTAATATAGTGGTGAAGGCTTTTGATGGTTCGAGAAGAGTGGTGCATGGAGAAATTGATCTCCCAATCAAAGTTGGTTCTCAAGTTTTCAATGCTACATTTTATGTTATGGATATTCGTCCTTCGTACTCTTGTTTGCTGGGTCGTCCCTGGATCCATGGGGCAGGTGCTGTAACCTCTACATTACATCAGAAGCTGAAATATCCGGTGGGAGGAAAGGTTGTTACTGTCTATGGAGAGGAAGAATATTTTGTCAGCCATGTGAACACCTTCAAGTATCTGGAAGTGGAAGGTGAATATGTGGAAACTCCGTGTCAGACGTTTGAAGTGGTTCCCTGGATTATTAATGATTATGAAGCTCCTCCGGTTGTCAAGAAAGTTCCTGTGGTTACCAGAATACCTCCAACAATGGCCTCCCTTAAAGATGCTAGAGTTGTGGTGGATGAAGGTGGTTGTACTATTTGGGGTCAGCTTCCTGATATCCCATACAAGTCTGACAAATTTGGTTTGGGTTTCACTGCAGAGTCCCAGAAGGTTGTTCGTCGTGCTCGTGCTGTTCGTATCACCAATCAAGGGGTTATGAAGAACCAGATCAATGTTGTGGGTGATTATGATGAAGACTACAACCTGGATGCTTGGATTTTTCCTACTATGGGTGCTGGACTCAATAATTGGAAAGCTGAAGATGTTATCCCTATCTCCTTTAGTCAGGAGTAAATACTATTATTGTGTTATTGCTTTTAAGTTTGTAATTTCTTGAACAATTGAACTCTTAAGCCTTGTGCCTTACCCGGGGCACAATGGTGTGCTTGTTACAGGATGTCATTTCATTTGCATACTTCATTCAATAAAAATCAGTGGACGTTTCGTTTTCGTAAATATTGTGTTCTTTGTCTTTCTTTTCTTTTATTTTTGCTTTGTCAGCTATGTGTTCTTACACACACCCACATCACTAAAATGCAGATCCTCATCCACTCTGGATCCTGTTGATAACAGTTCTACTATTGCCAATTATAATTTCGAGAATCCGATCTATCAAACTGAAGATGGAAATGAGGATGATTGTGAAGTACCTGTAGAGCTTGCTAGGTTGTTACAACAAGAAGAGAAAGCTATACAGCCACATGAAGAGCCAGTCGAAGTTGTGAACTTGGGAACTGAAGAAAACAGGAAAGAGGTCAAGATAGGGGCTGAATTAGAGGATAGTGTCAAGAGCAGATTGATTCAGATGTTACGTGACTATGTGGAGATCTTTGCTTGGTCTTACGAAGATATGCCAGGGTTAGATACAGACATTGTGGTTCACCGTTTACCAGTAAAAGAAGATTGTCGTCCCAAGAAGCAGAAGGTTCGTCGTATGCGTCCTGAAATGTCAGAGAAGATCAAGGCAGAGGTAATGAAACAGTTTGATGCAGGGTTCTTAGCAGTGACTTCTTATCCTCAGTGGGTAGCAAATGTGGTACCAGTGCCTAAGAAAGATGGTAAGGTACGTATGTGTGTGGACTACAGAGATTTGAACAAGGCCAGCCCCAAAGATGATTTTCCACTTCCTCATATTGATGTTCTGGTAGACAACACTGCTCAGCATAAGGTATTCTCTTTTATGGATGGTTTCTCTGGTTACAATCAGATCAAGATGGCACCTGAAGATATGGAGAAGACAACATTTGTTACACAGTGGGGCACTTTTTGTTATAAGGTGATGCCATTTGGTTTGAAGAATGCAGGGGCAACATATCAGGGTGCTATGGTGGCTTTGTTTCATGATAAGATTCATCATGAGATAGAGGTATATGTGGATGATATGATAGCCAGGTCCCAGAATGAAGAGCAACATCTTGATCATTTGCATAAATTGTTTGAGAGGTTGAAGAAGTACTAGTTGAGATTGAACCCAAACAAGTGTACTTTTGGAGTTAGGTCTGGTAAACTCCTGGGCTTCATAGTCAGTGGAAAAGGTATTGAAGTGGATCCTGCAAAAGTAAAAGCTATACGAGAGATGCCAGCTCCCCGTACTGAGAAGGAAATTAGAGGTTTCTTGGGACGATTGAATTACATTGCAAGATTTATTTCCCAATTAACTGTCATCTGTGAGCCAATCTTTAAGTTTCTGAAGAAAGACCAGGTGATGGAATGGAATGATGAATGCCAGATTGCCTTTGATGAAATCAAGAGATATCTGCTGGAACCACCAATTTTGATGCCAACAGTTGATGGAAGACCCTTGATTATGTACTTAACAGTGCTAGACAACTCAATGGGGTGTGTGTTGGGGCAACATGACGAGTCTGGTCGAAAAGAGTAGGCAATATACTACCTTAGCAAAAAGTTTACCGACTGTGAAACAAGATACTCACTGCTCGAGAAAACTTGCTGCGCTTTGGCATGGGCTGCTCGCCGACTAAGACAGTATATGTTGACCCATACTACCTTGTTGATTTCGAAGATCGATCCAATCAAATACATATTTGAGAAACCTGCTCTCTCCGGAAGAATAGCAAGATGGCAAATGATCTTGACAGAATATGACATACAATATACTACTCAGAAAGCAATTAAAGGAAGTGTTGTGGCTGATCATTTGGCTCACCAAGCAGTGGATGATTATCAGTCAATGAGTTTTGAGTTCCCCGATGAAGACATTATGATTATTACCAAAGAACTTGGACAATATGACGGACCTGAGCAAGGATCCCGATGGATTATGGTTTTTGATGGTGCCTCTAATGCACTTGGTAATGGTGTTGGTGTTGTGATTAGTTCCCCTGAAGGTTGTCATACCCCGATTACTGCCAGACTTTGTTTCTATTGTACCAATAACATGGTTGCGTATGAGGCATGTATCCTGGGTATTAAAGCTGCTATTGATATGAAGATTCAGTTCCTTGATGTGTATGGAGATTCAGCCCTGGTAGTAAGTCAAATTAAAGGAGATTGGGATACCAAGCATGATAATCTAATTCCTTACAGAGAGCATGTGTTGTCTTTGATCACACATTTCAAAGAGATTACCTTTGGACATATTCCACGAAGAGAGAATCAGTTGGCAGATGCCTTAGCCACCATGGCATCCATGTTTGAGATCAGCTGGGATGATGAAGCTCCCAAGATTACTATTGATAGATTTGAAAAGCCTGCATACTGCAATGAGATTGACACTGAAGGGGCAAAGGAGAAGCCTTGGTTCTATGAAGTGAAAATATATCTTGAAGCTCAGGAGTTCCCTGAAGGAGCATCTGTCAAAGATAGGAAATTTCTGAGAAGGTTTTCTGCCAAGTTCTTTTTGGGTAATGGAATTTTGTACAAGCATAATCATGATTCAACTTTGCTTTGTTGTGTGGATAAGAAGGAAGCAACAGAAATTATGGAAGATATGCATGATGGGATCTTTGGCACTCATTCTAGTGGTCATACTATGGAAAAAAAGATATTGAGAGCAGGTTACTATTGGTCTACCATGGAAGCTGATTGCTATCAACACTCCAGAACATGTCACAAATGTCAAATTTATGCTGATAAAGTACACATACCTCCATCACCATTGAATGTGTTGACTGCTCCTTGGCCCTTTGCCATGTGGGGCATTGATATGATTGGTGAAATCAAGCCTACTGCTTCTAATGGGCATCGTTTCATCCTGGTTGCTATTGATTACTTCACGAAGTGGGTAGAGGCAGCTTCATTTGCATCTGTTACTAAGAATGTTGTGGCTCGATTCATTAAGAATAATCTCATATGTAGGTATGGCATCCCTGAAAGGATTATTACTGACAATGGCTCTAATCTGAACAACACTATGATTACTGATCTCTGCACGCAGTTCAAGATTAAGCATCACAACTCTTCGCCATATCGTCCGAAGATGAATGGGGCAGTTGAAGCTGCTAATAAGAACATTAAGAAGATTGTACAGAAGATGACTGTTACTTACAAGGATTGGCATGAGATTTTACCATTTGCTCTTCATGGTTATCGTACTGCAATACGTACTTCAACAGGGGCAACCCCATTCTCCTTGGTCTATGGTATGGAAGCAGTTTTGCCCATTGAAGTTCAGATCCCCTCTCTAAGAATTATGAAGGATGCAGGTTTGGATGAAGATGAATGGATTCAGACTCGACTTGACCAGATAAATTTGATTGATGAGAAGAGGTTAGCAGCAGTTTGTCATGGCCAGATGTATCAGAAACGAATGATCAAAGCTTTTAATAAGAAGGTTAAGCCAAAGATATATCAGGCCGGTGACTTGGTAATCAAGCGTATCATATTACCACAGGGTGATCCTAGGCGCAAGTGGACTCCTACATATGAAGGACCATTTGTAGTCAAAACAGTATTTTCAGGAGGTGCCATGATACTTACTACTATGGATGGTGAAGACTTCCCACAGCCTGTAAACGCAGACATAGTTAAAAAATACTACGCATAAAGAGAGACCCGCTAGGTTGACAGGCCTAGGCAAAAATAAGGGCATCCCGGCAAACCAAAAGGGTTTGGGCAAAAATTAGGGATATATATAAAAAGATGTACACCCGGCAAGTCGAAAACCTGAAAAGGCGGCTTGGGCAAAAAAGGGTATCCCGGTGGATTGAAAAGCTGAAAGGGAAATCCAGGCAAAAGTTAGGGATTGAAGCGTATGACTATGTCTCATTTGGATCACTCATAAAACTGCAACCAGTTGTGTTACTTAATCAAGCTCGAACAGATAAAGCTTAATCCAATTGTTTCCGTCTCAACAGCAGAAGATGAGATACTTGAAGATAATGGCAATAGTAGAATTGAAACTCAATAGGATTATTTCCCACGTAGCTGATTCTCCTTGTTTTGTAAAAACTTTATGACAAAGTCCTCTTACTAGGATTTATGTCTCCTTGTACAAACTTACCCATGTATGGGTTACTCTTTGATATACATAAAATTTCATTTCTGAATCCAGATTTACTTTTACCCTATTTACATAAGCGAAACGTCCATTGGTTGTGTTTGAATGTATGTATGCTTTTGAATATGATTGATGTTTACCAGAAATGCATGTATGCTTAATATGATTGATGTTTACCAGAAATGCATGAAAATGCAATAATAGTATTTACTAAGGACGAACAAGGGAAGGATTTCAACAAAGCTTTGCCGGTTCATCTCTAACAAAACAACTACAAACCCTCAGTAGGGCAAGTCCATCTTCATAAAGTCACATCTCCCCTGGAATTTATATCCATCTCTTTTATCCTCATACGGATATTCGAAAATTTACTTTCCAATAAGAGTACGACGAACGAAGACGAGAGGTTATATATACTTTGCTATCCCCAGCAGACGGGAGGTTATATATACCTTATTAGCCCCAGCAGACGGGAGGTTATATATACTTTACTATCCCCAGCAAACGGGAAGTTATGTATAATATATTATCAAACAAGATGGGAATAAGTTCCTCATATCCTTCAGCAACAAATCGGGATTTATTTTCCCTGGCCAGCAGTTGTTATACGAAGATATCCAGACGCTTCCGGCAGCATCATATCGTACATACATCATTTACATCATACCATAACATACATATCCATAGATACATAGTGCATTACTTAAGTGCATCATACTATACATGCATACATAATGCATAAACTAATGTTATCATACAGGATGCTACCTTGTTTTCAGGTTAATTCTCCAGCAGACAAATTTCATTAACAAATTGTGACAATTGGGCCGTTGTTTATCTTCCCAAAGGTTATCATTCCCTCAAGACTGCTTTATCCTCCTGAAAGCTATCATCATTACCCCAGGATTGCTTCATCCTCCTGAAAGCATATCATCCCTCAGGATTGCTTTATCCTCCTGAAAGCTTATTATTACCTCAGGACTGCTTCATCCTCCTGAAAGCATATCATCCCTCAGGATTGCTTTATTCTCCTGAAAGCATATTATCTCCTCGGGACGTTGTCTATCTTCCCGAAAGCTAACACCCCTACCTCAGGACTGCTTTAACCTCCTGAAAGCATATTCATACCTCAGAACGTTGTTCATCTTTCTGAAAGCATATCATTATCTCAGGACTGCTTTAACCTCCTGAAAGCATATTCATACCTCAGAACGTTGTTCATCCTTCTGAAAGCATATCATCACTTCAGGATGTTGTTTATCCTCCTGAAAGCATATTATCAATCCCTCAGGACTGCTTTATCCTCCTGAAAGCTATCATTATACCTTCATATTTTGGACTGCTTTATCCCCCAAGAAATGAATCAGAAGAATTTTTCTTCAAGTGGCATCTTTAAGCCCACTCAAGCATATTCAACTAGTCACCTGTATCACTCTACGCACTGGTGAGTGCAAATTTTTGGGCTTTTGTGTTCAATCCCCTTCAACCTTCCAGGTCACGACTGGCAAATACACCAATCTAACCCCTCAGGTTTCAGAAAATTGAACAGGGGCAGCTGTTGCACCCCAAAATTTGCCCTCACAATACAAGACTTTGTGTGCTAAGAAGGTCCACAAGGTTCACAAGATTCACAACGCTTACAAGACCTTTCATGAGGTTCATGAAGTCTACAAGATACTTTATGAGGTTCACAAGGTTCACAAGATTCACAATGCTTACAAGACCTTTCATGAGGTTCATGAAGTCTACAAGATACTTTATGAGGTTCACAAGGTTCACAAGGTTCACAATACCTCCCATGAGGTTCACAAGACATTTTATGATGGTTCACAAGGTTCACAAAGTTCACAATTGGTCAGAAGAGTTGACAAATCCCTCAGACAATGCACCTCCTAAGCAGTGCATCCAAAACTAGGGTTTTGACTTTAATCAGGCTAAATGAACTTCCAAGACTTCAAGTGAGCTTCATAACATCTTATATGTGTGTAAGAACCCCCATGACAAGTTTCAAGACTTTTCTCAAAAGTTTGCTCAGTCAGATGATCAGATAAGTCAAAATCAGTCAAAGCAGTTAAAAAGTCAAACTAAGGTCAAATGTGGTCAAACCAAAGTCAAACTTCATGATTTTTTGCCAACATCAAGTATATGAAGTAAAATTCATCATTTGATCAAGGGTTGATCATGATTCATCAAGGAGATTTCAGATCATCAAGAATCATGAGTTTCTAAATTAGGGTTTCCTCAATAAAAGTCAACTGAACTTTGACCAGCCATAACTTTCACATGCTTCATCACCAAGTTTCCATCCAAAGCTCATTTTTAAGGAAATTGAATTCTCTACAACTTTGTGTCTCACAAGCCAAGCCCAAAAATTCTTCATTTGGAAGGTATGAGCTAAGACATTATAGGTCCTTTTGAAAGTCAACAAAAAGTCAACAACTTCAAAAGGGCATAACTTGAGAATGGTAAATGATATGGACATGAAACCAGTGGGGTTGGTTAGAGGACTCTTCAAGCTTTCCAAAATGTCCAAGAACACTCTCATAGCATTAAAATTGAAGGATATGTGCCCTTGCAAAGTTGGGAAATTTTTGGTTGGTTTATGAAGAAAATGGAGGTCTAAAACCAATTTCTTCTAAATGGGCTTGCCATATGATGACCCAATCCATACTATAACCTCATGCACGACCCAAGTCAACAAAAATCAGATTTTTTATCATTTTATTTTTATTTATTTTGATTTAATTCATTAAAAATCATTTTAAATTAAAATAAAATATAAAAGTCAAAGATTTAAATATGATTGAGCTTCTAGAAATTCATTAAGATGATTGGCATCAAAGTAGTAAGAAGATCATGTTGATTGGCCTAAAATAGCAAGTGTTTATGCAAAAATATTTGATTTTTAAGGCTTATCTTTTTGAATCTTTTTGGATCAAATTCTTCACACAACAATCAATCTTTTCTGCCCTAATTCACTGCTTTATAAGTACTTGAGACAACCCTAATGACAAGCCACGTTTTTTCCAGCCTCAAGAGTAAGTTTCACAAACCAAAAAATCATCCAAAAATCAATTTTCGGGTTCTTCATTTGAGGACATTAGAAGGTATTCTAAGGACACAACAATGATCCCTAAGCTTCACTGAATGTGTACCAATGTTCATATGCATCCATAACACCTTAAATCATTCAAACCGAATCAAACTTTGTTCTTGAATATGAGTTTTTCGATTCCATATATTTACTTGATTTAAATGAAATTTGATGATTTTTTGATGTTTGTGATGATGATAGGAATGTTTCTGGACAGTAACCTTGAAGCTTGGTACCCCCAATCGTATTTCACCATTGTTAGGGTTTGAATGGCCGAATTTGGGTTTTACGATTTAGACAATATAAACAAATTCTAACAACGTGGATTGATTGTGTGAACCATAAGGAACTCATTGGTATAAACAATTTGATGTAATTGTACTGTTTGTTTGGTGTTTGAATTTCGCAGGACATGAACATAGAAGAACTTGTATGAAATTTCGCAGGAAAAGTTGTATTAATTTTCGCAGGTAATATGAAGAAGATGAAGGCCCTGCGCGCGCGTTTCTGGAATTTGAATTTGATTTTAATATTTTTATGTTTTGTTTCTGTTTAATATCACAAGCTGATGCTTGTCCCAGTGGTGAAGCAGGCGCGTGTGTTGTTGAATGGCAGGGGTTCGAATCCTGGCTGTGACAAGTTTTTACGTTTTTTTCTTTTATCCATTAAATGTAATATATTATGAATTGTAGTTGTTTCATAGACAGGTGCGCTCTCCCAGCAGGAATGGTAACGTGTTTGTGTGATTGCTTGCAAGGTCCTGGGTTCGATTCCCACAGGCCTTTTGTTTTTCTCTCTTTTTTTCTGATTTTCAGGGTTAAGGCATAAAAACAATTTGACTCACTCTTCTTTCACCTGCGCGCGCTGGCCTGGTGGTATGTGTTGTAGGTCTGGGTATTGGCAAGCAAGGTGTCCTGGGTTCAATTCCCAGCCAGGTAAGTTCCAATTTTTTTTGTTTTATTTAATTTGTTTTGCTAATTATATTAATATTAATTAGATATAATTATGCTTAATGTATGATTAAATAATTCTAGAAAAAATAATATGTAAATATTTGGTAATTTGTTTTTTAATTCTAAACCTAGTTTATTATCATATATTAAAAATTAAAAAAAAATATGTATATAATAATTAGATTAATATTTGATATTTTTATATATAAAACTCAATTTATTTTTATAAACCCTAAAAAATATATAAAACCCTAATAACTTTCCAACCCTAATTTTTTCTTCTTCTATTTTAATATTATTATTGGTATATATTATGTTTATAATTTAATTAAAATTCTTGATTTAATTTTTTGTTTATAATTTAAAATTTTGTACATAAATTTGTATATAAATTAAAATGCTCAATTTTTTTTAATGAAAATATTCACTAATTGTTTAGACATGTAAATAATTTCTAAAAATTACAAATTTAATAATTATAATTTATTTCTCATAATATGTTCATAATTGGTTTAATTTTTAATATGATTGTTTGTATTCTCTTACTAATTTTTAAATTTTGTTTATTATAATATTTTTGTTTATTTTATTATTATTATTAATTATGTTTATATGATTATTACTAACCCCATTTATTTATTTTTTAAATTGTTATTATTATTATTACTACTAACCTAATTATAATTGCTTATTTATTTTGCTTATTTATTTACTTTGCCTATCTATTTTGCTTATTTATTTATTTATTTATTGCTTTATTATTATTTTTGTAATTGCTCCTGGATGTAATATTTTTATAATGTTTATTATTTATTTTATGCCATGGTTAGTAAATAGGGAGTGTAACATGTATTTTTATTTAAATTTAATTTAGATCACTTAATTTAAAGATAAAATATTAAATTGTACACTCACACACGTAAGTCGATCTTTGATCGCCATCTCACTTTCTAGGGTTACCTCTCATTGTTGCCTAATTAAAAGGTCAAGTAGGGTATATAAAGCAAAAAGTCCCTCAAAGTAAAGTCATCTAGTCCCTTAACAATAAAAGATCAAGTCCCTTAACGGTTGCCTTCGTAATGATCTTGTCCCTTTTGAATAATGATGACAATCCCTCCAAAATTGCTTAATACTCCCTACAGTTGCCTACATTAACTGATGACCCTTACTTGTCCCTTACATCCAAGGTAATGACTACCTATTCCTTAATAATAGGGATAGTCTTACCACTTAAAGGATTCAAGAACAGAAAAGACTTAAAATTTAGGGTAGGTTCCTCATAGTTACTTGCTCACTCTTCAAACTTTTCAAACACTTCACACTTCAAACAATTTTTCAAACAAAGGTTTTTTACGCATCCGTACATGGATCATTATCAAACTCTTATGAAAATTTTTATTCACACACTTCACATTTTCAAAAACATTTTAAAGTGAGCTAAGTAACTAAGAGCCCATGGATAACCATGGATGTGAAGGGTGTTAACACCTTCCCTTTACATAACCTACCCCCCGGACCCAAAAATCTTTTTAAAAGGTCTTTCCTGTTCTTTTATGCCTTTCCTTTGGATAAAATAAAAGTCGGTGGCGACTCTTGCTATCCGCAACATAACTAAAGTCAGTTCTCCCACCGTGTTACAGATACCTCGGGACACTTGTGCGTTTTCCTTTGTCTTAACAGGTTGCAGGTACCCAATGCGGACCATTTCATAGCATGGGGCATATCAGGCATAGTATCTCCAACCAAGTCAGTAATCGCATCCTCAGCAGGACTCCTTCACTAGAGGTATTTCCTCGAGGATCCCTTGAGGAATTCGTCAATCCCCAGCAAAATACCTCCCAGAAGTTATCTCCTCCCCAAGAAGGATCTCCTGAGCAATGCCTGACGGCTCATCCACAACAAAGTGGTCAGGAACTTTCTATTCCCCATCAGAAGCGCCACCTTTTGCTCATCCTCAGCAGAGTTGGTGGAATTGTTCTCCCACAAGAATTATCTCCCCAGTAGAGCAATGCATGAAATACATCCCCAACGGAGTTGCTGAAAACTTCCTCATCCCCAACGGAGTTCTCCCTCCGGACAGATTAACCAATGATCTCTTTCCCAGCTGAGTTCTCCCTCCAGACAGATCGCCTGGAGATCTTTCTCCCTGCAAGATCCGGATCTCGGATCGGTTTTCTCATTTTGCATAATCATAGCATTTCACATCATTTTCCCCAAAATAAGCGTAGCATTCCGTCTAATACGGAGCATTACGACAAAAATCAAACATTCGCATGATCATAAGCCAGGTTCGAGCCAGTCACCTGCAAATACCATATTCACCTCATCAGCAAAAAAAAAAACTCATATCCCCTGCAGACAAAAGCCAAAGCATCTCCTTTGCACTCTCAAGCACAGATACTTGTTTATATTTATACATATTCTTTTCGACACTCGTCCGTGTCATACTTCCCCCAGCAAGTCAAATACTCGCCTATGTCCCTTGCTCAATCTTTTTGACACTCGTCCGTGTCTTGCACATATATCCCCTGCAGGTCAATACTTATACATGCTTATACAGAATCCTTTCGATACTCGTTTGTATCTTGTATATATCACCCCTCAGTAGATTCAACACTCATATGTGTTCTTTGCTCAACCAATTGATACTCGTCCATATCATCATCCTTAAACACGTGTCAGCGTTTGTTTCTACTGATACTCATCCGTATCGTGGGCCTAAAGATGCTCGTCCGTATTTTTTATTCTATACACATTGTCAAACACTTATACCTTTTATTTTAGGAGCATAAGCACTCGTCCGTGTTTACCATTCCCCAGTAAGTCGCCAACAAAACAACTTACTCCTATCCGACATTCGTCCTATGTCGTGATACTTTCAGCAGTCGTCCCCTGCCAGGTGATCGTCCTTCACCTTTGGATGATCGTCCCTCCTCCTCTCCCCAGTGGAATCCCCATTGTTGGAACCTTCTATCCGGCATTCCTCCTATGTCGTGGTAAAGAGTAGCCGTCCCCTGCTAGGTGATCGTCCTTCACCTTATGATGATTGTCCCTTGTCATATTTATCTAATGGTCGTCCCAATCGTTGATATTTCTATCCGGAATTCATCCTATGACACGATAATACCCAAGAGCAGTCGTACCCTGCTAGGTGATCGTCCTTCACCTCTTGATGACCGTCCTTCATCATGCTTTTCCGATGGCCGTCCCCATCGTCAACCTATTCTATCCGGCATTCGTCCTATGTCGAGATAAAGAGCAGGTCGTCCCCTGCTAGGTGATCGTCCTTCACCTTTGATGACCGTCCCTCATCAAATATTTCATTTATTATTTTACCCGATGGTCGTCCTCGTCGTGGTCCCTTTTTCTTTTCCTGGTGATCGCCCTTCATCAGCCTTTACCTGATGGCCGTCCCTGTAACACCCTTCTACCCCAAAACATAATAATTAAAATAATATCAGAGTAATCGTCTAAAAGGGTATCACATTTTCATCAAAAATACATAACAGTGTCCTGTCCCGTAACACGGGTTAATCAACATCAAAATATCATAAACATTTCACAGCGGAATTTAACTTCAAAATTCAAAACCTCATAAGTATAATTTCCACCATCCTGAATTTAACATCATATAAGTAGGAAAAATTTATCCAATGATAACATATCTGAAAACAATTAACAGAATAAAACCCATCCCAGTGTTACATGACACAGAGCAGGACACATAAACCATAACCACTCCTAAGGAACACTAAAGCATGCTCCGAGACTCATGAATTACTCCTATTGCACTGCAGGACTATTCTTCGACATCTGCAAGTTACCCACAAAAGAGGCAACATTTCCAAGCAGGCAGGGTGAGTAATCATAATATATCATAAACATATAAGAATATGAAATATAAATAATTAGATTAACATACCATAACATCATTAACAATTAAACTCAGCAACAACCACAACATTATCATAAAATAGATCAACACCAACATAGTCATGAAATTCATCCAAATTATGCAATTCTAACATCCTGATATGCAATATGCATGTGGTACCATTTTCACCAAAAGATGGATACATGACCATCAACCCTCCACAAGGGAGAACACCATAATCATCGAGACACTTCAATACACACAATGGGATTGAAGCTACAAAATAGGCCGAAGCCTCATCGTGAATGTCATGAAATGCAATGATGCGTTACACCGTAAATATTCATCGAGAAGTCAAATGCGCATCATTCATTTCATATCTAACAGTTTCAAACATCAAATAATCATATAATTTCATCGTGAAAATACACTGAAACCTCATCTCATTAGCCATCTCAAAACATCAAGACATCACCATTCATTTCATGTTCATCAAATAATCATCGTAAAATAATATCTTTCGTCATAACAACACATCAACAACAAAACACCAATTCATAATAATATTGTGTTTATAATCATAAACATCAATTTTCTTAACAACACGAGAACCCATTCCTTTTAATCCATAATAACTAATCATCGATTTATAATAAAATCATGTTTGTAATATTTATCATCCTGTTAGTACGCCTATAACCCTCGTTCATTAACAACCCAAGATAATACACCATAACCCCGGTTCATTAACTAGTTCAACTCATCAAGACTCGTCCCAAACCCGATAAAATTATAAGGTGATTCTATCCGTCTTTATAAAAACTCAGTTCAGAAAATTATCTCACTTCTCTCATTTTCATCCATCAAAATAAAGTTTAATTCATGCTCTTTCCGACGCTTCAAACGGAATGTGAATCGGACTTACGGTTTGAAAGTTATGGATTTTTAAAGAATTGAAATTTGCCTTTCAAACAGTGTTAACCGGTTAACCCATAGCGTTAACCGGTTAACGCCTGCGAAACTTCATTAAAACACCAAAATTGTAATGGTTAACCGGTTAACCCATAGCGTTAACCGGTTAACACACGCTTTACAGCAGTTCTCTGCTACTCAATGCAGACTGCACTCTAACCATCAAAACTCCAAATTTCACTACGGGTTTCATATCAATCCACCCCAAAACCATTCCAATACATCAATCAAAACACAATAACATCGAGACAACAAGTTATACAATCAATTATATGATTCAACACATTTTTATCACTCTAATTCATCAAGATTTTACTCATAAACTCAACCTAAATCAAAAACCCCTAAACTCACAAAACTCATACAAATTTAATCTAATCATAATCCAATTCTTATATAATTATAATAGATTATGAAAACTCCCCATACCTTAGAGAATTTCGCCGATTGATACTCTTCATCCAAGGTTCCACGCAACTTTCTGACTCTGAGCTTCTCCTTCCTCTTTTCCTCTCCTCAAAACTCCTCTTCACCAAAAAGAATACGATAAGTGAGAACTTTGATCGTGTTCTCCTATTTGGGTAAAATTATCTCAGTTAAGTCTTTTCCCACTCTGCCCTCATAATTTTCACCAAAGGACCACCTTACCCTTTTCTTTAATATATTTTTAATAATAATAATAAAATAGCATAATAAAACACTATTTATCCTTATTATATAAAAATACTCTTTTATTCCAAAATAACCAACATAACATTCATACCTCCACTTATATTATTTTAAATAATTACCAATAATCCGAATAATACTACATGATTATTCTTATCATTAATATTACTAAAATAATTTCACCACCGGCATCAGTCACATAATCACCAATTGTCAATTCATTCATATATCCTCAAATAAGCCACAAATACTCATAATCGAATTTGGGGTGTTACAACTCTCCCCCACTTAAAGAATTTTCGCCCTCGAAAATATATCCGATTCAACTATTTCAACTACTTAATCCATCCAACTAATCAATTCTCAACTCAGAAAGCCAGCCCCACATATCATACAAACCATAACTCATAGCATCAACGACAATAACAATATGAACATTACACAAGTGATACACTTGACGATTAGCATCGCAACACAAGATAGTACCCAACTCAAGAATTCAATGGTTGAAACGTTAGAATATCACAACATAGGACACACCATTCCAACATCAAAACAATCGACTATCAACATCGTCGTCATTCGCAGACAAAAGACTACACCGCATCACATGTTCGTTGCACACTCGGATTACTATTCAAAGTTCCAGGACTACCAAGTTAATTTCCAACTTCTTCAATCAACAAACCAACACATCAACAACACTTCCGACTTAACTCTTTTGAATTTCGTTTCAATAGGTATTCTACTCTTGTAGTTACCGAATACATCCAACATAAATTTATAAGGCAACACCTCCGAATGTTAAATCATAAATACAACCGTGACAACTTCCCCAAAATTTGTACAGATATTTACATACTTCATGAATTTCCAATTACCCTCAACACAACTACAACTTTACCATCTTAAATAATACACCCTTCAAAATTACCTTAAACACACTACATCATTATGACAATATAAGATACAGGGGTCCAACGAATCTCCATTAGATAACTCATACCCTTCGCTTCCAACTAATTCAACTTACCGAATATTCGATTCTTACTCATACCGACACAACCTTTTATAGATTTTTATCCGAAAATACACAACCAAACAACTCCTCTTATTCCAACCCAAAACCGCTATTTAATAAACCAACTTATAATTTCACTTCTAATACTTGCAACTACATTATATCTGACATTTTTATCAAATCACCCTTTCACATTTCTGTAAACACCCCAAATTTTCCCTCACCCATTCACTCCATGGCTTGTGATTTTTACATGTGCATAAATTCAATCATAGCATCTCATATTGCATTTTTGCTTCACTGCATTGATTCAAAGTCATCTGCATCTAGGGTTTGTAACCTGAGCAATCCAAGAGATACTTGAGCCACTTCAAAGGTCATCAATCACTTCAAAGGGGTCCATGTATGTTCTAACATCATATTATATCCTCACAAGGTCAAGGAAGCCAAAGAATCACAAGAACTGAGAAAGGCATGGAAGCAGAGCCAGGTTTAACTGCACAGATGACCTGAAATTAGGGTTTTGGTTTCAGAGGCCATAACTCCAATTTTTTTGGTCATTCTTGTTTCTATTGGTCTCTATATGATATGAGGATCATGCATATCAATTTTCATGAAGAAATTCAATGGGGAAGGCATTTGATCACAAGATGACTTCTTGAGCAAGTCAGTGCAAAATCAGGGCATCTGAGGCCCCCAGTGACCCAACCAAAGGGCATTCTCCATCATTTTGAATGTGTATGATCTTTATTTGATCATAGAAGATGTTAGAAGTTCACAAAATTGAAGAATTTCAAGCCATTTGCAAAGTTGCCTTTTTGGGAAAGTGACTTATAATGAAAACTTGCCATTTTGGGAAAGTTTTTCAACCTCCTCTTTTTGATTCAAAAATGCCTCAAATGAGAAAACTTTGGTCATGAAAGTTGTAGAATGGATCCTCCCATTTTCAAAAAGTACAAGAACTCATTCTAATTCATTTTGTATCAAAAGTTATGGCTTGTCAAAGTTGGCAAAAATCATATAATTTCATGTTTTACACCAAAGAGGCAAAGTTGCAAAACCTCATGCCAAGGCAAAATGTGACTTCAAATGGACTCCTATGCATTACACAAACATAAACCATGACCTAAAAATCAGAATGCACCAAAGAATTGTTCATTTTCATGCCTTGATCTTTAAGAAACTTCAAAAGGGCCAAACTTTGTGAAATTTGCAAAACCTCACATAAACTCAAATCCACTTGCTGCATTGCCTCAAATTCATTTCCATGGTTCTCCTTGATCACAGCTGAGCCAAGCCATGCCTCTACACCAGCCTGTCATGACCCATACCTCAAAGGACAAATCACATTGACTTTATGCAAGTTGGCCCATGCCAATCAAGCTAGGCCAGCAACAACTCTCTGACCTATCCAAACTTGATACATGGACAAAATGGAACTCAACACATAACACAACACAGCCCAATCTCTCCCACAAGTCAGCATCCTCAAAAACCTCCCTTTATGCATTTTCATTCGAATCTCTCCATACAAGCTTCAAACCTCAAAACAAATCCCACAGAACAACTCACCCTAGCCCTCTGATCATTTCCCAACCATCAATTTGCTCTGAAAGGCCCACAATCAAAAACACGATTTTCCACCCCTCCTGAACAGAACTTCATCAATCTCTCAAACCAGCCATAAGAAATTCCAAATAAGCATTGCAAGCTTCTCAGGGGGTTCATTAAAGGCATCTTGGACCAAAGAAGCAGCCAGAAAGTTCCAAAGATCAAAGCTCCAGTTCAGGTGAGCTCAAGAACAATTTTTCCAGAAACTTGTTTTTAAGTTACTAAATGGTTCTTTATGCTTCACTGATCACATTGATATGCTTTGTTTTGAAAATGGTTGAGAAATGAGTATGTTTGAGAAAATGGTTGAGAAACTTGTTTTAAATGTTGTTTGTTTGTTGATTCTTAATGTATGATGTATGGGGATCATTTCTGGGCAGAGAGATTGGATTTTAGAAGCCTAGGGAAGAAGATAGCAATTTTCAGGGAGAGGTGTGGCCGGAGAAGATGACCGGAGGTCATTTCCGGCCACCTGAAAGTCATTAGTGCATTAATGGTGATTAGGGTTCAATTTGAATTTGAGCCATGGATCTTGTTGACTAGGGTTGACCCGCGCGCAAATGAGTGGTCCAGATCTCTCATTAGAACCCTAATCTTATAATTAGATTTAATTAATTAGGTTTAATTTTAATTCAGCCAGTTTGAATCTGGGCCACAGGATCTGGCGCCAGTCAATTCCCTCCAATTTCATTTAAATGCCAGCCATTGGATCTGCATACTTTCTCTTTAATTCAATTTTTATTTCATTTTATTTGTTTTATCTTTCACGAATTATTTAAAATAGTAAAAAACATTTAAAAATTCTGAAAATTTTGGTCAAACATTTCATTAATTTTCAGAACCCAAAAATATTTTTATTTTTATTTTTTGCATTAAAAATCATTTTTAAATCATTTAAATGTTTATTTTTAATTAGTTAATGAAAATTAATTAATTAAAAATGAATTTAGGTATTTAAAATCACCAAAAAATTCACATTGCATTTTAAAACATTTAGAAACATTATCAAACTCTCAAAACAAATTTCTTTTTGGTTCTTGATGCATTTTGACAATTTTCATTGGAATTAAATTCTTTTAAAGGCAATATTTTTGTTCAAACTTGGAAAAATCCATTCTGCCTAACCATTGAGAGTTTGATGATGGTTCTTATTGAATTGCATCCTTCATAGCATGTAGTTTATAGGATAAAATTGGTTTGAATTTATCTTCCATTTTCAATTTGTTTTGCATTTTTCATTGTGAGGTATCCCAAAACCCTAGTTGACTTAGAAAATTCATAACTTCCATTAGGTTTAGGGTTAGGTCCCTTCCTTTGGACAGTGAACTTGTGTAGGGTTAGGGTTCCTTTGATCCCATTTTCAATTTTTTGTTATGTCATTTGCTTCTGGTTTTGAATTTTTGCATTGCATGTTGTATGTAAACCCTAATTTGTGCCTTCCTTTGCATCCATCTCCCATATGCTTGCATTCAATGACTTGCCATGACATTTTGTGCATCCACATGATCCATAATACATCTTAGGACATATTAGAATCATGTTTGATCATTGCATCTTTCCTTTGCCATGTTATATGTTCATTTCATTTCATAAACATTCATGAGTCTTTATGGTTCAAAGCATGCCTCATTTGCATCCTTATGCTTGTTTGATCACTCTCATCTCTTGTCATGTGTTTGCATCATCTCTTAGCATCATTAACATCATGTTTATGCTTCTGGATTTGGTTTGCACCATGGAATTTCATCTCATTTGCATTGCATTTCATTTCTTTTGCTAACTTTTCAGGTGGTAAGTTGTTTTGAGAAGTGAATTTGCCTTCACTTCTCACAATCTCTTCTCATCCCTCTCTTTCATCATTGCTGCATTTTATCTTGTGTATTAGAGTGAGCTTTCTCATTCATGCTCTTTCCTACTTTCTTCCTTCAAGCAACTTATCTTCTTAAGTGAAGTAAGTTGTCTTTCTTCTTCTTCTGCTTCTTTCTCCTTTCATTTGCTTCTTCCTTGGTGGCTTTTCTCTTGAAGATCTTTTGCAAGCCTCATAAACCCTAGGAACAACCAAGCATGATGACAATTAGGGTTTGATTAGTCCCCCATTTAGTTTTACCTTTGTGTCATCTTTGAGTCTTCTCTTCTCATCTCATAATCAAGGACTAAACCCTAAAGGTTTTAAGGCTCTGTGATTAAGCTTATGCATGCATCCTTCTATTAGGATGGAGTGTATAACTTTAATCCTAAGTGTTAAACCCTTAATGTGTTTAAATCCTTTAAACAATCCATCTAATAAATCACTAAGACATCAAGCTTGTAACTTGGGCCTTGCATTAGGGTTATAATTCTTCCTTAATTGGTTAAGAAGGACTAACCCTAGTGTTAATGGACAAGTCCCCCTCAAGTTGTCTTACAAACCATAAAATTCACTTCTTAATCTTACCATTAACTAAAATCCACTTAATAAAGGCTTTGTTTTGTCATGAGGTTAATCCCTAATCATGGATTAAGTTGAGGTATCTTCCTCAGCTTAAATGTTCTCATCTATTATCCTTCTATTAGGATGGTGCAATGGGTCCATTAAATCCTTGATTATGGCTTAAACTCATTACTTAACACTAAACAAAAACACCAAAAACATCTAAATAAATGCAAGTAGGTTAATGATCTTAATCCTACATCATGGTGACTAAGTGTGAGGTGCTTACCTCATACTTAAGGTATTCTCATTACCCCTAATCAGAGGGAGGATGTGATGAGTTTACTAACCCTTGGTTTAGACTTAAGCTCATTTTCCTATGACAAACTCCAAAAGGCAATAAAAGTTTAAAAACACAAAAAACAAACAATAATCGTCTCCTCTGGGATTCTTTTCTCACCTCATTCACTCACAAACGAGAACTCGCTTCTTCCGTCTAATGCAAGACAGTTTGCACCTGAGCCAGACAGGTCATACACTTGAGCATAGATAAGTAAGCAGTTCACAAGTCAATTTATCTTTCAGTCTCTTTGAGTCGAACTACGATGTTCTGACTTCCTCATTGCACGAGAGGATACGTAGGCATAACTTAACAGTTATCGAACAAAAGTCTCTGTATATTCCCCCTCTTCCAGATTCATTGTTTAAGCCTCATGGTCTTGAGCATTTCACTCTTGTTCTTACACTGACACTTCTCTTATACACTTCACTTTTCTTTTACACTGACACTTGCATTCTTTCCAGCTTTGATACACAAATTGCACTGACACTACCCCTTTAAAACACAAATCTTTTAAGCGTGGATCCCGTCGAGTACGGCGGACAATCTGGGTGCTAATACCTTCCCAGGTTGTAACCAACCCCCTTTCTCAGTCTCTCTGGTTCGCAACCGTCTTATCCATACCCTTTCTCAGGTTTATGCAACATTACCTTTCCTCCGGGATAAAAATGCCTAGCTAGCGACTCTTGTCTTCTGAGTTCACCCTTGTGTGTCCTCTCTCCTTTAGCCGACTGTTCGCGTCTGTACCCCATTTGACCTGGCCTCATTTGGTGGGAGCGACAACTTGGCGACTCTGCTGGGGACCCTTATACTGTAACCAGGGCTTCTGGTTCTTTTTGTGGGTTCCTTCTAGCGCTTGTTTGATTTGTGTTTACTGGGGTGTTATGTGCTAATTGTGTTTATATAGCTGCTTTATTTATTGCTTTATGAACAGCTTTATTTATTGCTTTCCTTACAGTTTTTCATATTTCATACTGTCATTATCATTGCTGGATCTGGTTTTCTATCTTGGTGGGTAGGGTTCCATTGAGAGTTTAAGGTCCTATACCTGGGACCTGAGTGACACCTAGGCTAGAGTTGTTCATGTTCTTTCCCATTCCATTTCGGTCTGGTGCGGGAATATGAAACACGGTTCAGATGTGGGTTTCTTTTTGAGAACTCTGTGCTACAGATTTCCTGTAGTGTTAGGGCTATCTGGGAAGCCTGCTAAGTCTGGATGACTTTTATTATGACCTTCAGAAACTGAGGTGAATTAGAGGAGGATCTTTTATGGTTATTGTAAACACTGTACCTCTGGGTTAGAAGTGTTTACACTTCTCATAACTGATCCAAGTCTGAGGATCCTTGTTTTAGAACATCACCTGTGAGGGGGTTGGGCTGTTTGCAGGTTTGCAGGTACCCTTGGCCACATCATACCTTGTTACTTGTTTTGATTAAGAGTACCTCATTTTGGACAGTTCTTGTGATTTAACCCTGGACATGTGACTCTTTATTTGAGTCCCCCACCTTGGTTACTGGATTTCTGAACCTCCATCTAGACTTCTTGAACATACTTGGACTTTTATCAAGACAGATAATCAGATCTAGCTTGATCACAAACCCTTGCATATCATTTGCGTACATCATCATTGCATCATTTAACATTTGTTTATTTGTTTTTCAGGGTATCCACATTATATCTGGCTTGGTTTTGACCCATTCATCTGCATAGATCTCTGTTTCATCAATTATCTGCTTCAGATATCCTCCTCATCACCAGCACTAGCCTGTCAGTGGCTCATCTCTAGTATCAGTCTTGATCCTAATTAGCACTTGTCTTAAGCTCTTCATCAGCATTCATGGCTACACCCAGGAAGAGCAACATATCTTACTATTTCTTTGAGCCTGTATTGACTAGTATCAGGCAGGTCCAGTCACTTATCACTCCAGACCACATCCCACTATTCAGAGAGCATTATGGAGGAATCCTGGATATGGTTATGGACCTGGACCCTTCTCAGAGGAGCATGATCCACACCTACCTACAGTTTTATGACCCTCCTTTGAGATGCTTCACATTCCCAGACTTTCAGCTAGGACCTCTGCTGGAGGAGTTTTCATCATTGATTGGAGTACCTGTCAGGGGTGGAGTCCCCTTCAACCCAGAGATGACTTCTCCCAGCAATGGAGAAGTGGCAAAAGCACTGTACCTGGAGCCTACTTTGATTGAGCAGAATATGACAACAAAGGTTGGGATCCCTGGTTTGCACTTAGACTTCTTGATTTCTCAAGCCATCCTGAAGGCCTCCTTGGGAGAATGAAGGGCAGTTTGTGCATTGTTAGCCCTCAGTATATATGGGGTTATACTATTTGCAGATGAGCCCAAGTTTATCAGCAAGAATGCCATTCACCTTTTCCTTCTGAGGAACCCAGTACCCACATTGCTGGGAGACTTCTATTACTCCATTCATCAGAGGAATGAGAAACAAAGAGGGAAGTTGGTGAGATGCTGTGCTCCTTTGTTTCACACTTGGCTGCTCAAACACCTACCTAAGACAGATGCCTTCTTGAATCCCCACCAGCAGAAGAATTGGGCCAAGAGGCTCATTGCTTTGACTTCAGATGACATCAGATGGTGCACCCAGAGCACCAAGGGCAGGGACATTATCACTAGCTGTGGGCAATACCCAAATGTACCTCTAATAGGAGTGAAGGGTTGCATCAACTACAATCCTTTGCTGTTTAAAAGACAACTGGGCTATGCTTTGGTTCACCCTCCTAGAGTGCAAGATTTAGCTGAGACCCTGTATTGTGAGATAAAGCCTAATCTAGTTGCTGTCAGACAAGCATCTTGGGCTTGGGACAACATCCAAACAAAAGGGATGGCTATTCTTGGGAGGTGCAATAATGTTGCTTCAGCTCAGTACTATGACTGGTCTCATGCTAGAGCTCAGCTCTCTGGGATGCCCTTCACCATGGAGGACACACCTGGACCATCTACAGTACAGCCAACAGCCACTGTCAGCCTGGAAGAATTTGAGAAACTGAAGGAAAGGAATGAGAATCTGTCTCAAGCTTTGAAGAAGACCCTATGGGAAAGGAGTGATGGTCGCCTGGACATTGAGAGGCTGGAGAAGCTTAGGGTGGAGCATCTGGCCAAGATTGAGAAAACAGAGGATTACATCAAGAAAGCAAGAGTCGGGGAACAAATATTGAAGAATGCCTGTAAAGAGGCCAAGCTTCAGAAGGCTAGGGCTGATCTCTATCTACAAGAGAGTCAGGCTAGGTGGGTCAGGATTACTGAAGCCCGGACACAAGAAGATAAGAAAACTCAAGCCAGGATTGAGCAGTTAGAGGCCAATGAAAAGAAGCAACAGGAAGCTTTGCTGGCAGCCCAGAAGGAGATTTCAGAGTTGAAGCTTAGGGCTGGTTTGAAGAGGTCAAAGGACCAAGACAGGCACAAGAAGCTGACCACTGCCATTGCCACCAGAAACCTCCTCATCAGGACTATTACAGAGCATCCAGCTGGTCCAGTGACCGAGGCACTTTTGAAGGAGGTTAAGGAGGATGAGTTTGGACTAGATGTCTGACTTTTTGTTTGTTGCTGTTTTCATTTGATGTACTTTTCTTTTGTGTTGTATTTTGACCCTTCAGGGGCATATGTTGTAAAAACAGACTATGTATTATTCATCATTTGTAATATATTTCAGTTTGTTTTCATTTTGGGATTTCTTTTCTCAATAACATCAAAGCATCTTCCTCGAGGTCTGGAAAGGTCAAAACCAGGAACCAAGCCGGATACCTTGGAAAACAAATAAGCATACTGCATTGCATGCTAACTTTTGTCTTGTTTTGTAGGTTTTTATTTTATTTGTTTCTAACTCTGTTGTGGTTCAGGAAATATTGCTCGCAGGAGAGTGTTCCCTGTCAACCATGCACATCGGTATCCTACTCGCAACAACCTTTCGGGTATTATAATGGAGCAAGTACAGCAAGACCTGACTGAGGTCAGAACCCAGATGGCTAATGAAAGAGTGGAGATGAGAAACCAAATGGCCCAATTCATGACTGTGATGACTGGCTTGGCCCAGAGCCAGGAAAGGTTAAGGGCATTGGTAGAAAGACAAACTCCCGAGGAACCTCATCCCGGAACTGGAGGAACAAGTAATAATGAGAGGGGTCAGCCTCATGTTAATCCACCTGTATTTGGACCTCATCTAGACCCGGAAGTCAACATCCCGAGAAATGTGCAAGGAAATACTACTGGGGGGAGAATCTTGCAAGAAGATCCCCAAGAGGAGCAGTTTACGGTCATGGGAGCTGGAGATGAAGTCTATGATAGAAGGTTTGATGAAATTGCTGAGAAATTGAGATCTTTGGAGTCTCAAAACTCCTTGGGCTTCGATGTAATGGATATGGGGTTAGTGGATGGGGTGAGAATTCCCCACAAGTTCAAACCCCCGTGCTTTGAGAAATACAACGGAACCTCCTGTCCACGAACTCACCTGCAGTCTTTTCTAGGAAGACTTAAAGCATATACCATGGATGAGAAGTTGTGGATGTTCTACTTCGAAGACAGCTTGACTGGGGCTTCAAGAGAGTGGTATTCACACTTGACCAGAGCTACTATCAGGTGCTGGAAGGACTTAGCTGAAGCCTTCATCAGGCAGTATCAATACAATCTGGACATGGCTCCTAACAGGACCCTCCTAATGGGAATGTCTCAATCCTCCAGAGAAAGCTTCAGGGAATATGCCCAAAGGTGGAGACAGCTTGCTGCTGCTGTCCAACCACCCATGTCGGAAAGAGAAATGGCCGACATGTTCATGAATACTTTGCAAGGAACATATATTGATAGGCTGGCTGCCTTTTCTTCCACCAGTTTTGCTGACGTGGTTATAGCCGGTGAAAGAATTGAAAGTCTATTAAAAATGGGCAAAATTTCTGATAATGGTGAAAGTTCGTCCAGTAATCCCAGGAAGCCTTTTGTGGGACTTCGAAGAACCGGTGAGACAAATGCCATTCATGCCAGCAGGGGCAGACCTCAGTATGTTCACAGATCAGTGGCAGCTGTCACTATTCCAGCTCCAATTCCTCAGCAATCAGCATATCAACAACCACAACAACCACATTATCAACAGCAAGTTCAGTATCTGCCACAAAGAACCTATAACAACAATAATAGCAATCAACAGCAAAGACCCTTTCAACAAAGACCATCACAGGCAAACAGGGTGATTGACCCTATTCCTATGCCTTATACTGCCTTATTGCCACAACTCCTGAAACTTAACTTGGTTGAGTTAAGGACATTGGCGCCACCAGATCCCTCTAATCTCCCGAAGAATTATGATGTCAATGCCAGGTGTGCTTTCCATTCCAATGCACCAGGCCACAATACGGAAAAATGCAGGGCATTGCAAATGAAAGTCCAAGATCTGGTGGATTCTAAAGCCCTCAACTTTGCACCCCCTCCAAATGTCAACAGAAATCCTATGCCTAATCATGGTGGGCCGAGGATTAATGCCATTGAGGAAGACAAACCATCTACTTTGATCACCAGTGTTGCACAAATTCGAACACCTCTGGTCGAAATTAAAGCTCAGCTTCTAGAGTGCCAGGTGTTCCCCGGGTGTGAGCTCGGTTGTGGGTATTGCAACATTGCAGTCAACGGGTGTGATAACTTGAGAAGCGGCATAGATGGTCTTATCAAGGACGGTATCCTTCAGATGTCAACAACGACGCCTACAAATCCAGCAATTCCTTTGACAACAACTCCTGATTCTTCTACAATAGCAGCAACAATCATTCCAACCGATTCATCAATATCATCAGCAATGGCTCCGTCCATCACTTCAACGAGTCAAGTTTCAACCACCATTTCTTCTACAACCTCAACATCCTATTTACTAGCAGAATCTTCTACAACGCCAACAGAAATTAATGAAGATGTCTCAGCAGTCACCATCTACTATGATCCATCAAATGTTCCTCCGAGCAACAATTTCCAACAACAAGCAGTGGCACCTCCTGCCAGGTCACCAGTCACAATTTACTACGATCCGCACACCATTACAACACCCTCCTCTGCAGCAGTCAGTCCAGTTACCATCACGGTGCCTGGACCAGTTCCTTATGAAAGCAGTAATGCCATACCTTGGCATTATGGCTCTGATCTTTACTGCAACGGGGAGAAAATCACTCTGGATTCATCAACCTCTTCTCCACAAATTGATAATGTTGGGGGAGGCGGAGGCTTCACCAGAAGCGGACGCCTTTTTGCCTCACAAGTACAAAGACCTAATGTTGAAGCAGAAGTTGCTGCCAAAGCAAAAGGAAAGAGTGTGGTATTTGAAGAGCCAACTGCCAAAGAAACTCAGAAGACATCTTTTGAGCAAGATGTAGACGAGTTCATGAGAATCATAAAGAGAAGTGATTACAAGGTGGTGGATCAGCTTCACCAAACTCCCTCAAAGATATCCATATTATCACTGTTGATGTGTTCCGAAGCTCACCGGAATGCATTATTGAAAGTCCTGCACGCAACATACGTGCCAGAGGAGATTATCGTTAATCAACTAGAAACTGTGGTGGCAAATGTCAATACTAGTCATGGACTGGGCTTTACCAATGCTGACTTAACAACTGAGGGACGTAACCACAACAAGGCTTTACATATCACCCTGGAATGCAAGGGTGTTGTTCTATCTCATGTGCTGGTAGACACTGGGTCATCGCTCAATGTCCTACCGAAGAAAGCCTTGGTGAAGCTGGAGTATGATGGCCTGGCATTGCGTCCGAGTAATTTGGTAGTGAGAGCATTTGATGGCTCTAAAAGGTCAGTGCTTGGAGAGATTGATCTGCCTGTGATGATTGGCCCGCAGACTTTTAAAATTACCTTCTATGTGATGGACATTCAGCCGGCCTACAGCTGTTTGTTGGGTAGACCCTGGATCCATGCCGCTGGCGCTGTTACGTCTACCCTTCACCAGAAGCTGAAATACGAGTGGGAAGGCCAGATTATCACCATCTGTGGGGAAGAAGACATCTTTGTTAGCCATCTGGCTACGTATAAGTACATAGAAATGGATGGAGAAATCCATGAAACCATGAGCCAGGGGTTTGAGGCCCTGAACATTAATGAAGCATCTGTCGTACTCGGAACCTCCATAACGTCGTATCAGCAAGCCCAGAAGGTTGTTGAAGAGGGTACTGCCCAGGGCTGGGGCAAGTTGCTGCCCGTGGAGAAGAAAGAAGACAGATTTGGGTTAGGTTACAAACCAACTCAACAAGATCAATCAGAGGCTGCAAAAGAGCCCAATTTTGTCAGCGGGGGAATGCTCACCCCGGATACAGTGAACAACTTGGAAGACGAGGAGGAAAGCGACCGCAACCTGGAGAGCTGGATACGTCTAAGGATCCCGGGGAGCCAAGTCCTTAACTGGTCTTCCCAGGAAATTATAAGGGTTACTCCTGCAGAGTAATTATTATTTCCTGTATTTTAAAGCATGCATCAAGTCTTGCATCTTGCCCAAGATGACAAGACTCATTTTGTAATCGGGCCATCTTGTAATTTTGTGCATATGGATTAATCAATGAATATCGGACATCTTTTGCAAACGAGTCTCTTTTTCGCTCACTGTCTTTTCATTTTCCTTTTTGTACAAAAATAAAATGGCAATGTTTTCAAAATAAATAACTTCATTTTCACTTTTTCTAAACAAGATTAAAACTGATCACTAAAATAAACAATCTAAACTCTTGCAGAGAGTGCCTTTCATACCGCGCCGACAACAACACTGCTATGACTTCGTATGACTTTGACAATCCAATCAATCAAGCTGATGAAGGGGTTGAAGAAGATTATGAGCTTCCTGAAGAGCTAGCCAGGTTGTTAAGGCAAGAGGAGAAGGTTATCACTCCTCATCAGGAGGAGGTTGAAACGGTTAATCTTGGTACAGAGGAAGATGTGAAAGAAGTTAAGATTGGGGCCTGCCTACAAGCTTCGGTAAAAGAGCAACTGATTGATATGCTTCGGGAATATATAGATGTTTTCGCTTGGTCTTATCAGGATATGCCAGGGTTGGACACCGATATTGTCATGCACAAGCTGCCTTTAAAAGAAGACTGCCCGCCAGTAAAATAGAAGTTGCGCCGTACTCGCCCAGATATGGCAATGAAGATAAAAGAAGAGGTACAAAAGCAGTGAGACGCCGGGTTCCTTGCTGTGACTAGCTATCCGCCGTGGGTTGCTAATATTGTACCTGTACCTAAGAAAGACGGCAAGGTAAGGATGTGTGTGGACTACTGGGATCTGAACAGAGTCAGCCCGAAAGATGACTTCCCTTTACCTCACATTGATGTATTGGTTGATAATACGGCTCAGTTCTCGATGTTCTCCTTCATGGACGGATTTTCAGGATACAATCAGATCAAGATGTCACCTGAAGACATGGAGAAGACCACTTTCATCACACCCTGGGGCACATTCTGTTATAAGGTGATGCCATTCGGACTGAAGAATGCTGGTGCCACTTATCAACGGGCTATGGTAACATTATTCCATGACATGATCCACAAAGAAATTGAATGTTATGTGGATGACATGATTGCCAAGTCCCTCACAAAAGAAGACCACCTGGTAAATCTGTTGAAGCTATTCAAGCGTCTGAGGAAGTATCAACTGAAGTTAAATCCCAACAAGTGCACATTCGGGGTGCGATCTGGTAAGCTGCTGGGATTTATTGTAAGTGAAAAAGGGATTGAAGTTGACCCTGATAAAGTTAAAGTCATTCAAGAAATGCCTGCACCGAGGACTGAAAAAGAAGTTCGGGGGTTTCTAGGTAGATTGAACTACATCTCACGGTTCATATCTCACCTTACAGCAACCTGTGAGCCCTTGTTCAAGCTGTTAAGAAAAGAACAAACGGTCAGGTGGAACGAAGACTGCCAGAGGGATTTTGACAAAATCAAGGAATACTTGCAAGAGCCTCCAATCCTTATGCCTCCAGTTGAGGGAAGACCTCTAATCATGTACTTGATAGTATTAGAAGAGTCAATGGGGTGTGTGCTGGGCCAGCATGACGAGTCTGGTCGAAAAGAGTATGCAATATACTACTTAAGCAAAAAGTTTACCGACTGTGAACCACGTTATTCACTGCTCGAGAAAACTTGTTGTGCTTTAGCGTGGGCTGCTCGCCGACTAAGACAGTATATGTTGACCCACACTACCTTATTGATCTCAAAGATGGACCCAGTTAAGTACATATTTGAGAAGCCAGCACTCACCGGACGGGTTGCAAGATGGCAAATGATCCTCACAGAATATGATATTCAGTACACATCTCAGAAAGCCATCAAAGGCAGTGTATTGTCTGATTATCTCGCTGAGCAACCCATTGATGATTACCAGCCTATGAGATTTGAATTCCCTGATGAAGACATCATGTTCATAAGAGCAAAAGATCATGAAGAGCCTATTCACACTGAAGGGCCTGACCCGGAAGAAGAATGGACTATGATGTTTGACGGGGCGGTTAATATGAATGGTCGTGGTGTTGGTGCAGTACTCATTACACCTAAGGGAGTTCACATGCCTTTCTCGGCAAAACTCACCTTTAACTGCACTAACAACGAAGTTGAATACGAAGCTTGTATTATGGGTCTTGAGGAAGACATTGACCTCAGGATCAAGACTTTGACTGTATTCGGAGATTCAGCTCTGGTAATTAATCAAACCAACGGCAAATGGTACACCCACCAAGATCATCTGATACCTTACCGGGATTATACAAGAAGGTTATTGACTTTCTTCACAACAGTCAAGCTTGAGTATATCCCTCGAGACGAAAATCAGTTTGCAGATGCTCTGGCTACCATTTCATCCATGATCAAAGTTCAAGCTGCCAACTTTGTGCCTCAGAGTTTAGTGTCCAGACTTGACAGACCAGCGTATGTATTCTCAGCAGATGTCATTAAAGATGATAAGCCTTGGTTCCATGATATCAAATGCTTCTTGGAGGATCAAACATACCCACCTGGGGCATCTTCCAATGATAAGAAGACATTAAGAAGGATAGCTGGTAGTTTCTTCCTGAATACTGATGGTTCCCTGTACAAGAGAAACTTTGATATGGTACTTCTCAGATGCGTTGATAGGACAGAAGCAGACTTGTTGATGCACGAAGGATCCTTTGGTACCCATGCAGGAGGGCATGCAATGGCTAAAAAGTTGCTAAGATCAGGCTATTACTGGATCACAATGGATGCAGACTGCTGTGCCTATGCTAGAAAATGCCATAAATGCCAGATTTATGCGGATAAAGTGCATGTTCCTCCGAATCCTTTGAATGTGATGTCTTCACCTTGGCCCTTTGCCATGTGGGGCATTGATATGATTGGCAAGATCGAACCGACTGCTTCAAATGGCCACAGATTCATCCTGGTGGCCATTGATTATTTTACTAAGTGGGTTGAAGCGGCTTCTTATGCAAATGTTACAAGGCAAGTGGTAGCCCGATTTCTGAAGAGAGATATCATCTGTCGGTATGGAGTGCCCGAGTGGATCATTACTGATAATGGTTCCAGCTTAAACAACAAAATGATGGCAGAGCTATGTCGGGACTTCAAGATCCAACATCAAAATTCTTCTCCTTACAGGCCAAAGATGAATGGCGTTGTAGAGGCAGCTAACAAGAATATCAAGAAGATAGTACAAAAGATGGTAGTCATCTATAAAGACTGGCATGAAATGCTACCATTTGCTTTGCATGGGTACCGAACGTCAATCAGAACGTCCACTGGGGCAACACCGTATCAACTTGTGTATGGTATGGAAGCAGTCCTACCTGTTGAAGTTGAATTACCCTCCCTGCGGGTACTGATGGATGTTAAGTTAAATGAAGCAGAGTGGGTCCGATCCCGATACGAACAACTGAACCTGATTGAAGAGAAGAGATTAGCTGCAATCTGTCATGGGTAGCTGTATCAGAAAAGAATGAAGAAAGCCTTCGATCAGAAAGTCAGGCTCCGAGAATACCAAGTAGGAGATCTGGTGCTGAAAAGACTCCTTCCTCCTCATACAGACCACAGGGGCAAGTGGACTCCAAATTATGATGGCCCATTCATAGTAAAGAAAGTTTTCTCTGGTGGAGCACTGATGCTCAGTACTATGGATGGTGAAGACTTCCTGTCCCCTGTGAATTCAGATGCAGTTAAAAAATACTTCGCATAAAATGACCCGCTGGACATAAAAACATAATGTAAGTCCAGGCAAAATAGGGCATCCCGGCGAGTCAAAAAACAGAATAAAAGACTTGGGCAAAAATAAGGGAAAATAAAATGAAAAAATGTACACCCGCTGAGTTGAAAAGCCGCCTTGGACAACTCAGGCAAAAATGGGTATCCCGGTGGATTGAAAACCCGAAAGGGCGGTCCACGCAAAATAAGGGAATAAGCGAACAACTGCATTCTGAATTCATCTGTATCACTTGCAACATGGTAAACTCCGAAAGGTTCGAGCATCGGTCAGAATCATCCTTCTTCAGAAAGCAGGATGAGAAGAACGTCAATGTTATATAAGTCATAGCAAAAGGGAAGCTCCTCGAAGCGTCGCCAACATTGCCAGCATCTTTTTGTTTCTCAATTTGTAACGATTTCCCCATTTCAGGGGATCCGTTTCCTTGACTGTATCTTGCCAATTCAGGGCACGCGAATTAATAAAATCAGATTTTCAGTCAAATTTTGTCTCGTACATTTGGTTTTCATTTGCAAAAATGTCTGATGCCTTTAAGATATTGTTTGCATAAATACAGATGTTTCCCTTCTAAAATGCGTGCTTACAGAAAATATACTTACTCCCGGGAGTGTCTAAACTCCTACGATGGAATCCATTAAGGGATACCTCGGAGTACTTGTGCGTTTCTTTGTCATTACAGGATTACAGGAGTTCAAAGCACAACATGGGGCATGAAAGCTTCTCCCCAGCAAGCTGTCAAATTATTATCTACTCAGTCTATCTTCCGATTAGCACCGGAGGTGCTTTCTCCCCAGCTGAGTTGCCAGTCATCATTCCTCCTCAGCCAAGTGCAAAGACAGGGAACCATCACCCCGCAGAGTTTCAGCCTCTATCCAGAAGAGCAACACCTGAAGATCTCACAACAGAGTGACGAAAGCTTCTACAAACCCCAGTTGGGTCCTTTATTGCTGAGATAGGTCTATCAGTGACCTATTTCCCCATGCAGAGTCGAATATGTAAGATCTACCAAGGATCTCATCCCCAGCTGGGACATCTATTTCAAGCAGATCAGCCAGAGATCTCCTCAGCAACGGGATCCGGATCCCGGATCGGTATCTTTGCATAATCATAGCATTTGCATCATATTATCCCCCTAAGAGCGTAGCATTCCATCTAATACGGAGCATTACGGCAAAAATCAAACATATGGCATGATCATAAGCCCTGTTCTGAATCGAACACTTGTAAATACTGACAATCCATCAACAATATACAGAACATTCCCCAATTCCTCACCAGAGAGCCAAAGCATTTCCCTTAAAGATACAGATACATGCTCCTTTTGGCACTCGTCCGTGTCATCATTCCCCAGTAAAATTGCCCGGGCAAACAGATACTTATTGACACTCGTCTGTGTCATATCCCCAACAGAAAGCCAAAGCGTCCCTTTGCACTCACTATACAGATACATATATATACACAATTCCTTGACACTCGTCCGTGTCACCTTCCCCAGCATAGTTGCCTAAACACTTTATGAATCAAATACTTGTTTATAGTACACTTTTTCCGACACTCGTCCGTGTCGCACTCTCCCCAACAAGTTAAACACTCGTCCGTGTCTCACTTATCACTTTTTTTCACTCATACAGATGCTCGTCCGTATCTTGTATATGCCATTTATATCCCCTCAGATTCGACACTCGTCCTTGATTCTTTGTTAACCAGTTGGTACTCGTCCGTATCATCATCTCTGAACATGCGTCAAGCGTTGGTTTCTACTGATACTCGTCTGTATCATAGTCTTAAGGATGCTCATCCGCATCTTTAATCTATACACAGTATCAAACACTTATACCTTCATCTCTTAAATTTAGACACTCGTCTGTGTCTACCCTTCCCCAGGATGTCCCCAACAAATCTGATGACTATTTTCTTTCTATCTGACATTCGTCCTATGTCATGGAACCTTTTCGGCAGCCGTACCCTGCTAGGTGATCGTCCTTCACCTTTTTGATGATCGTCCTTCATCACCCCCCAGTGGAGTCTCTATTCATTAGAACCCCTTCATATCCGACATTCGTCCTATGTCGTGATATTTTCGGCAGCCGTCCCCTGCTAGGTGATCGTCCTTCACCTCTTGATGATTGTCCTTCATCATTCTATCTGATGGCCGTCCCCCATCGTTGATCTTGTTATCTGACATGCGTCCTATATCATGATAAACCCTGAGAGTAGCCGTACCCTGCTAGGTGATCGTCCTTCACCTCCTGATGATCGTCCTTCATCATGCATGTCCGATGGCCGTCCCCCATCGTCGACCTTTTCATCCGACATTCGTCCTATGTCGTGATGCTTTTGGCAACCGTACCCTGCCATGTGATCGTCCTTCACCATAGATGACTGTCCCTCATCTTATCCCCAACAAGAGCAGTCGTCCCCTGCTAGGTGATCGTCCTTCACCTTTGATGACCGTACCTCATCATTTATTTCATTTATGCCTTGAGCTTGATGGTCGTCCCCATCATTTACCTATAATCCCCAGAGAGTCTTATAGCTTTACTTGATGGCCGTCCCCATCATAATCTATTATATCCCCAGCATGTCGGTCGTCCCCGTCATCGCTTCATCCCCAGCAGTCGTCCTCTGCTCGACGGTCGTCCTCCGTCGCCCGCACTTTATAATCATACTTTACTTCCTTTTACAATCTATATCCCTTTTCTTCTTCATTCAGTGAGTGCAAATTTTGGACTGTCTTTGGTATTCAACCACAAGTTATCTTGTTTGCCTGTTAAGCTGTTGCTTACATCCTGCACAGCTAACTCATGTTTGAATAGGGGCAGCTGTAAACACCCCAAATTTTCCCTCACCCATTCACTCCATTGCTTGTGATCTTTACATGTGCATAAATTCAATCATAGCATCTCATATTGCATTTTTGCTTCACTACATTGATTCAAAGTCATCTGCATCTAGGGTTTGTAACCTGAGCAATCCAAGAGCTACTTGAGCCACTTCAAAGGTCATCAATCACTTCAAAGGGGTCCATGTATGTTCTAACATCATATTATATCCTCACAAGGTCAAGGAAGCCAAAGAATCACAAGAACTGAGAAAGGCATGGAAGCAGAGCCAGGTTTAACTGCATAGATGACCTGAAATTAGGGTTTTGGTTTCAGAGGCCATAACTCCAATTTTTTGGTCATTCTTGTTTCTATTGGTCTCTATATGATATGAGTATCATGCATATCAATTTTCATGAAGAAATTCAATGGGGAAGGCATCTGATCACAAGATGACTTCTTGAGCAAGTCAGTGCAAAATCAGGGCATCTGAGGCCCCCAGTGACCCAACCAAAGGGCATTCTCCATCATTTTGAATGTGTATGATCTTTATTTGATCATAGAAGATGTTAGAAGTTCACAAAATTGAAGAATTTCAAGCCATTTGCAAAGTTGCCTTTTTGGGAAAGTGACTTATAATGAAAACTTGCCATTTTGGGAAAGTTTTTCAACCTCCTCTTTTTGATTCAAAAATGCCTCAAATGAGAAAACTTTGGTCATGAAAGTTGTAGAATGGATCCTCCCATTTTCAAAAAGTACAAGAACTCATTCTAATTCATTTTGGATCAAAAGTTATGGCTTGTCAAAGTTGGCAAAAATCACATAATTTCATGTTTTACACCAAAGAGGCAAAGTTGCAAAACCTCATGCCAAGGCAAAATGTGACTTCAAATGGACTCCTATGCATTACACAAACATAAACCATGACCTAAAAATCAGAATGCACCAAAGAATTGTTCATTTTCATGCCTTGATCTTTAAGAAACTTCAAAAGGGCCAAACTTTGTGAAATTTGCAAAACCTCACATAAACTCAAATCCACTTGTCGCATTGCCTCAAATTCATTTCCATGGTTCTCCTTGATCACAGCTGAGCCAAGCCATGCCTCTAAACCAGCTTGTCATGACCCATACCTCAAAGGACAAATCACATTGACTTTATGCAAGTTGGCCCATACCAATCAAGCTAGGCCAGCAATAACTCTCTGACCTATCCAAACTTGATACATGGACAAAATGGAACTCAACACATAACACAACACAACCCAATCTCTCCCACAAGTCAGCATCCTCAAAAACCTCCCTTTATGCATTTTCATTAGAATCTCTCCATACAAGCTTCAAACCTCAAAACAAATCCCACAGAACAACTCACCCTAGCCCTCTGATCATTTCCCAACCATCAATTTACTCTGAAAGGCCCACAATCAAAAACACGATTTTCCACCCCTCCTGAACAGAACTTCATCAATCTCTCAAACCAGCCATAAGAAATTCCAAACAAGCATTGCAAGCTTCTCATGGGGGTTCATTAAAGGCATCTTGGACCAAAGAAGCAGCCAGAAAGTTCCAAAGATCAAAGCTCCAGTTCAGGTGAGCTCAAGAACAATTTTTCCAGAAACTTGTTTTTAAGTTACTAAATGGTTCTTTATGCTTCACTGATCACATTGATGTGTTTTGTTTTGAAAATGGTTGAGAAATGAGTATGTATTCATGTTCTGGAAAAAAAATTGACCTAGAACTGTTTTGATTCGATTCTCACTTTTGATGTGTTTTAAATGTTGTTTGTTTGTTGATTCTTAATGTATGATGTATGGGGATCATTTCTGGGCAGAGAGATTGGATTTTAGAAGCCTAGGGAAGAAGATAGCAATTTTCAGGGAGAGGTGTGGCCGGAGAAGATGACCGGAGGTCATTTCCGGCCACCTGAAAGTCATTAGTGCATTAATGGTGATTAGGGTTCAGTTTGAATTTGAGCCATGGATCTTGTTGACTAGGGTTGACCCGCGCGCAAATGAGTGGTCCAGATCTCTCATTAGAACCCTAATCTTATAATTAGATTTAATTAATTAGGTTTAATTTTAATTCAGCCAGTTTGAATCTGGGTCACAGGATCTGGCGCCAGTCAATTCCCTCCATTTTCATTTAAATGCCAGCCATTGGATCTGCATACTTTCTCTTTAATTCAATTTTTATTTCATTTTATTTGGTTTATCTTTCACGAATTATTTAAAATAGTAAAAAACATTTAAAAATTCTGAAAATTTTGGTCAAACATTTCATTAATTTTCAGAACCCAAAAATATTTTTATTTTTATTTTTTGCATGAAAAATCATTTTTAAATCATTTAAATGTTTATTTTTAATTAGTTAATGAAAATTAATTAATTAAAAATGCATTTAGATATTTAAAAATCACCAAAAAATTCACATTGCATTTTAAAACATTTAGAAACATTATCAAACTCTCAAAAAAAATTTCTTTTTGGTTCTTGATGCATTTTGACAATTTTCATTGGAATTAAATTCTTTTAAAGGAAATATTTTTGTTCAAACTTGGAAAAATCCATTATGCCTAACCATTGAGATTTTGATGATGGTTCTTCTTGCATTGCATCCTTCATAGCATGTAGTTTATAGGATAAAATTGGTTTGAATTTATCTTCCATTTTCAATTTGTTTTGCATTTTTCATTGTGAGGTATCCCAAAACCCTAGTTGACTTAGAAAATTCATAACTTCCATTAGGTTTAGGGTTAGGTCCCCTCCTTTGGACAGTGAACTTGTGTAGGGTTAGGGTTCCTTTGATCCCATTTTCAATTTTTTGTTATGTCATTTGCTTCTGGTTTTGAATTTTTGCATTGCATGTTGTATGTAAACCCTAATTTGTGCCTTCCTTTGCATCCATCTCCCATATGCTTGCATTCAATGACTTGCCATGACATTTTGTGCATCCACATGATTCATAATACATCTTAGGACATATTAGAATCATGTTTGATCATTGCATCTTTCCTTTGCCATGTTATATGTTCATTTCATTTCATAAACATTCATGAGTCTTTATGGTTCAAAGCATGCCTCATTTGCATCCTTATGCTTGTTTGATCACTCTCATCTCTTGTCATGTGTTTGCATCATCTCTTAGCATAATTAACATCATGTTTATGCTTCTAGCTTTAGTTTGCACCATGGCATTTCATCTCATTTTCATTGCATTTCATTTCTTTTGCTAACTTTTCAGGTGGTAGGTTGTTTTGAGAAGTAAATTTGCCTTCACTTCTCACAATCTCTTCTCATCCCTCTCTTTCATCATTGTTGCATTTTATCTTGTGTATTAGAGTGAGCTTGATCATTCATGCTCTTTCCTACTTTCTTCCTTCAAGCAACTTATCTTCTTAAGTGAAGTAAGTTGTCTTGCTTCTTCTTCTGCTTCTTTCTCCTTTCATTTGCTTCTTCCTTGGTGGCTTTTCTCTTGAAGATCTTTTGCAAGCCTCATAAACCCTAGGAACAACCAAGAATGATGACAATTAGGGTTTGATTAGTCCCCCATTTAGTTTTACCTTTGTGTCATCTTTGAGTCTTCTCTTCTCATCTCATAATCAAGGACTAAACCCTAAAGGTTTTAAGGCTCTGTGATTAAGCTTATGCCTGCATCCTTCTATTAGGATGGAGTGTATAACTTTAATCCTAAGTGTTAAACCCTTAATGTGTTTAAATCCTTTAAACAATCCATCTAATAAATCACTAAGACATCAAGCTTGTAACTTGGGCCTTGCATTAGGGTTATAATTCTTCCTTAATTGGTTAAGAAGGACTAACCCTAGTGTTAATGGACAAGTCCCCCTCAAGTTGTCTTACAAACCATAAAATTCACTTCTTAATCTTACCATTAACTAAAATCCACTTAATAAAGGCTTTGTTTTGTCATGAGGTTAATCCCTAATCATGGATTAAGTTGAGGTATCTTCCTCAGCTTAAATGTTCTCATCTATTATCCTTCTATTAGGATGGTGCAATGGGTCCATTAAATCCTTGATTATGGCTTAAACTCATTACTTAACACTAAACAAAAACACCAAAAACATCTAAATAAATGCAAGTAGGTTAATGATCTTAATCCTACATCATGGTGACTAAGTGTGAGGTGCTTACCTCATACTTAAGGTATTCTCATTACCCCTAATCAGAGGGAGGATGTGATGAGTTTACTAACCCTTGGTTTAGACTTAAGCTCATTTTCCTATGACAAACTCCAAAAGGCAATAAAAGTTTAAAAACACAAAAAACAAACAATAATCGTCTCCTCTGGGATTCTTTTCTCACCTCATTCACTCACAAACGAGAACTCGCTTCTTCCGTCTAATGCAAGACAGTTTGCACCTGAGCCAGACAGGTCATACACTTGAGCATAGATAAGTAAGCAGTTCACAAGTCAATTTATCTTTCAGTCTCTTTGAGTCGAACTACGATGTTCTGACTTCCTCATTGCACGAGAGGATACGTAGGCATAACTTAACAGTTATCGAACAAAAGTCTCTGTATATTCCTCCTCTTCCAGATTCATTCTTTAAGCCTCATGGTCTTGAGCATTTCACTCTTGTTCTTACACTGACACTTCTCTTATACACTTCACTTTTCTTTTACACTGACACTTGCATTCTTTCCAGCTTTGATACACAAATTGCACTGACACTACCCCTTTAAAACACAAATCTTTTAAGCGTGGATCCCGTCGAGTACGGCGGACAATCTGGGTGCTAATACCTTCCCAGGTTGTAACCAACCCCCTTTCTCAGTCTCTCTGGTTCGCAACCGTCTTATCCATACCCTTTCTCAGGTTTATGCAGCATTATCTTTCCTCCGGGATAAAAATGCCTAGCTGGCGACTCTTGTCTTCTGAGTTCACCCTTGTGTGTCCTCTCTCCTTTCGCCGACCGTTCGCGTCTGTACCCCATTTGACCTGGCCTCATTTGGTGGGAGCGACAATTTCCACCTATTTTCCTTTCTAATCATCTCAAGAGAACTTCAAGTCTCCAGCTACTTAATTCATCATTAAACAAAATTCCAATTATTCCGAGTCCAACTATGAATTTTCTTATTACATTTCAATCCAAGCGCAATTTCATACTTCTCTCTTAAATTCCAACTAATACTCTCCTATAATAACTTGCATCAACAAAAAGAATAATACTCAAGCACTCGGCTTGACTTCAACCAATTCGATGTACATACTATACTAGTTGGCATGACACAATTATCCGTCAATTATGATTACGTCTGCTATCAACAATAGATTAAGGGTGATCAGTTCCTCAATTTGTCAATAGACATTCAGCAATCATAACGGTGACATAAATCATCATTACTCAACACAATAGCGTACTTCAACTTGTGCCCAGAGTCCGTAAGCATAATGCCCCGTCAACTCTCTAAGGCTTACCAATATCTCCTTAGTCTCCTTAATTCCAACTTCATCAACGACATAAAACATCCAAAAATCCAGTACCGATTCCCTTATGTACATTCATAGTACCACACGACTCTTGATAACCCACTAACACTTTATTCACTACAACCAGTACCATCCAAGTCGGTTTGCTTCATATACAACATTCAACCAAGTTAAAATTCTTAACAACATTGATCAAACATCCATCTTCTTCTCAATATTACCATCATCTAACAACAACACTTTAATCGTCCTTATTCGACATAATTCGAATTTCCATGCATTCTCCGATACTCACATTTTATTATTTAATAACAATTTCATCTTTACAACTTTTCAGCAATAGACGTTCAACTTCGAACACAATTATTTCATCCAAACATGACTTCATCCAAATTATAATCTTTAACAGCACAATTCAAACACCCGTCTTCCTCTCGACATTACTACCATATGACATTAGCACTTTAATCATTCTCATTACATATTTATTCACTCTCCGAATACTTATGCCTTCCCTCTAATACCAACATCTTATTATTTTTCCATCATTTTCATCTTTCTAAAATTTCCAGCAACACACGCCCCACTTTGAACACAATTATCTTCTCCAATACCGACCTCCAAATCACAAAATTATATTCTAACATGAAGAGAAATTTGTGCAGATTCCAGAACTTCAAGAATCGCTCGAATCCGACTTACGAGCAAAAAGTTATCCTCCTTGCCATGGGACTGGTCAATAATTCCCGTATGCAGAATTTTCCAAAAATCAGCAGCAGTCCCAACTATTAAAATGCGCTTATCTCCCTCATCATAAACCTCCTGAACGAAAATCTTATATGCAAACTGTAAGGAATTTCGTAACCTTTCCAAAAAGTCTAGAACCGCTTCAATCCGAATCACGGTTAAAAAGTTATGCCACTTCTCGTGACAGCTGTTCCAAGGTTGCAAAAACCAGAATTTTTGAGATTGATGAATATAAATTCCACCTTTCTCCGTCTTACTTCCAAGTTCTATCAAAAATCTTGCTCTACATGCAACTTCAAAATTACTCGACTTGAATCCAAATACACTCAAGGCATAGCATTCTACAGACTTGATCCTTCAACTTAATTCATCAACTTGTCTTTTTATTTTGAATAAATCCTTCTTTCATAAACAATCACCATCCATAAATCCACACACTTCTCAACCCGACCGATACAAATTCATGAATCCATGCTCTCGCTGGTCCACAACAACATCTCTTGAACAACCTTGCACTCTTGTAATCAACATCAACTTTGAACCAACTTCAACGTTCCAACAACAGTCCGGGAGTCAAGCTTCTCCCCCACTTAATTCCAACTAACACCTGTAACAACGACTAGAAACTAATAACAAGTACCGACAGTGTTTCACACACATGCCGCGTACTAAGGAATTAACAACACTAGACAACATTGGTCGGACGGACCGGCCTGCTCTGATACCACTAATGTAACACCCTTCTACCCCAAAACATAATAATTAAAATAATATCAGAGTAATCGTCTAAAAGGGTATCACATTTTCATCAAAAATACACAACAGTGTCCTGTCCCGTAACACGGGTTAATCAACATCAAAATATCATAAACATTTCACAGCGGAATTTAACTTCAAAATTCAAAACCTCATAAGTATAATTTCCACCATCCTGAATTTAACATCATATAAGTAGGAAACATTTATCCAATGATAACATATCTGAAAACAATTAATAGAATAAAACCCATCCCAGTGTTACATGACACAGAGCAGGACACATAAACCATAACCACTTCTAAGGAACACTAAAGCATGCTCCGAGACTCATGAATTACTCATATTGCACTGCAGGACTATTCTTCGACATCTGCAAGTTACCCACAAAAGAGGCAACATTTCCAAGCAGGCAGGGTGAGTAATCATAATATATCATAAACATATAAGAATAAGAAATATAAATAATTAGATTAACATATCATAACATCATTAACAATTAAACTCAGCAACAACCACAACACTATCATAAAATAGATCAACACCAACACAGTCATGAAATTCATCCAAAATATGCAATTCTAACATCCTGATATGCAATATGCATGTGGTACCATTTTCACCAAAAGATGGATACATGACCATCAACCCTCCACAAGGGAGCACACCATAAGATGGATACATGACCATCAACCCTCCATAAGGGAGCACACCATAATCATCGAGACACTTCAATCCACACAATGGGATTGAAGCTACAAAATAGGCCGAAGCCCCATCGTGAATGTCATGAAATGCAATGATGCGTTACACCGTAAATATTCATCGAGAAGTCAAATGCGCATCATTCATTTCATATCTAACAGTTTCAAACATCAAATAATCATATAATTTCATCGTGAAAATACACTGAAACCTCATCTCATTAGCCATCTCAAAACATCAAGACATCACCATTCATTTCATGTTCATCAAATAATCATCGTAAAATAATATCTTTCGTCATAACAACACATCAACAACAAAACACCAATTCATAATAATATTGTGTTTATAATCATAAACATCAATTTTCTTAACAACACAAGAACCCATTCCTTTTAATCCATAATAACTAATCATCGATTTATAATAAAATCATGTTTGTAATATTTATCATCCTGTTAGTACGCCTATAACCCTCGTTCATTAACAACCCAAGATAATACACCATAACCCCGGTTCATTAACTAGTTCAACTCATCAAGACTTGTCCCAAACCCGATAAAATTATAAGGTGATTCTATCCGTCTTTATAAAAACTCAGTTCAGAAAATTATCTCACTTCTCTCATTTTCATCCATCAAAATAAAGTTTAATTCATGCTCTTTCTGACGCTTCAAACGGAATGTGAATCGGACTTACGGTTTGAAAGTTATGGATTTTTAAAGAATTGAAATTTGCCTTTCAAACAGTGTTAACCGGTTAACCCATAGCGTTAACCGGTTAACGCCTGCAAAACTTCATTAAAACACCAAAATTGTAATGGTTAACCGGTTAACCCATAGCGTTAACCGGTTAACACACGCTTTACAGCAGTTCTCTGCTACTCAATGCAGACTGCACTCTAACCATCAAAAGTTCAAATTTCACTACGGGTTTCATATCAATCCACCCCAAAACCATTCCAATACATCAATTAAAACACAATAACATCGAGACAACAAGTTATACAATCAATTATATGATTCAACACATTTTTATCACTCTAATTCATCAAGATTTTACTCATAAACTCAACCTAAATCAAAAACCCCAAAACTCACAAAACTCATACAAATTTAATCTAATCATAATCCAATTCTTATATAATTATAATAGATTATGAAAACTCCCCATACCTTAGAGAATTTCGCCGATTGATACTCTTCATCCAAGGTTCCACGCAACTTTCTGACTCTGAGCTTCTCCTTCCTCTTTTCCTCTCCTCAAAACTCCTCTTCACCAAAAAGAATACAATAAGTGAGAACTTTGATCGTGTTCTCCTATTTGGGTAAAATTATCCCAGTTAAGTCTTTTCCCACTCTACCCTCATAATTTTCACCAAAGGACCACCTTACCCTTTTCTTTAATATATTTTTAATAATAATAATAAAATAGAATAATAAAACACTATTTATCCTTATTATATAAAAATACTCTTTTATTCCAAAATAACCAACATAACATTCATACCTCCACTTATATTATTTTAAATAATTACCAATAATCCGAATAATACTACATGATTATTCTTATTATTAATATTACTAAAATAATTTCACCACCGGCATCAGTCACATAATCACCAATTGTCAATTCATTCATATATCCTCAAATAAGCCACAAATACTCATAATCGAATTTGGGGTGTTACAGTCCCCGTCGCGGTTTCTTTATTCCCCAGTATGTCGGTCGTCCCCGTCATTACTTTGCTTACCGTTTTACCCCCAGCAGTCGTCCTCTGCTCGATGGTCGTCCTCCATCGCTTTCATTTGATAATCATACTTTACTATCTCTTACAATTTATATCCCTTTTCTTTTTCTCCCCAGTGAGTGAAAATTTCGGACTGTCTTTGGTATTCAACCACAAATTATCTCGTTTGTCTGATAAGTCAGGCTTTTACATCCTACACAGCTAACTCATGCTTAAATAGGGGCAGCTGTAAACACCCCAAATTTTCCTTCACTTTTTCTCACACCATGGCTTGTGATCTTTCCTTTTTGCATTAGCATAGGCATGCCATCTCATATTGCATATTTGTTTCACTGCATAGTTCCATTTCATCTGCATTTAGGGTTTGTGATCTGAACAATCCAAGGAGTGAACTGAGCCATCCCAAAGGTCTTGAAGCTTGCCAAGAGGGTCCATGTGTGTTCCATGATCATAATATGTTCCCCAAAGTTCACAAAAGTCAAGGGATCACAAAGAATTGCAAAGGCATAGAGGCAGACTGAAGATTTCCTGCACAGATGACCTAAAATTAGGGTTTTGGTTTCAGAGGCCTTAATCCCTGTAACACGGTGGGAGAACTGACTTTTAGTCATGTTGCGGATAGCAAGAGTCGTCACCGACTTTTATTTTATCCATAAGGAAAGGACATAAAAGAACAGGAAAAACCTATTTTAAAAGACTTGAGTTTGGGGGGTAGGTTATACAAAGGGAATGTGTTAGCACCCTTTATATCCATGGTTATCCATGGGCTCTTAGTTATTTAACTCACTTAAATTGTTTTTGAAAAGTGTAGTATGTGATTAGAAATTTTTCTAAGTACTTTGTAATGATCCTCGTATGGATGTATACAAAGCCTTGTTTTGAAAAATGTTTAAGAAAGTGAGGTGTAAAGAGTAATTTTAAGAAGTGAGCAAGTAATTAAGAGGTACCTACCCTAGACTAAGTCATTCATGTTCTTATATGTTCTTTCAAGGGTAAGACTATCCCTATTATTAAGGAATAGGTAGTCATTACCTTGGATGTGTAAGGGACAAGCGTAGGGTCATCGTATGGTCATAGAAGGCAACTTAAGGGATGTCTTTAGCAATTTGTAGGGACTATCATCATTTATTCGAAGGGACAAGATCATTATTCCGTAGGCAACCTCGAGGGGACTTGATCTTTTAAACTGTAGGGACTTGATGATTTATACTTGAAGGGATTTTGCTTAAGACATCCCTATATTCGAGGGACTTGACCATGTTTAAAGGCAACCAAGAGGAATACCCTAGGAAGTGTATGATGGCGATCAAAGATCGACTTACGTGTGTGAGTGTTTATTTTCAAATATTTATCTTTTTTAAATTAATTTTCTAAGTTAATTTTAATTACATTTAGGTTATACACACCCTAAAATTACTAACCATAGCAATTATAATAAAATAAAGACGGAAAATAAATCTAAAATTATTACATGGCTTTGGGACAATAACAATATAATCAGAAAAATAATAAATGATAGTAATAATAATAAAGAAAATATAAGCAATAATAATAAATAAAGCAAATAAATAAAGCAATAATAATAATAAAGCAATAAATATTAGAATATTAGAATTAAAAGAAAGAAAAATGAGGTAATAAAGAAAAGTTAGCATTTTTAAAGCAATTAAATAAGTTAGAAATTGTTTAGAATTTGTAAGAAAAATAATAAGTTTAAATAATAATAGTAATAAGAAAATAAAGTATTTACAAAATAAAAAGTTATTATAAAAAAATATTCTAATTAGGGTTTAATAAAATAAATTTGGTTTTTAGGGTTAATGGAAAAAATTAGGTTTAGTTAAAGAAATTAGGGTTTTTAATTATATTTAAAATACATTATTTTTTTATTTACAAAAATATATATAATAATTATATACAAATATATTATAAAATTAGTATAATTAATTTACATTAAGAAAATAATTATGAGTTTTAGAAAATATAAGATTTATAAAAATATTATTGGTTATTTACTTAGAAAACATTTTAACTATATTAATTAAGCAAAATAAAAAAATAGAAAAAAATAACCAAAAAAAAAGGACCTGGGAATTGAACCCAGGTCCCTTACCTCCAAATCAAAGCACAAAACCATCCAGGCCAGCATGCGCTGGTGATAGGATATCACCTTTGCCAATAATATATGAAATTTGTTGAGAAAATAGAAATAACCAAAAAAATTGGTCCCAGCCAGATTCGAACCTGCCTCCTTACTCTCACCAAACCAATTGCCTTGCCAATAAGCCACATGGGGTGAGTCTGAAGATAAAACAACAAAAAAAGATTATATAGTAAAGAGGCTAAATATCTGGAAAAATAAACAAAAAGAATGGTCTCACCCAGTTTTGATCCTTTGCCCTGATGCTCATTGCGCGCGTACCTTTGCCACTGGGCTAGCTGTGTTTCTTTGTCAAAATACAACATTAATAAAATAAAAAAACAAATAGAAATTTGAATTTGAAATTTCGCGCGCAGGCTTCATCTTCTTCCCCAAATTTCCTGCGAATTTACCTTCAGTTTTTCCTACAATTTTTCCTGTGAACCTTGCTTCGTAGGATTTCCTAGCCTTATGTAAAGAACATCAAACCTGTAAAATTTAATTAAATTGAGGGTACCATTGTACTCCCCACAACAAGGTCAGTTCATTTATACATTTAGAATTCATTTATATTTGTTAAATTAGAAAACCCCAAACGTGGAGCAAGAACCCTAATAATGGTGTTTGGAGATTAAGGGCACGATTCTTCAATTTAAGGGTCCAGAAACGTTCCTAGCACTATCACAAACATCAAACAATCATCAAATATCATTTAAAAGAAGCAAATACATGAAATTGAAAAATGCATATTCAAGAGTAAAATATGATTCAGTTGGATGATTATATGGTGTTTTGGATGATGAAAATGCTTGGGATACGTTCAATGAACATCAAGGAGTTGATTGCAACCTTTGAAATGGCTTGAAACGGCCTAAAATGTCAAAACCAAATGTGACTTTTTGATGAAACTTTGAGATTTGGTTTAGTTTTCTTGGCTACCAAAATTCGTCCCCAATGCTTTGGTTAGGTCATGTACTTATAGATGAGTAAATTTAGGTCAGAAAATTGATGTGCTATGTGGGCTTTTGGATAGCTTGAGTGTGAAGAAAGATCAACCATAAATGTGATGAAAAAACATATCTTTACATATTCCAAAGGATGTGCACGAATTTGGATGAGATCAAATCAACTTGAATGGTCTTTAAGAGCTTCTAGAAGAAGAATCAAATCAAATATTTGAGTTTTCATATTTTATTTTGATTTTAATTGAATTTTAATGAATAAAATTCAAATAAATAATAAATAAATTATAAAAATCAGAAATATTTGTAATTGGGTCGTGCATGATGTCATTGTAAGGATTGGATTACAAAATTGCAAGCCCATTTGGAAAAATTTGGTTTTAAGACCTCATTTGTTCAATGTACCCCTCAAACATTTCCCAACTTTGAAAAGGCACAAGTACTTCAATTTTAAGTCTATGAAGGTGTTCTTGGACATTTTGGAAAGTTTGAGGAGTCCTCTAACCGACCTCTTTGGTCTCATGTCCATATCTTTTACCATTTTCAAATTATGCCCTTTGGAAGATGTTGACTTTTGAAATGACCTATAATGTTTTAGCTCATACCTTCTAAATGAAGCATTTTTAGGCTTGTCTTGTGAGACACAAAGTTGTAGAGAATTAAATTTCCTTCAAAATGAGCTCTGGATGGGAATGTTTTGATGAAGCATGTGAAAGTTATGGCTGGTCAAATTCAGTTGACTTTCCTTAAGAAAACCCTAATTTAGAAACTCCTGATTCTTGATGATCTGAAACTTCCTTGATGAATCATGATCAACCCTTGATCAAATGATGAATTTTACTTCATAAACTTGATGTTGGCAAAAAATCTTGAAGTTTGACTTTAGTTTGACCACAATTGACCTCTTTGACTTTTTAACTACTTTGACTGATTTTTGCATATCTGATCATCTGACTGGGCAAACTTATTGGGAAAGCCTTGAAACTTTATATGGGGATTCTTGAATACATGTGGGATTTTATGAAGCTCACTTGAGGCCTTGAAAGTCATTTTAACCTGAGGAAACACAAAACCCTAGTTTTGGACACTTTGCTTAGGATGAGGCATTGTCTGGGGAAACTTCCACACTTCTTGACCAATTGGGAGTCTTGAGGACCTTATGATCATTTAGAAGTCTTGAGAGAGTTTGTCTTGATTGTGGGAGGGCAAATTTTGGGGTACAACAGCTGCCCCTTGTTCAATTTTCTGGAATCTGAGGAGTTAGATTGGCATGTACGCCATTCGTGACTTGAAGATTGAAGAGGATTGAACACAAAAAACCCAAAAATTTGCACTTGCTGGTGTGTAGAATGATGTTATTGGTTGACTGTAATGCTTGAATGGGCTTAAAGATTCCATTTGAACAAAGAGTCTTCTGATATGCTTCTTAAACATGGAGATGACATTTTTGGGAAGAATAAATGACGGCCCAAAAATGAGGTAACCTGCGGGAAGAATAAACGACGACCCGAGGTAACAAGGTAACCATTGGGAAGAATAAATGACGGCCCAAGGTAAGTTGATTTCTGGGAAGAATAAATGACGGCCCAAAAATAAGATAACATGCGGGAAGAATAAACGACGGCCCGAGGTAACAGGGTAACCATTGGGAAGAATAAACGACGGCCCAAGGTAAGTTGATTTCTGGGAAGAATAAACGACGGTCCAAAAATAAGATAACATGCGGGAAGAATAAACGATGGCCCGAGGTAACAGGGTAACCATTGGGAAGAATAAATGATGGCCCAAGGTAAGTTGATTTCTGGGAAGAATAAACGACGGCCCAAAAATGAGATAACATGCGGGAAGAATAAACGACGGCCCAAAATTGAGGTAACCATTAGGAATAATAAACGACGGCCCAAGGTAAGTTGATTTCTGGGAAGAATAAACGACGACCCAAAAATGAGATAACCTACGGGAAGAATAAACGACGACCCGAGGTAACAAGGTAACCATTGCGAAGAATAAACGACGACCCAAGGTAAGTTGATTTCTGGGAAGAATAAACGACGGCCCAAAAATGAGATAACCTGCGAGAAGAATAAACGATGGCCTAAAAATGAGATAAGCCTTGTCTTTTACCTTAATTTACTTTGAAAGCCTTTGTCTTTTACTTTAGTTTCCTTTTAAAACAATTTATGAATCTTGTTGAAAGATTCAAGACCCTTTTTTCCCAAAAACGTTATATACCAAATCAACCTTTTTTAGCATATGTCCTAGGATCAATCTGGTCGATCCTGCAGGTAACTTGGGTATTTTGGTATCTTCAGAGGAGCAACGATTGTTTACAAATTTTGGAGGTAAACAGCATCTGAAACCGCATCACCGTTACAAATCCGAAAAGAAACCAAACCTTTGTGCAAATCGAAACAAGAAACAACGAGAGAGAGAAAGAGAGAGAGAGAGAGAGAGAGAGAGAGAGAGCGACTGTGAGAATCGGAACTGTGCGAGAGAGGAGCACTGCTAATTGATTCGAAAAGGTGGGTCTGATTTTCAGATTCTTTTTTTTAAGGGTGGGATACGTTTTAGTTTGAGAAAGAAGACTTGTTCTTTTTTTAATGTTATTGGTTTTTTTTACTTTTTCTATTCTTTTATTTTCATGAGCTTTTCATTGTTGTTGGGCTTTTCAGCCATTTGAACCCGTTAGATTCTGCTTATCACACACCCAAATCGTACGTGTTGCACCCCAAAATTTGTCCTCCACAAGACATGACATTGTGTACTAAGAGGATCACAAGGTTCACAAGGTTCACAAGACATCTCATAAGGTTCACAAGGTTCACAAGGTTCACAATCAGTCAGAAAGTTTGACAATTCCCTCAAACAATGCATCCTCCTAAGCAATGCATCATAAACTAGGGTTTTGACTTTTATCAGGCTAAATAGAATTCCAAGACTTCAAGTGAGCTTCATAGTATCCTATATGTGTTCAATAATCCCCATGTCAAGTTTCAAGACTTTCCTAAAAGATTTACTCAGTCAGATGATCAGATAGGTTAAAATCAGTCAAAGTAGTTAAAAAGTCAAACTGAGGTCAACTGTGGTCAAACCAAAGTCAAACTTCATGATTTTTTGCCAACATCAAGTATATGAAGTAAAATTCATCATTTGATCAAGGGTTTATCATGATTCATCAAGGATATTTCAGATCATCAAGAATCAGGAGTTTCTAAATTAGGGTTTTCATAGGAAACGTCAACTGAATTTTGACCAGCCATAACTTTCACATGCTTCATCAAGAATTTTCCATCCAAATCTCATTTTGAAGGAAATTTAATTCTCTACAACTTTGTGTCTCACAAGCCAAGCCCAAAAAGGCTTCATTTGGAAGGTATGAGCTAAGACATTATAGGTCCTTTTAAAAGTCAACAAAAAGTCAACAACTTCAAAAGAGCATAACTTGATAATGGTAAAAGATATGGACATGAGACCAAAGGGGTTGGTTAGAGGACTCTTTAAGCTTTCCAAAATGTCCAAGAACACTCTCATAGCATTAAAATTGAAGGATTTGTGCCCTTGCAAAGTTGGGAAATTTTTGGGAAGTTTATGAAGCAAATAGGGCTTTAAAACCAATTTTTGCTAAATGAGCCCACCAAATTGCTATCCCATCTTTACAAAAACACCAAGCACGACCCAATCCACCTATTTTCTGATTTTTTATTTTTTATTTCATATTTATTTGAATTTTATTCATTAAAATACAATTTAAATTGAAATAAAATATAAAATCATATATTTGAAAAAGGATTTTGCTTCTAGAAAGTCATAAATAATATTTGGATCAGATTGATACACAAGTTATGAGGATTGTCCAAAAATAGCAATGTTAGATCAAAGAAAAATCAAGTTTTATGACATATCTTTTTCAATCTTCAAACATCCAAAAAATCCAAAGAATCATGACCTTTTTCTGACCTAATTCAATCCATATATATACACAAACACATTGCCATTGTGAGGGGACGAAATTGCAGCCTCCAAGGGTAAGAACAAAGTTTCAAATTTCACACTAAAAACACCAATTCGGTTTGATACTTGAGCTTCTTTCAAGACAAACCAAAGGTTGTAACTTGTTCCTTGGAGTTCATGGATTGATTCTGGATCATAACATCATTCATTCATGCCTTGAATCGTGAAAATCGAATGCATCTTCTTCATGTTTTAAAATTTTTCGATTTGAATGATTTGCACATTGTTAATGAAAACTAACTATGGATTTGTGTTTGTTGTGATGTTTAGAAACTTTCTGGATGATTTAATTCAATTATTATGGACTGTTATGAAATTCACCATTGTTAGGGTTTGAAGCTTCAAATCGGGAACCAAGCATTTAGGGCCTTTAAACGAAATCTAAGAACATGGATGTGATCTATGAGACTTGTATAATTGATCTGGGCTTTTAGTTTGAATTGATGTTACGATTTGGTTGATGTTCAAAAAAAACATAGGATTCTGGTTTTGAAAGTTTGCAGGTGAATTCACAGGTATATTCGAATCAAAATTCGCAGGTAATAGGTTGAAGATGAAACAGCCTTGGCGCGAAAAATCTGATTTGAATTTGAACTTATTTTATTATGTATTATTTGCGTAATATTTCACGAAAGCAGTGTTGGTTCAGTTGGTTTGTGCGTGTGTGTGTGAGGTTAATGGTCCTGGGTTCGAATCCCCCCAGGCCATTTTGTGTTGTTTTCCTTTTTTATGATTTTTACAGGTTAAGAAACAAAACGCATTGATGCTCATTCCATATCACCAGCGCATGCGCAGCCCAGTGGAAGGGAGGTTGGTCCTGGAGATGTGAAGCCTAGGGCCTGGGTTCGAATCCCAGCCCCAGGTAAGTTCTTTTTTCTCATCTATTTTTCATTTATTTGGTTTTGTTTATATTATATTTAATTAATTTAATTAATAATAAAAGTTTAAAATAAAATATTTATATTATTTTCTCATATATAATTCAAAAACTTATATTTTAAAAATTCAAACTTTATTAATAAAATTATTTATATTTATTGTATATTATTAATATTGTATGTATTTTTTTAGATAAATAATTTAATTAGGTTTAGATTAAATAATTAACCCTAATATTTTATGTAAAACTTAATTTTTTTCTTTATAAACCCTAATTTATTTTAAAACCCTAATTTTCTTTTATGATTTTAATTTCTTATTTTTGTAATTATAATTACTAAATATTTCTAATATATATATGTAATTAATTTATTAAATTATTAATCATATTTATTAGTATATAATTTTTTTTATATTAAAATTCTTAAAAAATGATTATTTATTTAAATTTGTACTTTTAATTTATTTTTATATTTTATTATTATACTAACCTCTTTTATATTTATTTATTTATCATTACTAACCTATTTATTTATTATATGCTTATTTATTTAAGTTATTTTATTATTATAATGTAATTGTGCAAATTATGTAATAAGTTGTAGAACCTTTATTATTTATTTAAATTGCCATGGTTAGTAAAATAGGGAGTGTAAACATGTTTGTATTTAAAATTTAATTTAGATCACTAATTATAAGATAAATACTTGAACTTGTACACGCACACACGTAAGTCGATGTTTGATCGCCATCTCACATTCTTAAGGATACCTCTCATGTTGCCTAAACAAAAGGTCAAGTAAGGTGTATAAAGCAAAGTCCCTTATCTTATTTAATAGCATCTAGTCCCTTAAAAGAATTATAAGATCAAGTCCCTTCATGGTTGCCTTCGTAAATGATCTTGTCCCTTTCGAATAAAAGATGATAAGTCCCTTCGAATTGCTAAATACACCTTACAGTTGCCTAAACACATATGACCCTTCACATGTCCCTTATAACATCCAAGGTAATGACTACCTATTCCTTAATAATAGGGATAGTCTTACCATTGAAAGAACATTTAAGAACAATAAAGATTCAAATTAGGGTAGGTTCCTCTTAAGTACTTGCTCACTCTTTCAAAAACATTTCATAACACTTCACATTTTCAAACAATTTTCAAAACAAAGTCTTTATATATATATCCGTACAAGGGTCATTATAAAGTACTTAAGAAAAATTTGTATCACACACTACACTTCTCAAAACAGTTTAAAGTGAGCTAAGTAACTAAGAGCCCATGGATAACCATGGATGTAAAGGGTGCTAACACCTTCCCTTTACATAACCTACCCCCCGAACTCAAAATCTTTTAAGGTCTTTCCTGTTCTTTTATGCCATTTCCTTTTGGATAAAATAAAAGTCGGTGGCGACTCTTGCTATCCGCAACATTTAACTAAAGTCAGTTCTGCCACCGTGTTACAGAACTGGCGACTCTGCTGGGGACTTAATAAAAAAGGGGTACCCTTAGGAATTAGATCACTTTAAAATTGTTTGCCTTGTTTGCTTTATACTTATATGTTGGGTGCTCTTATGTGTGAAAGATCCTAACCCGGATCTAGTGTACCTAAGGTAAATGGCAATAGACCAAGGAAACTGTACGGCGTATACCGATATGGTTGATCTGGTGGCCATAGTTAGTGTGACTTCTTGGTTGGTGCTTATGTTCCTTAAGTCAAGTTGAGGATAATATGAGGCTGCCATATGTTGTCAATGCACTAACTAACTTTTAGAACCCTAGTCATCCCATCTTGGCCTTTAGAAAAGTAGTGAGATAACCGGCTTTGGTGCAGACTGAAGTTGGTTGATACTCGATACTACGCTCATTGGGATTCTAAACTTGGAGGGTTTTGGTTGGCAAGTAAGTTGCCTACTGAACAACCACCCTTGTGAAGGATCAATGATATTGAGATCCCTTAGAACCTGGTTACTTTATAGGACAGGATGAACCAACCAAACTTCAGGGGAGGGTATCTACCTTTAAACCTCATGCAAACCTTCAAACCTAGGGCTATTGTGTGACTTGTTTGTGTGTGCCACATGTTTGTGATTGAGCATAGCATCATAACATCATCATGCATCATAAGCATATCATTTTCACTAACCATTTCAAGGACCAAAGGATTTATCTTTATTCTTTGTTGCAGGTCATGGCTTCTGCTCGTAGGAATACTATTTGGATCAACTTTGTGGGAATACCTCCTAAGCTTAAGGAATTGGTCTCTCAAGTTTCTGAAAACTCTCAATTCATCAAGAGGCATGGTCACCTACTGGATTTAGTCACTTCAGGGTTCAATGAAGACATGATGAGTGTTCTGTTTCAGTTCTTTGATCCTAAACATCACTGTTTCACATTCCCCGACTATCAGTTGGTTCCTACAATGGAAGAGTTCTCCAAGCTTCTGGGTATACCTATTCTTGATCAGAAACCCTTCACAGGCTTGGAAAAAGAGCCTAAACCTGAAGTCATTGCTGCATCCCTACATTTGAAGAAATCAGACATTGTCCTAGAAACAAGGAGTGGAGTTAAGGGTATTCTTGCTAAGGTATTGATGGAGAAAGCTCAAGTGTTCCTGAAAGCTATGAGTTATGATGCTTTTGAGGAGATCTTAGCCTTGTTGATTTATGGCTTAGTGTTGTTCCCCAATCCAGATCAGTTCATAGACGTTCACGCCATAAACATTTTTCTGAGTCACAATCCAGTGCCTACATTACTTGGAGACATCTTGCACTCTCTTCATACTCGTACTACAAAGGCACGAGGAACTCTGATGTGTTGTATACCTTTACTATCTAGGTGGTTTATTTCTCACCTTCCTCGATCAGTGATGAAGAATGAACAAGGGTTCAGATGGTCCAAGAGAATCATGTCACTCTCTCATTCAAATATTCATTGGTGCTCTAGATCCATGGAGAATGTTACTATCATTGACCGTTGTGGGGAGTTCCCTAATGTGCCACTTCTAGGCATAAGAGGGGGCATTACTTACAACCCTTCCTTAGCTTTACGACAGTTTGGTTACGCTCGGAGTGATGGTCCTCATGACATGTTGATTCAGGGTATTGTGTTTGACTACGACAACGATCTGCAAGGTTATCGTCAAAGGTTCATACGAGCATGGGGTAAAGTGAACAAGGTTGACAGCAAGACTCTGGAGCCCAAGTACACTATTCCTATGGAAGCTTATCTCAGATGGGTGCGATCTCGTGCTCAGACTCTTATGATGCCATATCCTGCCATCCTGCCAGTTACTATGGAGCCTGTTGCTGAAGGAGATACTTCTTATACCATCCTTCACTCAGACATGCCCACTGACATGGAAGACTTACAAAGATCCTGGATCCAGTTGAAGGAGCAAAGGGATACTTTTGAGACTCATTACAAAGCAAGTCAAGAAAGAATCCTGGAGCTGACAAAGCAACTTCACGAGGAGCGGAATCTCAACTCATACCTCAACACAAAGAGGAAGCGTCCATGGGAGACTTAAAACCCCATTCTTTGTATTCATTTCATTTTATTGTAAGCCCAAAGGGCAAACAAATTTATTACTAATAAAAGTTTACTTTTTGGCTGTTTAAACAAATTTAAATCACGTGGTCCTTGAAAACATTGCATACGCATTTATACACCATATCATTGCATCACAGGTTTCTTGTGCACAGGTTTCTTATCTTCTCGCTGTTTATTTCAGCAATGGCTCTTTAACAAACAGTTAAAGATCTCCAGGCACAAAATGCACAGTTCCAAGAGCTGATCCTGAACTTGTCCAAGGGACAGGATGAATTGAAGACACTGCTGGCCAAGAAGACTAAGAAGACTAGGAGGTCAGGAGGCCTAATCAACATGGGAAGAAGGTTCAGAGGTCCTGTCAAGACCAAGGAACAGGTTGAAGAATATGAGTCTGAAGAGTCTGAGAAAGAGGGAGGCAGTCTCCACAATACTATGGGGGATTCTGATTCTGAAGCTAACTACTATCATGATCCAAATGAAGATAAATTCAAGATGCTGGTGGATAGAATGGATGCTATGGAATTGCAAAAATCTTCTGGGCTGGATTTTGAAGACCTGAGTTTGATATCTGGAGTGGTTATACCCATTGGTTTCAAGGTCCCTACTTTTGTGGTATATGATGGTGTTTCATGTCCCAAGCTGCATCTGAGGTCCTATGTCCGGAGGATCCAACCCTATACTGCTGATAAAAAGTTGTGGATCCATTTCTTCCAAGAGAGCCTGTCTGGAGCTCAATTGGAATGGTACTATCAATTGGAGAGTGTCAATATCCGTGATTGGAATGATCTTGCTGAGGCCTTCTATAAACAATATCAATACAATGCTGATCTAGCCCCAACTCGCATGCAACTCCAAAGCATGTCTATGGGTGCTAAGGAGAATTTCAAAGAGTATGCCCAGAAATGGAGAGATTTGGCTGGAAGAGTACAACCTCCTCTAACTGACAGGGAGTTAGTGGATATGTTCATGTGTACGTTGAATGGTCCTTTTTATAGTCATCTCATTGGAAGCTCATCATCTGGCTTCACTGAGTTGATAATGATAGGAGAGCGCGTAGAAAGCGGTATAAGGAGTGGCAAGATACAAGTGGGTGCTTCTTCATCAGGTACTACAAAGAATCCCCCTAGTGAGAAGAAAGAGTCAAATGTTGTTTATGGTCAACCTGATCGTAATAGGAGGCACCAATCTGTGAGTGCAGTTCATATCTCCAATCCTACTCCGGCAACACCAGAGCCACCACAGAACAATCAGCAAAGGCCAAGAAGACAATTCACCAAGTTCAACATGTCACTGGCCCAAGCCTTGCAACACTTGTTGAAGGGTGAACTCATCACTTTGAAGGACCCTCCTCAGAACCCCAATGTTACCTCTCCCAGGTACAATCCTAATGCACGATGTACATATCATTCTAATTGTCAGGGACATGATACCAATAATTGCTGGATATTGAAGAATAAAATTCAGGATATGATTGATGCTGGAGAGATTGAGTTTGACCCTACGAGTACTCCAAATGTGATTACTGCTCCCATGCCAAATCATGAAAAGACTGTTAATGCCATTGATGAAGTTTCACATATTTCCTCAGTTGCAGACGTGACTACACCATTATCTGTTATTAAGAAGAAGTTGGTACAAGCTGGGTTCTTTCCAGGTTGTAATGAAGATTGTTTCTATTGTGCTTATAAACCGGATAGTTGCTGGAAGTTGAAAGACGGTATTCAACGCCTCATGGACAATTACACAATATTGTTTGAGAGGACACCTTCTGTGGAGAGCATGGTTGAACATATAACTCAAGGTGCGAAGGTTGAAGAGGTGGACATGGTTGATAAAGTGCCGGTAAGAATTACTTCCAAGGGTCCTGTCAAAATCACTCATAAGGGTCCAATTAAGATTACTGCTGAAGGCCCTGTGAAGATTGTTGCTGAAGCTAGAGTGGCTCCTATGATCATTACCACTCCGAGTCCTATTCCATATACTTCTGATAAAGCGGTGCCTTGGCATTATGGCTCCGATGTTTATATTCATGGTGTTAAGCAGGAACCTTTAGCTGAGACACCTGTTGTTGATGAAAACCTTGATGTTGATAATATTGCTGAATCTAGTAAGATCACACGAAGTGGAAGAGTTTTCTCTCCTCCGGTTACCTCCAAGAATACATCTACTCCAGCTACTACCTCCACTACTGATGCCCGGGGCAAAGGTCCTATTATTGAACCTGTGCAAGCTGATGTACCAGCTGCTGATGATCTTTCTAAGCAGATGGAAGAAGTATTGAAGATCATTCGCAAGAGTGATTATGACATTGTTGATCAATTGGGGCATACTCCCTCCAAGATTTCCATGTTGTCTTTATTGTTGTGTTCTGAGGCTCATGCTAAAGCCTTGATTAAATTTTTGAAGACTGCCCACGTACCAAATGAGATTTCTGTAGACCAGTTTGAAATTGTGTTGCGCACTTGACCTATGATAATGGGTTAGGTTTCTCCGATGCTAATTTGACTCCTGCCAAGAGGGATCATAACAGGGCTTTACATATCTCTATTGAGTGTAGGGGCACTACCCTGTCGCATGTGTTAATAGACAATGGTTCTTCTCTGAATGTGTTGTCCAAAGAAGTTCTGAATAAGCTTAGTCCTAAAGATGCTGTGTTGAGGCCCAGTAATATAGTGGTAAAGGCATTTGATGGTTCAAGAATGGGGGTGCATGGAGAAATAGATCTCCCAATCAAAGTAGGTTCTCAGGTCTTCAATGCTACCTTTTATGTAATGGATATTCGTCCTTCGTATTCTTGTTTGCTTGGACGCCCCTGGATCCACGGGGCAGGTGTTGTGACCTCCACCTTACATCAGAACCTGAAATATCCAGTAGAGGGCAAAGTTGTCACCGTTTACGGAGAGAAGGGATATATGATTAGCCATGTGAACACATTTAAATATCTTGAAGTGGAAGGTGAATATGTTGAAACTCCATGCCAGACGTTTGAAGTAGTTCCTTGGGTTGTTAATAATTTTGAAGCTCCTCCTGTTGCCAAGAATGTTCCTGTGGTCACCAGAGTACCTCCTACAATGGCCTCCCTCAAGGATGCTAGAGCTGTGGTGGATGAAGGTGGTTGTACTATTTGGGGTCATCTTCCTGACATTCCTTACAAGTCTGACAAATTTGGTTTGGGTTTCACTGCAGAGTCCCAGAAGGTTGTACGTCGTGCTCGTGCTGTTCGTATCACCAATCAAGGGGTCATGAAAGACCAGATCAATTTTGTGGGTGACTATGATGAAGACTACAACCTGGATGCTTGGATTTTTCCTACTGTGGGTGCTGGGCTCAATAACTAGAAAGCTGAAGACGTTATTCCTATCTCCTTTAGTCAGGAGTAAATACTATTAATGTGTTGTTACTTTTAAAGTTTGTAATTTTTGAACAATTAAACTCTCAAGCCTTGTGCCTTACCCGGGGCACAATGGTATGCTTGTTTCGGGATGTCATTTCATTTGCATACTTCATTCAATAAAAATCAGTGGACGTTTCATTTTCGTAAATATTGTGTTCATTGTCTTTCTTTTATTTTTCTTTTATCAGCTATGTGTTCTTACACACACCCACATCACTAAAATGCAGATCCTCATCCACTCTGGATCCTGTTGATAACAGTTCTACTATTGCCAATTATAATTTCGAGAATCCGATCTATCAAGCTGAAGATGGAAATGAGGACGATTGTGAAGTACCTGTAGAGCTTGCTAGGTTGTTGCAACAAGAAGAGAAAGCCATACAGCCACATGAAGAGCCAATCGAAGTTGTGAATCTGGGAACTGAAGAAAACAAGAAAGAGGTCAAGATAGGGGCTGAATTAGAGGTTGGTGTCAAGAGCAGATTGATTCAAATGTTACATGATTATGTGGAGATTTTTGCTTGGTCCTATGAAGATATGCCAGGGTTGGATACAGACATTGTGGTTCACCGTTTACCAGTAAAAGAAGACTTTCGTCCAAAGAAGCAGAAGGTTCGTCGCATGCGTCCTGAGATGTCAGAGAAGATTAAAGCAGAGGTGATGAAACAGTTTGATGCAAGGTTCTTAGCTGTGACTTCTTATCCTCAGTGGGTTGCAAATGTGGTGTCGGTACCTAAGAAAGATGGTAAGGTACGTATGTGTGTAGATTACAGGGATTTGAACAAGGCCAGCCCCAAAGATGACTTTCCACTTCCTCATATTGATGTTCTGGTAGACAACACTGCTCAGCATAAGGTGTTCTCTTTCATGGATGGTTTCTCTGGTTACAACCAAATCAAGATGGCACCTGAAGATATAGAGAAGACAACATTTGTTACACATGGGGCACCTTTTGTTATAAAGTGATGCCATTTGGTTTGAAGAATGCAGGGGCAACATATCAGCGTGCTATGGTGGCTTTGTTTCATGATATGATTCATCATGAGATAGAGGTATATGTGGATGATATGATAGCCAGGTCCCAGAATGAAGAGCAACATCTTGATCATCTGCATAAGCCATTTGAGAGGTTGAAGAAATACAAGTTAAGATTGAACCCAAACAAGTGTACTTTTGGAGTTAGATCTGGTAAGCTCCTGGGTTTCATTGTCAGTGGAAAAGGTATTGAAGTAGATCCTGCAAAAGTGAAAGCTATACAAGAGATGCCAGCTCCCCGTACTGAGAAGGAAGTTAGAGGTTTCTTGGGACGATTGAATTACATTGCAAGATTTATTTCCCAATTAACTGCTACCTGTGAGCCAATCTTCAAGTTGTTGAAGAAAGATCAGGTAATGGAATGGAATGATGAGTGCCAGACAGCATTTGATGAAATCAAGAGATATCTTCTAGAACCTCCAATTTTGATGCCACCAGTTGATGGAAGACCCTTGATCATGTACTTAACAGTATTAGACAACTCAATGGGGTGTGTGTTGGGGCAACATAACGAGTCTGGTCGAAAAGAGCAGGCAATATACTACCTTAGCAAAAAGTTTACCGACTGTGAAACAAGATACTCACTGCACGAGAAAACTTGCTGCGCTTTGGCGTGGGCTGCTCGCCGACTAAGACAGTATATGTTGACTCATACTACCTTGTTGATTTCGAAGATGGATCCAATCAAGTACATATTCGAGAAACCTGATCTCTCCGGAAGAATAGCGAGGTGGCAAATGATCTTAACAGGATATGACATACAGTATACTACTCAGAAGGCCATTAAAGGAAGTGTTTTAGCTGATCATTTGGCTCATCAAGCAGTGGATGATTATCAGTCAATGAGTTTTGAATTCCCTGATGAAGACATTATGATTATTACCAAAGAACCTGGACAATATGACGGACCTGAACAAGGATCCCGATGGACTATGGTTTTTGATGGAGCTTCTAATGCACTTGGTAATGGTGTTGGTGTTGTGATTAGTTCCCCTGAAGGTTGTCATACCCCGATTACTACCAGACTTTGTTTCTATTGTACCAATAACATGGCTGAGTATGAGGCATGTATCCTGGGTATCAAAGTTGCCATTGATATGAAGATTCAGTTCCTTGACGTGTATGGAGATTCAGCCCTGGTAGTAAGTCAGATTAAAGGAGATTGGGATACCAAACATGATAATCTCATTCCTTACAGAGAATATGTGTTGTCCTTGATCCCACATTTTAAAGAGATTACCTTTGGACATATTCCACGAAGAGAGAATCAGTTGGCAGATGCATTAGCCACCATGACATCCATGTTTGAGATCAGCTGGGATGATGAAGCTCCCAAGATTACTATTGATAGATTTGAGAAGCCTGCATACTGCAATGAGATTGACACTGAAGAAGCAGAAGAGAAGCCTTGGTTATATGAAGTGAAAAGATATCTTGAAGTTCAGGAGTTCCCTGAAGGGGCATCTGTCAAAGATAAAAAGTTTCTGAGGAGGTTTTCTGCTAAGTTCTTCTTGAGTAATGAAATTTTGTACAAGCGCAATCATGATTCAACTTTGCTTCATTGTGTGGATAAGAAGGAAGCAACTGAGATTATGGAAGACATGCATGATGGGATCTTTGGTAATCATTCTAGTGGTCATACTATGGCAAAGAAGATATTGAGAGCAGGTTACTATTGGTCTACCATGGAAGCTGACTGCTATCAACATTCCAGAACATGTCATAAGTGCCAAATTTATGCTGATAAAGTACATATACCTCCATCACCATTGAATGTGTTGACTGCTCCTTGGCCTTTTGCCATGTGGGGCATTGATATGATTGGTGAGATCAAGCCTACTGCTTCTAATGGGCATCGTTTCATCCTGGTTGCTATTGATTACTTTACGAAATGGGTAGAGGCAGCTTCATTTGCATCTGTTACTAAGAATGTGGTGGCTCGATTCATTAAGAATAATCTCATATGTAGGTATGGCATCCCTGGAAGGATTATTACTGACAATGGCTCTAATCTGAACAACACTATGATTACTGATCTCTGCACGCAGTTCAAGATTAAGCATCACAACTCTTCTCCGTATCGTCCGAAGATGAATGGGGCAGTTGAAGCTGCTAATAAGAACATTAAGAAGATTCTACAGAAGATGACTGTTACTTATAAAGATTGGCATAAGATGTTACCATTTGCTCTTCATGGTTATCGTACTACAATACGTACTTCAACAGGGGTAACCCCATTCTCCTTAGTATATGGTATGGAAGCAGTTCTGCCCATTGAAGTTCAGATTCCCTCCTTAAGAATTATGAAGGATGCAGGCTTGGATGAAGATGAGTGGATTCAGACTCGACTTGACCAGATAAATTTGATTGATAAGAAGAGGTTAGCAGCAGTTTGTCATGGCCAGATGTACCAGAAATGGATGATCAAAGCTTTTAATAAGAAGGTTAAGCCAAAGGTATATCAGGCTGGTGATTTGGTAATCAAGCGTATCATATTACCACAGGGTGATCCTAGGGGAAAGTGGACTCCAACATATGAAGGACCATTTGTGGTCAAAACAGTATTCTCAGGAGGTGCCATGATACTTACTACTATGGATGGTGAAGACTTCCCGCAGCCTGTAAACGCAGACATAGTTAAAAAATACTACGCCTAAAAAGAGACCCGCTAGGTTGACTAGCCTAGGCAAAAATAAGGGCATCCCGGCGAACCAAAAGGGTTCGGGCAAAAATTAGGGATATATATATATAAAAAATGTACACCCGGTAAGTCGAAAACCTGAAAAGGCGGCTTGGGCAAAAAAGGGTATCCCGGTGGATTGAAAACCTGAAAGGGCAATCCAGGCAAAAGTTAGGGATTAAATCGTATGACCATGTCTCGTTTGGATCACCCATGTAACTCCAACCAGTTGTGCTACTTAACCCAAGTTCGAACAGATAAAGATCAATCCAATCATTTCTGTCTCGACAGCAGAAGATGAGATACTTGAAGATAATGGCAATAGTAGAATTGAAACTCGATAGGATTATTTTCCACATAGCTGATTTTCTTTGCTTTGTAAAGAAAATTTTTTCCTCTTACTAGGATTTCTGTCTCCTTGTACAAACTTGCCTATGTATAGGTCACTTTGTGATATAAATAAAATTTCATCTTTGAATCCAGATTTACTTTTACCCTATTTACATAAGCGAAACGTCCATTGGTTGTATTGGAATGTATGTATGTTTTTGAATATGATTGATGTTTACCAGAAATGCATAAATGCTTAATATGATTGATGTTTACCAGAAATGCATAAAATGCAGTAATAGTATTTACTAAGGACGAACGAGGGTAGTAATTCAACGAAGCTTCGCCGGTTCATCCCCACAAGACAGCTACAAATCCCCTAGTAGGGCAAATCCATCTTCATAAATACTTCGAGTTACATCTCCCCTGGAATTTATGTCCATCTCTTTTATCCTCAGTTGGGATACTCAGGAAATTATTCCTTCAATAGGAGAACGACAAACGAAGACGGGAGGTTATGGATACCATACTATCGAACGAAGACGGGAAGTTATGAATATTATACTATCAAACGAAGACGGGAAGTTATGAATACTATATTATCAAACGAGACGGGAACGAATTCCTCATATTCTTCAGCAACAAATCGGGATTTATTTTCCCTGGCCAGCAGTTGTTATACGAAGATATCCGGATGCTTCAGGCTGCATGATTCATACATACATCATTTACATCATACCATAATATACGTATTCATAAGTACATAATACATTTACTTAGGTGCATCATACTATGCATGCATACATATTGCATAAACTAACATTCTCTTTGCAGGATGGTTATATGCAGGAAAAACAATATCCACAACTTACAACGGGTTAGAAATGATCCATACATTTGCTCGAGATGTCTCTGAATATCAGGCAAACGGTCTGTAAAAGGATCCATTCCCTGGTTCAAGACATTTTTCAGAAGAACAAATCCTGACGTTCTTTTGACCCTTAAGAACAAATCCTGACGTTCTTTTGGCCCTTGAATAGCAGGCAAATGGTCTGTAAAAGGATCCATTCCCTGGTTCAAGACATTTTTCAGAAGAACAAATCCTGACGTTCTTTTGACCCTTAAGAACAAATCCTGACGTTCTTTTGGCCCTTGAATAGCAGGCAAACGGTCTGTAAAAAAGATCCATTCCCTGGTTCAAGAAATTATTCAGAAGAACAAATCCTGACGTTCTTTTGACCCTTAAGAACAAATACTGACGTTCTTTTGGCCCTTGAATAGCAGGCAAACGGTCTGTAAAAAGATCCATTCCCTGGTTCAAGACATTATTCAGAAGAACAAATCCTGACGTTCTTTTGACCCTTAAGAACAAATCCTGACGTTCTTTTGGCCCTTGAATAGCAGGCAAACGGTCTGTAAAAAGATCCATTCCCTGGTTCAAGACATTATTCAGAAGAACAAATCCTGACGTTCTTTTGACCCTTAAGAACAAATCCTGACGTTCTTTTGGCCCTTGGAGAGTAGGCAAACGGTTTGTACAAAGATCCATTCCCTAATCCAAGATACTTCCAGAAGAGATAATTATCACAAGATTCATTTCTCCTGGTCCATTCAACAACTTAAATCATGTTGCATAAATGATTCAGAGACGGTCTATATAAAGACCTGGTACTGATATCCTGTATCAACATAAAGACATCATCACATCCCGATACTTTAGATGGCATCTCCAAGCCCATCTCCAGATGGCATCTCCAAGCCCATCTCCAGATGGCATCTCTAAGCCCATCTCCAATTCCTCCAAGTGGCATCTTCAAGCCCACTCAAGCATATACAATTAATCATCAGTGTTACTCTAGGCACTGGTGAGTGCAAATTTTTGGGCTTTTGTGTTCAATCCCCTTCAACCTTCCAGGTCACGACTGGCACATATACCAATCTAACCCCACAGGTTTAAGAAAATTGAACAGGGGCAGCTGTTGCACCCCAAAATTTTCCCTCCACAAGACAAAACATTGTGTACTAAGAGGCTCACAAGGTTCACAAGGTTCACAAGACATCTCATAAGGTTCACAAGGTTCACAATCAGTCAGAAAGTTTGACAATTCCCTTAGACAATGCATCATCCTAAGCAATGCATCATAAACTAGGGTTTTGACTTTTATCAGGCTAAATAGACTTCCAAGACTTCAAGTTAGCTTCATAGCATCCTATATGTGTTCAAGAATCCCCATGTAGAGTTTCAAGACTTTCCTAAAAGATTTACTCAGTCAGATGATCAGATAGGTTAAAATCAGTCAAAGCAGTTAAAAAGTCAAACTGAGGTCAACTGTGGTCAAACCAAAGTCAAACTTCATGATTTTTTTCCAACATCAAGTATATGAAGTAAAATCCATCATTTGATCAAGGGTTGATCATGATTCATCAAGGATATTTCAGATCATCAAGAATCAGGAGTTTCTAAATTAGGGTTTTCATAGGAAAAGTCAACTAAACTTTGACCAGCCATAACTTTCACATGCTTCATCAATAATTTTCCATCCAAAGCTCATTTTGAAGGAAATTGAATTCTCTACAACTTTGTGTCTCACAAGCCAAGCCCAAAAATGCTTCATTTGGAAGGTATGAGCTAAGACATTATAGGTCCTTTTAAAAGTCAACAACTTCAAAAGAGCATAACTTGAGAATGGTAAAAGATATGGACATGAGACCAACGGGTTTGGTTAGAGGACTCTTTATGCTTTCCAAAATGTCCAAGAAAACTCTCATAGCATTAAAATTGAAGGATTTGTGCCCTTGCAAAGTTGGGAAATTTTTGGGAAGTTTATGAAGCAAATAGGGCTTTAAAACCAATTTTTTCTAAATGAGCCCACCAAATTGCTATCCCATCTTTACAAAAACACCAAGCACGACCCAATCCACCTATTTTCTGATTTTTTATTTTTTATTTCATATTTATTTGAATTTTATTCATTAAAATACAATTTTAATTGAAATAAAATATAAAATCATATATTTGAAAAAGGATTTTGCTTCTAGAAAGTCATAAATAATATTTGGATCAGATTGATACACAAGTTATGAGGATTGTCCCAAAATAGCAATGTGTAACACGGTGGGAGAACTGACTTTAGTTAAATGTTGCGGATAACAAGAGTCGCCACCGACTTTTATTTTATCCAAAAGGAAATGGCATAAAAGAACAGGAAAGACCTTAAAAGATTTTTGGGTTCGGGGGGTAGGTTATGTAAAGGGAAGGTGTTAGCACCCTTTACATCCATGGTTATCCATGGGCTCTTAGTTACTTAGCTCACTTTGAATTGTTTTTGAAAATGTGAAGTGTGTGAATAGAAATTTTCATAAGAGTTTGATAATGATCCATGTACGGATGCGTAAAAAACTTGTGTTTGAAAATTGTTTGAAATTGTGAAATGTTTGAGAAATTTTTAAGTAGTGAGCAAGTAACTATGAGGAACCTACCCTAAAGTTTAAGTCTTTCTGTTCTTGAATCCTTTAAATGGTAAGACTATCCCTATTATTAAGGAATAGGTAGTCATTACCTTGGATGTGTGGGACAAATGAGGGACATCTATTTAATGAAGGCAACTGTAGGGTGTATTAAGCATTTTGGAGGGACTGTCATCATTACTCGGAAGGGACAAGATCATATTGAAAGGCAACCATTAAGGGACTTGATCTTTGATTATGAAGGGACTAGATGACTTTTATTTTAGGGGACTTTGCTTTATACACCCTACTTGACCTTTTTGGATAGGCAACATTGAGAGGCAACCCTAGAAAGTGAGATGGCGATCAAAGATCGACTTACGTGTGTGAGTGTTTAATTTTGTATTTATCTTATAATTTAAATGACCTAAATTCAATTTTTAAATATAATACATGTTTACACTCCCTATTTTACTAACCATAGCATGAAAATTAAATAATTTAAATATTACAAAAAATTACACCAAGGAGCATTTACATAATAATAAAGCAATTTAAATAAATAGCAAAAATAAATAAATAAGCAAAATATAAATAATAAGTAAAATAAATAAATAAGCAATAATAATTATAATAGGGGTTAGTAATAATAATTAAAAATAAATAAGGTTAGTGAAATAATAATAATAATAAGCATAATTTAAAAAATAAATGGATTAGTAATAAACATGATTAGTAGTAATAATAATAAACAAAAGACAAAATTTTAATGGTTAATAGAAAAAATATGAACAATTAAAAAATTTAAAATTATAAACAAATTAAATAAATTATGAACATATTATGAGAAATTATTAAATTTGCAATTTTTTTAGAAATTATCTACATATATAATTAATTATAAACAATTAGAAAATGTTTTCATATTATAAATAAATTGGACATTTTAATTTCTACATATATTTATATACAAAATTTTAAGTTTATAAACAATTTATATATTTATTAAATCAAGTATAATAATACAAGAGAAGAAAAGAAAATTAGGGTTTAATTATATAATTAGGGTTTTGAAAAAATAAGGTTTAATGTATATAAAAAATATTAAGACTTAATTTACAATAATAATTTATTAATTAAATAAACATACATATACATATTAAAAAAAAATATAAAGAAAAAATATATTAACTTTGATTTTGAGAAAATAATATATATATGTTGTTTAAAAATTTATTGAAATTTATTTATGAAAATAATATAATGAATAATATAAGAAAATAAAATTAAGAGAAAATAAAATATAAAAAAAACAGGACCTGGGATTTTAACCCAGGTCCTTTACCTGGATGATGAGAAGCCTAACCACTGGGCTGCGCTGCCCATGATGCAAGAAGGATGAGTCCCATTTGCTTTTGTTCCTTCAAACCAACAATCAGGAAAATAATGAAAAAAAAGCAAAAGGCCTGGGGGGATCGAACCCAGGACCTTCATAGCAAACACACCAAACGTTACCGTCCCAGCTAGATGAGCGAACCTGTTAAAGCATTGACCATAATATATAATATATAATATCTAATAATTAAACTAAAAAACAAGCAAAAGTTGGAGAACCAGGATTCGAACCCAGGTTCATAAGCAACATACACGCGCGTTTTACCATCAGGTCAGCCACACATTGGTGATACAGAATGGACACAAATACATTATAATATTAAAACAAATTTTAAATTCAAAAATAGTCTTCTTCTTCCTTGAGATTTCGCAGGTTTTCCTGCGAAATTTCCTGGGAAATTTCCTTCAATTTTTCCTGCGTGCATAAACCTGTGTATTCACAAAAACCAAGCAGACAACAAAATTTCTTTAAATTAATGAGAGCAATGAATTCCTGGAGGTCCATACAACATCACCACGTTCCTGAAATTTATTTATATATGATAAATCACAAAGCCCTAATTGAGGTTAGTAAACCCTAGTTATGGCTGAATCCATTCTAGGCAGTGAAACTTCAATTAATTGGTCCAGAAAGCATCCCTAGGTCCTAACTAACACGAATCACACAACAAAATCAATTAACATTGGTTAGATATATGAAATCGAAAAACACAATATTGAAGAACAAAATTGATTCGGTTAGCATGATATGGCATGGTTTTGATGCATATGAATATTGGTTTTCACTCAATGGTGTTCAGTGATCATGGCTATGTGCTTCAAATACCTTCAAATGTCCTGGAAATTCAAAACCGAATGTGAGTTATGGAGAGATTTTTTGGTTTATGAAACTTACTCTTGAGGCTGTGAAAATTCGTGACTTTGGTTAGGGTTACACTAAGTACTTATAGAACAATGAATTTAGGTTAAAAAATCAAGTCATTGTGTGGAAGATTTGATATGAAAAGATTCAAAATGATAAGGCCTTAAAAATCAAATATTCTTGTATGAACACTTGCTATTTTTGGCTAATCCTCATGATTTTCTTTCCACTTCAATTCTAATCAAATTTATGATTTTCTAGAAGCTTGATCCAATTCAAATCTTACACTTTCATATTTTATTTTTATTTAAAATGATTTTTAATGAATTAAATCAAAATAAATAAAAATAAAATAATAAAAAATCTGATTTTTATTGACTTGGGTCGTGCATGAAGTTATTGTATGGATTGGGTCATTATTTGGCAAGCCCATTTGGAAGAAATTGGTTTTAGACCTCCATTTTCATCATAAACCAACTCAAAATTTCCCAACTTTGCAAGGGCACACATCCTTCAATTTTAATGCTATGAGAGTGTTCTTGGACATTTTGGAAAGCTTAAAGAATCCTCTAAACAACCCCACTGGTTTCATGTCCATATCATTTACCAATCTCAAGTTATGCCCTTTTGAAGTTGTTGACTTTTTGTTGACTTTTAAAAGGACCTATAATGTCTTAGCTCATACCTTCCAAATGAAGCATTTTTGGGCTTGGCTTGTGAGACACAAAGTTGTAGAGAATTCAATTTCCTTAAAAATGAGATTTGAGTGGAGACTTGGTGATGAAGTATGTGAAAGTTATGGCTGGTCAAAGTTCAGTTGACTTTTACTGAGGAAACCCTAATTTAGAAACCTTTGATTCTTGATGATCTGAAATCTCCTTGATGAATCATGATCAACCCTTGATCAAATGATGAATTTTACTTCATATACTTGATGTTGGCAAAAAATCATGAAGTTTGACTTTGGTTTGACCACAGTTGACCTCAGTTTGACTTTTTAACTGCTTTGACTGATTTTTACTTATCTGATCATTTGACTGAGCAAACTTTTGAGAAAAGTCTTGAAACTTGTCATGGGGGTTCTTACACATATATAGGATGTTATGAAGCTCACTTGAAGTCTTGGAAGTTCATTTAGTCTGCTTAAAGTCAAAACCCTAGTTTTGGATGCACTGCTTAGGAGGTGCATTGTCTGAGGGAATTGTCAACTCTTCTGACTATTTGTGAACTTTGTGAACCTTGTGAACCATCATAAAATGTCTTGTGAACCTCATGGGAGGTATTGTGAACCTTGTGAACCTCATAAAGTGACTTGTAGACTTCATGAACCTCATGAAAGGTCTTATAAACATTGTGAATCTTGTGAACCTTGTGAACCTTCTTAGCACACAAAGTCTTGTATTGTGAGGGCAAATTTTGGGGTGCAACAGCTGCCCCTGTTCAATTTTCTGAAACCTGAGGGGTTAGATTGGTATGTTTGCCAGTCATGACCTGGAAGGTTGAAGGGGATTGAACACAAAAGCCCAAAAATTTGCACTCACCAGTGCGTAAACTGATATTGATGGTTGGTTGTAAATGCTTGAGTGGGCTTAGAGATGCCACTTGGAGAAAAGTTCTTTAGATACATTTCTTGGAGGATAAAGCAGTCCAAAATATGAAGGTATAATGATAGCTCTTAGGAGGATAAAGCAGTCCTGAGGCAATGATATGATTTCAGGAGGATATAGCAATCCTGAGGTAATGATATGATTTCAGGAGGATAAAGCAATCCTGAGGTAATAATATGATTTCAGGAGGATGAAGCAATCCTGAGGTAATAGTAATCTTTCAGGAGGATAAAGCAGTCCTGAGATATTGGTAATAGCTATCAGGAGGATGAAGCAGCCCTGAAGTACAAGAAGCGGTCAGGAGGATAAAGCAATCCTGAAGTATTGATAATATGCTTTCAGGAGGATGAAGCAATCCTGATGTAATGATGTGCTTTCAGGAGGATGAAGCAGTCCTGATGGATGATATGCTATCAGGAGGATGAAGCAATCCTGATGTAATAGGAGTTTTCAGGAGGATACAGCAGTCCTGATGTAGTGATGCTTTCAGGAGGATGAAGCAATCCTGATGGATGATATGCTTTCAGGAGGATGAAGCAATCCTGAGGGACAAGAATCTTTCAGGAGGATAAAGCAGTCCTGATAATCATAAGTCTGTTTGCCGGATAATTAACCTGAAAACAAGGTAGCATTCTGTATGATAGTATTAGTTTATGCATTATGTATGCATGTATAATATGATGCACCTAAGTAATGTATTATGTATCCATGGATATGTATATTATGGTATGATGTAAATGATGTATGTATGATGTGATGCTGCTGGAAGCGTCTGGATATCTTCGTATGACAACTGCTGGCCAGGGAAAATAAATCCCAATTTGTTGCTGAAGGATATGAGGAACTCATTCCCATCTTGTTTGATAATATATTATACATATCCTCTCGTCTGCTGGGGATAGCAAGGTATATATAACCTCCCGTTTGCTGGAGATAGTAAGGTATATATAACCTTCGTCTTCGTTTGATAGTAGGGTAGATATAACCTCCGTCTTCGTTCTTCGTACCATTATTGGAAAGTAAATTCCCGTATATCCGTATGAGGATAAAAGAGATGGATATAAATTCCAGGGGAGATGTGACTTTATGAAGATTGGACTTGTCCTACTGAGGATTTGTAACTGTCTTGTAAAGATGAACCGGTGAAGCTTCGTTGGAATCCTTCCCTCGTTCGTCCTTAGTAAATACTATTACTGCATTTTCATGCATTTCTGGTAAACATCAATCATATTAAGCATTTATGCATTTTTGGTAAACATCAATCATATTCAAAAACATACATACATTCAAACACAACCAATGGACGTTTCGCTTATGTAAATAGGGTAAAAGTAAATCTGGATTCAAAAGATGGAATTTATTTATATCAAAAAGTGACCCATACATGGGTAAATTTGTACAAAGAGACATAAACCCTAGTAAGAGGATTTTGTCATAAAGTTTTTTACAAAACAAGGAAAATCAGCTATGTGGGAAATAATCCTATCGAGTTTCAATTCTACTATTGCCATTATCTTCAAGTTTCTCATCTTCTGCTGTCGAGACGGAAACGATTGGATTGAGCTTTATCTGTTCGAACTTGGGTAAGTAACACAACTGGTTGCAGTTTCATGAGTGATCCAAACGAGACATAGTCATACGATTTAATCCCTAACTTTTGCCTGGATTGCCCTTTCAGGTTTTCAATCCACCGGGATACCCTTTTTTGCCCAAGCCGCCTTTTCAGGTTTTCGACTTTCCGGGTGTACATTTTTTATATATATATCCCTAATTTTTGCCCGAACCCTTTTGGTTCGCCGGGATGCCCTTATTTTTGCCTAGGCTAGTCAACCTAGCGGGTCTCTTTTTAGGCGTAGTATTTTTTAACTATGTCTGCGTTTACAGGCTGCGGGAAGTCTTCACCATCCATAGTAGTAAGTATCATGGCACCTCCTGAGAATACTGTTTTGACCACAAATGGTCCTTCATATGTTGGAGTCCACTTTCCCCTAGGATCACCCTGTGGTAATATGATACGCTTGATTACCAAATCACCAGCCTGATATACCTTTGGCTTAACCTTCTTATTAAAAGCTTTGATCATTCGTTTCTGGTACATCTGGCCATGACAAACTGCTGCTAACCTCTTCTTATCAATCAAATTTATCTGGTCAAGTCGAGTCTGAATCCACTCATCTTCATCCAAGCCTGCATCCTTCATAATTCTTAAGGAGGGAATCTGAACTTCAATGGGCAGAACTGCTTCCATACCATATACTAAGGAGAATGGGGTTGCCCCTGTTGAAGTACGTATTGTAGTACGATAACCATGAAGAGCAAATGGTAACATATTATGCCAATCTTTATAAGTAACAGTCATCTTCTGTAGAATCTTCTTAATGTTCTTATTAGCAGCTTCAACTGCCCCATTCATCTTCGGACGATACGGAGAAGAGTTGTGATGCTTAATCTTGAACTGCGTGTAGAGATCAGTAATCATAGTGTTGTTCAGATTAGAGCCATTGTCAGTGATAATCCTTTCCGGGATGCCATACCTACATATGAGATTATTCTTAATGAATCGAGCCACAACATTCTTGGTAACAGATGCAAATGAGGCTGCCTCTACCCACTTCGTGAAGTAATCAATGGCAACCAGGATGAAACGATGCCCATTAGAAGCAGTAGGCTTGATCTCACCAATCATATCAATGCCCCACATGGCAAAGGGCCAAGGAGCAGTCAACACATTCAATGGTGATGGAGGTACATGGACTTTATCAGCATAAATTTGACACTTGTGACACGTTCTGGAGTGTTGATAGCAGTCAGCTTCCATGGTAGACCAATAGTAACCTGCTCTCAATATCTTCTTTGCCATAGTATGACCACTAGAATGAGTGCCAAAGATCCCATCATGCATATCTTCCATAATCTCAATTGCTTCCTTCTTATCCACACACCGAAGCAAAGTTGAATCATGATTGCGCTTGTATAAAATGTCATTACTCAAAAAGAACTTAGCAGAAAACCTTCTCAGAAATTTCCTATCTTTGACAGATGCTCCTTCAGGGAATTCCTGAGCTTCAAGATATCTTTTTACTTCATAGAACCAAGGCTTCTCCTCTGCTTCTTCAGTGTTAATCTCATTGCAATATGCAGGCTTTTCAAATCTATCAATAGTAATCTTGGGAGCTTCATCATCCCAACTGATCTCAAACATAGATGCCATGGTGGCCAGAGCATCTGCCAACTGATTCTCTCTCCGTGGAATATGTCCAAAGGTAATCTCTTTGAAACGTGGGATCAAAGACAAAACATGTTCTCTGTAAGGAATGAGGTTATCATGCTTGGTATCCCAATCTCCTTTAATCTGACTAACTACCAGGGCTGAATCTCCATACACATCAAAGAACTGAATCTTCATATCAATAGCAGCTTTAATACCCAGGATACATGCCTCATACTCAGCCATGTTATTGGTACAATAGAAACAAAGTCTGGCAGTAATCGGGGTATGACAACCTTCAGGGGAACTAATCACAACACCAACACCATTACCAAGTGCATTAGAGGCACCATCAAAAACCATAATCCATCGGGATCCTTGTTCAGGTCCGTCATATTGTCCAGGTTCTTTGGTAATAATCATAATGTCTTCATCAGGGAACTCAAAACTCATTGACTGGTAATCATCCACTGCTTGATGAGCCAAATGATCAGCAACAACACTTCCTTTAATGGCCTTCTGTGTAGTATACTGTATATCATATTCTGTCAAGATCATTTGCCATCTTGCAATTCTTCCGGAGAGAGCAGGTTTCTCAAATATATACTTGATTGGATCCATCTTTGAAATCAATAAGGTAGTATGAGTCAACATATACTGTCTTAGTCGGCGAGCAGCCCACGCCAAAGCGCAGCAAGTTTTCTCGAGCAGTGAGTATCTTGTTTCACAGTCGGTAAACTTTTTGCTAAGGTAGTATATTGCCTGCTCTTTTCGACCAGACTCGTCATGTTGCCCCAACACACACCCCATCGAGTTGTCTAACAATGTTAAGTACATAATCAAGGGTCTTCCATCAACTGGTGGCATCAAAATTGGAGGTTCTAGCAGATATCTCTTGATTTCATCAAAGGCAGTCTGGCATTCATCATTCCATTCCATCACCTGATCTTTCTTCAACAACTTGAAAATTGGCTCACAGATGGCAGTTAATTGGGAAATAAATCTTGCAATGTAATTCAATCGTCCCAAGAAACCTCTGACCTCCTTCTCAGTACGGGGAGCTGGCATCTCTCGTATAGCTTTCACTTTTGCAGGATCCACTTCAATACCTTTTCCACTGACTATGAAACCCAGGAGCTTACCAGACCTAACTCCAAAAGTACATTTGTTTGGGTTCAATCTCAACTTGTATTTCTTCAACCTCTCAAACAGTTTATGCAAATGATCAAGATGTTGCTCTTCATTCTGAGACCTGGCTATCATATCATCCACATATACCTCTATCTCATGATGAATCATATCATGAAACAAAGCCACCATAGCACGCTGATATGTTGCCCCTGCATTCTTCAAACCAAATGGCATCACCTTATAGCAAAAGGTGCCCCACTGTGTAACAAATGTTGTCTTCTCCATATCTTCAGGAGCCATATTGATTTGATTGTAACCAGAGAAACCATCCATAAAAGAGAATACCTTGTGCTGAGCAGTGTTGTCTACCAGAACATCAATATGAGGAAGTGGAAAGTCATCTTTAGGGCTGGCCTTGTTCAAATCTCTGTAGTCTACACACATACGTACCTTACCATCTTTCTTAGGTACCGGCACCACATTTGCAACCCATTGAGGATAAGAAGTCACAGCTAAGAACCCTGCATTGAACTGTTTCATTACCTCTGCCTTGATCTTCTCTGACATCTCAGGACGCATACGACGAACCTTCTGCTTCTTTGGACGACAATCTTCTTTCACTGGTAAACGGTGAACCACAATGTCTGTATCCAACCCTGGCATATCTTCATAAGACCAAGCAAAGATCTCCACATAGTCACGTAACATCTGAATCAACCTGCTCTTGACACTGTCCTCTAAGTCAGCCCCTATCTTGACCTCTTTCCTGTTTTCTTCAGTTCCCAAATTCACAACTTCGACTGGCTCTTCATGTGGCTGTATGGCTTTCTCTTCTTGTTGTAACAACCTAGCAAGCTCTACAGGTACTTCACAATCGTCCTCATTTCCGTCTTCAGTTTGATTGATCGGATTCTCGAAATTATAATTGGCAATAGTAGAACTGTTATCAACAGGATCCAGAGTGGATGAGGATCTACATTTTAGTGATGTGGGTGTGTGTAAGAACACATAGCTGATAAATCAAAAGTAAAAGAAAAGAAAGACAAGGAACACAATATTTACGAAAACGAAACGTCCACTGATTTTATTGAATGAAGTATGCAAATGAAATGACAGCCCGTAACAAGCACACCATTGTGCCCCGGGTAAGGCACATGGCTTAAGAGTTCAATTGTTCAAGAAATTACAAACTTAAAAAAAAAAAAACACAGTAATAGTATTTACTCCTGACTAAAGGAGATAGGGATAACATCTTCAGCTTTCCAATTATTGAGTCCAGCACCCACAGTAGGAAAAATCCAAGCATCCAGGTTGTAGTCTTCATCATAGTCTCCCACAGCATTGATCTGATCTTTCATAACCCCTTGATTGGTGATACGAACAGCACGAGCACGACGAACAGCCTTCTGGGATTCTGCAGTGAAACCCAAACCAAATTTGTCAGACTTGTATGGGATATCAGGAAGCTGACCCCAAATAGTACAACCACTTTCATCAACCACAGCTCTAGCATCATTGAGGGAGGCCATTGCCATTGTTGGAGGTACTCTGGTAACCTGTAAACACCCCAAATTTGCCCTCACACCATGGCTTGTTATCATTTCACATGCATAAACACAATCATACCATCTCATATTCCATTTTTTTGATTCACTGCATAGATTCTGAGTCATCTGCATCTAGGGTTTGTGATCTGAGCAGTCCCAGAACTTCTTGAGCCACTTCAAAGGTCAACAATCACTTCAAAGGGGTCTATGTGTGTTCAAGTATCATATTATATCCTCTCAAAGTCAAGAATGCCAAAGAATCACAAGAACTAGGATTGGTATGGAAGCAGAGCCAAGCTTGACTGCACAGTTGACCTAAAATTAGGGTTTTGGTTTCAAAGACCATAACTCCAATTTTTTTGGTCATTCTTGTTTCTATTGGTCTCTATATGGTATAGGGAGTATGCATATCAATTTTAATGAAGAAATTCCATGGGGAAGTCATCTGATCAAGAGTTGACTTTTCAGACAAGTCAGTGCAAAATCAGGGCATCTGAGGCCCCCCAATGACCCAACCAAGAGGTGATCTTCATCATTTTGAGTGTATATGATCTTTATTTGATCATAGAAGAAGTTAGAAGTTCATAAAATTCAAGAATTACAAGTTTTTGCAAAGTTGACTTTTTGGGTTAAGTTTGACTTTTAAGGAATTTGTCATTTTTAGGAAATTTTTCAACCCTTACTTTTTGATCCAAAAATGCTTCAAATGGAAAAACTTTGGTCATGAGAGTTGTAGATTAGATCTTTCCCTTTTCAAAAAGTACAAGAACATGACCTAATTTATTTTGGATCAAAAGTTATGGTTTGTCAAAGTTGGCAAAAATCATTAAAATTTAAGTTATGCACCAAATGGGAAACTTGCAAATTCATGTACCAAGCATTCTAGTAACTTCAAAATGGCTTCAAAACTCCATCACATGATCATACATGACCTAAAAAACAGAATTGGCCCAAGGGATTTTGCATTGCTTGCTTTGGTTTTCAAAGATCTTTAAGGCATTTTTCATTACAAGTACAAAAGGGGGATTCTTGGCAAAACCATTTTTTAGGGAGTTATGTGATCACTAGCTGACTTCTATACATTGCCATGACTAAAAGAAGTTCCATGCTACAAAATTCAGCAAGAAATGCCTCATGTACTTAGCATAAAATCTCAAAGAAAGCAAAAGTGAGCAAGTTGCAAAAACCATCATCACACTTCATCCACTTGCTGCCTTGGATATTGAATCACACTAGCCTTTCCCTCACACCATGTTGCGCCAGACAAGCCCCTTGTACTTGGCTAGAAGTTGCCCATGCCCTCTCTTACAAGAAGTTGACATATTTGCAAAAGTAGCTACACCTATCACAAAAGCACAGGTCACATCCACTGACCAATGGCCTTTGTTTATACAAAGAAAATGCAAGCCAAACCACACAAGAGGCCAGCCTGAAACAAGCCATAGCATCACATTCCCATTTTCACTCCTTCAAGCAAAAGCCTTCGAATCTCTTGATTCAGCCGTAAAACCTTCAAACTTTTTTCACCATTCAACTCCACAAACCTTGCTGATCATTTCCCTGCCTTCATTTTGCCCTAACACCTCCACAATCAAAAACACGATCTTCACACTTCATGAACTGAGATTCTGCAAACTCACTCAAGAGGCTGTTTAAACTCCAGCCAAGTGTCAAAAGCTTCAAAGGAAGTCCATTAGGACTTGTTTGAGCCAAAGAACAAGCCAGAAAGCTCCTATTTTGAAAGCTTCGATTCAGGTAGCTATGGCATTCCATTTTTCCAGAACCTCTATTTATTGTTTCTAAATGATTAAGCATGCTTCACTGATCACGCTGAACTTAAAATTATTGAAAATGGTTGTGAAATGAGCCTGTATGATGTTTCTGAAATTTTTGCGGTTTTGAATGTTTGATTCGAATCTTGTTTGTATGTTGAAATAAATGATTTTTGTTGCTGGAATCTTGTTTAGATTGAGTTAAGGTTTGATTCTGGAGAGTTTGGCACGATTTCATGGCGTATTGAGGGAGATTAGAAAATGACCTAGCCGGAGAAGACGACCGGAACAGTGTTCCGGTCGCCTGAAAGTCATTAGGGTTTGTTTAATTATGGTTAAGTGTAATTAAGCCAGTTTGAACATAGGCCGTCCAGATGCGCGCCTAGTCAACTCCCGCGCGTGTGACTTTGAATCCAGGCCTTAGGATCTGTTGACTTCTCCAATAATTCATTTAATTTCATTTTATTTTCATGTTAATTCATTTGTTTTATACAATTTATTAAAAATAGCAAAAATGCTTTAAAAATTCTAAAACTTTTTGTACAAGTTATTATTAAATTTCAGAACACAAAAATATTTTTTTTTTATTTTTAGCATTAAAAAAGTATTTTTAAATATTTAAAAGTTTCTTTTTAATTAATTAATGAGAATTAATTAATTAAAAATACTTTTAGGTATTTAAAAATCACCAAAAAATTCATGAAACCTTTAAAAACATTTAGAAACATTGTCCAACCTTCAAACCAAATTTATTTTTTGATCTTGATGCATTTTGAGAATTTTTCATGGAATTAAAATCATTTTGATGCATTATTTTGATCCAAACTTCCAAAAATCATTTCTGCCTAACCCTAAAGAGTTGGACCTTGGTTCTTTTTGCATTGCATTGTGTTTAGCATGTAGTTTGTGAGATTAAATGGCCATGATTTGATCTTTCATTTTCCATTTGTTTGGCATTTTTCTTGTTAAGGAACCCTAAAACCCTAGAAAACTTAGGAAAATCATAACTTGAATTTGGTTAAGAGTTGAAACCTCTCCTTTGGGCAGTGGGTTAGTATAGGATTAGGGGTCCTTTGAGTGCATTTTCAATTTTTTATAATGTTGTTTGCTTCTGATTTTGGTTTTTGTTTGATGCTTTGATCATAAACCCTAATTTGGGCTTCCATATGCATCCATCTTGCATTTGCATTCATACCTTGACTTGTCATGACATTTTATGCATCCATGTGATTCATTTGACATCTTAAGACATGTTGAAAGCATGTTTGATCATTGCATCTTGAATTTGCCATGTTGTATGCCATTTTCATTTCATGACTTTTCATGTATGTTCATGTGTCTTAACTTGTTTCATTTGCATCCATGAACTTGTATGATCATCCCCATGTGTTGCTTCATGTTTGTAGTATTTAATAGCATCATTATCATCTCACACATGCTTCTGGTTTTGTTTCTCATCATGTCATTTCATCTCATTTTGCATTGCTTTGCATTGCTTTCATAACTTTTCAGGTGGTAAGTGATTCTGAGAAGTGGATTTGCCTTCACTTCTCACATTTTCTTTTCATCTCTCTCTTGCATCCATGCTGCATTTTGTTATGTGTTTGAGTTTGAGCTTGCTCATTCTTCTCCTTCTTACCTTCTCTCTTCAAGTGACTTGTCTTCTTAAATGAAGCAAGTTACTTTGCTTCCCTTTGCTCCTTTCATCTGCTTCCTGGTGGTTCCATTGAAGATTTCTCTTGCAAACCTCACAAACCTTAGGAACAACCAAGCATGACAATGATTAGGGTTTTGATTAGTCCCCCACTTAGTTTTACCTTTGTGTCTCTTTTGAGTCTTCTCTTCTCACCTCATAATCAGGGACTAAACCTTAAAGGCTTTAAGGCTTTGTGATTAAGCTTATGCCTGCATCCTTCTATTAGGATGGAGTGTATAACTTTAATCCTAAGTGTTAAACCCTTCATGTGTTTAAATCTCTTAATCAATTCATCTAATAATCATTAAGACATCAAGCTTGTAATTTGGGCCTTGCATTAGGGTTCTAATTCTTCCTTAATTGGTTAAGAAGGACTAACCCTAGTGTTAAGGGACAAGTCCCCCTCAAGTTGTCTTGCAAATCATAAAAAACCACTTCTTCATCATATCATTAACTAAAATCCACTTAATAAAGGCTTTGTTTTGTCATGAGTTTAATCCCTAATCATGGATTAAGTTGAGGAGCTTTCCTCAGCTTAAACATTCTCATCTATTATCCTTCTATTAGGATGGTGTAATGAGTCTGTTTAGTCCCTGATTATGGCTTAACCTCATTACTTAACACTAAACAAAAACAACAAAAACATCTAATTAATCACAAGTAGGTTAATGATCTTAATCCTACACCATGGTGTTTAAGTGTGAGAAGCTGACTTCACACTCAAGGTATTCTCATTACCCCTAATCAGAGGGAGGATGTGGTGAGTTTACTAACCCATTGGTTTAGGCTTAAGCTCATTAACTTAAGACAAACTTTCAAAAGCAATAAAAGACTGAAAACTCAAAAACAAACAATAATCGTTTCCTCCGGGATTCTCTTCTCATCTCATTCACTCATAAACGAGAACTTACTTTTTCCGTCTAAATGCAAGACAGTTTGCACCTGAGCCAGACAGGTCATACACTTGAGCATAGGCAAGTAAGCAGTTCACAAGTCAATTCATCTTTCAGTCTCTTTGGGTCGAACTACGGTGTTCTGACTTCCTCATTGCACGAGAGGATACGTAGGCATAACTTAACGGTTATCGAACAAAAGTCTCTGTATATTCCCCCTCTTTCCAGCATCTTTCTCTTAGCCTCATGATCTTGAGCATTTCATCTTTGTCCATGCACTGACACATCATTTATACACTCTACACTTCTTTTACACTGACACTTGTACATTCTTTTCCAGCTATTTTATACACAGATTGCACTGACACTACCCCTTTAAAACACAAATCTTTTAAGCGTGGATCCCGTCGAGTACGACGGACAATCTGGGTGCTAATACCTTCCCAGGTTGTAACCAACCCCCTTTCTCAGTCTCTCTGGTTCGCAACCGTCTTATTCGTATCTTTCTAGGTCTATGCAGCATTACCTTTCCTCCGGGATAAAAATGCCTAGCTGGCGACTCTTTTCATCTCCAGTGAGTTCACTGCTGTGTGTTCTCATTGTCCTCTTTCGCCGACCGTTCGCGTCTGTACCCTATCTGACCTGGCTTCATTTAGCGGGAGCGACATAACCACAGGAACTTTCTTCGCAACAGGAGGAGCTACATAATCATTAACAATCCAAGGAACCACTTCGAATGTTTGACACGGAGTTTCAATGTATTCACCTTCCATTTCCAGATACTTGAAAGTGTTTACATGGCTGACAAAGTATTCTTCTTCTCCATAGACAGTAACAACCTTTCCTTCCACCGGATATCTCAACTTTTGGTGTAATGTAGAGGTTACAGCACCTGCCCCATGGATCCAGGGACGACCAAGCAGACAAGAGTATGAAAGACGAATATCCATCACATAAAATGTAGCAGTAAAAACTTGGGAGCCAACTTTGATTGGAAGATCAATTTCCCCATGTACTACTCTTCTAGAACCATCAAAATCCTTCACCACAATACTACTGGGCTTCAGCACAGCATCTTCAGGACTCATCTTATTCAGGACTTCCTTGGGCAACACATTCAGAGAGGAACCATTGTCTATCAATACATGTGACAGGGTAGTGCCCCTGCATTCAATTGAGATATGCAAGGCCCTGTTATGATCCCTCTTGGCAGGGGTCAAATCAGCATCAGAAAACCCTAACCCATTATCATAGGTCAGGTGGGCAACACAATTCTCAAACTGGTCAACAGAAATAGCATTGGGTACATGAGCAGTCTTCAGAAACTTGATCAAGGACTTGGCATGAGCCTCAGAACACAACAACAAGGACAACATAGAAATCTTTGAGGGAGTATGCCCCAATTGATCAACAATGTCATAATCACTCTTGCGAATGATTTTCAATACTTCTTCCATCTGCTTAGAGAGATCATCAGCAGCTGGCACATCAGTAGATACAGGCTCAATAACAGGACCTTTGCCCCGAGCATCAGTGGTGGAAGTAGCAGCAGGAGTAGCTGCATTCTTAGAAGCAACTGGAGGAGAGAAGACTCTTCCACTACGTGTGATCTTACTAGATCCAGCAATATTGTCAACATCAACAGGAACATCAGCTAAGGGCTCTTGCTTAACACCATGGATGTAAACATCAGATCCATAGTGCCAAGGCACAGCTTTATCGGACGTATACGGAATAGGACCAGGAGTAGTAATGACCATAGGAGCAACTCTGGCTTCAGCAACAACTTTCACAGGACCTTCAGCAGTAATCCTGATTGGACCCTGATGGGTGATTTTAATAGGTCCCTTGGAAGTGATTCTCACCAGCACTTTGTCAACCATATCAACCTCTTCAATCTTCTTACCTCTAGTAATATGCTCTACCATAATTTCCACAGAAGGTGGTCTCCTTTCAAACACTATGGTGTAATTATTCATGAGACGTTGAATTCCGTCCTTCAACCTCCAACACTTATCTGGATTATACTCACAATAAACACAATCTTCACGACAACCCGGAAAGAACCCAGCTTGTACCAACTTCTTTCTGATGACAGACAATGGTGTGGTCAACTCCGCAACTGAATGGATATGTAAATCTTCATCAATGGCATTGACCGTCTTCTCGTGATTTGGCATTGGAGCAGTAATCACATTTGGAGTACCCGGAGGGTCAAACTCAATTTCTCTGGCATCAATCATATCTTGAATTTTGTTCTTCAAGATCCAGCAGTTATTAGTATCATGTCCCTGATAGTTTGAATGATAGGCACATCGTGCATTGGGATTGTACCTGGGAGAGGTAACATTAGGATTCTGAGGAGCCTCTTTCAAAGTAATAAGTTCAGCTTTCAACAAGTGTTGCAATGCCTGAGCCATTGACATGTTGATCTTCGTGAACTGCCTTCTAGCCCTCTGTTGGTTGCCCTGTGGCTGTTCTGTTGTTGCAGGAGTTGGATTTGAAATATGAACTGCACTAACAGACTGATGCCTTCTATTACGATCAGGTTGACCATAAACAGCATTGGATTCTTTCTTCCCAGTGGGAGGCTTCTTTGCAGCACCTGATGAAGAAGTGCCCACTTGGATCTTGCCATTCTTTATACCATTTTCTACTCGCTCTCCTGTCATGATCAACTCAGTGAAGCCAGATGATGAGCTTCCAATGAGATGAATGTAAAACGGACCATTCAGCGTACACATGAACATATCAACCAATTCCCTGTCAGTCAAAGGGGGTTGTACTCTTCCAGCTAAATCTCTCCACTTCTGAGCATACTCCTTAAAACTTTCTTTGGCACCCATAGACATGCTCTGAAGCTGCATGCGAGTGGGGGCTAAGTCAGCATTGTATTGATACTGCTTATAGAAAGCTTCAGCAAGATCATTACAGTCCCTGATGTTGACACTCTCCAACTGATAATACCACTCCAACTGAGCTCCAGATAAGCTCTCTTGAAAAAAGTGGATCCACAATTTCTTATCAGCAGTGTGAGGTTGAATTCTTCTGACATAAGACCTCAGATGCAGCTTGGGACAAGAGACCCCATCATAAAAAACAAAGGTAGGAACCTTGAAACCAATGGGTATGACTACCCCAGATATCAAACTCAAATCCTCAAAATCCAGCCCAGATGATTTATGCAACTCCATAGCATCCATCCTATCCACCAGCATCTTGAATTTGTCTTCATTAGGCTCATGGTAGTAATTAGCCTCAGAATCAGAGTCCCCCATAGTGTTGTGGAGACTGCCTCCCTCTCTTTCAGACTCTTCAGATTCATAATCTTCAGCTGGTTCTTTGGTCTTGGCAAGACCTTTGAACCTTCTTCCCATGTTGATCAGGCCACCTGACCTTCTAGTCTTCTTAGTCTTCTTGGCCAGCAGCGTCTTCAATTCATCCTGCCCCTTAGTCAGGTTCAGGATCAGCTCTTGGAACTGTGCATTTTGTGTCTGGAGATCCTTAACTGATTGTTCAAGAGCCATTGCTGAAATAAACAGCGAGAAGATGAGAAACCTGTGCACAATTATAAACCTGTGATGCAATGAGATGATGTGTGAATGCATATGCAATGTTTTCAAGGACCGCAGGATTTAAATTTGCTTAAACAAACACGAAAGTAAACTTTTATTAGTAATAAATTTGTTTTTCCTTTTAGGCTTACAAAAAATGAAATGAAATAAATACAAAAGATGGGGTTTTAAGTCTCCCATGGACGTTTCCTCTTTGTGTTGAGGTATGAGTTGAGATTCCGTTCCTCATGAAGTTGCTTTGTTAGTTCCAGGATTCTTTCTTGGCTTGCTTTGTAATGAGCCTCGAAAGTATCCCTTTGCTCCTTCAGTTGGATCCAGGATCTCTGTAAGTCTTCCCTGTCAGTAGGCATGTCTGGGTGAAGGATGGTATAAGCAGTGTCTCCTTCAGCAACAGGTTCCATGGTAACTGGCAGGATAGCAGGATATGGCATCATGAGAGTCTGAGCACGAGATCGCACCCATCTGAGATAAGCTTCCATAGGAATAGTATACTTAGGTTCCAGTGTCTTGCTGTCAATCCTGTTTACTTTTCCCCAGGCTCGTATGAATCTCTGACGGTAACCTTGAAGATCGTTGTCGTAGTCAAACACAATGCCCTGGATTAACATGTCATGTGGACCATCACTCCGAGCATAACCAAACTGTCGTAAAGCTAGAGAGGGATTGTAGGTGATGTCCCCTCTTATGCCTAGAAGTGGCACATTAGGAAACTCCCCACAACGGTCAATGATAGTGACATTCTCCATAGATCTGGGGCACCAATGGATATCTGAGTGAGAAAGTGACATGATCCTCTTGGACCATCTGAACCCTTGCTCATTCTTCATTACTGAGCGAGGAAGGTGAGAAATAAACCACCTAGAAAGCAAAGGTATGCAGCACATCAAAGTTCCTCTTGCCCTTGTAGTACGGGTGTGAAGAGAATGCAGGATATCTCCAAGCAATGTAGGCACTGGATTGTGACACAGGAATATGTTGATGGCATGAACATCTATGAACTGATCTGGATTGGGGAACAATACTAAGCCATAAATCAGTAAGGCTAAGATCTCCTCAAAAGCATCATAGCTCATGGCCTTCAAGAACATTTGAGCTTTATCCATTAATACCTTGGCAAGAATACCCTTAACTCCGCTTCTCGTTTCTAGAACAATGTCAGACTTCTTCAGATGTAGAGCTGCAGCAATAACCTCTGGTTTAAGCTCCTTCTCCAAACCTGTGAAGGGTCTTTGATCAAGAACAGGTATATCCAGAAGTTTAGAGAACTCCTCCATGGTTGGAACCAGCTGATAATCAGGGAATGTAAAGCAATGGTGCTTAGGGTCAAAGAACTGAAATAGGACACTCATCATGTCTTCATTGAATCCTGAAGTGACTAGATCCAATAGGTGACCATGTCTCATGATGAACTGGGAGTGATCAGAAACTTGAGAAACCAACTCTTTAAGCTTGGGAGGTATCCCCACAAAGTTGATCCTGATGGTGTTTCTACGAGCAGAAGCCATGACCTGCAACAAAGAACAAAGATAAATCCTTTGGTCCTTGAAATGGTTAGTGAGAATGCTATGCTTATGATGCATGATGATGTCATGATGTTATGTTCAATCACAAACATGTGGCACACACAGACAAGTCACACCATAGCCCTAGGTTTAAAGGCTTGCATGAGGTTTAAGGTAAGTACCCTCCCCTGAAGTTAGATGGTTCATCCTGCCCTACAAAAGTAACCAGGTTCTAAGGGATCTCAATATCATTGATCCTTCACAAGGGTGGTTGTTCAGTAGGCAACTTACTTGCCAACCAAAACCCTCCAAGTATAGAATCTCAATGAGCGTAGTATCGAGTATCAACCAACTTCAGTCTGCACCAAAGTCGGTTACCTCACTACTTTCTAAAGGCCAAGATGGGATAACTAGGGTTCTAAAAGTTAGTTAGTGCATTGACAACATATGGCAGCCTCATATTATCCTCAACTTGACTTAAGGAACATAAGCACCAACCAAGAAGTCACACTAACTATGCATAAGCACCAATCAGTCAGAAAGTTTGACAATTCCCTTAGACAATGCATCATCCTAAGCAATGCATCATAAACTAGGGTTTTGACTTTTATCAGGCTAAATAGACTTCCAAGACTTCAAGTTAGCTTCATAGCATCCTATATGTGTTCAAGAATCCCCATGTCAAGTTTCAAGACTTTCCTAAAAGATTTACTCAGTCAGATGATCAGATAGGTTAAAATCAGTCAAAGCAGTTAAAAAGTCAAACTGAGGTCAACTGTGGTCAAACCAAAGTCAAACTTCATGATTTTTTGCCAACATCAAGTATATGAAGTAAAATCCATCATTTGATCAAGGGTTGATCATGATTCATCAAGGATATTTCAGATCATCAAGAATCAGGAGTTTCTAAATTAGGGTTTTCATAGGAAAAGTCAACTAAACTTTGACCAGCCATAACTTTCACATGCTTCATCAAGAATTTTCCATCCAAAGCTCATTTTGAAGGAAATTTAATTCTCTACAACTTTGTGTCTCACAAGCCAAGCCCAAAAATGCTTCATTTGGAAGGTATGAGCTAAGACATTATAGGTCCTTTTAAAAGTCAACAACTTCAAAAGAGCATAACTTGAGAATGGTAAAAGATATGGACATGAGACCAACGGGTTTGGTTAGAGGACTCTTTATGCTTTCCAAAATGTCCAAGAAAACTCTCATAGCATTAAAATTGAAGGATTTGTGCCCTTGCAAAGTTGGGAAATTTTTGGGAAGTTTATGAAGCAAATAGGGCTTTAAAACCAATTTTTTCTAAATGAGCCCACCAAATTGCTATCCCATCTTTACAAAAACACCAAGCACGACCCAATCCACCTATTTTCTGATTTTTTATTTTTTATTTCATATTTATTTGAATTTTATTCATTAAAATACAATTTTAATTGAAATAAAATATAAAATCATATATTTGAAAAAGGATTTTGCTTCTAGAAAGTCATAAATAATATTTGGATCAGATTGATACACAAGTTATGAGGATTGTCCCAAAATAGCAATGTGTAACACGGTGGGAGAACTGACTTTAGTTAAATGTTGCGGATAACAAGAGTCGCCACCGACTTTTATTTTATCCAAAAGGAAAGGGCATAAAAGAACAGGAAAGACCTTTTAAAAGATTTTTGGGTCCGGGGGGTAGGTTATGTAAAGGGAAGGTGTTAGCACCCTTTACATCCATGGTTATCCATGGGCTCTTAGTTACTTAGCTCACTTTGAATTGTTTTTGAAAATGTGAAGTGTGTGAATAGAAATTTTCATAAGAGTTTGATAATGATCCATGTACGGATGCGTAAAAAACTTGTGTTTGAAAATTGTTTGAAATTGTGAAATGTTTGAGAAATTTTTAAGTAGTGAGCAAGTAACTATGAGGAACCTACCCTAAAGTTTAAGTCTTTCTGTTCTTGAATCCTTTAAATGGTAAGACTATCCCTATTATTAAGGAATAGGTAGTCATTACCTTGGATGTGTGGGACAAATGAGGGACATCTATTTAATGAAGGCAACTGTAAGGTGTATTAAGCATTTTGGAGGGACTGTCATCATTACTCGGAAGGGACAAGATCATATTGAAAGGCAACCATTAAGGGACTTGATCTTTGATTATGAAGGGACTAGATGACTTTTCTTTTAGGGGACTTTGCTTTATACACCCTACTTGACCTTTTTGGATAGGCAACATTGAGAGGCAACCCTAGAAAGTGAGATGGCGATCAAAGATCGACTTACGTGTGTGAGTGTTTAATTTTGTATTTATCTTATAATTTAAATGACCTAAATTCAATTTTTAAATATAATACATGTTTACACTCCCTATTTTACTAACCATAGCATGAAAATTAAATAATTTAAATATTACAAAAAATTACACCAAGGAGCATTTACATAATAATAAAGCAATTTAAATAAATAGCAAAAATAAATAAATAAGCAAAATATAAATAATAAGTAAAATAAATAAATAAGCAATAATAATTATAATAGGGGTTAGTAATAATAATTAAAAATAAATAAGGTTAGTGAAATAATAATAATAAGCATAATTTAAAAAATAAATGGATTAGTAATAAACATGATTAGTAGTAATAATAATAAACAAAAGACAAAATTTTAATGGTTAATAGAAAAAATATGAACAATTAAAAAATTTAAAATTATAAACAAATTAAATAAATTATGAACATATTATGAGAAATTATTAAATTTGCAATTTTTTTAGAAATTATCTACATATATAATTAATTATAAACAATTAGAAAATGTTTTCATATTATAAATAAATTGGACATTTTAATTTCTACATATATTTATATACAAAATTTTAAGTTTATAAACAATTTATATATTTATTAAATCAAGTATAATAATACAAGAGAAGAAAAGAAAATTAGGGTTTAATTATATAATTAGGGTTTTGAAAAAATAAGGTTTAATGTATATAAAAAATATTAAGACTTAATTTACAATAATAATTTATTAATTAAATAAACATACATATACATATTAAAAAAAAAATATAAAGAAAAAATATATTAACTTTGATTTTGAGAAAATAATATATATATGTTGTTTAAAAATTTATTGAAATTTATTTATGAAAATAATATAATGAATAATATAAGAAAATAAAATTAGGACCTGGGATTTGAACCCAGGTCCTTTACCTGGATGATGAGAAGCCTAACCACTGGGCTGCGCTGCCCATGATGCAAGAAGGATGAGTCCCATTTGCTTTTGTTCCTTCAAACCAACAATCAGGAAAATAATGAAAAAAAAGCAAAAGGCCTGGCGGGATCGAACCCAGGACCTTCATAGCAAACACACCAAACGTTACCGTTCCAGCTAGATGAGCGAACCTGTTAAAGCATTGACCATAATATATAATATATAATATCTAATAATTAAACTAAAAAACAAGCAAAAGTTGGAGAACCAGGATTCGAACCCAGGTTCATAAGCAACATACACGCGCGTTTTATCATCAGGCCAGCCACACATTGGTGATACAAAATGGACACAAATACATTATAATATTAAAACAAATTTTAAATTCAAAAATGCGCGCGCTGAGTCTTCTTCTTCCTTGAGATTTCGCAGGTTTTCCTGCGAAATTTCCTGGGAAATTTCCTTCAATTTTTCCTGCGTGCATAAACCTGTGTATTCACAAACACCAAGCAGACAGCAAAATTTCTTTAAATTAATGAGAGCAATGAATTCCTGGAGGTCCATACAACATCACCACGTTCCTGAAATTTATTTATATATGATAAATCACAAAGCCCTAATTGAGGTTAGTAAACCCTAGTTATGGCCGAATCCATTCTAGGCAGTGAAACTTCAATTAATTGGTCCAGAAAGCATCCCTAGGTCCTAACTAACACGAATCACACAACAAAATCAATTAACATTGGTTAGATATATGAAATCGAAAAACACAATATTGAAGAACAAAATTGATTCGGTTAGCATGATATGGCATGGTTTTGATGCATATGAATATTGGTTTTCACTCAATGGTGTTCAGTGATCATGGCTATGTGCTTCAAATACCTTCAAATGTCCTGGAAATTCAAAACCGAATGTGAGTTGTGGAGAGATTTTTTGGTTTATGAAACTTACTCTTGAGGCTGTGAAAATTCGTGACTTTGGTTAGGGTTACACTAAGTACTTATAGAACAATGAATTTAGGTTAAAAATAAAGTCATTGTGTGGAAGATTTGATATGAAAAGATTCAAAATGATAAGGCCTTAAAAATCAAATATTCTTGTATGAACACTTGCTATTTTTGGCTAATCCTCATGATTTTCTTTCCACTTCAATTCTAATCAAATTTATGATTTTCTAGAAGCTTGATCCAATTCAAATCTTACACTTTCATATTTTATTTTTATTTAAAATGATTTTTAATGAATTAAATCAAAATAAATAAAAATAAAATAATAAAAAATCTGATTTTTATTGACTTGGGTCGTGCATGAAGTTATTGTATGGATTGGGTCATTATTTGGCAAGCCCATTTGGAAGAAATTGGTTTTAGACCTCCATTTTCATCATAAACCAACTCAAAATTTCCCAACTTTGCAAGGGCACACATCCTTCAATTTTAATTCTATGAGAGTGTTCTTGGACATTTTGGAAAGCTTAAAGAATCCTCTAAACAACCCCACTGGTTTCATGTCCATATCATTTACCAATCTCAAGTTATGCCCTTTTGAAGTTGTTGACTTTTTGTTGACTTTTAAAAGGACCTATAATGTCTTAGCTCATACCTTCCAAATGAAGCATTTTTGGGCTTGGCTTGTGAGACACAAAGTTGTATAGAATTCAATTTCCTTAAAAATGAGATTTGAGTGGAGACTTGGTGATGAAGTATGTGAAAGTTATGGCTGGTCAAAGTTCAGTTGACTTTTACTGAGGAAACCCTAATTTAGAAACCTTTGATTCTTGATGATCTGAAATCTCCTTGATGAATCATGATCAACCCTTGATCAAATGATGAATTTTACTTCATATACTTGATGTTGGCAAAAAATCATGAAGTTTGACTTTGGTTTGACCACAGTTGACCTCAGTTTGACTTTTTAACTGCTTTGACTGATTTTGACTTATCTGATCATCTGACTGAGCAAACTTTTGAGAAAAGTCTTGAAACTTGTCATGGGGGTTCTTACACATATATAGGATGTTATGAAGCTCACTTGAAGTCTTGGAAGTTCATTTAGCCTGCTTAAAGTCAAAACCCTAGTTTTGGATGCACTGCTTAGGAGGTGCATTGTCTGAGGGAATTGTCAACTCTTCTGACTATTTGTGAACTTTGTGAACCTTCTGAACCATCATAAAATGTCTTGTGAACCTCATGGGAGGTATTGTGAACCTTGTGAACCTCATAAAGTGACTTGTAGACTTCATGAACCTCATGAAAGGTCTTATAAACATTGTGAATCTTGTGAACCTTGTGAACCTTCTTAGCACACAAAGTCTTGTATTGTGAGGGCAAATTTTGGGGTGCAACAGCTGCCCCTGTTCAATTTTCTGAAACCTGAGGGGTTAGATTGGTATGTTTGCCAGTCGTGACCTGGAAGGTTGAAGGGGATTGAACACAAAAGCCCAAAAATTTGCACTCACCGGTGCGTAAACTGATATTGATGGTTGGTTGTAAATGCTTGAGTGGGCTTAGAGATGCCACTTGGAGAAAAGTTCTTCAGATACATTTCTTGGAGGATAAAGCAGTCCAAAATATGAAGGTATAATGATAGCTCTTAGGAGGATAAAGCAGTCCTGAGGCAATGATATGATTTCAGGAGGATATAGCAATCCTGAGGTAATGATATGATTTCAGGAGGATAAAGCAATCCTGAGGTAATAATATGATTTCAGGAGGATGAAGCAATCCTGAGGTAATAGTAATCTTTCAGGAGGATAAAGCAGTCCTGAGATATTGGTAATAGCTATCAGGAGGATGAAGCAGCCCTGAAGTACAAGAAGCGGTCAGGAGGATAAAGCAATCCTGAAGTATTGATAATATGCTTTCAGGAGGATGAAGCAATCCTGATGTAATGATGTGCTTTCAGGAGGATGAAGCAATCCTGAGGGACAAGAATCTTTCAGGAGGATAAAGCAGTCCTGATAATCATAAGTCTGTTTGTCGGATAATTAACCTGAAAACAAGGTAGCATTCTGTATGATAGTATTAGTTTATGCATTATGTATGCATGTATAATATGATGCACCTAAGTAATGTATTATGTATCCATGGATATGTATATTATGGTATGATGTAAATGATGTATGTATGATGTGATGCTGCTGGAAGCGTCTGGATATCTTTGTATGACAACTGCTGGCCAGGGAATATAAATCCCGATTTGTTGCTGAAGGATATGAGGAACTCATTCCCATCTTGTTTGATAATATATTATACATATCCTCCCGTCTGCTGGGGATAGCAAGGTATATATAACCTCCCGTTTGCTGGAGATAGTAAGGTATATATAACCTTCGTCTTCGTTTGATAGTAGGGTAGATATAACCTCCGTCTTCGTTCTTCGTACCATTATTGGAAAGTAAATTCCCGTATATCCGTATAAGGATAAAAGAGATGGATATAAATTCCAGGGGAGATGTGACTTTATGAAGATTGGACTTGTCCTACTGAGGATTTGTAACTGTCTTGTAAAGATGAACCGGTGAAGCTTCGTTGGAATCCTTCCCTCGTTCGTCCTTAGTAAATACTATTACTGCATTTTCATGCATTTCTGGTAAACATCAATCATACATCATTCGTCCTTATTATGTATTATTTGCGTAATATTTCACGAAAGCAGTGTTGGTTCAGTTGGTTTGTGCGTGTGTGCGTGAGGTTGATGGTCCTGGGTTCGAGTCCCCCCAGGCCATTTTGTGTTGTTTTCCTTTTTTATGATTTTTACAGGTTAAGAAACAAAATGCATTGATGCTCATTCCATATCACCAGCGCATGCGCAGCCCAGTGGAAGGGAGGTTGGTCCTGGAGATGTGAAGCCTAGGGCCTGGGTTCGAATCCCAGCCCCAGGTAAGTTCTTTTTTCTCATCTATTTTTCATTTATTTGGTTTTGTTTATATTATATTTAATTAATTTAATTAATAATAAAAGTTTAAAATAAAATATTTATATTATTTTCTCATATATAATTCAAAAACTTATATTTTAAAAATTCAAACTTTATTAGTAAAATTATTTATATTTATTGTATATTATTAATATTGTATGTATTTTTTTAGATAAATAATTTAATTAGGTTTAGATTAAATAATTAACCCTAATATTTTATGTAAAACTTAATTTTTTTCTTTATAAACCCTAATTTATTTTAAAACCCTAATTTTCTTTTATGATTTTAATTTCTTATTTTTGTAATTATAATTACTAAATATTTCTAATATATATATATATATATATATATATATATATATATATATATATATATATATATATATATATATATATATATATATATATATATATATATATATATATATATGTGAAATTCTGTAATGAGATATCCTAAGAGATGTTCCAACACTTAATAGAACATTTGACAAATTTTAACCAAAACTTAAACAGCAGGAAAAATAAACAACACAGAAGTTTGTTAACCCAGTTCAGTGTATAACCACACCTACATCTGGAGGCTACCAAGCCAGGAGGAAATCCACTATTAGTAATATTAATTCTAGACTTAAACCACCCTGTTTAATCTATCACTTAATACTTACCCAATGCAATTTCTACCTAAGACTCACTTAGATAAGAGTACCCTACTCACTCCCCCTCAATCACACAGTGATTTTGTTTACAAGTTTAATTAAGATGAAGTCACACTTCAAACAAAACAGCTTGATCTTACTTCACAGTTTCAATCAAGTCACAAATGCACTTTTGCTTAAAAGCTCATAAAGTGGTACATAAAAGCAACCTGCTATTAAAACACTAGACACCCTATTTAGTCTTCTGAAATTTGTACTCAATTCTATGAGATTCTGTTGTTTAAATAGGTTCTGAATTTTGGGCTTTCTGTAGAATGATCCAGCCCTAATGTGCAGCAGCTGTCACCTTGAATTTAGGGTTTGTTACCTCCTATATTCTAGGTGCATTAGGTCTTCTGTTTTAATCTGAATCTTCAATTTAAAACTCCCTACAGATGCGCCTTGTTCTGTTTTTATATCCATCATTAATTAATTCCAGATAATTCTCCTTAAATATCTCTGATCTGTTAATCAATAATTAATTCTGGTAGCAGGTCTGAGATGTCTCAACATCTGTTGGGACATCCTGTCAAAACTGAACTTAGTCATTTATACAATGTCCCAACATCTGGTAGGACATCCTGAACCAAGTTCACATACTCTGTTTGCTAATGTCCCAACATCTGATAGGACATTCTGAACTGAATTTAACATTTCTTGTTTGGTCAAAAATTCTGCCAATTCTTAAACATCTACAAACTCCCCCTTTGGCTAATTTTTGGCTAACATCTTTTCTGGTTTTCAGAGTGCAGCAGAAGTTCTTTTTATCAGAGTATATCATTACTTTTCTGTTGAATTTTATTTGAGATTACTCTCCCTCAAACATATATGTGTCCTGTCTTTATCCAGTCTTGTTCCAACAGAAAAACTTATTCAGTTCAGAAGCAAAACAAACAGATTTCATTCATTTAAACAGCAATTACATTTGATGTTGTTCTCCCCCTTGGTAGGCACAAAATTAGGGGCCAAAGAACTATTATCCAGAATTACAAATCATTGCTGTCAGTACAAATGCCTCACATACAAAGATCACTCAGATTTATCACTCTCAGTAGCTTCCTCCACCTCAGTGTCTTCATCTGTATCAGCTTCACTGTCAGCTTCACTGTCTTTATCAGATGCAGCTGTCTGATCTTCTTCACTTTCCAACCTCTTAATTATTTCTTCAAGCTTCTGCTTTCTAGCTTCAAGCTCTTTGCAGGTGCTTTTTAGCTCAGCAATTAAGGTCTTCCTGGAGATTGGATTCTTAACAGTGGATGGACCAGCAGATGTCCCAGAAGGAGCTTCAACATCTGCAGCATGATGACTGAGGAATAACTTGTAGTGAAAAGCCAGGGGGCTCTCTCTCTTGCAGGCAGTATCCTTGTCAGTTAAAATCCCAGGATATTGATGGAGTACAATACCACACAGCAATGATGGAAAGGCTATTGGTAGCTTGGTTGCAGAGGAGCTGGCATGCTTCATGGTTTGATCAAAGATGAAAGCTCCATAGTCCATTTTGGTTTGAGTTCCAACAGCATATATAAATCTGGCTAGACCAGTTGAGATTGAGGAAGTGTGGTTAGTAGGCACCCAATTAGATGTACCAATCCTGTTCAGCATGGCATACTTTCTGGTAAGCATGCTTACAGATAGTTTTCCCTTCACAGGCCATGCCTTTACCTGGTCAGCAGTTATCACCTTACAGACTTGATTATCTGTCTTGCCCAGCTCATTTGGTCCATCTGTTTCTCTTCCTAGATACTGATTTATGATTTGGGGAGAAAACTCCACACATCTACCTCTAACAAAAACTTTTTGGAATTCAGAGGACTTACCATGTGAACAATCTTCCTGAAGATTCACAATGAACTCTTTGACAAGAAGTTCATAGCAGGGAGAGAGGTCTGAGACTGTCTTGAACAGTCCTGCAGCAGATATGAGGTCTATCAGTTCTGTGCACTCAAGTGCATTGCTGCTCAGTTCTCTTTCCAGGGCAACCCTTCTTTGGTACACATATTTCCACCTGTTCACACTAGAGACATGGTGAAATGATATGTTATCCAAGGGAGCTTCTGGTACAGCAGATGAAGCTCTGGATATTGCTGGTCTCTTCTTAGGAGGAGATGTTGGGACATCTGATTCAACATCTGAATCTGATGGTGTGACAGCCTTTCTTTTCTGAGTTTGAACTTTACTCCATTGTTTTGATGGCCCAAAAGAGGCTTTAGCTTTCCCTTTCTTTGGAGAGGCTTTCTTCTTTTCAAGAATTGCTGCTTCAGCTTGCATCTTACCCTGCCTGGACCTGAGTCTTTTGGCTATGCTGGGTTTGACAGATGCTATGATTTCTGCATCAGAGTCCTGCTCCAGATTGACCCCTGGAGGAGATTGAGCAGTCTCTTCTTCAGTTTGTTGATCAGCAGGAATTGGATCTTCATCTGAGGCTTTGGTCTGATCCTCAGAGACTTTGTCATTATCTTCATTTAAGGCCTTATTCTGATCCTCAGAGTTTTCTTTATCACTTTCACTTGAGGCCTTTTCTTGGACCTCAGTCTGTTCAGCATCAGATGAATTTTCTTTCTCATCTGCAGATGTTCCAACATTTATTGGGACATCTTGTTCTGCAGAAGTGCCCTCTGCAGTTTGAGATGGTTCTTCTTGGGGAGCAGGCATGGTTTGCAATGGAACAGAGATCCCACTCACCTTTCTTTGTTCAAACAGAATTTGGGTGACAATCTCCTTGATTGAATCATCCACATAGTTTGAAGATTTTGGTGGCATGTTAGCAGGAGAAGGAATGCCTCCTTTGGCTTTGCTACAAACTTGATCTTTCGCTCTCTTTGGTGTTCTTGCCTTTTTAGAGTGAGAAGCGCTTCCCCTGAGCTCGTCTAATGGTGTTGATTGCATTGGCACCATAGAAATAGGAGTAGCATGAACCACGTCTTTCTGATTGAGAACTTCTTCAGATGTTTTAGGGTTTTGAGACATTGTTGAAAAAGATGAATGTGCAGCTTTAGGGTTTATGATTTCTGAAGGATTGCTAGTTAATGTGATTCGCTTGTGATGATGTGATGGGACTCTTGATAGCTGCTTATAAGGAGTTCCTAAATAAGTAGCCGTTACAGTCCAAATGATTAGGATTGGAATTCTCAAAGATCTTGTCCAGACCAGTTTTGCCATCTGGAAATTAAGCCATGCAATGTCATATGACATGTTGGCACATCTCATTAACTGCTAGATATCACATAAACATATTCCAAGTTTGCCCCTTAAGTTCTCAAATTGAGTAGCATCCAATGCCTTGGTAAAAATATCAGCTAACTGCAGATCTGTAGATACATGCTCCAATGAAATCACCTTTTCTTCTACAAGATCTCTGATGAAATGATGTCTGATATCAATATGCTTTGTCCTGCTGTGTTGGATAGGATTCTTAGATATGTTGATTGCACTCAAGTTGTCACAGTACAATGTCATGACATCCTGTGGGACATTGTACTCAGTGAGCATATGCTTCATCCAAACCAACTGAGAACAACTGCTACCTGCTGCTATATACTCAGCTTCAGCTGTAGATAATGACACACAATTCTGTTTCTTACTGAACCAAGAAATCAGATTGTTTCCTAGAAAGAAGCATCCTCCTGAAGTGCTTTTTCTGTCATCAGCACTTCCTGCCCAATCAGCATCACAGAAGCCAGTGAGAATTGGTTTGCATCCATGAAAGTACATTATGCCATAGTCACATGTACCATTAACATATTTAAGGATTCTCTTGACTTGATTGAGATGACTGACTTTTGGATCAGCTTGATATCTTGCACAAACTCCTACTGCAAATGCAATGTCTGGTCTGCTAGCAGTCAAGTATAACAAGCTTCCAATCATGCTTCTATATAAACTTTGATCTACCTTCTCACCCTTTTCATCTTTAGTCAGCTTTAAGTGTGTAGGAGCAGGAGTTCTTTTATGAGAAGCATTTTCCATTCCAAATTTCTTCACTATGTTCTTGGAGTACTTGCTTTGTGAGATGAACATTGAGTCTTCCATTTGCTTAACTTGCAGACCAAGAAAATAGGTTAATTCACCTACTAGACTCATTTCAAATTCAGCTTCCATCTGCTTGACAAAATGTTTGACCATCTTATCAGACATCCCACCAAACACAATGTCATCAACATATATTTGTGCAATCATGACATTTCCTTCTTCATCTTTAACAAACAGGGTTTTATCAATCCCACCTTTTCTGTATCCTTGCTTGATAAGAAATGTGGTAAGTCTCTCATACCATGCCCTTGGAGCTTGCTTCAGACCATAAAGTGCTTTCTTGAGTTTGTATACATGATTTGGACAGCTTGGATCAACAAATCCTTTAGGCTGTTCTACATATACCTCTTCATTAAGATAACCATTAAGAAAGGCACTTTTCACATCCATTTGAAATAGCTTGAACTTTAAGATACAAGCAATTCCCAACAGTAGTCTTATTGATTCAAGCCTTGCTACTGGTGCAAAGGTTTCATCAAAGTCTACCCCTTCAATTTGAGTGTATCCTTGAGCCACAAGTCTAGCTTTGTTCTTTGTAACAATTCCTTGTTCATTTGACTTGTTCTTGTACACCCATTTTGTACCAATCACATTTATGTCATTAGGTCTAGGAACAAGATTCCACACTTCATTCCTTGTGAATTGACCTAATTCCTCTTGCATAGCACAAATCCAGTATTCATCAGTGAGAGCCTCCTTGATGTTTTTAGGTTCTATTTTGGACACAAAACAAGAACCTGAAATCACTTCTCTTGATCTAGTGCTCACACCTCTGTTGGGATCACCAATTATTAAATATTTGGGATGATCCTTCTGTATTCTGATGGAGGGAGGTTTGCTTGAATCTTCTGACCTTGTATCATTTTGAGTGAAGTTATATTGATCATTCTTTTCTTCAGCTTCAATCTTGATATCAGCAGATGTTCCAACATCTTCTGGGACATCTGTAGGAGCATCATCAATTATCACATTTATGGACTCCATGATAACATTTGTTCTGTAGTTAAATACTCTATATGCTCTGCTGTTTATAGAGTATCCAAGGAAAATTCCTTCATCACTTTTAGAATCCATTTTTCTCCTTTGCTCCCTATCTGCCAGAATATAGCATTTACTTCCAAACACATGAAAGTACTTCACAGTGGGTTTTCTGCCCTTCCAGACTTCATATATTGTGGACAGGGTTCCTTTTCTCAAGGTAACTCTGTTATGGATGTAGCAGGCAGTGTTCATAGCTTCAGCCCAGAAATACAGAGGTAACTTCTTAGCATGGATCATAGCTCTTGCTGATTCTTGAATGGTTCTATTCTTCCTTTCAACAATCCCATTCTGTTGAGGAGTGATAGGTGAAGAATACTCATGGTTGATTCCTTCTGAAGAACAGAAATCTAAGAACTTTTGATTCTCAAATTCTTTTCCATGATCACTTCTTATTCTGATCACACAGCTGGATTTTTCCCTTTGCAATCTTTGACATAATTCTTTGAATACATCAAATACATCTGACTTTTCTTTGATGAAGTTTATCCATGTATATCTTGAAAAATCATCAACCACAACATAGGCATACCTTTTACCACCAAGACTTTCAACCTGCATAGGTCCCATAAGATCCATATGTAAAAGTTCCAAAACTTTGGAAGTTGTCAGATGTTGGAGCTTTGGATGGGACATCTTGGTTTGTTTGCCTATTTGACATTCACCACATATTTTGCCATCATCAATCTTCAGTTTGGGAATACCTCTTACAGCATCCATAGATATGATCTTCTTTATGCCTCTGAAATGAAGATGACCTAGCCTTTGGTGCCATAGTTTTACTTCTTCTTCTCTAGCTAGAGAACAAGTTGAAGTGGGACTGAAGTCTAATGGCTCCCATATGTAACAGTTGTCTTTTGACCTTGCACCTTTCATGATAACTTCTTGCTCTTGGTTAGTCACTATGCATTCAGTTTTTGTAAAGTTTACACTGTATCCTTGATCACATAGTTGACTTATACTGATAAGGTTAGCAGTTAACCCTTTAACTAGCAATACATCATTTAGTCTTGGAACATCTTGACAGTCCAAGGTTCCAACTCCTTTGATCTCTCCTTTAGCTCCATCTCCAAAAGTTACATACCTGGATGAATGTGATTTTAAGTTCACTAGCAGATTCTTCAATCCAGTCATGTGCCTTGAACATCCACTGTCAAAATGCCAGTCTTCTTTAGCTGATACTTTCAGTGATGTATGTGCTATGTATGCAGTACTTTTCTTTGACCAGATGAGTTGAGATTTCTTTTGATGCCTCTGCCCTGTGTGTTGTTCAGCTGATCTCAAAGCTTGATTGTTGATCTGGTTCTTGGGAATGTGGCTTTGATCAGTCTGAGTGTCAGCTTTTGGTCTCCAAACCTTCTTGATGACCTCTGTCTTCTGCTTAGGAGGTTGCTGATTCCTTTGATGTCTAAGCACTTTCTTGGTACCTTCTACTTTCTGTTTGGAGGGTTGCTGATACATCTGATTTGGATATCCATGTAGCTTATAACAGTGAGGTTTGATATGCCCAAATCTTCCACAGTGATGGCATCTCCATCTTTGATACTTCTTCTTCATTTTGTTCTTTCCAGAATGTTGAGACATCTGTTGGAACATTAAGTTAGTCTTTGTGTTCTGATGTTGAAGCATCTGTTGGGACATCTTGTTTGACTGTGTAATTTTTGAAGTAGCTTTGCTGGAGCTGGCTTCATCTCTGTTATATCCCAGTCCACTTTTGTCCCCTGAATGTTTATTATTGCAGAGAATAGCATCCAGTGTATTTGAGCTGCTGTTCATCATTCTAACAGATTTGGACATATGTTCCAGCTTAGAATTGAGAAGAGTTACTTCACTTTTTAAGGTATCAATGATTACTTGATCACTTGCTTTTTCTTCTTCTAGTACTTCATTCTGCTTCTTTAGCTTTATGACCTCACTGCATACTTCAGTACTACTCTTGTACAGATCCTTGAAGGCTTGCTCAAGATCTGCATAAGTAAGCTCTCCACAGCTGGAATCACTATTATATTCACACAGTCCAGCTAGAGCAGTAATATGCTTAGCTGATTCTTCTTCTGACTCTCCTGAGTCTTCATCAGACCAGGTCACAGAGAGTCCTTTCTTTTGCCTCTTTAAGTAGGTAGGACATTCAAACTTGATGTGTCCATATCCTTCACATTCATGGCATTTGACTCCTTTATCTTGACTGGTCTTTTCAGCAAACTTTGACTTTCTGTTAACATCATATGTTCTCCTGTTCTCAGAGTTTGTGTTTCTTCCACTGGATTTGGATTGGCCTTCCATTCCTCTGAGAATCTGTTTGAATTGTCTTCCAAGCAAGGCAAGGTTTTCTGATAAGCTTTTGTCATTTGCTGATTTATCATCTTCTTCTTCATCTGCATTTGAAACCAAGGCAATGCTTTTGTTCTTTTTAGCATGTGTGTCATTCATTCCCATTTCAAAAGTTTGAAGGGAACCAATGAGCTCTTCAGCTTTCATGGAGCATATGTCTTGAGCTTCTTCTATTGCTGTGACTTTCATGTCAAATCTTTTTGGCAAAGATCTGAGAATCTTCCTTACAAGCTTTTCATCAGTCATCTTTTCTCCCAAGGCTCCAGAAGTATTGGCTATATCCAAGATGTTCATGTAGAACTCATGAATTGATTCATCTTCCTTCATTCTCAAGTTTTCAAACTTGGTGGTGAGAAGTTGAAGTCTTGACATTTTTACTTTTGATGTTCCTTCATGAGTTGTCTTGAGGGTATCCCACACATCTTTGGCCAGCTCACAATGATGCACCAGTCTGAAAATATTTCTATCAATGCCATTGAATAAAGCATTTAGGGCTTTTGAGTTGCCTAGTTTTGAATCTTCTTCCTCTTTACTCCATTCTTCTTCAGGTTTCAGAACTATTGATCCATCTTTGGTGTCTTTAACAGGATGTTTCCATCCAACAATTACTGCTCTCCATGCCCTGTTGTCAAGTGACTTTAAGAATGCAATCATTCTTGGCTTCCAGTAGTCATAATTGGAACCATCCAGTATAGGTGGTCTATTTACTGACCCTATATCTCTGTCCATGATACAGAATTTGTTTTCCCTAGATCTCACCCAGTATAAACAAGCAGGGTGCCTGCTCTGATGCCAATTGAAATTCTGTAATGAGATATCCTAAGAGATGTTCCAACACTTAATAGAACATTTGACAAATTTTAACCAAAACTTAAACAGCAGGAAAAATAAACAACACAGAAGTTTGTTAACCCAGTTCAGTGTATAACCACACCTACATCTGGAGGCTACCAAGCCAGGAGGAAATCCACTATTAGTAATATTAATTCTAGACTTAAACCACCCTGTTTAATCTATCACTTAATACTTACCCAATGCAATTTCTACCTAAGACTCACTTAGATAAGAGTACCCTACTCACTCCCCCTCAATCACACAGTGATTTTGTTTACAAGTTTAATTAAGATGAAGTCACACTTCAAACAAAACAGCTTGATCTTACTTCACAGTTTCAATCAAGTCACAAATGCACTTTTGCTTAAAAGCTCATAAAGTGGTACATAAAAGCAACCTGCTATTAAAACACTAGACACCCTATTTAGTCTTCTGAAATTCGTACTCAATTCTATGAGATTCTGTTGTTTAAATAGGTTCTGAATTTTGGGCTTTCTGTAGAATGATCCAGCCCTAATGTGCAGCAGCTGTCACCTTGAATTTAGGGTTTGTTACCTCCTATATTCTAGGTGCATTAGGTCTTCTGTTTTAATCTGAATCTTCAATTTAAAACTCCCTACAGATGCGCCTTGTTCTGTTTTATATCCATCATTAATTAATTCCAGATAATTCTCCTTAAATATCTCTGATCTGTTAATCAATAATTAATTCTGGTAGCAGGTCTGAGATGTCTCAACATCTGTTGGGACATCCTGTCAAAACTGAACTTAGTCATTTATACAATGTCCCAACATCTGGTAGGACATCCTGAACCAAGTTCACATACTCTGTTTGCTAATGTCCCAACATCTGATAGGACATTCTGAACTGGATTTAACATTTCTTGTTTGGTCAAAAATTCTGCCAATTCTTAAACATCTACAATATGTAATTAATTTATTAAATTATTAATCATATTTATTAGTATATAATTATTATTATTTATTTCTTTTTTATTAAAATTCTTAAAAAGTGATTATTTATTTAAATTTGTACTTTTAATTTATTTTTATATTTTATTATCATACTAACCTCTTTTATATTTATTTATTTATCATTACTAACCTATTTATTTATTATATGCTTATTTATTTAAGTTATTTTATTATTATAATGTAATTGTGCAAATTATGTAATAAGTTGTAGAACTTTTATTATTTATTTAAATTGACATGGTTAGTAAAATAGGGAGTGTAAACATGTTTGTATTTAAAATTGAATTTAGATAACTAATTATAAGATAAATACTTGAACTTGTACACGCACACACGTAAGTCGATCTTTGATCGCCATCTCACATTCTTAAGGTTACCTCTCATGTTGCCTAAATAAAAGGTCATGTAAGGTGTATAAAGCAAAGTCCCTTATCTTATTTAATATCATCTAGTCCCTTAAAAGAATTATAAGATCAAGTCCCTTCATGGTTGCCTTCGTAAATGATCTTGTCCCTTTCGAATAAAAGATGATAAGTCCCTTCGAATTGCTAAATACACCTTACAGTTGCCTAAACACAGATGACCCTTCACATGTCCCTTATAACATCCAAGGTAATGACTACCTATTCCTTAATAATAGGGATAGTCTTACCATTGAAAGAACATTTAAGAACAATAAAGATTCAAATTAGGGTAGGTTCCTCTTAAGTACTTACTCACTCTTTCAAAAACATTTCATAACACTTCACATTTTCAAACAATTTTCAAAACAAAGTCTTTATATCCGTACAAGGGTCATTATAAAGTACTTAAGAAAATTTTTAATCACACACTACACTTCTCAAAACAGTTTAAAGTGAGCTAAGTAACTAAGAGCCCATGGATAACCATGGATGTAAAGGGTGCTAACACCTTCCTTTTACATAACCTACCCCCCGAACTCAAAATCTTTTAAGGTCTTTCCTGTTCTTTTATGTCCTTTCCTTTTGGATAAAATAAAAGTCGGTGGCGACTCTTGCTATCCGCAACATTTAACTAAAGTCAGTTCTCCCACCGTGTTACAGTACGCAACACCTTCCCCTCTGCTTTTATTATTTTATAAATAGTTTTTTACTAGTTATTGGGCTTTAAGCCTATTTGTTTTTCTCTTTACACTACCAGCATGTAGTGACACCCTGCCTTTTTATTTTAAGATATTTTAGATCAAGTTTTATTAGGTTTTTTCTATTATTGTTGGATTTATTATTGGATAAGGGTTTTTTGTTTTGATTTATTTTTTATCCTTTTCATTTCGATTTCTTTTAGTTATATATGTTATTTAGATTTTTTTTAATTTTCGGGCCGATGATATAACAAACTGTCAAATATAATTGATTTTATTAAATCGGTAAATTGTGACCAATATAAGGCCTATTTAGCTTAGTATATTTTATTTATAGTTTATTTTATTTTATTTGGTCGATGAAAGTCTAACAATCGAGATTACCACAAATCTTGGTTAAGACGAGACTATTAATCATTTACTTTATTTTATTTTTGCATTTCAATACATAAATCGACGCTCGACTCCTCATAGAACAATTCTAACATTGAATCGGTTCTAAGGTAGTTAAAGAGCTACATTCTGACGCCTCCGATTAAACTTCAAGCTCCAACGGCTCGAATAGTTTAGGACACTTCACACACGCTTCCTCTTGGGCAAAATACAACGAACCCTTTTATTTCGTGCAATCCCGTGTAATTTACTTTGTACCCCTCTCCCAATTACCTTGTATGCAATTTACTTTTTCGTTTTATTTATCGTTTTGATAACTAGGAGCACCCTTAGGGACTAGTATCGATTTCAATTCATTCGCGAACCCTTGGTCCAACACCAAGTGGTTTCACTCGCACATTTCATTTGCTTATGGTTTCGTATTACTAGGAGCACCCTTAAGGACTAGAAATCGGATCCACCTAACCATCAAACGATAAACCTCCATTTGCATTCACCCGTAAGTCGAGTGCTTCGCGTATCGCTATCTAACCTCAAACTCAACACACGAAAACTCAAAATCTTTTCTTAATCAAATAACGAAAGGGCTGAGTTCTGGAGTCTAGAATTCCTTGAATTCTTGAATGAATGCTCCTGAGGCTCGCTCCATGGGATGTGATTCATTCAACCTTTTGTATCTCAAGACACCTAACTACTACATATCAAATAACAAAAGAATTGAGTCTGGAGTCTAGCATTCCTTGAATTCTTGAATGAATGCTCCTGAGGCTCGCTCTTTGGGATGTGATTCCTTCTCCCTTCTATCTTGCAAACAAGCTAGCGCTTCAGCCACCTATCGCGAGCAGACAAGCCAACACTTAGTAGTTAGAGAGCGGTTTAAACAATCGTTCATTAAAAAACACCAACAAACCGTAGTACCACGAACTAAGAGGCTCTGACTTTCCCATTGCACGAGGGAATACGTAGGCATGAGGATCTCAATCCTTGCCGAGCACCCTAGGAAAAAAACCACCCATTCCCTGTAACCTTATATTAGAATTGTTCACATTTAATTTATTATTCAAAGAAAACAGAAAGCATAAGTCAACATTCAATCGCAAACTAAACTAAGAGGTTCTCGTTGAGTACAACGGACGTAAGGGGTGTTAATACCTTCCTCTTACAGAATCGACTCCTAGACCTAGAATCTAGTTTCAAAGACCATGTTCTATCCATTTTCAAAAGGTTTCTCGATATTTTCCTTTTCCTTTTTTGGGAATAAAATAAGTTCGATGGCGACTTTGTTCGAATAATTTTTCCACGGTCTTTTATCGCGAGGTCGTATCATCATTTTTCAAGGTTCGACAACAAGACACACTTAATTTTGAATTTCTCACATATTCCAAAACAAATTCTCTTAGTTTGCTTGCTACCTAGGATCCAGACTGGCACTATTTGTGACTTGTAGTAGAAGAAACTACCTGCTCAATAACCATTATGATCAGACCCCCAATCTGACACTCTTCCCTTGCTCTTAGGAATTGCTGGTCTTATTGTTGTCTTGAATCATGAGCAAAGTCATGCATTTATCACAAATCTTTGTATATACAGTCAAAAGCTTCTCATCTTACTTCATCATATTTAGAGTTTCCACTTCTAAATACACTATAAAACACATAATCCCATCTTTATAATCCCAAGCTTCTTTTAACTACCAATAAACATGATTGTTTCAATATCATGTAAGACATCAGCACAGACTTCCTTGAAGACGAACTCCAAGGATCACACCTTCAACAACTAGTTCAGGCCGTCACACACCAAAACACCACGAAGAGAAATAAACAGCCACATAGAGAAAAATAAATTCTCAACACTTCATGAATTATGATGTCCAGACTATAGTTCTGTACTTTTACATCAGAAATATACATAGTCTCCCATCAATGTATTTTGTCATCATTTGAATGCACAACATCTTTCGTAGACAGATAAACGCTCAGCTCCCATCAGAGTATTCACTATTGGTTAAATGCACATGCTTATCAAAAGCAGACAAATACTCAACTCATGTCAAGGTATTTATCATATGTGATAAGGTAACCTTCTCACACAAGGTATTACATTTTGTATGACATTATTTTCCTGTACACTTGTGGCACTATATGATCCCTCTTTTATTAATCCACACCATTGATCACTTCAGATTAGGTAAGTGGCTTGACCTGATACTCCACCATGAGCACAACTAACTTCCTTGGCTGAAAACTCAACACCATAGAGATGTTGTTCCAACATCATTATTGTACCCCAAAATTTGCCCTCATATCTTCAAGACAATATGTCTCAAGAGGTCTCCTAATGTTCATAAGATTCTCAATTGCTCAAAGGAACTCAAGGTTTCATCAGACAAAACCTCCTCCTAAGCAATAGATCTCAAATTAGGGTTTTGTGTTTCTCAAATTAAATTGGACTTCCAAAGCCTCAAGTGGACTTCATGGTATCCCTTATACTTCAAAGGATCCTCATGTCAAGTTTCAAGACTTGCCCTACAAGTTTGGCCAGTCAGATGCTCAGATAATCAATAAACAGTTAACTTGGGTAAAAAGTCAATTATGGTTAATATACAGTCAAACTTCAAAAAAAAATGTCAACATCAAGATTATGAAGTAAGATTCATCATTTTATCAAGGTTTGATCATGATTCATCAAGATAACCTCAAATTCATCACAAGGCAAAAGTTGCTAAATTGGGGTTTCTTAAGGAGAAAGTCAACTGGACTTTGACCAGACCTAACTTTCACATGTTTCATCAGAAATTTCCCACCCAAAGCTCATGTTGAAGGAAATTTAATTCCTTAAAACTTTGTGTCTCACAAGCCAAGGCCATAAATGCTTCATTTAAAGATATGGGCCAAGACATTACAGGTCCTCTAAAAAGTCAACAAAAAGTCAACTTTTTCAAAAGCTCATAACTTTAACATGGAAGGTTAAATTGACATGGCACTAAAAGGAGTGATTAAATGACACTTTAAGATTTCTAAAAAGTTAAAGAGCACATTCATAGGGTAAGAATTGAGAGAGTTGTGCATTGTTAAAGTTGAGCAAAGTTGAGGAGGTGTATAAGACAAACAATGACCAAAACTTGGGTTTTTTCCAAATGGGCCTATCTTTTCACAATCCAAACTTAATCTTAAGATAGTACATGACCCCTAAGTCATATTTTCTGATTTTCTTTATTTATTTCATATTTTATTGGATTTAATTCATTTAAATTCAATTTTAATCAAAATAAATATGAAACAAATCAACGATTTGATATTTTGACTATTTTAGGATCAAATATTGAAAGTTATTTACATAATATTTGATCTAAATTCGTGCATAAAAGAAGGGAAAGATATGATGGCCAAATATGCACCAAAATAGAAAGTTTTTAACACCATTCAAAAGTGAATCAATTTGACCCAAGTCCGTGAAGTTTTCTGACCTAAAATGCTCTCCTATATAAACTCATGACCTTTACCAACCTCAAGGACGAATTTTCATGCTCTAACAATCATAAGGGAAGTTCTAAAAAGTGGTGAAATTAGGGCAAACCATAAAATAACTTTGCAGCCAAATCAATCAGTTCCACGCATTCATTCACACTCCTCAACATCCCAGGAGTCCATCCCATAAACAATTGAAGGTTGAAACTCCAAGAAACGTGTCCTATGAACTATGTCGCCTCTTGCTTGTTTTTTATTTCCAATCTCATATTTCATGGCATTTTAACATATTTTTTGTTCATAATAGTAGTATTCATAATCATGTTTAGATGTGTTTTAACCATTTGTTTGTGAGTTACAACGCAGATTTCAAGAGATGTCATTGTTAGGGCATAAAGATTTCATTCTTCGAATCTCCATGTACAGTCATTTTCAGGCCAAATTGAGGGTACCATTGAATTCAAATGATCATTTCCAGTTGATCCATGACCTAAAACAAATTTATATTGCATTATTATGATTTTTGAAAACGCGGGTGATGTAGTGACTGGCGCAGTTGTCACTAAAGGTTGTAGCTACAGATTTTGTCCGTAGATAAAAACCTGGTTAACGCGCAAGGAAGATGGTGAACAGTGGCTGGGAAATTTGATGATTTTGTTTTATTATATAATATATCTTTTCCATTCATTATCACAAAAGGCCATCTGGCCTAGTAGTAAGGGCATGCGCCTTGATGACCAAGGGGGCCTGAGTTCGATTCCAGCGCCCCTTCCTTTTTTTTCTTCTTCTTTTTTGATATTTTATTTCTTCCTATTTTTCTACTTTTATTTTCTTTCATTTTAATTTGTTTTAATTAATTCAATTATTTTACTTTAACCAATCAAAAAATAAAAAACATAATAAATCTTTTTTCATAAAATCATAAAATATCCAAAAAAAATGTAGCATTTTCATAATTAAATTAAATTAGGTTTTATTTTTAATTAAATTAATTTTTTTTAATAAATTTATCATTATATCAATTAAACGAATATCAGATACTTTTATCTCCTTCACCTTTTCTTCTCAATTTTTAGAATAAATGTATAGGTTGTATGAAGTTGTATTGTTCAGATTTATTTTCTCGCTCGATTTTTTTTAATAATAATGTAACTGCTAAATCCTTGTAATAACTTAGGTTTATTTTTTCGCATTTTATATTTCTGCCAGGGTTTTTCATAATTATATATCTCTCTCAAAGCCATGTAATAGCTTAAAACTAGGTTTTTTATTTCTCCGTACTATAAACTGTTAGATGTATGTTTAATAGGATTGTATGGCAAGACTAAAATCAATCGTTAGATAACCCTAAATTTTCAAGATTAAAATAACTGAATCAAACACACTTGCACACTTACACCTCTAGGGTAACCTCTATTTGTTGCCTTACAATAAATGGTTGTGTCCCTCGAATGTAGAGATACCTTAACTTGTTGCTTAAAGAAATAAATCATCACAGTTGCCTTTCGAATAAAAGATCATAGTCCATCCTTGTCCCTTAAAAGTTGTCTTTGAATAAAGGATCTCGTCCCTACGAAAATGATGATAGTCCCTTCGAATTGTTAAGGTATCTCTACATGTTGCCTTCTATGACCATAATGATGACCCTACGCTTGTCCCTCCTAATCCAAGGATAAGACTACTTACTAACTAATAGTAAGGACAATTCTATCTCTAAGGAAACGAAAATGACAAGAAAGACCTTACCATTTAGGGTAGGTAACTCTTAAGCGTTTGCTCATAACTTTCAAAACAAATACTTTTTACACCCACACTATTTTTTTTCAAAATACTTTCAAACAGGTAAACACTCTATATACATTCATACAAGAATCATTACAAAGTTAAATCTTTACGAAAATATTTTAATCACACACTACACTTTTCAAACAAAACAAGTATAAAGTGAGCTAAGCAGTTAAGAGCCCATGGGTAACCATGGATACAAAGGGTACTAACAACTTCCCTTTGTATAACTTACCCCCCCAAACTCAAAATCTTTTCAAAGGTCTTTCTTGTTCTTTTATGCCTTTCTTAATTGGATAAAATAAAAGTTGGTGGCGACTCTTGCTTACCGCAACATATTTTGCAACAAAATATTAAAAGTCAGTTCTCCCACCGTGTTACAGAACTGGCGACTCTGCTGGGGAGAGTTTATCTCTTAAAAAGAGGGGTTACCTTAGAGTTATATCACTTTACTTGTTTGAATTATATGCTTTATTTTTAAAGGTACTTGTTTTGGGAGATACTTGTGTGAAAGATCCTATACACGAATCTAGTGTACCTTAGGTAAGTGACAATAGACCAAGGAAATTGTACGGCGTATACCCCTATGGTTGATATGGTAGCTACAGTTAGTGTGACATTTTGGTTGGTACTGATGTTCTTCAAGTCAGTTGAGGATAATATCAGGCTATCATGTGGTGTCATTTGCACTAACTTCCCTTTAGAACCTTAATTGACCCATCTTAGCCAGTAGAAAGTAGTGAGATAGCTGGCTTTGGTGCAGTCTAAAGTTGGTTGATACTCGATACTACACTCATTGAGATTCTAATCTTGGGATGTTTTGGTTAGTGAAACAGTTGCCACACTGAAATAAAGCCTTTGAGAAGAATCAGTGATATTGAGATTCCTTAGAACCCGGTTACTATTGCTAGGACAAGTTGAACCAACTAAACTTCAGGGGGGAGGGTACTAACCTATGGACTTCATTCAAGCTCTTAAACCTAAGGCTCATGTATGAATTGTTTGTGTTTTCCATTTGCTTGCTTTAAACATGAACATAACATTATAACATCATGACATCATAACATAGCATTTTCACTAACCATTTCAAGGACCAAGGGATTTATCTTTGTTCTTTGTTGTAGGTTATAGCTTTTGCTCGCAGAAACACTATCTGAATCAACTTTGTAAGGATACCTTCCAAGCTTAAGGAATTAGTCTCAAAGGTTCCTGAGAATTCTCAATTCACCAAAAGGCATGGTCGTCTACTTGGTTTGGTTACCTCAGGGTTTTGTGAAGACATGATGAGTGTTTTGTTCCGGTTCTTTGAGCCTAAACATCACTGTTTCACATTTCTCGATTATCAGTTGGTTCTCATAATAGAAGAATTCTTTAAACTACTTGGTGTACCTATTATTGATCAAAAACCTTTCACAGGTCTAGAGAAGGAGCCTAAACCCTTATCGCAAAAGCTTTGCATCTGAAGAAGTCAGATATTGTATTGGAAACAATAAGTGGAGTCTTCTTGCTAAATTCTTGATAGAGAAAGCTCAGTTGTTTTTAGATGCTATGCTTTTGAGGAGATCTTGGCCCTATTGATTTATGGTTTGGTGTTGTTCCCTAATCCGGACCAATTCATAGATGTGCATGCAATTAAGATATTTCTGACTCATAACCCTTTGCCTACCTTGCTTGGATATATTTTGCACTCTCTTCACACTCGTACTACGAATGCGCGGGGGACTCTAATGTATTGTATACCTCTACTATCAAGGTGGTTTATTTCACACCTTCCACGAACTGTGATGAAGAATGAACAAGGCTTGAGGTGGTCTAGAAGGATAATGTCACTCTCTCATTCAGATATCCATTGGTGTTCTCGATCTATGGAAAACATCACTATCATTGACCGTTATGGGGAGTTCCCTAATGTACCACTCCTCGGTGTAAGGGGAGGCATTACTTATAATCCTTCTTTGGCACTACGTTAATTTGGTTATGCTCGGAGTGACAGTCCTCATGATAAGATTATTCAAGGTATTGTGTTCGATTATGACAACGATCCTCAAGGTTACCTTCAAAGATTTATACATGCTTGGGGGATGGTGAATAAGATTAATAACAACATTCTAGAACCAAAATACTCCATCCCTATGGAGCCTTACCTTAAATGGGTGCGATCTCGTGCTCAAACTCTTATGATGCCATATCCTACTGTTCTACCGGTGATCGTTGAGCCTATTGTTGGAGGAGATGTTCCTTGCATCATTATTCATCCAGACATGCCTACTGGCCTGGAAGAGCTACAGAAATCTTGGATCCAACTAAAGGAGGAAAATGATACCATTGAGGCTCAGTTCTATGCTAGCGAGGAGAAAGTGTTGGAGCTGACAAGGCGACTTCACAAAGAGTAGAACCTCAATACATATCTCAACACGAAGAGGAAACTTCCATGGGAGACTTGAGTCTTAAGTCTCAAATGTTTTGCAATTTATTTCCTTGTAACTTTTTTTCTTGTCTTTCCTTCATTGTAAGCCCAAAGGGTAGTTATATTTTGAACTAACTAATAAAATTTTTGTTTCTATTTATCTTTAACAAATTTAAATCCCACGAGGTCCTTGAAAACATTTCATATGCCTTTACATGTCATACCGTTGCATATCAAGTTTCCATGACAGGTTTCTTATCTTCTCGCTGTTTATTTCAGTTGAGATGGCTCTCGAACAGACTGCCAAATATCTCCAGACCCATAACGCCCAATTCCAAGAGATGATCTTGAACTTATCCAAGGGACAAGAAGAACTGAAAGCACTCCTGACCAAGAAGAAGAAGAAAACAAGACAATCAGTCGGCTTCATTAACATGGGTAGGAGATTCAAAGGTCAAATTATGATGGACGATGAGGTCGAAATTCATGGAGACGATGATTACCGAGATTCTGTGAAAGAAGAAGATAGTCAAAGTGGTACTATTGGAAATTCTGATCAAGAGGAGAATTATAACTATGATTCGGCCGGTGATGAGAAATACAAGTTACTAGAAGACCGTTTGAATGCCATGGAGTTGCAGAAAACATCTGGTTTGTATTTCAAAGATTTGAGTTTGATTTTTGGAGTTGTCATTCCTCTTGGATTCAAAGTTCCTACTTTTATGGTATACGATGGTGTTTTGTGTCCAAAGCTGCATCCGAGGTCCTGTGTCCGAAGGATCCAGCCATATACTGCTGATAGAAAGTTGTGGATACATTTCTTCCAAGAAAGTTTATCTGCAAGCTCAATTAGAATGGTACTACCAACTTGAGAGTACCAACATTCGTACTTGGAATGATCTTGTTGAGGCCTTCTATAATCAATTTCAATATAACTCTGATTTAGCACCAACTTGTATGCAACTTCAAAGCATGTCCATAGGCTCTAATGAAAGTTTCAAAGAGTATGCTCAGAAATGGAGAGATCTTGCAAGCAGGGTTCAACCTCCTTTAACTGATAGAGAATTGGTCGACATGTTCATGAGTACGCTGACTGTCCTTTCTATAGTCACCTAATTGGAAGCTCGTCGTCAGGTTTCACCGAGCTGATAATGATTGGTAAAATACAAGTGGATACCTCTTCAAGTACCACCAAGAAGCCACCTAGCGGGAAAAAGGAATCCAATTTTGTGTACGTACAACAGGGTCGTAATAAGAACAATTGTAACCAATTTGTGGGAGCAGTTCTGATCTCTAATCCTGTACCTGCGCAACAAAATCAACAACAAAATAGCGTAAGCAGGACACACCTAGGAGACAATTTACAAAAATCAATATGTCATTGGCTCAGGCGCTGCAATGCATGTTGAAAGTATCCCCCTCGGATTTCATCCAGAAACAAATATGATGCATGCTTTGATACCAATTGAAATTCTGGTATAGCAGACTCAAATGTCATATGACATGTCGAGACATCTGGTCTGTAATAAATAACATGGCAAGGTATAAACAATAGCAGTACTTAAAAGCATAAACAACACACAAGGATTGTTAATCCAGTTCAATGACTCACATCTACATCTGGAGGCTACCAATCCAGGAAGGAAATCCACAATTATTAGTATCAATTCAGAGTTAAACCACTCAGTTTACACTCATCACTTAATCATTACCCAATGAAACTTCTATATAAGAACTCTTAGATAAGAGACACCTCTCATTCCCCTCAATCACACACAATGATAATAACAATTAACAAGATCAAACTAGAATACATACTTCCATGACAATACCTAGACATGACACATGTAATAACCCGGGCTCCTCGCAAGGTGATCCCGACACTTCCACCTCACGATCTTCTTTAACCTCTCTCTAGTAGAGTTTTTGCCTTCTGTGGAAATTGAACCATGTACCTTAGGGTTCAAATACATGTTCAATCTATTCCCAATACCAATTGACCTGAGCTGTTAAAAAAAGGCTCCTTTTTCCGTAACAGCCCGGGCCCCTCGCAAACCCGACACTGCCACCTCATGGTCTTCTCTACCTCCTTTCTAGTAGAGTTTTTGCCTTCCATGGGAGTCGAACCCTGTACCCTGGGATTCAAGTACAAGTTCAATCCATTCCCACTTCTAGATTCTAGAACATGTTAATTTAACATATGGAACTTCTTATTCAACACGTTCTAACCATATTAGTTTTACCAAATATAATGCCAATTCTAAAATCATAGAATTAACAACTAAAAATATCTTTGTTAGGGGTTAGATGTAGTCAATATATTCATGTATTGAATATGTAAAGTCATTTTATATAAATCTACTTAAGCTTTAATATTGATGACTCTTTAATCTTAATGCATGTTTTAGATTTGGCATCTAAAACTTGTTTTCATGGTATGACTTGACATTCGAAAGGTGCTTGTCATTGCTAGATCCAAGATAATCATATATTGAATAATAATGCCTAGTTTTAAGGTTAAGTTTAAAATCATCATGTATTGTAGTATGATCTGTGTGGAGTCTCGTTTCTTTATAAATCGTTGGAACTTAATATTATATGTTGGTTAATAGATCGAGAAATCAACTTTTAGGTAATGCACTGATCTCACAGTGTTAAGAACGACAATAGATACAAATGAAATCAACATGTGATAATATTAGTAGTTGAGTAAAAGACCATATTATTAACTTATGGTTATGTATGATAAATACGTAATGACGAAATCTACCCATAACAAACTTTCTTATTATTAACACTGAAGTCTTCAATTTACTTTCTATCATTTATTTTCTATCATTTACTTTCACACATTAAAACAACTATAAAATCTTCCTCTACTTAGAATCTTAAAAATGTTTAACTGTCTTTGAAACTAACTATCTTCGTTGATACAATAATTATAAAACTCACTTTTGTACTCAAGTAACAAATCATGCTCACATGAAGGTGACACCTTACATTTGAAGGACTCGTCTCCTTCATGAGGGATTCAGTTAAGCTTCTTGCATGAGGGACTCAACTAAGCATCTCGTCTGAAGGACTTAACTAAGCCTCTCGCCTGCAGGGTCCTGATAGTGGTACATATAAAGAGCTCAACCTAAGACTATATCACTTACGATTCACCTAAATGTCAAGATAGAAATGACATAATAAATCACTTTGCTTTTTCCCAAGCTCTCGTGCTTAAGGGACTATGTATCAATATTTTTTTGGTGAAGGTCGTGGGAGGCAGCGTGGGATCAGTCGTCTACTTATCAAATCAATTGCCTATTTATTAGACGTGTCTTCCTTCTATTAGATGTCTTACCTTTCTCAAGGACGAGTCCTCCGAATTGGGAATTGGAAAGTGACGTGTCCTCATCACATAATATTGTGGAAGAAGTCATAAAGAAAGTGAGTCACATTCCTCTAAATATCAAAAGATAATTTATCCACTTGCTTGGTGGTTGTTATTCCTAAGGAGATCTAGGATCTAGGCCCAATACCTTTATAACGTGATAGAGAACTGACTAACACTGAAATACACATATATAAAAGCTTCTCGCCCTACATGAGTTAATTTTTAACCTCACAACAACCCTAAGTGTGTGTTTGGACGAAGCATTTTAATGTGGAAAATTAATTTTTTGAGGGCATTTGAAATGACTTGATCTAATTCCATTGTTTGGATAAAAAATATGGAGAATTGTAAAAATGATGTAAATTTATGGAGTATTTTATTCATGTTAAATTTTAATAATTTAAAATAACACCAAAAAGTAAAGAATTTCAAATTATTTCATCACTCTGTATAATATGAATGTCAAATTATTTATTATTAAATTTTCAAATTTTGCTAGATGGTTCTCAAATTTTATTAAAATTTCAAATTCACCCTCAAAATTTTCAAAAAATTGCAAATAAGTCTCTAATAATTTTTAAATTTTATAAATTGGTCCCTTCAAATTTTCAAAAATTGCAAATTAATCCCTATTTTCATATTTTAAATTTAACCAATTTTTTTCTAAAATTATGAAAATAACCCCAAATTGTTTACAATGAATCATTTTAATACTCTATTCAAACAAAATAATTTAAAATTGAATGGATTCTAATTAAATAATTTTAATTACTTAAAATTTTGAATTCCTTAAAAATTCCGAATTTTCCCGTCCAAACACACTTATATCAAACATAAAATCTATAAATTCAACTTTAATTTTAGAAGAAACTTGCTATTGTGAAATTTTGTAATCCCAAACCATTAGAAAGAACTCAATTTTAAAAGGTCCAATAAATTGAGATCTCTAGACATCTACACAACATAGGTAATTACAACATAGATTAAACATATCAAATCACTTCCCAAAATCAATTTTAAGCCTTCTAGATCAAACAATCAAAATCCACAATTACTACATTAATCTCTTTTCCTATGCATAAGTTGATCTTGTCTTAACTGCACAGCCTCAAAAGCCATCACCAAATCACAACCGTCCATTCTATAAGATCTCAATCACCTCTCATCGAAACGGTGCATGAGCTATAGAACCTTGCACAGATCAACGGTTTGAAATAGATCCTCGTAAGGTTTCGTTCTTCCGGTTCCGTGTTTTTCTGATTGAAATCCATCTTCAATTCACGCATCTTCATCAACTGGATCGATTCCAGAACCTTCTGAGTGTGAGTTCGAGAGTGGTTTTGTTTCTTAGTATATGAATTTTTTGTTTTTGTAGTTTTTTTCGGAGTTTTTGAAGCTATGGAGGCTTATAAGAGATGGGTTCGACAGAACAAAGAGTACGTGCACTCTTTAGAATCTCTGGCCAATGTAAGTTTCTGTTTTGGATTATTAATTTTACGATATTATAGTCAATTGTTCAGAATGGTCATGATTTTGTGTTGTTATCGATTACAATGACATGTAGATATATACAAGTAATGATTTAAGAAAATAGAAGTGATTGAATGTATTCACATGTTTCGGTGTCGTATCGGTATCCGATGAAGCTTTAGATTGAAGTGTTGGTGCTATATAGGTAGTTAGTACTTGTTCAATATATATGAGTGTTGAAGGGTGATTAAAAAATTAGAGGAAAATGGTGATTCTGCTACGAATTTTGTTGTTTGTTAGTTTTGGTTATTGTTGCATTAAGTGCTATGTTATGATTCTTTTGTTGATAATGACAATATTGCTATTTCCTTCGTAATGTTGTGTTGGATGTGTGGTAAGACTAGACAGGATATGATTAGAAATGAAAATATTTAAGTGTGGGGGTAGCACTTATAGTAGAGAAGACCGTGGAAAATAGACTTAGTTGATTTGAACATGTAGAGAGAAGACCGGTAGATTTTGTGGTAATAGAGTAGATCAAATGGAGAAAAGTCAAACAACTAGAGGAAGAGAAAGACTTATAAGAAATTATTAAGAAAGATCTTTAGATTAACAATTTGGATAGAAACATGGTCCTTGATAGAATATTATGGCGGAAGTTGATCCATGTAGCCGACCCCACATAGTGCGAGCCGATAAGGCTTGGGTGTTGTTGTCTCAAATTATTATGTGTTGGCATGTCAAGATTTGTGGAGTGACCGGACTAGATTGTTATTGTCTGCTCAAACAAATCTATGAAGGATATTGTTGAAACATTGTTGTATATGAGCATTTGTACACCGCTTGTTATCTTATTTGTTGATTGAATATGTGGACAGGGATTGACATGGCTTCTTCCTGAGCGGTTTTCTGAATCAGAGATTGGACCAGAAGCAGGTTTTGTGAATTTTTGGTAACTTTTGGATACTTCTTTTGATTTAAAAAGTAGAATAACTTGTAAGACTCTTTCTATTGGCGACAAAATGGGAAGAAACAAAATTCTAAAACTGTCACGAAATAATAGCTTCTATCAACAATTAAATTTTAATGATCAGCAAAACACTAACTAGGAAAAACAAATGACTTATCTGAGTTGGCCTTGTGCTGTATTCCTGTTCACATTTCCAAATCATATTACATTTTCCTTGTCTAGTAGTTGACCGACACCATCATTAAAGTTAAAACCAGTTGTGTCTGTCTTATTCTTATAGTATATTTTTTAATTATTTTTCTGTTATTATAGACATATGTACCTTACTGAAGATATATATGATTTCATGTAGTGACAACCGTTCTGGGAATCGTCACAGCTATCAATGAACATATAATTGATAGTGCTCCTAACCAAAATATTACAGGCTCTGTTGAGCCTAATTCATTTCCTTTTCCATTATGCCTATCTGCATTGAAGGATGTGGAAACGTTAGTTGAAGTCGTGGCACAACATTACTATGGTGATGATAAGAAATGGAATTTCCTTGCTGTTACCGAAGCAACCAAGTAAGCAGCAAAAAGCTATTAATTTGGCATATTGATCTGAGAATGTCATTTTATATCTGTTATCATCCATCTCTCACTCAGGGTACTGGTTCGGTTATCTTTGTTCCGAAAGAGTGGATATAAAATGGTGTTACATGGAGGGGAGACATCTAATGATGATTCTACTTCACAACATCAAATAGCCGAAAACCCAAAAGGGCGTTACAATCCTGTAACAAACCCGTGGAATCTGGAAGGAAGAGCACTGTCTGCTTTAAGTCAATTTGGAGAAAAAGCAAGGGTGGTGTCAGATCCAGTGTGGTTACGTAGGGTTCAACATCAACAAGCAATTGTGGAACCCGCCGGTAGTCCATTCTAAAGATACTTTTATGCACTGTTAGTGTTAATTTTTTTTTACACGGGCATTTGAATATATTACACCAAATTTGTAAAGATATTTCAAGAAAAAATATAACAAATTTGCATCATGGTGTAATTTGATTTAATACATGCGTAATTTTTTTTTTACACCGAGTGCATTGAAATTAATCTCTTATTATAATAGATAGGAAATTCCAGTAATAATTATTTTCCACTGTATTGTTACAGCTTCAAGGGTAGTGAAACCTACACTTTCCACCATATTATCAAAAAAAGGGTTTCGAGGAGCTTTGTTTTTGATTGGAGAAGTCCTATTTATTATTAGACCACTTATCTATGTGTTATTTATTCGAAAATACGGCTCTCGGTCATGGACCCCTTGGTTCCTTTCACTGGCTATTGATGGCATATCAAACAGTATTCTCTCACTTGTTACAACGACAGTGGCGGGCGAAAATCAGAAAATGATTCATATTTCTGCCCCAGAAAAGGATGAGGTTTGTGTTTCATTTAACTTATGTTTTATTTTGATCGACTTATTTGAACTTATTTACTAACACAAGCATTTGTAAGACTGTTTGAGAGAGCTTTTGAAAACAACTTATCACTTGTCTATACATTGTTTTTAGCTTATTTTCATAAGCTTTCAAGATAACTTACAGCTTATTATATGAAAACAGTCTAACTGTATTTTATCTGTTGTTATAGAAATAACTACTGTATTTTATCTGTTGTTATAGAAATAACTTGTGCATAAACACATAACTACGATAAATGTTTATGCTATAAACACATAACTAGAAAGATTTGAAATAAGATGCTCTTGGCATAGGACTAACCTTACCTTCCCATTAAAGAGCTACTACTGAAATAGTTTTGCTACAGGTTAAACGACGGAAGCTGTTAATTGTACTCTACCTAATGAGAGATCCATTTTTCAGCAAATATACTAGGTACCAATGATTTCACATTCCACTCATATTTTTTCTTTTTTAACTTCCTTTCACTTTTTCACTCACCACATTTTGCTATATGATAGTACTAAATATTCCCTTCCTATTTTTTTTAGACGAAAACTTGAAAGCACAGAGAAAGTTTTGGAACCTGTGCCCATCATAGGATTTCTTACAGGTGCGCTTGATGTTTATCTACATATATCTGCCTAAGTTTCTTGTCATAATCATTTTATCTTGAACATCTGATATATTTTTTTCTTAATATATGTTTTGCAGCGAAAATTGTTGAGCTCACGATTGGAGCTCAAACACGATACACCTACATGTCAGGATCATGATTCAAAATCCAAAAGAACGACATTATTGCCCTCCAAAATTGAGGGAAGACATTCTCACTATGTTGCCACACTTAGTTTTGTTCCCGATTTCTCAAATGATGAAGAGATATCACATTTGATACTATTATGATAGAAAAGCAAGAAACAAACAAGTGTGGGACAACTTTTTTGCAAGGGTAGTTCAACTATCAACCACTGGACATGAATTTGGAGATTTTGTTTCACTCCTATACATTAGAGTTTGGTGGGATTACACTTATGGTTCTGAACACAGATTGGAAAGTTACACTGTTTATTAAACTTAGAAAATTAAGCCTATCATGCTTTGAATTCTTGTGTGCAAAAATGTATGTTAAATATTGCTATTTGCATCAAAAGAAGATAAATGAATAAAAAGCTATCTAAAGCCTAGCTGTGTCTTTAAGTTTCAAGTGATGCTGCAAAGCATTTCTGTCAATATCTGTGTACCAAAATCATGTTAGCTTTGAGTTTAGCCTTTTGTTTACATAAAGTATTCACTGTCTTTGTCCGTTTTACAGTTTTTTGATTTATCCATTAACTGATTAATACTTGCATACATTCCTTGGATTCTTGAACAATATGTCTATGTTGGTACACAATGAAATTATTCCGTCATTTGTCTGTTATTTGCCATTTAAGAGATATGATGATTTTTTACAACCCCGCATCCTCTATCAAAAGAACCTTCAGACCAAGCAAGAGCTAACTCCAATAATATTAAAAACAAGGGCCAGCCAATATGAACACTAGTGGATGGCAGTTTGGACATTTTAGCCTCACCTTATAAATATGTATTCTCCACAGAACTCATCCCTTCTCCTCTCTCATTATTAATAAGGAACTTATCAATTGAAGAAAACCTTATTCTTGAGTAGAAGAGACGCATGAAATTGGAACAGAAGGAGAAATTGATGATGAAGAAATAAAAACCAAGCCCTCATTCATCTCTGTTCATCTATCTTTCTGAAATCAGAAACAAGAAGCAAGGTGGAATTCTTGTCTAGGCTTCAATTTTGAGTAATGTAGATTAGGGTCTTGGATGTGTTAGTCAATGTAGGAGATGTATGTGTAAATTAACATGATGGATGAGTTATGAAAACGTTCCTATTTGTATTTTGCACCAATATCCATGTCTAAATGAGGTGTGAGAGTTGTGAACTGGCTGCATAGAAAATGAAATCAAGGATTTGGGGTGACTTTTTTTTTCTTCTTCCAGAATACTCTTTATTTGAAAATTCTATTCCAAAATATTCCACTTTCAATAAAATTTTGGAAAATTTTGAGAATACCTTTGGTTTAGTGTGTGTTAGGTCACACAGTTACCAAGCATTGGGCCGGCCCGTTAGGCCCAAAAAATCATAAGACTTGAACTTTAAAATTGGAGTCCATATTTTTAGGTTTTTTTTAGTCCAGCCCTAAAAAGTCTGTTATCCATTAGGGCTAGTCTATATGGGTCGTGGGTAGCCCATTAGGTCCATAACAGTATAAATTTAAAAAAATTAGATTAATCTTTATATTGTCTTACTCCGAAATAACACATTGATTATTTTCACCTCACTAAATTTTATCTTTATTCTATTCAATCTTTCTCTTTTAAATATTATACACTAATATAATCAACACTTTTTTCTCATATTTTATTAGTTTATCTTATGTTAAATATATGAGTATTATTTTATACAATTTATACATGTATTGTATTTAAAAACACATTATAGTATTTATAAAAGATAATATAATACTAAAAAATCTATTGTTTAAAATAATTTAGATTTTTAATTTAATTTTTAATAAATATTATGACATTTTTATTTTATTTTTTTATTAAAAAATATTCCATTTAAGGTCGGGTAGCCCGAAGTCCATCTAGGACCGGACTCAGGTAGTAATTTTCGAGCCCATATTAGAAATGAGTTTTTTTGGCACAATCCTAAAAAGTCCGAGCCCATCAGGATCGGCCCATTTTAAAAATATATTTATTTATTTTAAAATTAATTTAATTTTTTCTTTCGAATATTTATAATTATGCGATAAAGAAATGTAAAGAAGTCGGCATAAGTTTTCATTGATATAATATAAATAATACAAACATCATCAATTACATATATTATTAATTATTTATGGCCTCCTGTTCCACAACCGGGGTTCTTTATATTTCGTTTTGATCTGTCTGGGTCTCTTGGAGGTGGTGGAGATGAATCGGAAGACGAATCTTCATTGTGATGTGTTACAGGGGGTCCTCATTAACTATAAGATCTTCAATATTATAATCTGGCATATTCATAAGTTGGTCTTCCGTAACCAAAAAGTTTTAAAATTAATTTATTGGTGTGCGAAGGTTTTAGGTTAAGTATTTTGAATTGGTGGGTAATAGATATTACTGTGGGAATTTTGGAGGTGGGCTTGAAGTATGTTGTATTGATTGTGTGTTGTTGAGATTGGGGGTTTGAGTGATCGAAGTTTGGTGGAGGAATTGGAGTGAACTATAAGGGTGATCGATGGATGGACTAATGTTGGAATTGTTGGTTGCAGTAGTAGTTTGTTTATGGGAATGGAGTATGGGGAGTTTGGTGTTGGGATGAGGTGACATAGAAGGTGTGTTGTGTGTGATGGTATGTTTATTGTGCGGATAAAGATGTTTGTCCCTCAAATTGGGACGTATACATTGGTAGAACATCTTCATATTGAGGCACGATAGTTTGTTGCGTTTGATGGGAGGCACATTGACGGGGGTCGTTCAAAAATTGGTTGGGAGTAACATGCACATATATGTAGCGGTAAAAATCGTGAGTGTAAGCTATTGGTTAACTTAACTCAAGGAAAACAGAGTCGTCGCCGCGCTTTTATTTATTCCAAAAAGAAAAGAAAAAAAAAACGAATAAATCCTAAAAATGAATCTAAAAGCATAAGCTAAAAGAAACAGAGATTGGGTAAGAGGTTGGTTATGAAATGGGAAGGTGTTAGTATCCATAACGTATGTGGTACTCCACGGGAGCCCTTTGAAATATTTACGCTTTTTGATTTGAAAATGATTTATTAAATGAGAGTGGGGGGATGAGAAAAAGAATTGATTTTAATATTTTTGTGTTTGACGAGGTTTACCACCTCATGCCTACGTACCCACAAAGTGCAATATAAGATTAAAACCTCGTAGTTCGTGGTAAAAAGAACAAAGTTTTTTTTTGTTAGTTTTGATTGATTTTAAGAATGTAAGGACAAGTCGTCATCCCTTAGCGAATAATTCTGCTAGAAAGGATGAATCATGTCTAAACATATAAAAAAAGTTAAAAGAAAAAGCGCACAAAGCACAAAAAAGAGTGAATGAGTTTTTGTATTTTTTATGATCTTTTAAAAAATGGTCAATATGTTTAAGTTCATTAGCATTTATTAAGAAATGAAAAGGAAAAGGTAAAAACCACTTGACCAAGGTCAATGTTTGAATTATGAAAATGGTGAAAATTGTAAAAGAATAATCCTTTGAAAAAGGGAGAACATTTTGAAAATTAAAGAAATGGGGAGATGAAGAGACTACCCTAAAAATAAAATAAAATGATCTAAAGTAAGGAAGATCTAACCACTTGGAGACACTGCAAAGCATAAGCAACATAGAATTCCATCCTCTTCAGCAAATGATGAGCCAAATAAAGGCTAACATAACCACTCCATAATGATTAAGCAAGGGGATAAAATCCTAGTACTAGGTCCGTAGGTCCAAAATATAGAAATCCTACAAAGCATGGGATAATAACCTTAATCCACAATTAAGAACAATTATTTTAAAGTATTTAGGCCTTTATTAATGTTTTTGATGTCCAAATGGACAAAAAGAAAAGAAAAGACAAGAGATAGTGATATAGACATAAACATGATAATGGATGATATAAAGCATAAGAAAATAAAAGATAAGGGAGAAAGAAGTAAAATAAAAGGATAGGGAGCAAGAAATAATAAAAGCAATATAATAATATACATAATATTGTGACGCACTTAATCATCCACAAAAGTAACAATGCCAAAGGCTCAAAGAGACAATTGAATTTCGTCTCACGTCTTGAACTATATGGTTGGCCTTGCTTGTGTTGGTGTTGCCTTGGCTGAGATGCTTGAGTTGGTGTTGCCCTTGGCTGACTTGCTTGAGTTGATGTTGCCCTTAGCTGACTTGCTTATGATGGTGTTGGCCTTGGCTGACTTGCTTATGTTGGGGTTGGTCTTGGCTGAGATGCTTGAGTTCCTTCTGTTGGTGGTTAAGTCCTCTTACAAGTAGATTTATTGTGTCCAGTCTGTTTGAACCTTGTACACCTAAGTACCATACCATTTTTTTTTCTCATTTTTCTATATGTCCCATCAATTTCACCCTGCTCATAGTTCCTCCTCTTCTTGGATCTTCCTGGCATTTTTTTTAATTTTGGTGGCTACACATCTGGGTACTCTGTTCTGACCCATATATTTGTTCCATTAACAGGATAAATGATAGGTTCATAAATAGAAATATACCTTGCTTTCTTATAATATTCTGGGATGTAATAATCAACACTTAGACCTCAAATTAATAAAACCTCCAAAATAAATAATATCAGTTAACTAAATTTAAATTCCTTTTACTCTAAATGGTTTTTCATTAACATTATTAGAATAAACCGAAATCCTATTGGCCTTAAATAATATTACCCAGAGAGTTAAATAAATTACGGGGTGTTACATCCTCCCCCCTTAAATAGAAATTCATCCTCGAATTTAAAAGATTACCTGAAGAGGTGAAGATACAATTCCCGCATCTCCCATTCCAACTCCCACGTAGCATATCCCGGATTCGTCGCATCCCATTGTACCTTAACAAGTGGGATCTCTTTGTTCCTTAACACCTTTGTTTCTCTTCCCATAATACGGCTCAGTTGTGGTTCGAAGGTTAAATCTGCTTCAATTTCGATAGATCTGGAAGAATAGGCTGAAGAGGGTTAGGAACGAACCTACGGAGCTGAGATGCATGGAAGACATCATGCATCTTAGATAGAGAGGGTGTTAAGGCCAATCTATAAGCAACTTCACCAATCCTCTCCAAGATCTGATACACTCCTACGTATCTCGGACTTAACTTGCACGATTTAAACGGTCCTTTCAATCTCAATCTCGGAGTGACTTTCAAGTACACATGATCACCTTCCACAAATTCCAAAGGTCATCTTCGGTTGTCAGCATAACTTTTCTGATGATCTTGGGCTTGCTTAATCTTTACTTGAATCATCTGAATCTTCTCTGTAGTCTCTTGAATGACTTTCGGTCCCAAAATCCTATCTTCGCCCATTTCCGACCAACACAACGGTGTCCTACACTTTCTTCCGTACAAAGCCTCATACGAAGCCATTCCGATGCTCGCATGGTAACTGTTATTGTAAGAGAATTCGATCAATGGCAAAAGCTCCTTCCAATTTCCTTTACTCTCCAACACACAAGCCCTTAGCATATCTTCCATTGTTTGAATAGTACACTTTGTCTGACCATCAGTTTGAGGATGATTAGAAGTACTCAAACGCAAATTCGTACCCATGGCTTGTTGGAACACCTTCCAAAATCTAGAAGTGAATTTTGGATTTCTATTTGACACAATGCTAGACGGGACACCATGCAATCTTACAATTTCCGCAATAAACAACCTCACAAGGTGACTCACCTTGTACGTAGTCTTAACGGCTAAGAAATGTGCAAATTTCGTTAACCGATCCACAATCACCCAAACAGATTCATAACCACCTTGAGTACTTGGTAAACACACTACAAAGTCCATAGAAATACTATCCCACTTCCAAATTGGGATGTCCAAAGGTTGCAACAATTCGCCCGGTCTTTGGTGCTCAATTTTCACTTGTTGACACACCGCACATTCAGACACAAATACCACAATGTCCTTTTTCATTCCGGACCACCAATACTCTTTCTTCAAGTCTTGATACATCTTCGAAGAACCCGAATGTATCGTAAAAGAACCTTTATGGGCTTCCTCTAAAATCTTTCTTCTCAACATGACATCATTCGAAACGCAAATCCTTTGGTGGAATAGGATAATCCCCTCCAAAGCCCTTACAAAACCCGGTTGGAGTAACAACCTTTGCAACTTCTCGTCTAGAACTTGAGCTTGCTGAATCTCATTCCTCAAGGTAGAATTGATATTCAAATTTCCCATGATTACACCATTCGGAGTCCAAACAAATTGAAGATTAAGGTCTCAAAACTTTTCCAACTGTTCATACTCCAACACCATCAGCTCGACACTATGAATCACTTTTCTACTCAAAGCATCCGCCACTTTATTCGCTTTTCCTTGATGGTACTTCAATTCAAGGTCATAATCCTTCAAATACTCCATCTATATCCTTTGTCTCGTATTTAATTCCTTCTGATCAAAGAGATACTTCAAACTCTTGTGATCACTGAACATCTCAAAATGCACACCATATAGATAATGCCGCCACACCTTCAAAGTAAACACCACGGCCGATAGTTCCATATCATGAGTCGGGTAGTTCTTTTCATGAACTCTTAACTGTCTAGAAGCATATGCTACAACTTGGCCTTCTTGCATCAGAACACCTCCTAGAAGCATCTCAAAACACTTCGTAAGATTTGTTAGGATCGGGAATGATCAAAACTGGAGTAGTTGTCAATTTCCTTTTCAACCACATGAAACTTTGCTCACAACTAAAATCCCATTCGTAAGCGAAGTCTTTTCTTGTAAGCTTTGTTAATGGTAACGCCATCTGAGAAAAACCTTTAATGAACCTTCTGTAGTAACCTGCCAAACCTAAGAAACTTCTCACTTCTGAAATATTCTTCGGTCTCTCCCAATTATAACATGACCAAGAAACTTGACTTTTGACATCCAGAACTCACACTTGCTAAACTTGGCAAAAAGTTGCTTCTCTTGCAGTATCGATAGAACAATCCTCAAATATTCTCCATGCTCTTGTGGAGTACAGGAATAAATAAGAATGTCATCGATAAAGATCACCACGAACTAATCCAATTAATCTTGAAATATCCGATTCATGTAGTCCATAAAAAGAGTTGGAGCATTCTTCACACCTAAAGGCATCACTAAGAATTCATAATGACCATAACGGGTTCTGAACGCAGTCTTCGGAACATCAGAACTTTTCACACGAATCTGGTGATAACTCGACCTCAGATCAATCTTCGAGAACACACAGTCTCCTTTCAATTGATCTAGGAGATCGTCTATCCTCGGCAAGAGATACTTATTATTGATAGTAACCTTGTTCAACTTACGGTAATCAATACACAACCACATACCATCGTCTTTCTTCTTTACCAACCAAACAGGAGCTCCCCACGATGAAACACTTGGTCTAACAAAATGCTTTGCCATCAAATCCTCTAATTGATCCTTCAATTCTTTCAACTCGAGTGGTGCCATCCGATAAGGGAAAATGGATATAGGAGCCGTTCCCGGTATCAGGTCAACTGAGAATTCAACTTCTCTTACCGGAGGTAAGGAAGTGACATCCTCGGGGAAGACATCAGGAAATTCACAAACAATCGGAATATTCAAAACTTGCTGGCCATTACTCTCCTCTTTAGTATGGACAAGCAAAACAAACTTCTCTTATTCAAATAGAAAATTTACCATTCCAACCGTACCTTCTAAGATCGTTGTCAAAACATCTTTCGGAGGCGCTTCAATGGATGGAATAAGGATCAATTTTTCTTCACATCCAATAAACACAAAATTCGCAGATAACCAGTCCATTATGAGGATGTCAAATACAATTCAGGTGGTGGTTGGAAGATTCCTCATGTAGTATAGACTATGACCAACCTGTAATTGTCCTTGGTTTTGGTTAAAGATATCTTTGACAATGCTCAATAATTGAAGAAGTCAATAAGTCAAACTAAACCTCGAGTTCCCGCTTTATAGACACGAAAGGATCTAAGTTTAACTACCACAATTCATTAGAAGATCACATAGCATATCCAACAATCCAAATGAAGTCTTGAATCTATAATTGCATTTGAATGCACTCAAGAGGGCCTAGGCGCATTGCCCACTATTCAATGTGTGTGAATGCACGTGTAGGGCTCTCCCATTACAAAGTTATTTATGCATGATGTGAATTAAATGTGCATGTTCTTTATACTAACTACTATCACTCAACACCACATTTGAGATATCTCTTCCTGAAGTATGTTCTCAATAGTGAATCTCCTTAATAGTATGTATTTTATGGGTAACCTCTTTAATTATTACACCTGCAATCCTCGCTTCAAGACTGGTAGCAATGCCTCGAGGACAACTATTTTTCGTTGGCCAAAAGACCGATAAAACTCTCACAATACATAAGTCCAATCCAACAAGGCGCGTCAATCTCTAATGTGCAGGTGGACACTCTTTCTTAGACACCGCATATGAGTGCAATATCTTTTTCATATCAATAATTGATCTTCATTCAACTCTTATCTACACTTCATGCCAAATAAACGGTGACAATTATAATTATCTCCTCTATATAAACATGATATTAAGTCACACCCAATTATTCTTCCACTCACACTTGTAATAATTTCACTTCTCTCAAATACCAGCTTGAGGGTTGAATGTTAACCTTTTACAAATACTCCATATAATAATTGAAGAATCATAACCACCACTCTAAAAGTCTTTTATGGTGCTCATCATCGATCTCATCTACTTTCTGGTCTTCAAAATAATAAAAAGCAAACTTTCAAAAGTAAAATTAAAGTTATTAATTTTTTAATTATTATAAATTAGAAAATAGAAAATGTTTTAAAAAAGAAAGGACCCCTAATTTGTAAAGTTCTTGAACTCAATGTCTTTCTATTAGAATGTAAAGGCTCATAAAATTAAATAATGTATTAACCATCCACTTGAGAATAGTAAAATAAACACAAACAAAACAAAATCCAACTTGCCAAAGTAACATAAAAAGGTAAGTATGAAGCATCCATACCCCATTCACATCTCAAACACACAAAAACTCTCTCCCTGACCAATCACCATTCACTATTCACCGACAATCATGTTAATCAAGAAAAGAAAAAGAGGCCCCCCATCTTAGCAAATTCCATTCTCAATCTCATCCAATGGAATAGTTCCTCCCACTATTCACAACTAAAAAAACTTTAAAATGTAGTACTATCAATTTAATAAATAAAAACTTTTTTTATATTTAGTGTTTTTTTTACTACAAGTATAAAAATAAATTTTAATTGATTTTATTCAATTTAATTAATTTGAATTGGTTAATCAATTCCAACAATTAATTTACTTTTTACACCCTACATATTATCACTTATCTTAATTCTCACACCCTATTAACAACTAATTACTCTAACATTTAATTTTGGACATAGTAGATGTGAGTACCAAATACCTAACTAAAAACACATATAGACAAATAAAAAATAAAACAAAATATTCAATATTTGTCATGAAACTATTACAAATTATCACTAGACAAGAGTAGGTAGGATAATAACTAATTAACAAACAATTAATCTTCTTAGAACAAAAAAGAGTTTGTAGGATATGTAGAGGAGGGCACCCTACAGACCATAAGTTGCAGGTAACAGGGCCCACAAGCAAAGGTCCCCTCATCCAGAAGCAAGTATTAAAAGAGGTAAATAAGAAAAATAAAAAAGAATAAATTAGGGACCAATTTGAAAAAAGAAAGTGTGTAGGTCAATAGTCAATACCCACTTTGCCATTGAATTGGAGGGTCCCAACCATTACCCAATCCAACCCAAAAACCAATAGGTGGATGGATGGAAGAGAGTGTGTAAATATAATGGTGGGTCCCACATGACCTAGCTAAGGGTCCACCATGCCACTACTTTTTCTTTGTGGTCCACTAATGAGAAAAGTGAGGTACCCCAACCAAAAAAACCAGCTCGTAGTAATGACAATTCTTGATCCTCTTAAGCAAATAAATAAAATATCGCGGTTCGAATCAGTATTTCTGCAATCGAATATCTTTGCGATCAAATTAGATTAACTTGATCAAGTTTAATTAATATTAATTTAAAACGATATCTAATAAAGATAAAATTGACCCGATCTATCTAACATGTTTATTTTACGACTTTTATCCTTTAGAGGTCTCAAATGCTCGTTTCACTCTCAATTTTCCGAATAACAAATCAAAGTTTTAGGTTTTTATATGTTTTTTCTGAACTATTGTGAAATAAACATTAATAAGAAATTTTACAATTTTTAATTTTAAAAAGTGCAAAATCCCGCATTTTTGTTTATCGATATTATTTAGAAGAGACCAAAATTTTAGATTCACATTTTTTATAGAGACATTTTTAGAACGCGGTTGAACAGAAAGGAGATATGAGTATCATATTGATTTCATCCAATTTATTTGTGTGAATGGGGCCCACAAGAATGAAACTGACTGTTGGATTGACATATAAAAAGTGGGACCCACAACCCAACTCGTACGGACCATGGAGCAGCCGGAGGCACACACATGACAAAGTGGACCTAATCACTTCCCTTTATATATATTAGTGTGGCCCTATAATTTAACATCTCTAGCGTGCGCACCATACACACACAAAGGGTCCCAATCCTAATCTTGTTTGAAACCCTGGATGGCCCCTCAAAAGGGTGGGTGCACAAGTGGAGCCACCCATCACTTTCTGCATCATCTTTACGTATGTAATCAGACAAGGTGAGAATATAAAGTTATGCTCACTTTTTTTATATTTTTAATCCTCCTATGGACCAAATGTTTATCACACTTTTAAGCCTACTCCCATCCAATTTTCATCTTATAATAATCAGAAAAAAAATTGGATTCTAATTTGAGTTTATCCTATAGTAACAAGGAGTATATAATAATGTATTTAAAAAAAAACTTAAATCTTACATAATAGAGTTTTTGGAAACTTTTTTTCCCTTAATCAAAGTACCGTTTGATTAAGAAAAGATGAATATATCATCATTAAAACTTACAACTTAGGTTTGGTTCAATATATAATAAGGTAAAAAAATAGGAGTGTTTGAAAAAATTCGGAACAACGTCCTGATTTAAAAATTGGGTCACTAATAAAAAAATTATTAAAAAGTAAAAAAAGAGCCATCATTTATTTAGAGTGAAGATCACATCAAAAAATTATAAATAGCATCTATAACATTAAAAAATAGGATTAATACATATTCTCCTCTATGGGTAGGAATAAGTTAGACCGAATTAGGTTTTGTTGAGTCTGAATCTGATCTGTTAAAAAATTTTAAGGTTAAATCTTAGTCTATCAAAGACTTATGTTTTGGCCTAAGTTTAACAATTTCGAATGTTTGATTGGCTTATTAGCCTACTTAAAAAGTATATATCATTTAAATATGTGTAAAAAAGAAATTTAACAAATGTTTAAATAGACTAGAGAATCAAAAGTATAATGAAATTAAATGTTTGTTTTCATTGACTTATCTGAGCTTATTTAGTAGCATGAATTTTGTGAGAGGATTTGTTTGAGGGAACTTATGATAACACCTTATAACATTATTCATATGAATTCTTTCAACTTATTTTCATAAGTTCTTAAATATAACTAAGTTTTACTCTTGTATTTTAATATAAAGAATAAAATACTATATAAAAACAATAAATTCATTCATATTTCATAAATAGACAGACCTGATAAGTTTATAATGTTTTTTCTATGGTCTGCGGCCTAACCTATTTAACAAAATAGACTTATAAAAAAGCTTAGGCCTTTTTTATTTAAAAAAATCATGGTCTTGCCTTCGCCTATGTAGGTTAGGTCTTAGACCCCTGTTAGTCGACCTGACCTATTTCCACCCCCACCCTCCCTGTCGTATAAATGTTTTTTTTAAAAATCTTCGTAAAAAGAAGTTGTATGGATTCCCTTAATATTTGAAAAATATCTCTCTTTAAACCTTTGTCAGGTGACAACACTTATTTTTTTACTTATTTTCCACACGTGTTTAATGAAATGTAGTTTGACGAAATACCCTTGACTGAAAAACAACTTCTTCTTCCACCCCTTTTTCAAAACCTAATATTTTCTCACCTTCTTCTCACACTCACACGATTCTCTATTACTTATTCTGCAAAAGCTTCACCAACAATGAAGAAGTTTTATTTCCTTCCTTCAAAGTACAACAAACATTACCATTTTCCATCTCTTGAATTTCGTACAATTTCTCAATCTCGTTACAAAGAAGGATGTTAAAGCTAAACGCAGAATAGTAACAACAAAATCTCAATTTAATTCAATTCAAATTTAGCCATTGACTGAAACTAAAACTGAACCTGAAATTTAATCATCATGGGAAAATTAACAAACCATAACAAGGAATGGACACATATGAACTCGATCTATGGAATGGAGCAATGACAAACCCTAATTTTTCTCTTATGTCAAGCAATTTTACTGTCTATATATCTGTTCTTTATCTAGTTTACTTTAATTCAATTTTTAGTTTCGTTTACTCATCTATTTCGCTTCACCACTTCATGGTTGTTCTACCCCAAAATTTGCCCTCCCACAATCAAGGAAATGTCTCTCAAGATTTCTCAATGATCATAAGGTTCTCAAGGTCCCCAATTGGTCAGAAAGTTTGAGAGTTGCCTCAAACAAAGCCTCCACCTAGGCAAAGGATCCAGAACTAGGGTTTTGGTTTTCTCCAAGCAAAATCGAATTTCAAGGCCTCAAGTTAGCTTAATAACATCCCATGTGACTTCAAGAATCCCTATGTCAAGTTTCAGAGCTTTCCCAATAAGTTTGACCAGTCAGATGATCAGATATGCAAAAATCAGTCAAAGTGGTTAAAAAGTCAAACTGAGGTCAACTGTGGTCAAACTAAAGTCAAACTTCAAGATTTTTTTGCCAACATCAAGGTTATGAAGTAAAATTCATCATTTGATCAAAGGTTGATCATGATTCATCAAGGAGATCTCAGATCATCAAGAATCAGGAAGTTTCTAAATTAGGGTTTCCTAGGAAAAGTCAACTGAACTTTGACCAGCCATAACTTTCACATGCTTCATAAAAAATTTCCCATACAAAGCTCATTTTTAAGAAAATTGAATTCTCTACAACTTTGTGTCTCACAAGCCAATCCTAAAAATGCTTCATTTGGAAGGTATGAGCTAAGACATTATAGGTCATTTCAAAAGTCAACAAAAAGTCAACTTTTTCCAAAGAGCATAATTTGAAAATGGTAAAAGATATGGACATGATACCAAAGAAGTTTGTTGGAGGACTCTCTAAGCTTTCTAAAAAGTCTAAGATCATCTTCATAGCCTTAAAATTGAGTAAGTCGTGTCTTGTCAAAGTTGGGAAAATTTCAAGGGGTGTATTAAGCGAATAAGGTCTAAAATCCAATTTTTTTCAAATGGGCTTATGAAATTGCAATCCAATCTTCACAATATCATCAAGCACGATCCAATTCCAATTATTTCTGATTTTTATAATTTATTTATTATCTACTTGGATTTTATTTACTAAAATTAATTTAAATCAAAATTCAATATAAAATTCAATATTTGGATATGATTCTTGTTCTAGAAGCTCTTAAAAAACATTTAAGACTGATTGAGACTCTCCAATTTCGTGCTAGATCAAAATAGCAAGGATATATTTGATTTTTTGAATATTTTTTGGTTGATTCTTCCTTCACCATCAAGTCATCCAAAAGCCTAATAATCCACAACTTTCTTGACCTAAATTCATTCACCTATAAGTATACAACTTAACCAAGACACAAGGGACGAAAAATTTGGAGAAGAGAGGTCCATTCAAGTTTCAAAATTTTACACCAAAGTTGAAATTTGGTTTCTATTATTTAGGCCCTTTCAACACTTTTTGAAGGTTTAAACACGATCCTTAAACATCCTTGATGCTGTCCCAACCCTCATCCGCATCCCAAACATGCCTAAATGCATAAACCGAATTCGTTTTTATCTTGAATTTCAATTTTTAGATTTCAATTATTGTTGCATTTCTAATGGATTTTGATATTGTTTTGCTGTTTGTAAGGACTCATGGATGGATTCTGGGTAATTAGATTAAAGAATCGTGGACTAATCCGTAAAACACCACTATTAGGGTTTGACCTCCAAATTAGGGTTCCCTAATATAAGCTAATTAATTGATTTTTGTTGACATGATTGAATCGTACAGGTTGTGGTGATCATTTTGGTATAATCAATTTCAAGAATTGTTGTGTGTTATATGATGTTTGAAATTCGCAGGTTTTCCTATGTAAACAAAATCGCAGGAAAAATCGCAACAAAACTTGCAGGAATTTTCGCAGGAAAAAGGTTGAAGATGAAGTCCATGGCGCCATCTGAAAATTCAAATTTAATTATTTTATTTTATGTTTTGTTTCCATTCTATTTCACAAAAATGCAGATAGCCTAGTGGCCAGAACGCTCGTGTAGGGAGCTTTGGACCTGGGTTCGATTCCCAGGTCCTGCATTATTTTTTTTTACTTTGTTCTATTTTACATGTTTCATATATATATTTAGCTCTGGTCATTAGATTTTCAGATTGCATGTGCAGCGCAGTTGGCCATACACGTTCCCTGGTAATAGGGAGGTCCTTGGTTCAAATCCATGCCTCCCCCTTTATTTTTTGAAACATTTTCCTTTCTTTTTCTTTTATTATTTGATTTAAATAATAATAATTAAATTAATTAACAATTAAATGAATTAAATTATTAGTATTTTGGTTAATGACTCTTAACTATATTCTTAAAAATAAAATAATTTCTAATTAACTCATATTTATTTTCTAATAGTATTTTTTTTATCAAATATTTTTTTACCCATGAAATTATAATTTAATTAAATGATTAGGTTTAGATTCTTTTTTTTAATTAATCCTAACTTGTTAAATTTTTCTTTAATCAACCTCACTTCTAACCCTAATTTCAAAATTTAATTAATTTCTTTATTTTGCTTTATTTAATTATTTAGAATAATTTTCTCAATTTTCTTTTATTTATTTATTTTGCCTTAATTAAATTGTTTAGAAAAATTGTATAGGCTTTCTATTATTGTAATTTATTTTTCTCGCCTGATTATTATGTATCTACCCCAAAGTCATGTAATAACTTAGGATCTTATTTCTTGATTTTCTTTATTTTATTTTATTATTTCTACGTGGTTAGTAAATAGGGAGTGCAAAACATAAATGAATTAATCGGGACTTAGAAAACTAATTAAAAAGATAACATATTTGAATATAAACACTCACGCACGTAAGTTGATCTAAGATCGCTGTCTGCACTTCCTAGGGTATCCCTCTTGGTTGCCTTATTTAAGCGGTTAAGTCCCCCGAAAGTAGGGTGTCTTAAGCAAAGTCCCTCCATAAAATAAATCATCTTTGTCCCTCTCTCGGGTAAAAGATCAAGTCCCTACGATGTTGCCTACGAGGTTGCCTACGATAAATGATATTGTCCCTTCAAATTAAAAGATGATAGTCCCTCCCAAATTGCTAAAGACATCCTATAGTTGCCTTTGTTGACCGTACGATGACCCTACGCCCGTCCCTAAACAAATCCAAGGTAATGACTACCTATTCCTTAATAATAGGGACAATCTTACCCTTGAAAGGACATATAAGAACATGAATGACTTATTCTAGGGTAGGTACCTCATAGTTACTTGCTCACTCTTCAAAATAAAAAAATATTTTTCACACCTCACAATATTTTCAAATATTTTCAAACAAGGCTTTGTATACATCCATACGAGGATCATTACAAAGTACTTAGAAAATTTCTAATCACACACTACACTTTTCAAAAACAATTAAAGTGAGCTAAGTAACTAAGAGCTCATGGATAACCATGGATATAAAGGGTGTTAACACCTTCCCTTTATATAACCTACCCCCGAACTCAAGTCTTTTAAAAATAGGTCTTTCCTGTTCTTTTATGTCCTTTCCACTTGGATAAAATAAAAGTCGGTGGCGACTCTTGCTATCCGCAACATTTATAGAAAGTCAGTTCTCCCACCGTGTTACAGAACTGGCGACTCTGTTGAGGAATACTAAGTAAAAGAGGGGTACCCTTAGGAATTAGATCACTTAAATTGTTTGCTTTGTTTGCTTTATATTACTTGTTGGGCTTATGTGTGAAAGATCCTAACCCGGATCTAGTGTACCCTAGGTAAATGGCAATAGACCAAGGAAACTGTACGACGTATACCGATATGGTTGATCTGGTGGCCATAGTTAGTGTGACTTCTTGGTTGATGCTTATGTTCCTTAAGTAAGTTGAGGATAATATGGGGCTGCCATATGTTGTCAATACACTAACTGACCTTTAGAACCCTAGTTATCCCTTCTTGTCCTTTAGAAAGTAGTGAGATTACCGACTTCGGTGAAGACTGGAGTTGGTTGATACTCGATGCTACGCTCATTGAGATCCTAAACTTGGAGGGTTTTGGTTGGCAAGTAAGTTGCCTACTGAACAACCACCCTTGGGAAGGATCAGTGATATTGAGATCCCTTAGAACCTGGTTACTTTTGTAGGACAGGATGAACCATATAAACTTTAGGGGATGGTACTTACCTTTAAACCTCATGCCAGCCTTCAAACCTAGGGCTATTGTGTGACTTGTTTGTGTGTGCCACATGTTTGTGATTGAGAATAACATCATGACATCATAAGCATAGCATTTTCACTAACCATTTCAAGGACCAAATGATTCAACTTTGTTCTTTGTTGCAGGTCACTCCTTGGCATAAGATGGGGCATTACCTAAACCCTTCTTTAGCTCTACGTCAGTTTGGTTATGCTCGGAGTAATGGTCCTCATGACATGCTTATTCAGGGTATTGTGTTCGACTATGATAACGATCTTCATGGTTATCGTCAAAGGTTTATACGAGCTTGGAACAAGGTGAATAGGATTGATAACAATACTTTGGAGCCAAAGTATTCCATTCCTATGGAACCTTATCTCAGATGGGTGCGATCTTGTGCTTAAACTCTTATGATGCTGTAAACACCCCAAGTTTGCCCTCACTCATTTCACCATGGCTTGTGATCATTCTCATATGCATAAATACAATCATATCATCTCACATCTCATTTTTGATTCACTACATAGTTTCTAAGGCATCTGCACCTAGGGTTTGTGATCTGAGCAATCTCAGGGCATCTTGAGCCACTCCAAGGGCTACCAATCACTTCAAAGGGGTCCATGTGTGTTCTTATGTCATATTACATCCTCTTCAAGTCAAAAATGCAAAAGAATCACAAGAACTAGGGTTTGAGTGGATGCAGAGCCAGGTTTGACTGCACAGTTGACCCAAAATTAGGGTTTTGGTTTCAGAGGCCATAACCTCAAATTTTTTGGTCATTCTTGTTTCCATTGGTCTCTATATGGTATAGGGAGTATGCATATCAATTTTCATGAAGAAATTCCATGGGGAAGTCATCTGATCAAGGGTTGACTTTTCAGACAAGTCAGTGCAAAATCAGGGCATCTGAGGCCCCCAATGACCCAACCAATGGGCATTCTTCATCATCTTGAGTGTATATGATCTTTATTTGATCATGGAAGAAGGTTAAAGTTCACAAAAATCAAGAATTTGGAGTTTTTGCAAATGTTGACTTTTTGGGCATAGTTGACTTTTCAAGAATGCTTCATTTTAGGTCATTTTTCAAGCCTTGATTCTTGATCCAAAAATGCTTCAAATGGAAAAACTTTGGTCATGAAAGTTGTAGATTACATCTTTCCCTTTTCAAAAAGTACAAGAACATGATCAAACTCTTCTTGGATCAAAAGTTATGGTGTGACAAAGTTGGCAAAAATCATTGATTTTCAAGGCATGCTTCAAATGAGAATTTTGCAAAATCATGAACCAAAGCCAATTGTAACTTCTAATTCACTTCAAACCAGTATGCAAACATTCAATATGTCCTAAAAGTCAGAATTGGACCAAAGATTACATGTTTATGGTTTGTGTAACAAGGCATTTTTCACAAAGTTTCAAAAAGTGACAACTTGCAAAACTCATGATCACACTTCCCACAACTTGCAACCTTGGATGCTGACTTTGGCTAGCCTTTCCCCTCACCCTTGCTGCGCAGCCCATGCTTTGTACTAGCCTAGATCATGAGCCATACTTCTCTTACACAAAAGGTGGACTTTGAGCAAAAGCAAACTTACCAATCACTAGAGGCCAGGTCACATCATCTGACCTATGGGATTAAAATACAATATCCTTTGGCAAGCCAAACATATGAAGAGGCCAGGCTGAAACACTTCACACGATCACATTCACAAAACACACCCTAGCTGCAAATTGCTTCGAATCACTCTGCCCAGCCACAAAACACTCAAACCATTTTCACCAATCAACTCATCATGCTTCATTGAGCTCAAAGCAACCAAGAACCAGGCCTGAGACAAGCCATAACTTCACTTCACCATTTTCACTCCATCTTGCAGTTTCTTTCGAAACTCTCACCACAGCTCACAAACATCAAAACCAACTCCACAAACCTTCTCCACACATCATCTGGACCACAAACAACCCTTCACCATTGCCAGAAACAGCCTGAAACTCCATTGCCATTTTCAACTGAGCTTGAGCAGAAGCTGCTCAAACTCTCCATCCAGCCTACATAAATTTCTCCTGAGCATTCAAGCATCACCAGAGGGTTAAGTGGAGTGGTTTTCATCAAGAGGAGAGGCCAGAAAGTCATCAGGGTGAAAGCTTCGAATCTCAGGTAGCTCAAGAAATATTTTTCCAGAAATCGTTTTTCATGTTATAAACTTGTTCTCTATGCTTCACTGAGTATCTTGGTGCTTTTGGTTTTTGAAATGGTGTTGAAATGAGTATTTAATTAGCTTCTGAAACTCTGTGACCTAGAAATTTGTTTTGCTCGATTCATGAATTTGAGGAAGAATAAATTTGTTGTGACTTAGGGTTTTGATTCAGAGGATCATGGGAATCATTTCTGTATGCTTAGGTTTCATTTTTGTTACGTTTTGAGGGAGTTTGGAGATTTTCAGGTGGACTTCCCACCGGAGAAGACGACCGGAGGTCTTCTCCGGCCACCTGAAAATAATTAGGGCATAACCCCTGTAATTAGTGTCATTTGAATTTGGACCGTGGGATGCCTTTGACCAGTTGACTTCGCGCGCATGTGAAGGGCCCAGATGCAGTCATTAGCCCTAAATCTCAATTAATTAATTCGTAATTAAGTTTAGCCCAGTTTGAATGTGAGCCACAGGATCTGGCGCGTAGTCAATGCCCCAAGCCCAGATTGAATCCCAGCCATCCATCCTGCATACTTTCATTTTATTTATTTTAATTTCATTTCTTTTCCATTTAATTTGCACAATTAATTTAAAATAGTAAAAAGTCTTAAAAAATTATGAAACTTTTTCTCTTAAGTTTTATTATTTTTCATGACACAAAAAATATTTTTATTTTATTTTTATCATTAAAAAAGTATTTTTAAATATTTAAAAGATTATTTTTAATTGATTAATGGAAATTAATTAATTAAAAATACTTTTAGGTATTTAAAAATCACCAAAAAATTCATGAAATGTTCTAAGACATTTAGAAACATTGTCCAACCTTCAAACCAAATTTCTTTTTTGATCTTGATGCATTTTGAGAATTTTTCATTGAATTAAAATCATTGTTATGCATTAATTTGATCCAAAGTTCAAAAATTCATTTCTGCCTATCTAAGAAGAGTTGGACATTGATTCTTTTTGCATTGTTTTGTGTTTAGCATGTAGTTTCTAGGATTAAATGGTCATGATTTGATTCCTCATTTTCAATTTGTTTGGCATTTCTTTTGTTTAGGAGCCCTAAAAACCCTAATAACTTGTAAAATTCATAACTTGAGATTGGTTAAGAGTTGAGACCTCCCCTTTGGACCTTGGCTTAGTATAGGGTTAGGGTTTCTTTGAGTGGCATTTTCCATTTTTTATCTTAGGGTTTGCTTCTGTTTTTGGTTTTTGTTTGTTGATTGATTCATGAACCCTAATTTGGGCTTCCATTTGCATCCTTCTTGCATTCTCTTGCATAACATGACTTACCATGACATTTCAAGCATCCATGTGATTCATTTGACATCTTAAGACATATAGAAAGCATGTGTGATCATTGCATCTTGCATTTGCCATGTTGTATGCCATGTATGTTTCATAACTTTCCATGTCCATTCATGCTTCTAAACTTGCATCACTTGCATCCATGACCTTGTATGAACATCTCCATGCCTTTCCTCATGTTTGTAGCACTCCATAGCATCATTGTCATCATCAACATGCTTCTGGTTTTGTTTAGCATCATATCATCTCATCTCATTTTGCATTGCATTGCATTTCTTTCTAACATTTCAGGTGGTAAGTGAATTTGAGAAGTGAATTTGCCTTCACTTCTCATAACTCTTCTTTTCATCTCTCTTGCATCCATTGCTGCATTTTTATATGTGTTTGAGATTGAGCTTGCTCATTCTTGTTCCTCCCACTTTCTTTCTTCAAGTGACTTGACTTCTTGAATGAAGCAAGTCACTTTGCTTCTCTTGATCCTGTTCATCTGCTTCCTGGTGGTTCCATTGGAGTTCCTTCTTGTTAAACCTCACAAACCTTAGGAACAACCAAGCATGACAATGATTAGGATTTTGATTAGTCTCCCCTTTGGTTTTTACCTTTGTGTCTCTTTTGAGTCATCTCTTCTCATCTCATAATCAGGGACTAAACCCTAAAGGCTTTAAGGCTTTGTGATTAAGCTTATGCCTGCATCCTTCTCTTAGGATGGAGTGTATAACTTTAATCCTAAGTGTTAAACCCTTAATGTGTTTAAATCTCTTAATCAATTCACTTAATAATCATCAAGACATCACACTTGTAACTTGGGCCTTGCATTAGGGTTCTAATTCTTCCTTAATTGGTTAAGAAGGACTAACCCTAGTGTTAATGGACAAGTCCCCCTCAAGTTGTCTTACAAACCATAAAAATCATTTCTTCATCATATCATTAAATAAAATCCACTTAATCAAAGGCTTTGTTTTGTCATGAGTTTAATCCCTAATCATGGATTAAGTTGAGGAGCTTTCCTCAGCTTAAACATTCTCATCTATTATCCTTCTATTAGGATGGTGTAATGAGTCTGTTTAATCCCTGATTATGGCTTAACCTCATTACTCAACACTAAACAAAAACACCAAAAATATCTAAATAATCACAAGTAGGTTAATGATCTTAACTCTATATCAAAAGGTGATTAAGTGTGAGAATCTGACTTCACACTTAAGGTATTCTCATTACCCCTAATCAGAGGGAAGATGTGATGAGTTTACTAACCCATTGGTTTAGGCTTAAGCTCATTAACTTATGACAAACTCTCAAAAGCAATAAAAGACTGAAAACACAAAAACAAACAATAATCGTCTCCTCCGGGATTCTTTTCTCATCTCATTCACTCATAACCGAGAACTTGCTTCTTCCGTCTAATGCAAGACAGTTTGCATCTGTGCCAGACAGATCATACACTTGAGCATAGACAAGCAAGCAGTTCACAAGTCAATTCACCTTTCAGTCTCTTTGGGTCGAACTACGGTGTTCTGACTTCCTCATTGCACGAGAGGATACGTAGGCATAACTTAACGGTTATCGAACAAAAGTCTCTGTATATTCCCCCTCCTTCCAGCATCTTTCTCTTAGCCTCATTATCATGAGCAATTCATTCTCATTCTTACACTGGCACTGTATATATCACATTTCACTTCCTTTACACCGACACCTGTACATCCTTTTCCAGCTATTTTATACACAGATTGCACTGACACTACCCCTTTAAAGCACAAATCTTTTAAGCGTGGATCCCGTCGAGTACGACGGACAATCTGGGTGCTAATACCTTCCCAGGTTGTAACCAACCCCCTTTCTCAGTCTCTCTGGTTCGCAACCGTCTTATCCATCTTTTTCTAGGTCTATGCAGCATTGCCTTTCCTCCGGGATAAAAATGCCTAGCTGGCGACTCTATTCATTCTCCAGTGAGTTCACGGCTGTGTGTTCTCATTGTTCCTTTCGCCGACCGTTCGCGTCTGTACCCTATCTGACCTTAGTCTCATTTAGTGGGAGCGACAGCTTGGCGACTCTGCTGGGGACCCTTAAATTGCAACCAGGGCTTCTGGTTCCTTTTGTGGGTTCCTCCTAGCGCTTGATTGATTTGTGTTTATTGGGGGTGTTATGTGCTATTTGTGTTTGTATATTTGCTTTATTTACTACTTTCTGTACAACTTTACTTATTGCTTTCTTTACAGTTTTTCATATATCATATTTGTCATACTGTGCTGGCTGGCTGGATCTGTTGTTTGTTTTGGTGGGTGGGTGATACATTGAGAGTTAAGGTCCTATACCTGGGACCTGAGTGACACCTAGGCTAGAGTGAATCATATTCTTTCCCATTCCATTTCGGTCTGGTGCGGGAATATGAAACACGGTTCAGATATGGGTTTCTTCTTGAGAACTCTGTGTTGCAGATTTCCTGCAATGCTAGGGCTATCTGGGAAGCCTGCTAAGTCTGGATGACCTTTTAGTTTTGACCATCAGAAACTGAGGTGAATTAGAGGAGGAATTGTTGTGATTATTGTAAACACTGTACCTCCGGGTTAGAAGTGTTTACACTTCTCATAACTGATCCAAGTCTGAGGATCCTTGTTTTAGAACACCACCTGTGAGGGGGTTGGGCTGTTTACAGGTTTGCAGGTACCTTGACCTCAGAATACCCTGTTACTTTGATTTGTTAAGAGTGCTCCATGTTGGACAGTTCTTGTGATTCTAAACCCTGGACATGTGACTCTTTATTTGAGTCCCCCACCCTGGTTACTGGCTTTATAGACCTCCATCTGGAATTCTTGAACACACTTGGGCCTATATCAGAGCTTTTGATCAGATCCAGCTCAGTCACAGACCCTTGCATTCCATTTGCATACATAATCATTGCATCATATTGACATTTGCTTATTTGTGTTTCAGGGTATCCATCATTCATCTTGGTTTTAGTTTTGACCCCATCTTCAGTATTGACCTATCTTCATCAGCACCTGCTTCAGTTATTAGCTATCTGCTTCAGCCATCACCTGCACCAGCCAGTCAGTGGCCCATTTCTTCAGTATTATCATCAGCACTTATCTCTACTCAGACTCAGCATCATGGCTCCTAAAAAGAGCAACATCACCTATCACTTCTTCCAGCCAGAGTTATCAGACATCAGGAGGATTCAGACCCTGATCACTCCAGATCACATACCTTTGTTCAGAGAGCATTTTGGAGATATACTTGATATGGTTATGGATCTGGACCCCTCACAAAGAAGCCTGATCCACACTTGTATTCAGTTTTATGATCCCCCATTGAGATGTTTCACTTTCCAAGACTTTCAGTTGGACCCTCTATTAGAAGAATACTCATCATTGGTTGGTTTGCCTATCAGGGGTGGAGTCCCTTTCAACCCTGAGATGGTCTTTCCCAGTAATGGAGAAGTAGCAAAGGCTTTACATCTGGAACCTGTCCTGATTGAGCAGCACATGACTTCTAAAGATGGAATCCCTGGCTTCCACCTGGATTTCTTGATCTCTCAAGCTACCCTGAAAGCTTCTTTAGGAGAGTGGAAAGCTGTCTGTGCCTTGTTGGCTTTGAGTATATATGGAATTGTGTTGTTTGCAGATGAGCCTCGATTCATTAGCAAGAATGCAATCCATTTGTTCATCTTGAAGAACCCAGTGCCAACTTTATTGGGGGACCTCTACTACTCAGTGCACCAGAGGAATGAAAAGCAGAGGGGCAGATTGGTGAGGTGTTGCGCTCCATTGTTCCATGCTTGGCTTCTCAGGCATCTACCCAAGACAGATGCATTTCTAAATCCTCATCAGCAGAGTAACTGGGCTAAGAGACTCACTACTCTAACTTCAGCAGATATCAGATGGTGTACTCAAAGCACCAAGGGCAGGGATATCATCACAAGCTGTGGGCATTTTCCCAATGTGCCTCTAATAGGAGTTAAGGGCAGTATTAATTACAACCCTCTGTTGTTCAGAAGGCAGCTGGGCTATGCACTGATCCACACTCCTAAGGCACAGGACTTGGTGGAAACTCTTTATTGTGAGAACAAGACCAATCTGGCTGTTGTTAGGCAGGCTTCCTGGGCCTGGGATAATGTTCAAATCAAGGGAGTGACCATCCTAGGGAAGTGCAACAATGTGGCATCAGCACAATATTATGAGTGGTCCCGTGCCAGGGCCCAATTCTCTGGAATGCCCTTTACCATAGAAGACATGCCTGAGTCATCTTCAGCACCACCCCCTGCCACTATCAGTTTGGAGGAGTTTGAAAGCTTGAAAGAAAGAAATGAGAAGTTAACCCAGGCTTTGCAGAAGACCCTCCGGGAGAGGAGTGAGGGTATGAGGGAGATTGAAAGGTTGGAGAAGTTGAGAGTGGAGCATCTGACTAAGATTGAGAAGTCTGGGGATTATATTAAGAAGTCTAAAGCTGGAGAACAAATTCTGAAGAACGCTTGCAAGGAAGCCCAGTTCCAGAGAGCAAGGACAGACTTGTATCTAAAGGAGAGTCAAGCCCGGTGGGTCAGGATCACCGAGGCCCGTACCCTGGAGGACAAGAGAGTTCAAGACAAGATGGAGCAACTAGAAGCTAGTGCAAAAGAGCAGCAAGAAGCCCTGGCAGCAGCCCAGAGGGAGATATCAGAGCTAAAGATCAAAGCAGGGGTGAAGAGGTCCAAGGACCAAACTCAGCACAAGAAGCTAACAGCAGCTGTTACAACCCGGAACCTCCTCATCAGGAATCTCACGGAGCGTCCGGCTGATCCTGTGACCGAAGCACTTCTCAAGGAAGTTCGTGAGGATGAGTTTGGTCTTGGTGTTTGACCATTTGTTTGTTGTTGCTTTTATTCCATGTACTTTTGTTTTCTTTGTAATATGTTTTGACCCCTCAGAGGGCTGGTATTTGTAAACAAACTATGTATCATTGCTTTCTGTAATATATTTATTGTTTTAGTTTGTTCCATCTGAGTTTACTTCGGAAGCAACATCAACAGTATCATCTTCAAGGGTCTGGAAGGGTCAAAACTGAACGCCAAACCGGATACCTTGAGAACAAATAAGCATAACTGCATTGCATGCTAACCCTTTGTTCGTTTTGTAGGGTTTTGTTTTATTGTTGCTAACTCTGTTGTGATGTTCAGGAACTATTGCTAGGCGCCGGGTATTTCCCCTCAATCGTCCGCACCGTTATCCAACCCGAAACAATCTTCCGGGCATTCAAATGGATCAGGTACAGCAGGACCTTGCAGAGGTCAGAAATCAAATGGCAAACGAAAGATTGGAGATGAGAACACAGATGACGCAGTTCATGGAAGTGATGAACAACATGGCTCAGAGCCAGGAAAGACTAAGGGCCATAGTGGAAAGGCAAAATCAAGAGGATCCGCATATAGGGACTGCCGGCACCAGCAACAATGAAAGGGTCCAACCCCATGTTAACCCCCCTGTGTTTGGTCCCCATCTCCATCCTGAAATTAATATTCCTGCAAACGTTCAAGGAACCGCCACTGCAGCCAGGGTTTTGCAAGAAGACCCTCAAGAGGATCAATTTACAGTAATGGGTGCTGGAGAAGAAGCTTATGATAGGAGGTTGGATGAGATAGCTGAGAAGTTGAGGTCTTTAGAATCTCAAAATTCTTTGGGCTTCGACGTCATGGATATGGGCTTGGTAGACGGGGTCAGGATCCCCCATAAGTTCAAGCCTCCTTGTTTCGAAAAGTATAATGGGACTTCATGCCCCCGGACTCATCTACAATCATATCTGGGAAGGCTTAAGGCCTATACTATGGATGAGAAGCTGTGGATGTTCTATTTTGAGGACAACTTGACTGGAGCTTCGAGGGAATGGTATTCCCATTTGACAAGGGCAACTATTAGATGCTGGAAGGACCTGGCAGAGGCCTTCATCAGACAGTATCAGTATAATCTGGATATGGCACCCAACAGGACCCTCCTAATGGGAATGTCACAGTCGTCAAGGGAAAGTTTCCGAGAATATGCCCAGAGATGGAGGCAATTGGCTGCTGCTGTTCAACCCCCTATGTCTGAAAGGGAAATGGCAGACATGTTCATGAACACCCTTCAGGGGACTTATATTGATAGGCTAGCTGCTTTCTCATCTACCAGCTTTGCAGATGTAGTCATAGCAGGGGAGAGAATTGAAAGTCTATTGAAAATGGGGAAGATCTCAGACAATGGTGCGAGCTCATCCAGTAATGCAAGGAAGCCTTTTGCAGGCCCGAGAAGAACTGGCGAGACCAATGCCATCCACATCAACAGGGGTAGGCCCCAATATGTTCAGAGATCTGTGGCAGCAGTCACAATTCCCGCTCCAGCTCATCCTCAACCAGTCTATCAACCTCCTCAACAAAATTATCAGCAACAACCCCAGTATCAACAACAGAATCAGTATCCTCCAAGAAATTACAACAACAGCAACACCAACAACAATAACCAGCAAAGGCCATTCCAGCAGAGGCCATCTCAAGCTAACAGGGTGATCGATCCGATCCCCATGCCATATGCTACACTGCTGCCACAACTCCTGAAACTCAACCTGGTTGAGCTAAGGACGTTGGCTCCTCCGGATCCCAACAGTCTACCCAGGAACTATGACTCCAATGCTAGGTGTGCTTTTCATTCAAACGCACCTGGCCACAGTACAGAAAAGTGCAGAGCTCTGCATATGAAGGTACAAGACCTAGAAGACTCGAAAGCCCTGAATTTTGCACCACCACCCAATGTCAACAAAAATCCTATGCCAAACCATGGTGGTCCCCGAATTAACGCTATTGAAGAAGACAAGCCGTCTTATTTAATAACCAGTGTGGATCAGATCCGGAAACCCTTGGTGGAAATCAAAGCTCAACTCCGCGAACGCCAAATATTTCCGGGGTGTGAACTAGGGTGTGCTTACTGCAATATTTCATTAAATGGGTGTGAGGACCTGAGGAATGGCATTGATAGCCTCATTCAGAGTGGCCTGCTCCAGATCACCACATCATTTCCAACAAATCCAGCAATTTCATCAGCGACGGTTCCCATATCTACTACAACTGCAGCAACCATTGTTCCTGATAATTCTTCGGCTTCATTAACAAGTACTTCATCTATCATCTCAACTAATCAGCTGTCAACAAACATTCCATCTACAACTTCAGCACCACTCCATTTTGAAACTCCTACAACAACAACATCAGTCCTTCCAACAATACCTCCTACAACATCAGCAACGAATCATGAAGATGTCTCAACTGTCACCATTTTTTATGATCCTGACAACAACTCTGCCTACAATTCAGAAGGTGCTGCTCCCATCAGAGCACCAGTCACAATTTATTACGATCCACAGACTATCACAGTTCCTTCAACAGCTGCAATCAGTCCAGTCACCATCACGGTGCCTGGACCAATACCTTATGAAAGCAGTAATGCCATCCCCTGGCATTACGGCTCTGACTTGTACTGTGAAGGACAAAGAATCATTTTTGAATCATCAACACCTGCACCACAAGTAGACAATGTGGGAGGAGGCGGAGGCTTCACTCGAAGCGGACGTCTTTTCGCCCCACAAATTCAGAGGCCCACTGCCGAAGCAGAAGCTGCTGCCAAGGCAAAAGGGAAGAGCCCTGTGCAGGAAGATCAAGCTGTTAAAGAAGCCTTGAAGACACCATTCGATCAAGAAGTTGATGAGTTCATGCGAATCATCAAAAAGAGTGATTACAAAATTGTGGATCAGCTTCACCAGACGCCATCCAAGATCTCTATCCTCTCGCTGCTTATGTGCTCCGAAGCCCATCGGAATGCACTACTCAAAGTCCTGCACGCAGCTTACGTGCCTGAAGAGATCACTGTCAATCAGCTGGAAGCAGTAGTTGGAAATGTTAATGCTAGTCACGGACTAGGGTTCACCAATACTGACCTGACAGCGGATGGCCGCAACCACAACAAAGCCTTGCACATCACCATGGAATGCAAAGGAGCTGTCCTTTCTCATGTGCTGGTAGACACAGGTTCATCCCTGAATGTCTTACCAAAGAAGGCTCTGGTGAAGTTAGAATATGATGGATTGGCATTGAGACCCAGCAACCTGGTAGTAAGAGCCTTTGATGGTTCGAAGAGATCGGTTCTGGGAGAGATTGAGTTGCCTGTGACAATTGGCCCACAGACCTTTAAAACTATCTTTTATGTGATGGACATTCAGCCCGCCTACAGCTGTTTGTTGGGTAGACCTTGGATTCACGCCGCCGGCGCAGTAACGTCTACCCTTCACCAAAAGTTAAAATATGAGTGGGAAGGCCAAGTTGTTACAATCTGTGGGGAAGAGGATATGTTTGTTAGCCATCTGGCTACTTATAAGTACATTGAAATGGATGGGGAGATCCATGAAACAATGAGCCAAGGATTTGAAGCCTTGAATGTCAATGAAGCATCTGCTGTATCTGGGATCTCCATGTCATCATACCAACAAGCCCGGAAGATTGTTGAGGAAGGAACTGCCCTAGGCTGGGGCAAGGTTTTAGCTGTGGAGGAGAAGAAAGACAAATTTGGGTTGGGTTACAGACCAACTCAACATCAAGCAAAGGCTGCAGAAAAGCCCGGTTTTGTCAGTGGGGGGATGCTCACCCCTGATGTTATCAACTGTCTGGAAGACGAGCTGGAAGAGGAGCGCAATCTGGAGAATTGGATTCGTCCAAAGATCCCGGGGAGCAGTATCTCAAACTGGTCTTCCCAGGAAATTATAAGGGTTACTCATGCAGAGTAATTATTATTTCCTGTATTTTATAGCATGCATCAAAGTCTTGCATCTTGCCCAAGATGACAAGACTCATTTTGTAATCGGGCCATCTGTACTTTTTGTGCAAACAAGATTAAATCAATGAAATATCGGACATCTTTTTGCAAATGAGTCTTTTTCTTTTCTGCTCACTGTTTTTCCATTTTTTTTCTTTTTGTACAAAAAAATAAATGGCGTTGTTTTCAAAATGATAACTTTATTTCTCTTTCCTAAAGCAAGATTAAAATCAAATCACTAAAATGAACAAACTGAACCCTTGCAGAGAGTGCCTTCCAGACAGCACCGACAACAGCACGGCTATGACTTCGTATGACTTTGACAATCCTATCAATCAAGCTGATGAAGGGGTTGAAGAAGAATATGAGCTTCCTGAAGAGCTAGCCAGATTGTTAAGGCAAGAGGAAAGGATTATTACTCCTCACCAGGAGGAGGTTGAAGTGATTAATCTTGGTACGGACGAAGACGTGAAAGAAGTTAAAATCGGGGCCTGCTTACAAGACTCAGTGAAGAGACAGCTGATTGATCTGCTTCAAGAATATGTGGATGTGTTTGCTTGGTCCTATCAGGATATGCCAGGGTTGGACACCGACATTGTCGTGCACAAGCTGCCTTTAAGAGAAGAATGCCCTCCAGTCAAACAGAAACTGCGCCGAACTCGTCCAGACATGGCTATGAAGATCAAAGAAGAGGTACAGAAGCAATGGGACGCCGGATTCCTTGCTGTGACTAGCTATCCACCGTGGGTTGCTAACATAGTACCTGTGCCTAAGAAGGACGGCAAAGTAAGGATGTGTGTCGACTACCGGGATCTGAACAGAGCTAGCCCGAAAGATGACTTCCCATTACCTCACATTGATGTATTGGTGGATAATACGGCTTAGTTCTCGGTATTCTCCTTCATGGACGGATTTTCAGGATATAATCAGATCAAGATGTCACCTGAAGACATGGAGAAGACAACCTTTATCACACCCTGGGGCACCTTCTGTTACAAAGTAATGCCATTCGGTCTGAAGAATGCCGGTGCGACGTATCAACGGGCTATGGTGACATTATTCCACGATATGATCCACAAAGAAATAGAGTGCTATGTGGATGATATGATTGCCAAGTCCCTTACAGAGGAAGATCACCTGGTGAATCTGCTAAAGTTATTCAAGCGACTGAGGAAGTACCAACTGAAGCTGAACCCCAACAAATGCACATTCGGGGTGCGGTCCGGTAAGCTGCTGAGCTTTATTGTAAGCGAGAAAGGGATCGAAGTGGACCCTGATAAAGTCAAAGCTATTCAAGAGATGCCTGCACCGAGAACTGAGAAAGAAGTTCGAGGGTTCTTAGGTAGATTGAACTACATTTCAAGGTTCATATCTCACCTCACAGCAACCTGTGAACCCTTGTTCAAATTGTTAAGAAAGGAACAGACGGTCAGGTGGAATGAAGACTGTCAGAAGGCTTTTGACAAGATCAAGGAGTACCTGCAAGAACCTCCAATCCTTATGCCTCCAGTTGAAGGAAGACCTCTGATAATGTACTTGACAGTATTAGAAGAGTCAATGGGGTGTTTGCTGGGCCAGCATGACGAGTCTGGTCGAAAAGAGTATGCAATATACTACCTAAGCAAAAAGTTTACCGACTGTGAACAACGTTATTCACTGCTCGAGAAAACTTGCTGTGCTTTAGCGTGGGCTGCTCGCCGACTGAGACAGTATATGTTGACCCACACTACCTTATTGATTTCAAAAATGGATCCATTCAAGTATATTTTTGAGAAGCCAGCTCTTACCGGACGGGTTGCAAGATGGCAGATGATTCTTACAGAATATGACATCCAATACACATCTCAGAAAGCCATCAAGGGCAGTGTATTGTCTGAATACCTTGCTGAGCAGCCCATTGATGATTACCAACCTATGAGATTTGACTTCCCTGATGAAGACATCATGTTCATTAAAGCAAAAGATCATGAAGAGCCTATTCACACTGAAGGGCCTGACCCAGAAGAAGAATGGACTATGATGTTTGATGGGGCTGTTAATATGAATGGTCGTGGTGTTGGTGCAGTACTCATTACACCTAAGGGAGTTCACATGCCTTTCTCGGCAAAACTCACTTTCAACTGCACTAACAACGAAGCTGAATACGAAGCTTGCATCATGGGTCTTGAGGAAGCCATTGACCTCAGGATCAAGACGTTGACTGTATTCGGAGATTCAGCTCTGGTAGTTAATCAGACCAATGGGAAATGGTACACACACCAAGATCATCTGATACCTTACAGGGATTATACAAGGAGGTTACTGACTTTCTTCACAACGGTCAAGCTTGAGTATATCCCTCGGGACGAGAATCAGTTTGCAGATGCTCTTGCTACCATTTCGTCCATGATCAAAGTTCAAGCTGCCAACTTTGTACCTCAGATTTCAGTGTCCAGACTCGACAGACCAGCATATGTATTTGCAGCAGATGTTGTCAAGGATGACAAGCCTTGGTTCCATGACATTAAGTGCTTCTTGGAGGATCAAACATACCCACCTGGGGCATCTTCCAATGATAAGAAGACTTTGAGAAGGCTTGCTGGAAGTTTCTTTCTGAACACTGATGGGTCTTTATACAAAAGGAACTTTGATATGGTACTCCTCAGATGTGTTGACAAGACGGAAGCAGATTTATTGATGCATGAAGTGCATGAAGGGTCTTTTGGTACCCATGCTGGAGGGCATGCCATGGCTAAGAAATTGCTAAGATCAGGCTATTACTGGATCACAATGGATGCAGACTGTTGTGCTTATGCCAGGAAATGCCACAAATGCCAGATTTATGCAGATAAGGTGCATGTACCTCCCAATCCTTTAAACATCATGTCTTCTCCATGGCCCTTTGCCATGTGGGGCATTGATATGATTGGCAAGATTGAGCCAACTGCTTCAAACGACCACAGATTCATACTGGTTGCTATTGATTATTTCACCAAGTGGGTCGAAGCAGCTTCCTACGCGAACGTCACAAGACAAGTGGTAGCCAGATTTCTGAAGAAAGATATCATCTGTCGGTATGGAGTTCCCGAGCGAATCATTACTGATAATGGTTCCAACTTGAACAACAAAATGATGGCAGAGCTATGCCGGGACTTCAAAATCCAACACCACAATTCTTCTCCTTACAGGCCAAAGATGAATGGCGCTGTTGAGGCGGCAAATAAGAATATCAAGAAGATTGTGCAGAAGATGGTAATCACCTACAAAGACTGGCATGAAATGCTACCATTTGCCTTGCATGGGTACCGCACGTCAATCAGAACATCCACCGGGGCAACACCGTATCAACTTGTGTATGGTATGGAAGCAGTCCTGCCAGTTGAAGTTGAATTACCCTCCTTACGGGTATTGATGGATGTTAAGCTGAACGAAGCAGAATGGGCCAGGTACCGATACGAGCAATTGAGTCTGGTCGAAGAGAAGAGGTTGGCTGCAATCTGTCATGGGCAATTATATCAGAGAAGAATGAAGAAAGCCTTTGATCAGAAAGTCAGGCACCGAGAGTACCAAGTGGGAGATCTTGTGTTGAAAAGAATCCTCCCTCCTCATACAGACCACAGGGGCAAGTGGACTCCGAACTATGAAGGAACATTTGTGGTGAAGAAAGTTTTCTCTGGTGGAGCACTGATGCTCAGCACCATGGATGGTGAAGATTTCCCATCCCCTGTGAATTCAGATGCAGTTAAAAAATACTTCGCATAAAATGACCCGCTGGACATAAAAACAGAATGTAAGTCCAGGCAAAAATAGGGCATCCCGGCGAGTCAAAAACAGAATAAAAGACTCGGGCAAAAATAAGGGAAAAATAAAAAAAATGTGTACACCCGCTGAGTTGAAAAGCCACATTGGACAGCTCAGGCAAAAATGGGTATCCCGATGGATTGAAAACCCGAAAGGGCGATCCATGCAAAATAAGGGAATAAGCGAACAACTGCGTTTTGAATTCATCTGTATCACTTACAATTTGGAAAGCTTCTAAAGGATCAAGCTTCAATCGAAATCAGTCTCCCAGAAAGCAAGACGAGAAGAAAGTCAAAAGTCATACGAGTCATAGCAGAAGAGGAAGCTCCTTAAAGCATCGTCAACATCGCCAGCACTTTATTTCTCAATTTGTAACAGTCTCTTCATTTCAGGAGACATGTTTCCTTGGCTGTATCTTGCCGATTCAGGGCATTTGAATTAATAAAATCAGATTTTTTCAGTCATGTTTCGTCTTATACATTTTTGTTTGCAAAGAATGTCTGATGTCTCTAGAAAACTAATTGCATGAGTACAGATGCTTTTCTCTAAAAAAATAATAACAACACATGCTTGCAGGGAATAAACTTATTCTTGAGAATGCTTAACTCCTATGACGGAATCCAGTAAGGGATACCTCGGGACCATTTGTGCGTTTCTTTATCTTCGCAGGATTGCAGGTATCCAAAACGCAACTTAGGGCATGCAAGCTACATCCCAGCAAGCTGGCAGATCAACAAATAATCACTCCCCATCCGAGTTGCCACTCATTACTCTCCCCAGCTGAGTTACCAACAACATTCCTCCAGCTGTGATACCAACCTTCCTTCCTCAACAGAATGCGGAAGCCAGGGAATCGTCTCCCCACAGAACCCTCAGCTTCTAGTCAGAAGAGCAACACATGAGGAAGTCACAACAGAGTACAGAAAGCTTCTACAAACTCCAGTTGGGTCCCATATTATAAGGATATGTCAACCAGTGGCATATATCCCCAAGCAGATACGTCACGTCAGATCTATCAATGATCTCATCCCCAGCTGGAAGATCCCTTTCAACAGATCAACCAGAGATCTCCGCAGCAACGGGATCCGAATCCCGGATCTTTACCTTTGCATAATCATAGCATTCGCATCATATTATCCCCTCAGAGCGTAGCATTCCGTCCTATATGGAGCATTACGGCAAAAAAATCAAACGCATAGCATAATCATGAGCCATGTTCTGAATTAACACTTGTGAATAATAACCGTTCATCATCATTTCAGAAATCCCCATCAGAGCCCCAGCAAAAGCAGTTGCCTCTCAAATCAACAAACACCAGTATATATTTCCTTTTGATACCCGTCCGTATCATCACTCCCCAGTAAGGTCGCCTGAATACCTTCTACAAACAAGATCACCCGTATTACAGATATTTCCTGACACCCGTCCGTGTCAAATCACCAGCAAAAAGCCAAAGACACCCTCTTTGCACTCACACATACTTATGTATACACTTTTTGACACCCGTCCGTGTCATATCCCCAGCAGAGAACCAAGACTTTCTCTTTGCACTCACAGATACTTATACAAATCCCTGACACCCGTCCGTGTCACATCCCCAGCGCAGTCGCCCGCACAACCTATATACTGGTTGATATTATTACACTTTTCTCTTGACACTCGTCCGTGTCACCCTCCCCAGGAGATAAACACTCACCTATACAATACAATACTCATGGTACACTTATACTGATACTCGTCCATATCTTGTATATACCACTTACATCCCCACAGATTCAACACTCGTCCTTGTTCTTTGTTAACCAGTTAGTACTCGTCCGTACCATCATCTCAGAACATGCGTCAAGCGTTTGTTTCTACATGATACTCGTCCGTATCATAATCTTAAGGATGCTCGTCCGCATCTTTAATCCATACACCGTGTCAAACACTTGTGTCTTCTTGAATATAGACACTCGCCTGTGTCTGCTATTCCCCAGAAGAGTCCCTTCAGATTTAACACTCGTCCGTGTTCTTTGTTAACCAGTTGATACTCGTCCGTAACATCATCTCTGAACACGTGTCAGTATTTGTTTCTACCCGATACTCGTCCGTATCATAGTCTTAAGGATGCTCGTCCGCATTTTTAATCTATACACAATACCAAACACTTATACTTTCCTTTCTTGATTGTGAACACTCGTCCGTGTTCACTATATCCCCAGTAGATCGCCAACAAAGCAAATTTTCTTTTATCTAACACTCGTCCTGTGTTATGATACCCTGAGAGCAGCCGTCCCCTGCTGAGTGGTCGTCCTCCACTTCTTGATGGTCGTCCTCCATCATGCTCATCCGATGGCCGTCCCCATCGTTATTTTTAGCAGCCGTCCCCTGCTAGGTGGTCGTCCTCCACCTTTTGATGATCGTTCTTCATCACTTTATCCAATGGCCGTCCCCATTGTTGATTTTGGTTATCTGACACTCGTCCTGTGTTATGACAAACCTTGAGAGCAGCCGTCCCCTGCTGAGTGGTCGTCCTCCACTTCTTGATGGTCGTCCTCCATCATGCTCATCCGATGGCCGTCCCCATCGTTGACCTTTTATCCGGCATTCGTCCTATGTCGCGATATTTTCGGCAGCCGTACCCTGCCAGGTGGTCGTCCTCCACCTTTGATGGCCGTCCCCATCATATTTCTTTTATTCCCAACAGAGCAGCCGTCCCCTGCTAGGTGATCGTCCTTCACCTTTGGTGGCCGTACCCCATCATCTGTTTATTTCATTTATTCTTTAACCCGATGGCCGTCCCCGTCGTGGTCCCTTTTCCTTTTTAGCCCGATGGCCGTCCCCATCGTTGATTACTTTACCTTTGTGAACTTGATGGCCGTCCCCGTCATGTTTCATTAATTCCCAGAGAATTTTACAGCTTTATCTTGATGGCCGTCCCCATCATAATATCTTATTTTCCCAGCTAGTCGGCCGTCCCCGTCTTGGCTTTACCTCTTATCCCCAGCATGTCGGCCGTCCCCGTCATTGCTATTCACCCAGCAGTCGTCCTCTGCCCGACGGTCGTCCTCCGTCGCCAACACTTTACAATATACTTTATTTTCTTTTACAATCTATATCCCTTTTCTTCTTCATTCTGTGAGTGCAAATTTTGGACTGTCTTTGGTATTCAACCACAAGTTATCTTGTTTGCCTGTTAAGCCGCTGCTTACACCCTGCACAGCTAACTCATGTTTGAATAGGGGCAGCTGTAAACACCCCAAATTTTCCCTCACTCATTTCACCATGGCTTGTGATCATTCTCATATGCATAAATACAATCATATCATCTCACATCTCATTTTTGATTCACTACATAGTTTCTAAGGCATCTGCACCTAGGGTTTGTGATCTGAGCAATCTCAGGGCATCTTGAGCCACTCCAAGGGCTACCAATCACTTCAAAGGGGTCCATGTGTGTTCTTATGTCATATTACATCCTCTTCAAGTCAAAAATGCAAAAGAATCACAAGAACTAGGGTTTGAGTGGATGCAGAGCCAGGTTTGACTGCACAGTTGACCCAAAATTAGGGTTTTGGTTTCAGAGGCCATAACCTCAAATTTTTTGGTCATTCTTGTTTCCATTTGTCTCTATATGGTATAGGGAGTATGCATATCAATTTTCATGAAGAAATTCCATGGGGAAGTCATCTGATCAAGGGTTGACTTTTCAGACAAGTCAGTGCAAAATCAGGGCATCTGAGGCCCCCAATGACCCAACCAATGGGCATTCTTCATCATCTTGAGTGTATATGATCTTTATTTGATCATGGAAGAAGGTTAAAGTTCACAAAAATCAAGAATTTGGAGTTTTTGCAAATGTTGACTTTTTGGGCATAGTTGACTTTTCAAGAATGCTTCATTTTAGGTCATTTTTCAAGCCTTGATTCTTGATCCAAAAATGCTTCAAATGGAAAAACTTTGGTCATGAAAGTTGTAGATTACATCTTTCCCTTTTCAAAAAGTACAAGAACATGATCAAACTCTTCTTGGATCAAAAGTTATGGTGTGACAAAGTTGGCAAAAATCATTGATTTTCAAGGCATGCTTCAAATGAGAATTTTGCAAAATCATGAACCAAAGCCAATTGTAACTTCTAATTCACTTCAAACCAGTATGCAAACATTCAATATGTCCTAAAAGTCAGAATTGGACCAAAGATTACATGTTTATGGTTTGTGTAACAAGGCATTTTTCACAAAGTTTCAAAAAGTGACAACTTGCAAAACTCATGATCACACTTCCCACAACTTGCAACCTTGGATGCTGACTTTGGCTAGCCTTTCCCCTCACCCTTGCTGCGCAGCCCATGCTTTGTACTAGCCTAGATCATGAGCCATACTTCTCTTACACAAAAGGTGGACTTTGAGCAAAAGCAAACTTACCAATCACTAGAGGCCAGGTCACATCATCTGACCTATGGGATTAAAATACAATATCCTTTGGCAAGCCAAACATATGAAGAGGCCAGGCTGAAACACTTCACACGATCACATTCACAAAACACACCCTAGCTGCAAATTGCTTCGAATCACTCTGCCCAGCCACAAAACACTCAAACCATTTTCACCAATCAACTCATCATGCTTCATTGAGCTCAAAGCAACCAAGAACCAGGCCTGAGACAAGCCATAACTTCACTTCACCATTTTCACTCCATCTTGCAGTTTCTTTCGAAACTCTCACCACAGCTCACAAACATCAAAACCAACTCCACAAACCTTCTCCACACATCATCTGGACCACAAACAACCCTTCACCATTGCCAGAAACAGCCTGAAACTCCATTGCCATTTTCAACTGAGCTTGAGCAGAAGCTGCTCAAACTCTCCATCCAGCCTACATAAATTTCTCCTGAGCATTCAAGCATCACCAGAGGGTTAAGTGGAGTGGTTTTCATCAAGAGGAGAGGCCAGAAAGTCATCAGGGTGAAAGCTTCGAATCTCAGGTAGCTCAAGAAATATTTTTCCATAAATCGTTTTTCATGTTATAAACTTGTTCTCTATGCTTCACTGAGTATCTTGGTGCTTTTGGTTTTTGAAATGGTGTTGAAATGAGTATTTAATTAGCTTCTGAAACTCTGTGACCTAGAAATTTGTTTTGCTCGATTCATGAATTTGAGGAAGAATAAATTTGTTGTGACTTAGGGTTTTGATTCAGAGGATCATGGGAATCATTTCTGTATGCTTAGGTTTCATTTTTGTTACGTTTTGAGGGAGTTTGGAGATTTTCAGGTGGACTTCCCACCGGAGAAGACGACCGGAGGTCTTCTCCGGCCACCTGAAAATAATTAGGGCATAACCCCTGTAATTAGTGTCATTTGAATTTGGACCGTGGGATGCCTTTGACCAGTTGACTTCGCGCGCATGTGAAGGGCCCAGATGCAGTCATTAGCCCTAAATCTCAATTAATTAATTCGTAATTAAGTTTAGCCCAGTTTGAATGTGAGCCACAGGATCTGGCGCGTAGTCAATGCCCCAAGCCCAGATTGAATCCCAGCCATCCATCCTGCATACTTTCATTTTATTTATTTTAATTTCATTTCTTTTCCATTTAATTTGCACAATTAATTTAAAATAGTAAAAAGTCTTAAAAAATTATGAAACTTTTTCTCTTAAGTTTTATTATTTTTCATGACACAAAAAATATTTTTATTTTATTTTTATCATTAAAAAAGTATTTTTAAATATTTAAAAGATTATTTTTAATTGATTAATGGAAATTAATTAATTAAAAATACTTTTAGGTATTTAAAAATCACCAAAAAATTCATGAAATGTTCTAAGACATTTAGAAACATTGTACAACCTTCAAACCAAATTTCTTTTTTGATCTTGATGCATTTTGAGAATTTTTCATTGAATTAAAATCATTGTTATGCATTAATTTGATCCAAAGTTCAAAAATTCATTTCTGCCTATCTAAGAAGAGTTGGACATTGATTCTTTTTGCATTGTTTTGTGTTTAGCATGTAGTTTCTAGGATTAAATGGTCATGATTTGATTCCTCATTTTCAATTTGTTTGGCATTTCTTTTGTTTAGGAGCCCTAAAAACCCTAATAACTTGTAAAATTCATAACTTGAGATTGGTTAAGAGTTGAGACCTCCCCTTTGGACCTTGGCTTAGTATAGGGTTAGGGTTTCTTTGAGTGGCATTTTCCATTTTTTATCTTAGGGTTTGCTTCTGTTTTTGGTTTTTGTTTGTTGATTGATTCATGAACCCTAATTTGGGCTTCCATTTGCATCCTTCTTGCATTCTCTTGCATAACATGACTTACCATGACATTCAAGCATCCATGTGATTCATTTGACATCTTAAGACATATAGAAAGCATGTGTGATCATTGCATCTTGCATTTGCCATGTTGTATGCCATGTATGTTTCATAACTTTCCATGTCCATTCATGCTTCTAAACTTGCATCACTTGCATCCATGACCTTGTATGAACATCTCCATGCCTTGCCTCATGTTTGTATCACTCCATAGAATCATTGTCATCATCAACATGCTTCTGGTTTTGTTTAGCATCATATCATCTCATCTCATTTTGCATTGCATTGCATTTCTTTCTAACATTTCAGGTGGTAAGTGAATTTGAGAAGTGAATTTGCCTTCACTTCTCATAACTCTTCTTTTCATCTCTCTTGCATCCATTGCTGCATTTTTATATGTGTTTGAGATTGAGCTTGCTCATTCTTGTTCCTCCCACTTTCTTTCTTCAAGTGACTTGACTTCTTGAATGAAGCAAGTCACTTTGCTTCTCTTGATCCTGTTCATCTGCTTCCTGGTGGTTCCATTGGAGTTCCTTCTTGTTAAACCTCACAAACCTTAGGAACAACCAAGCATGACAATGATTAGGATTTTGATTAGTCTCCCCTTTGGTTTTTACCTTTGTGTCTCTTTTGAGTCATCTCTTCTCATCTCATAATCAGGGACTAAACCCTAAAGGCTTTAAGGCTTTGTGATTAAGCTTATGCCTGCATCCTTCTCTTAGGATGGAGTGTATAACTTTAATCCTAAGTGTTAAACCCTTAATGTGTTTAAATCTCTTAATCAATTCACTTAATAATCATCAAGACATCACACTTGTAACTTGGGCCTTGCATTAGGGTTCTAATTCTTCCTTAATTGGTTAAGAAGGACTAACCCTAGTGTTAATGGACAAGTCCCCCTCAAGTTGTCTTACAAACCATAAAAATCATTTCTTCATCATATCATTAAATAAAATCCACTTAATCAAAGGCTTTGTTTTGTCATGAGTTTAATCCCTAATCATGGATTAAGTTGAGGAGCTTTCCTCAGCTTAAACATTCTCATCTATTATCCTTCTATTAGGATGGTGTAATGAGTCTGTTTAATCCCTGATTATGGCTTAACCTCATTACTCAACACTAAACAAAAACACCAAAAATATCTAAATAATCACAAGTAGGTTAATGATCTTAACTCTATATCAAAAGGTGATTAAGTGTGAGAATCTGACTTCACACTTAAGGTATTCTCATTACCCCTAATCAGAGGGAAGATGTGATGAGTTTACTAACCCATTGGTTTAGGCTTAAGCTCATTAACTTATGACAAACTCTCAAAAGCAATAAAAGACTGAAAACACAAAAACAAACAATAATCGTCTCCTCCGGGATTCTTTTCTCATCTCATTCACTCATAACCGAGAACTTGCTTCTTCCGTCTAATGCAAGACAGTTTGCATCTGTGCCAGACAGATCATACACTTGAGCATAGACAAGCAAGCAGTTCACAAGTCAATTCACCTTTCAGTCTCTTTGGGTCGAACTACGGTGTTCTGACTTCCTCATTGCACGAGAGGATACGTAGGCATAACTTAACGGTTATCGAACAAAAGTCTCTGTATATTCCCCCTCCTTCCAGCATCTTTCTCTTAGCCTCATTATCATGAGCAATTCATTCTCATTCTTACACTGGAACTGTATATATCACATTTCACTTCCTTTACACCGACACCTGTACATCCTTTTCCAGCTATTTTATACACAGATTGCACTGACACTACCCCTTTAAAGCACAAATCTTTTAAGCGTGGATCCCGTCGAGTACGACGGACAATCTGGGTGCTAATACCTTCCCAGGTTGTAACCAACCCCCTTTCTCAGTCTCTCTGGTTCGCAACCGTCTTATCCATCTTTTTCTAGGTCTATGCAGCATTGCCTTTCCTCCGGGATAAAAATGCCTAGCTGGCGACTCTATTCATTCTCCAGTGAGTTCACGGCTGTGTGTTCTCATTGTTCCTTTCGCCGACCGTTCGCGTCTGTACCCTATCTGACCTTAGTCTCATTTAGTGGGAGCGACAGATGCCATATCATGTTGTTCTACTAGTTACTATGGAGCCTGTTGCTGAAGGAGATGTTCCTTATACCATCCTTCATCCAGACATGCCCATTGATTTGGAAGAGTTGCAGAAGTCCTGGATTCAGTTGAAGGAGCAAAGGGATACTTTTGAGACTCATTTCAGAGCTAGTCAAGAAAGAATTATGGAGCTGACAAGGCAACTTCACGAGGATCGGAACCTCAACACATACCTCAACCCAAAGAGGAAGCGTCCATGGGAGACTTAAAACCCCATATATTTATCTCTTTGTATTTTATTCTTATTTCCTTTCATTGTAAGCCAAAAGGGGAAAGTTATATTAAACATTTACTAATATTTTTTTTTTGTTTTTCTTTAAACAAATTTAAATCCTACGGTCCTTGAAAACATTGCATATGCATCTACATACCATATCATTGCATCACATGTTTCGTAATAAACAAGTATCTTATCTTCTCCAGGTTTATTTCAGCAGAAATGGCTCTCGAACAAACTGTCAAGGATCTCCAAACTCAGAATGCCCAATTTCAAGAGATGATTCTGAATTTGTCTAGGGGACAAGATGAGCTGAAGGCACTTCTGACCAAGAAAAAGAAAACCAGAAAACCAGTGGGCTTCATCAACCTGGGTAGAAGATTCAGAGGTCCAGTCAAGACAGATGAAGAAGTTGAGAATCTTGGGTCTGAAAATTCTGAGAAAGAAGAAGGCCGTCTCCATGGAACTATCGAAGATTCTGATTATGAGGAGAATTATTATCATGATCATGCTGGTGAAGAGAAGTATAAGATGCTAGAGGACCGAATGAATGCTATAGAACTACAAAAGACTTTTGGGTTTGACTTTGAATATTTGAGCTTGATTTCTAGAGTCTCCATCCCTATAGGTTTCAAAGTTCCTACTTTTGTGGTGTATGATGGTGTGTCGTGTCCAAAGTTGCATCTAAGATCTTATGTCAGGAGAATTCAACCACATACTCCTGATAGGAAGTTATGGATGCATTACTTTCAAGATAGTTTGTCTGGGTCCCAACTGGAGTGGTATTATCAACTGGAGAGTACCAACATTCATAACTAGAATGATCTTGCTGAGGCTTTCTATAAGCAGTACCAATATAACTCCGATTTAGCACCAACTCGCATGCAGTTCCAGAGCATGTCCATGGGTGCTAAAGAAAGCTTCAAGGAGTATGCTCAGAAGTGGAGAGATCTGGCAAGTAGAGTTTAACCTCCTTTGACTGATAGGGAATTGGTTGATATGTTTATGAGTACGTTGACTGGTCCTTTCTATAGTCATATCATTGGAAGCTCATCCTCTGGTTTCACTGAGCTAATAATAACTGGAGAACGTGTGGAGAATGGGATACAAAGTGGAAAGATTCAGATAGTTGCTTCTTCAAGTGCCACCAAGAAGCCTTCTAATGGGAAAAAGGAATCCAATGTTGTGTATGACCAACATGGTCATAATAATCGTAATCAATCTGTGGGACCTGTTTTAATTTCTAATCCTACACCTGCACCACAAGAGCAGCAACAGAATAGTGAGCCCAAGCCTAGGAGGCAATTTACAAAGATCAATATGTCGTTGGCTCAGGCTTTGCAACACATGTTAAAAGGAGAGTTGATTACTTTGAAGGACCCTCCTCAAAACACCAATACTTCCTCTCCTCGTTACAATCCCAATGCAAGGTGTGCATATCATTCTAATAGTCCTGGCCATGATACTAACAATTGTTAGGCATTGAAGAACAAAATTCAGGATATGATCGAGAATGGAGAAATTAAGTTTGACCCTCCTGAAACTCCTAATGTGATTACTGCTCCTATGCCTAAACATGAGAAGACTGTTAATGTTGTTGATGAGGTTTCTTATGTTCGTACTGTGGCTGAAATAACTACTCCTCTATCCATTGTGTCGCTCCCGATAAATGGGAATGGCCCAAATAAAGGTACAGACGCGAACGGTCGGCGAAAAGAACAATGAGAGAACACACAGCAATGAACCCACAGGGAATGAATAGAGTCGCCAGCTAGGCATTTTTATCCCGAAGAAAAGGTAATGCTGCATAGACCTAGAAAGATATGGATAAGACGGTCGCGAACCAGAGAGACTGAGAAAGGGGGTTGGTTACAACCTGGGAAGGTATTAGCACCCAGATTGTCCGCCGTACTCGACGGGATCCACGCTTAAAAGATTTGTGTTTTAAAGGGGTAGTGTCAGTGCAATTTGTGTATAAAGAGCTGGAAAAGGATGTACAAGTGTCAGTGTGAAAGAAATAAAGTGTATAAATGTACAGTGTCAGTGTAGGGGCAGGAGTGAAATGCTCAAGATCATGAGGCTTAAAAGAATGAAACTGAAAGGAGGGGGAATATACAGAGACTTTTGTTCGATAACTGTTAAGTTATGCCTACGTATCCTCTCGTGCAATGAGGAAGTCAGAACACCGTAGTTCGACCCAAAGAGACTGAAAGATAAATTGACTTGTGAACTGCTTACTTGTCTATGCTCAAGTGTATGACCTGTCTGGCTCAGGTGCAAACTGTCTTGCATTAGACGGAAGAAGCGAGTTCTCGTTTATGAATGAAGATGATGAGAAAAGAATCCCGAAGGAGACAATTATTGTTTGTTTTTGAGTTTTCAGTCTTTTATTACTGTTGAAAGTTTGTCATAAGTTAATGAGCTTAAGCCTAAACCAATGGATCTAGCAGACTCATCACATCTTCCCTCTGATTAGGGGTAATGAGAATACCTTAAATGTGAAGTCAGCTTCTCACACTTAATCACCTTTGGTGCAGGATTAAGATCATTAACCTACTTGTGATTATTTAGATGTTTTTGTTGTTTTTGTTTAGTATTAAGTAATGAGGTTAAGCCATAATCAAAGATTAAACAGACTCATTACACCATCCTAATAGAAGGATGATAGATGAGAATGTTTAAGCTGAGGAAGACTCCTCAACTTAATCCATGATTAGGGATTAAACTCATGACAAAACAAGCCTTTGGTTAAGTGGATTTTATTCAATGGTGTGATGATGAAGTGGATTTTATGATTTGTAAGACAACTTGAGGGGGACTTGTCCATTAACACTAGGGTTAGTCCTTCTTAACCAATTAAGGAAGAATTAGAACCCTAATGCAAGGCCCAAGTTACAAGTGATGTCTTGGTGATTATTAAGTGAATTTATTAGAGGATTTAAACACATTAAGGGTTTAACACTTAGGATTAAAGTTATACACTCCATCCTAATAGAAGGATGCAGGCATAAGCTTAATCACAAAGCCTTAAAGCCTTTAGGGTTTAGTCCCTGATTGTGAGGTGAGAAGAGAAGACTCAAAAGAGACACAAAGGTAAAACTAAGAGGGGAGACTAATCAAAACCCTAATCATTGTCATGCTTGGTTGTTCCTATGGTTTGTGAGGTTTACAAGAGAAGTCTTCAATGGAACCACCAGGAAGCAGATGAAAGGATGAGGAGAAGCAAAGTAACTTGCTTCATTTAAGAAGTCAAGTCACTTGAAGAGAGAAAGTAAGAAGAAGAAGAATGAGCAAGCTCAAACTCAAACACATAACAAAATGCAGCAAGGATGCATGAAGGAGATGAAAAGAAAATATGAGAAGTGAAGACAAATCCACTTCTCAAAATTACTTACCACCTGAAAAGTTAGAAAAGAAATGCAATGCAATGCAAAACAAAATGAGATGGCATGATGCAAATCAGAACCAGAAGCATATATGAGATGATAATGATGCTATGAGATGATGCAAACATGAATCATGGTATGGAGATGATCACATGAACAAATGGATGCAAATGGAGCAAGTTAAGAAACATGAACATACATGAAAAGTCATGAAGTGCAAATGGCATACAACATGGAAAATGCAAGATGCAATGATCAAACATGCTTTCAATATGTCTTAAGATGTTAAATGGATCAAATGAATGCACAAAATGCTATGGCAAGTCAAGATATGCAAGAAAATGCAAGATGGATGCATATGGAAGCCCAAATTAGGGTTTATGATCAATGCATCAAACAAAAACCAAAATCAGAAGCAAACATCAAGATAAAAATTGAAAATGCATTCAAAGGATCCCTAATCCTATACTAACTCATTGCCCAAAGGAGAAGTTCCAACTCTTAACCTAGTTCAAGTTATGATTTTCCTAAGTTTCCTAGGGTTTTAGGGTTCCTTAACAAGAAAAATGCCAAACAAATGGAAAATGAGAAATCAAATCATGACCATTTAATCTCACAAACTACATGCTAAATACAATGCAATGCAAAAAGAATCAAGGTCCAACTCTCAATGGTTAGGCAGAAATGATTTTTGGAAGTTTGGATCAAAATAATGCATTAAAATGATTTTAATTCCATGAAAAATTCTCAAAATGCATCAAGACCAAAAAAGAAATTTGGTTTGAGGGTTGGACAATGTTTCTAAATGTTTTTAAAGGTTTCATGAATTTTTTGGTGATTTTTAAATACCTAAAAGCATTTTTAATTAATTAATTCTCATTAATTAATTAAAAATAAAATTTTAAATATTTAAAAATATTTTTAAAATGCAAAAAATAAAAACAAAAATGTTTTTGGTTTCTGAAATTAAATAAAAGTTTGTACAAAAAATTTCAGAATTTTTGAATAAGTTTTGCTATTTTTAATAAATTGTACAAATTAAATGAAATAATATGAAAAATAAAATGAAATTAAAGCTGAAAAAGAAAAGTAATCCAATCTGATGGTCCAGATTCAAACATACACGCGCGCGAATTGACCTGGCGCCATATCCAATGGCTGACATTCAAACTTGGCTAATTAAGTGATTAAACCCTAATCTTGCCCTAATGACTTTCAGATGACCGGAACAGTGGTTCCGGTCATCTTCTCCGGCGAGCCCAAAATGCTAAATCACTCTACACGCAATGAAAATGAAAACTAACTATCCAGAACTCTTTCCCACTCAAACACGAATCAAACCCCTCATTCAAACAACATTTATCATTCCTAAATCAGCCAAATCGAATCAAAATAGTTTTAGGGCAAAAAGTTTCAGAGACTACATACATACTCATTTTTCACTCATTTTCAAAAACAATCACATATTCATGATCAGGGAAGCATGTAGATTTGATTGAGAACTTAAAATCATGCTTCTGGAAAAAAAGTTCATGAAGCTACCTGAGTTTGAAGCTCTTCAGTGTGGAACTTTCTGACCTCTTCCCTTGTGCAAAACTGCTCCTATGACCTCCCTTATGCTTCTGAAAGGCTTGGAACAAATTTATCTGGGCTGGTTTGAGAGTTTACAGAAGTTCTGTTCAAGCTCAGGTGAGGATCGTATTTCTGATTCTTTGAGTTTCAGGCTGCTTTGAAGGTTGGTTTGGGTTCAGTGAAGCATGGTGAGAAGGTTTGTGAAGTTTGTTTATGAGTTTGTGGCTTGAGGAGAGTGTTTCGAAGAGTTTTGCAAAATGGGGTGAAAATGAGAGAGCTGTGTTATGGCTGGTTTCAGGCTTGCTTATGCTTATGTTTGGCTTGCATTTGATTAACATAAACAAATCCCATTGGTTAGATGACATGACATGTGCTTTATTGATTGGTATGGGTGCTTTTGCAAAATGTCAACTTTTGTGTAAGAAGGGCATGGGCAACTTGCTAGCCTAGTACAAGAGGCATGTCCTGTGCAGCATGATGAGGGAAAAGGGCTAGGATGGTTCAGCAAACTAGGCAGCAAGTGGATGAGAAGTTATCATGACTTTTGCAACTTGGCTTGCCTTTGGTTCTTATGAGAGAAACTTGATCCATGGGCCATAAAACATGTGATTCCTTGGGTGAATTCTGAACTTTAGATGTTGTGTGATCATGTTATGTGGATTAGAAGCCCATTTGATGACTTAATTGGCCTTGAGAAGTGAATTTGCAACTTTGCCTCTTTGGTGCATGACTTGAAATTTAGTGATTTTTGCCAACTTTGACAAGCCATAACTTTTGATCAAAAATGAGTTAGGTCATGTTCTTGTACTTTTTGAAAAGGGAAAGATCTATTCTACAACTTTCATGACCAAAGTTTTTCCATTTGAAGCTTTCTTGAATCAAAAAGTAAGGGTTGAAAAAAGTTGCCTAAAATGACATTTCCATTTAAAGTCAAACTTGCCCAAAAAGTCAACTTTTCAAAAGACTTGAAATTCTCCAATTTTGTGAACTTCCAACCTCTCTTATGATCAAATAAAGATCATATACAATCAAAATGATGAAGAACCCCCTTTGGTTGGGTCATTGGGGGCCTCAGATGCCCTGATTTTGCACTGACTTGCTTGAAAAGTCAACTCTTGATCAGATGACTTCCCCATGGAATTTCTTCATGAAAATTGATATGCATACTCCCTATACCATATAGAGACCAATAGAAACAAGAATGACCAAAAAATTTGGAGTTATGGCCTTTGAAGCCAAAACCCTAATTTTAGGTCATCTGGACAGTTAAGCCTAGCTCTGCCTCCACACCATTTCCAGTTCTTGTGATTCTTTGAAATTCTTGACTTTGAGGAGATATAATATGATACTTGAACACACATAGAACCTTTTGAAGTGATTGATGGCCTTTGGAGTGGCTCAAGAAGCCCTTAGATTGCTCAGATCATAAACCCTAGATGCAGATGACTTAGAACCAATGCAGTGGATCAAAAATGTGCTATGATTGAGTTTATGCATATGAAATGATCACAAGACATGATGTGAATGGGTGAGGGCAAATTTGGGGTGTTTACAGCTGCCCCTATTCAAACATGAGTTAGCTGTGCAGGATGTAAGCGACGGCTTATCAGGCAAACAAGATAACTTGTGGTTGAATACCAAAGACAGTCCAAAATTTGCACTCACAGAATGAAGAAGAAAAGGGATATAGATTTTAAAAGAAAATATATATTGTAAAGTGTGGGCGACGGAGGACGACTGTCGAGCAGAGGACGACTGCTGGGTAAAGAGCAATGACGGGGACGGCCGACATGCTAAAAGTGCGGAAAATAAAGCGATGACGGGGACGGCCGACATGCTGGGGATAAAATGTATGATGATGGGGACGGCCATCAAGTTCATAAAGTAGAGTAACCAACGATGGGGACGGCCATCGGGCTAAACCAAAAGGAAAAGGGACCACGACGGGGACAACCATCGGGTTAAAGAATAAATGAAATAAACAGATGATGAGGTACGATCATCAAAGGTGAAGGACGATCACCTAGCAGGGGACGGCTGCTCTGTTGGGTTAAGATGGGGGACGGTCATCTAAGGTGGAGGACGACCACCTGGCAGGGTACGGCTGCCGAAAATATCGCGACATAGGACGAATGCCGGGTAGAAAGGTCAACGATGGGGACGGCCATCGGACGAGCATGATGGAGGACGACCATCAAGAGGTGGAGGACGACCACCTAGCAGGGGACGGCTGCTCTCGAGGTTTATCATGACGTAGGACGAACACCAGATAAACAAAGATCAACAATGGGGACGGCCATTGGATAAAATGATGAAGGATGATCATCAAGAGGTGGAGGACGACCACTTAGCAGGGGACGGCTGCTAAATATCACGACATAGGACGAATGTCGGATAGAAAATCAACGATGGGGACGGCCATCGGATGAGCATGATGGAGGACGACCATCAAGAGGTGGAGGACAACCACCTAGCAGGGTACGGCTGCTCTCAAGGTTTATCATGACACAGGACGAATGTCAGATAAAGAAATTTGTTTTGTTGGTAATCTACTGGGGAATAGTAAACACGGACGAGTGTTTTCATCCAAGAAACAAAAGGTATAAGTGTTTAGATGTTTGTGTATAGATTAAAGATACGGACGAGCATCCTTAAGACTATGATACGGACGAGTATCGGGTAGAAACAAATACTGACACGTGTTCAGAGATGATGATACGGACGAGTATCAACGGGTTAACAGAGAACACGGACGAGTGTTGAATCTGAAGGGACTCTTCTGGGGAATGATAGACACAGACGAGTGTCTAAATTCAAGAAGACAAAAAGTGTTTGACACGGCGTATGGATTAAAGATGCGGACGAGTATCAGGTAGAAACAAACGCTTGACGCATGTTCTGAGATGATGGTACGGACGAGTACCAACCGGTTAACAAAGAACACGGACGAGTGTCGAATCTGTGGGGGATATACATGGTATATACAAGATACGGACGAGTACCTGTATAAGTGTGAGTGGTGTATAGATGAGTGTTTAATCTGCTGGGGAGAGTGACACAGGCGAGTGCCAAAAGGAGAAGAGTATAGTATAAACGAGTATTTGATATACAAAGTGTTTATGTTACTCTTCTGGGGAAAATGACACGGACGGATGTCAAGGAAATGTATATATATGAGTATTTGTGAGTGCAAAGAGGATGTCTTTGGCTTTCTGTTGGGGGTATGACACAGACGGGTGTCAAAAGTATCTGTAATACGAGTGGTACTGTTTGCACAGAGTGTTCAGGCGACTTTACTGGGGAGTATTGACACGGACGGGTGCCAAAGAGAGTATATGCTGATGTTTGTGAATGCAAGGCAACTGTGTTTGCTGGGGAATCTCCGCCGGGGATTTTGGGGGGAGTTTTCTGTATGGTGATGGATTGTCGATATTCACAAGTGTTTGATTCAGAACATGGCTTATGATTATGCAATATGTTTGATTTTTGCCGTAATGCTCCGTATTAGACGGAATGCTACGCTTTGTGGGTGAATATGATGCGAATGCCATGATTATGCGAGGATACCGATCCGGGACTCGGATCCCGCTGCTGTGAAGATTTCTGGTTGAGCTGTTTGAAATGGACATCCCAGCTGGGGATGAGATCATTGGTAGATCTGACAAGATGTAGCTGCTTGGGGAAATAGGTCAATGATAGACTTATCCTTGTAAATGAGAGACCCAGCTGGGGTTTGTAGAAGCTTTCGTCACTCTGTTGTGATCCCTTCATGCGTTGCTCTTCTGGATAGAGGCTGAAACTCTGTGGGGAGATGGTTCCCTAACTGTTGTACTTGGCTGAGGCGGAAGAACGATTGGCACCTCGGCTGGGGAATAGTAACAAGTGGCAACTCAGCTGGGGAGAAAACATTTCGGGTGCTGAGATTGAGTGTTGATTTTCCAGCTTGCTGGGATAAAGCTTACATGCCCCCTGTTGAGCTTTGGATACCTGCAATTCTGAAAAGATAAAGAAACGCACAAGTAATCCCGAGGTATCCTTTACTGGATTCCGTCATAGGAGTTAGACACTTCTGAGAGTAAGTATATTTCCTGCAAGCACGTGTCTTTATTATTATTATTTTTTTTTGAAGATAAGCATCTGTATTCATGCAATCAAACCTTTGGAGACATCATACATTTTGCAAATGAAAATAAAAAAGGACGAGACGAAACGTGACTGAAAATCTGATTTTATTAATTCAAGTGCCCTGAATTGGCAAGGTACAGTCAGAGAACACATCTCCTAAAATGAGGAGATTGTTACAAATTGAGAAACAAAATGTGTTGGCAATGTTGACGACGCTTTAAGGAGCTTCCTCTTTTGCTATGACTCGTATGACATTCGACGTCCTTCTTATCTTGCTTTCTGAAGAAGGCTGATTCTGAAAGAAACTTGATCCTTTCGAAGCTTACCAAGTTGTAAGAGATACAGACGAATTCAGAATGCAGTTGTTCGCTTATTCCCTTATTTTGCATGGATCGCCCTTTCGGGTTTTCAATCCATCGGGATACCCATTTTTTCCTGAGTTGTCCAATGCGGCTTTTCAACTCAGCGGGTGTACATTTTTTTTGTTTATTTTCCCTTATTTTTGCCCGAGTCTTTTATTCTGTTTTTGACTCGCCGGGACGCCCTATTTTTGCCTGGACTTACTGTAAACACCCAAAATTTTCCCTCACCCATTCACCATGGCTTGTGATCATTTCATATGCATGAACACAATCATATCATCTCATATCACATTTTTGATTCACTGCATAGTTTCTAAGTCATCTGCATCTAGGGTTTGTGACCTGAGCAATCCAAGAGCTTCTTGAGCCACTCCAAAGGAAGCCAATCACTTCAAGGTGGTCCATGTGTGTTCTTATATCATATTACATCCTATCAAAGTCAAGATTGCAAAAGAATCACAAGGACTGAGGTTGGCATGGAAGCAGAGCCAGGCTAGACTGCACAGTTGACCTAAAATTAGGGTTTTGGTTTCAAAGGCCATAACTCCAATTTTTTTGGTCATTCTTGTTTCCATTGGTCTCTATATGGTATAGGGAGTATGCATATCAATTTTCATGAAGAAATTCCATGGGGAAGTCATCTGATCAAGGGTTGACTTTCTGGACAAGTCAGTGCAAAATCAGGGCATCTGAGGCCCCCAATGACCCAACCAATGGGTGATCTTCATCATTTTGAGTGTATATGATCTTTATTTGATCATGGAAGAAGGTTTAAGTTCACAAAAATCAAGAATTTGGAGTTTTTGCAAATGTTGACTTTTTGGGCATAGTTGACTTTTCAAGAATGCTTCATTTTAGGTCATTTTTCAAGCCTTGATTCTTGATCCAAAAAAGCTTCAAATGGAAAAACTTTGGTCATGAAAGTTGTAGAATACATTTTTACCTTTTCAAAAAGTACAAGAACATGATCAAATTCTTCTTGGATCAAAAGTTATGGTGTGACAAAGTTGGCAAAAATCATTGATTTTCAAGACATGCTTCAAATGTGAATTTTGCAAAATCATGAGCCAAGGATTTTTGTAACCTCTAGTTGACATCCAACCATGACACAAGCATTCTATGTGACATAAAAATCAGAATTGAATCAAGAATGCTCATGTTTCATGGCTTGTGGAATGAGAAAGTCACATGTGAACCAAGGTTGCACCAACTTGCAAAACCACTCATCACACTTCCTACCACTTGCAACCTTGGATGCTGAGCTTTGCTAGCCCTTCCCCTCACCCTTGCTGCGCCAGCCCATGCTTTGTACTAGCCTAGAACCAAGCCATACCTCTCTTACACAAAAAGTGGACTTTGAGCAAAAGCAAACTTACCAATCAATGTAGGCCATGTCAAATCATCTGACCTATAGGATTAAAATATACTATCCAAATGCTGGCCATAACACTCAAGAAGCAAGGCTGAAACAACACACAACATCACATACTCAAAACACACCCCATTTGCATTTTGTTTCGAATCTCTCTGCCCAGCTCACAAACATTCAAACCATTTCCATAGATCAAATCACCATGCTTCACTGACCCCAAACCAACAAGAACACAAGCCTGAATCAAGCCACAACATCACTTCACCATTTTCACCTCAAGCTGCATTTTCATTCGAATCTCTCTCCACAGCTCACAAACATCCAAACAAACTCCATAAACCTTCTCTACTCATCATCTGGACCACAAACAACCCTTCACCCTTGCCAGAAACAGTCTGAATCACCATTGCCATGTTCAACTGAGCTTGAGCAGAAGTTACTCAAACTCTTCACCCAGCCAATATAAATTTCTCCTGAGCATTCAAGCATCATCAAGAGGTCATAAGGAGTGGATTTCACCAAGAGAGGAGGTCTGAAAGTTGCTGGAGTGAAAGCTTCGAATCTCAGGTAGCTCAAGAAATATTTTTCCAGAAATCATTTTTTATGTTCTAAAGTTGTTCTCTATGCTCCTCTGATCATGTATATGCTTTCAGTTTTGAAAATGGTGGAGAGATGAGAGTTTAATCGTGTTCTGAAAGTTTTGCCCTAGAAACTATTTTGATTCGATTCTCACTGATTATGAATGATAAATGATGTTTGAGTGAGGGGTTTGAGTCGTTTTAGGGTGGGGATGATTTCTGGATAGTTAGTTTTCATTTTCATAGCTTGTAGAATGATTTAGCATTTGAGCTCGCCGGAGAAGATGACCGGAACCACTGTTCCGGTCATCTGAAAGTCATTAGGGCAAAACTAGGGCTTAATCAGTGTAATTAACAAGTTTGAATTCTGGCCCTTGGATATGGCGCCAGGTCAATTCGCGCGCAGGCATGTTTGAATCTGGACCCTTTGATTTGCATACTTTTCATTAATTCAGTTTAAATTCATTTTTATTTTCATTTTATTCATTTGTTTTGCATATTTAATTTAAAATAGCAAAAATGTCTTAAAAATTATGAAACTTTTTCTCATGAGTTTTAATAATTTTTATGACACAAAAATATTTTTTATTTTATTTTTATCATTAAAAAAGGATTTTTTAAATATTTAAAAGATTATTTTTAATTGATTAATGGAAATTAATTTATTAAAAATACTTTTAAGTATCTAAAAATCACCAAAAAATTCATGAAATGTTCTAAGACATTTAGAAACATTGTCCAACCTTCAAACCAAATTTCTTTTTTGATCTTGATGCATTTTGAGAATTTTCCTTTGAATTAAAATCATTTTTGTGCATTATTTTGATCCAAGGTTCAAAAAAATCATTTCTGCCTCTTCATGAAGAGTTGGACATTGATTCTTCTTGCATTGCATTGTGTTTAGCATGTAGTTTGTGAGATAAAAAGGCCATGATTTGATATTTCAATTTCAATTTGTTTGGCATTTCTTTTGTTTAGGAACCCTAAAAACCCTAATGACTTGTAAAAATTCATATCTTGAGATTGGTTAAGAGTTGAGACCTCCCCTTTGGACATTGGTTTAGTATGGGATTAGGGTTACTTTGTGTGGCATTTTCAATTTTTTATCTTAGGGTTTGCTTCTGTTTTTGGTTTTTGTTTGATGTTTGGTTCATAAACCCTAATTTGGGCTTCCATATGCATCCATCTTGCATTCTCTTGCATAACATGACTTGCCATGACATTTCAAGCATCCATTTGATTCATTGAACATCATAAGACATATGGAAAGCATGTTTGATCATTGCATCATGTATTTGCCATGTTGTATGCCATGTGCACTTCATAACTTTTCATGTATGTCCATGCTTCCTAACTTGCTTCATTTGCATTCATAAACTTGTATGATCATTTCCATGTGCTGCCTCATGTTCATAGCATCTCATAGCACCATTAGCATCATGTATATGCTTCTGGTTTTGTTTCTCATCATGTCACCTCATCCCATTTTGCATTACATTGCATTTCTTTTCTAACATTTCTGGTGGTAAGTGAATTTGAGAAGTGAATTTGCCTTCACTTCTCATAACTTTTCTTTTCATCTCTCTTGCATCCATTGCTGCATTTTTGTTTGTGTTTGAGTTTGAGCTTGCTCATTCTTCTTCTTCCCACTTTCTTTCTTCAAGTGACTTGACTTCTTGAATGAAGCAAGTCATTTTGCTTCTCTTGATCCTGTTCATCTGCTTCCTGGTGGCCTTTGAAGATCTCTTTCTTTCTTAAGCCTCACAAACCCTAGGAATGACCAAGCATGACAACGATTAGGGTTTTGATTAGTCTCCCCTCTTAGTTTTACCTTTGTGTCTCTCTTTGAGTCCTCTCTTCTCACCTCATAATCAGGGACTAAACCCTAAAGGCTTTAAGGCTTTGTGATTAAGCTTATGCCTGCATCCTTCTATTAGGATGGAGTGTATAACTTTAATCCTAAGTGTTAAACCCTTAATGTGTTTAAATCTCTTAATCAATTCACATAATAATCATCAAGACATCACACTTGTAACTTGGGCCTTGCATTAGGGTTCTAATTCTTCCTTAATTGGTCAAGAAGGACTAACCCTAGTGTTAATGGACAAGTCCCCCTCAAGTTGTCTTACAAATCATAAAATTCACTTCATCATCATATCATTAAATAAAATCCACTTAATCAAAGGCTTGTTTTGTCATGAGTTTAATCCCTAATCATGGATTAAGTTGAGGAGCTTTCCTCAGCTTAAACATTCTCATCTATTATCCTTCTATTAGGATGGTGTAATGAGTCTGTTTAATCTTTGATTATGGCTTAACCTCATTACTCAACACTAAACAAAAAATCCAAAAACATCTAATTAATCACAAGTAGGTTAATGATCTTAATCCTGCACCAAAGGTGATTAAGTGTGAGAATCTGACTTCACACTTAAGGTAATTCTCATTACCCCTAATCAGAGGGAAGATGTGATGAGTTTACTAACCCATTGGTTTAGGTTTAAGCTCATTAACTTATGACAAAAATTCAAAAGCAATAAAAGACTGAAAACTCAAAAACAAACAATAATCGTCTCCTTCGGGATTCTTTTCTCATCACCTTCACTCACAAACGAGAACTTGTTTCTTCCGTCTAATGCAAGACAGTTAGCACCTGAGCCAGACAGGTCATACACTTGAGCATTGACAAGCAAGCAGTTCACAAGTCAATTCATCTTTCAGTCTCTTTGGGTCGAACTACGGTGTTCTGACTTCCTCATTGCACGAGAGGATACGTAGGCATAACTTAACAGTTATCGAACAAAAGTCTCTGTATATTCCCCCTCTTTCCAGCTTTATTCTTTTAGCCTCATGATCATGAGCATTCTCATTCTTGCACTGACACTTCATATATCACACTTCACACTTCTTTTACACTGACACCTGTACATCCCTTTCCAGCTATTTCACACACAAATTGCACTGACACTACCCCTTTAAAACACAAATCTTTTAAGCGTGGATCTCGTCGAGTACGACGGACAATCTGGGTGCTAATACCTTCCCAGGTTGTAACCAACCCCCTTTCTCAGTCTCTCTGGTTCGCGACCGTCTTATCCATCTTTTTCTAGGCCTATGCAGCATTGCCTTTCCTCCGGGATAAAAATGCCTAGCTGGCGACTCTATTCATCTCCAGTGAGTTCACGGCTGTGTGTTCTCATTGTCCCTTTCGCCGACCGTTCGCGTCTGCACCTTTATTTGGGCCAGTCTCATCTTTTGGGAGCGACAGCTTGGCGACTCTGCTGGGGACCCTTATACTGCAACCAGGGCTTCTGGTTCTTTTTGTTGGTTCCTCCTAGCGCTTGATTGATTTATGTTTACTGGGGTGTTATGTGCTACTTGTGTTTGTATACTTGTTTTTACTGCTTTATGTACAGCTGCTTTATTGCTTTCTTTATTGCTTTTGTATATATCATACTGTCATACTGCTGGCTGGATCTGGTTTTTTTGTTTTGGTGGGTGGGTGATACATTGAGAGTTAAGGTCCTATACCTGGGACCTGAGTGACACCTAGGCTAGAGTGAATCATATTCTTTCCCATTCCATTTCGGTCTGGTGCGGGAATATGAAACACGGTTCAGACATAGGTTTCTTCTTGAGAACTCTGTGTTGCAGATTTCCTGCAATGCTAGGGCTATCTGGGAAGCCTGCTAAGTCTGGATGACCTTTTAGTATTAACCTTCAGAAACTGAGGTGAATTAGAGGAGGAACTTTTATGGTTATTGTAAACGCTGTACCTCCGGGTTAGAAGTGTTTACACTTCTCATAACTGATCCAAGTCTGAGGATCCTTGTTTTAGAGCACCACCTGTGAGGGGGATGGGCTGTTTACAGGTTTGCAGGTACCTTGACCTCAGAATACCCTGTTACTTTGTTTGATTAAGAATACTCCATGTTGGAACAGTTCTTGTGATTCTAAACCTTGGATTTGTGGCTCTTTATTTGAGTCCCCCACCTTGGTTACTGGACTTATAGACCTCCATCTGGAATTCTTGAACACACTTGGGCCTATATCAGAGCATTTTTGATCAGATCCGACTCAGTCACAAACCCTTGCATATCATTTGCATACATAATCATTGCATCATATTGACATTTGTTTATTTGTGTTTCAGGGTATCCATCTTCATTTGGTTTTTGGTTTTGACCCCATCTTCAGTATTGACCTATCTTCATCAGTACTTACTTCAGCTATCCACTCCAGTTACTTGCACCAGCCAGCCAGTGGCCCATTTTCAGCATTATCATCAGCACTTGTCTCTACTCATCTCCAACATCATGGCACCTAAAAAGAGCAACATCACCTACCACTTCTTCCAGCCAGAGCTATCTGACATCAGGAGGATTCAGACCCTGGTCACTCCAGATCACATACCATTGTTCAGGGAACACTATGGAGATATACTTGACATGGTTATGGATCTGGACCCTTCACAGAGGAGCCTGATCCACACTTGCATTCAGTTTTATGATCCCCCATTGAGATGTTTCACTTTTCAGGACTTTCAGCTGGGCCCCTTATTGGAAGAGTACTCATCATTAGTTGGTATACCTATCAGGGTTGGAATCCCTTTCAACCCTGAGATGGTCTTTCCTGGTAATGGAGAAGTAGCAAAGGCTTTACACCTGAAACCTATTCTGATTGAGCAGCATATGACTTCTAAAACTGGAATCCCTGGTCTGCATCTGGATTTTTTGATTTCTCAAGCCACCTTGAAAGCCTCTTTGGGAGAGTGGAAAGCAGTCTGTGCTTTACTGGCCTTGAGCATATATGGGATCATACTATTTGCAGATGAGCCTCGATTCATTAGCAAGAATGCAATCCACCTTTTCATCCTGAAGAACCCAGTGCCCACTTTATTGGGGGATCTCTACTATTCAGTGCATCAGAGAAATGAAAAGCAAAGGGGAAGATTAGTGAGGTGCTGTGCCCCTTTGTTCCATACTTGGCTTCTCAGGCATTTGCCCAGGACAGATGCATTCCTGAACCCTCATCAGCAGAAAAACTGGGCTGGAAGACTTACTACTCTAACTTCAGCTGACATAAGGTGGTGCACTCAAAGCACAAAAGGCAGAGATATCATCACCAGCTGTGGGCATTTTCCCAATGTGCCACTAATAGGAGTTAAGGGCAGTATCAATTACAATCCTCTGCTGTTCAAAAGGCAACTGGGCTATGCACTGGTCCACATTCCTAAGGCCCAGGACTTGGTTGAGACTCTTTATTGTGAAAACAAGCCTAATCTGGCTATTGTTAGGCAGGCAGCCTGGGCCTGGGATAATGTTCAAACCAAGGGAGTGACCATTCTGGGGAAGTGTAATAATGTGGCATCAGCACAATACTATGATTGGTCCCATGCCAGGGCTCAATTCTCTGGGATGCCCTTTACTATTGAAGATATGCCTGGACCTTCATCAGCACCACCTCCAGCAACTGTCAGTTTAGAGGAGTTTGAAAAGTTGAAAGAAAGAAATGAGAAGTTGGCTCAAGCTTTGCAGAAGACACTCTATGAGAGAAGTGATGGTAGACTGGATATTGAAAGGTTGGAGAAGTTGAAAGTAGAGCATCTGGCTAAGATTGAGAGGTCTGAGGACTACATTAAGAAGTCTAGGGCTGGAGAACAAATTCTGAAGAATGCTTGCAAGGAAGCTCAGTTCCAGAAAACAAGGACAGACTTGTACTTAAAGGAGAGTCAGGCTAGGTGGGTCAGGATCACCGAGGCTCGTACTTTGGAGGACAAGAGGGTCCAAGACAAGATAGAGCAGATGGAAGCTAGTGCAAGAGAACAGCAAGAAGCCCTGGCAGCAGCCCAGAGGGAGATATCAGAGCTGAAGATCAGAGCAGGAGTGAAGAGGTCCAAGGACCAAAGTCAACACAAGAAGCTAACTGCAGCTGTTGCTACCAGGAATCTCCTTATCAGGAATCTTACGGAGCATCCGGATGATCCTGTGACTGAAGCACTTCTCAAGGAAGTTCAGGAGGATGAGTTTGGCCTTGGAGTTTGACTTTTGCTTGTTGTTGTTTTCATCTTATGTACTTTTGTTTTTATGTTGTATTTTGACCCCTCCGAGGGCTTGTATTGTAAAAAGAAACAAACTATGTATCATTTGCTTTGATAATATATGTATTAGTTTGTTTTATCTTTTTCTTCAAAGCAACATCAACAGCAGCATCTTCAAGGGTCTGGAAGGGTCAAAACTGAATGCCAAGCCAGGATACCTTGAGAACAAATAAGCATATTGCATTGCATACTAACCTTTTGTTTGTTTTGTAGGTTTGATTTGTTGTCATTGCTAACTCTGTTGTGGTTTCAGGAACTATTGCTCGGCGTAGGGTATTTCCACTCAACCGTCCGCATAGATATCCAACCCGAAACAACCTTCCGGGCATTCAAATGGATCAGGTACAGCAAGACCTTGCTGAGGTTAGAAATCAACTGGCCAATGAAAGATTGGAAATGAGAACACAGATGACACAGTTCATGGAAGTGATGAACAACATGGCTCAGAGCCAGGAAAGATTGAGAGCCATGGTGGAAAGGCAGAATCAAGAAGAGCCCCATGTAGGGACTGCTGGCACAAGCAACAACGAGAGGGTCCAACCTCATGTCAATCCCCCTGTATTTGGACCCCACCTCCATCCAGAAATCAATATTCCTGCACATGTTCAAGGCACTGCCACTGCAGCCAGGGTACTACAAGAGGATCCTCAGGAGGATCAATTTACAGTAATGGGTGCTGGAGAGGAAGCTTATGATAGGAGGCTGGATGAGATAGCTGAGAAATTGAGGTCCCTAGAATCCCAAAATTCTTTGGGCTTCGACGTCATGGATATGGGCTTGGTAGACGGGGTCAGGATCCCCCATAAGTTTAAGCCACCATGCTTTGAGAGGTATAATGGGACTTCATGCCCCCGGACTCATTTACAATCATTTCTGGGAAGGCTGAAGGCCTATACTATGGATGAGAAGCTGTGGATGTTCTATTTTGAGGACAGCTTGACTGGAGCTTCGAGGGAATGGTATTCCCATTTGACAAGGGCAACTATTAGATGCTGGAAGGACCTGGCAGAGGCCTTCATCAGACAGTATCAGTATAATCTGGATATGGCACCCAACAGGACCCTCCTAATGGGAATGTCACAGTCGTCAAGGGAGAGTTTCCGAGAATATGCTCAGAGATGGAGGCAATTGGCTGCTGCTGTTCAGCCACCTATGTCTGAAAGGGAAATGGCAGATATGTTCATGAACACCCTTCAGGGGACTTATATTGATAGGCTAGCTGCCTTCTCATCTACCAGCTTTGCAGATGTAGTCATAGCCGGGGAGAGAATTGAAAGTCTATTGAAAATGGGGAAGATCTCAGACAATGGTGCCAGCTCGTCCAGTAGTACAAGGAAGCCTTTTGCAGGCCCAAGAAGAACTGGCGAGACCAATGCCATCCACACCAACAGGGGCAGGCCCCAATATGTCCATAGATCTGTGGCAGCAGTCACAATTCCCGCTCCAGCTCATCCTCAACCAGTCTATCAACCTCCGCAACAAAACTATCAGCAACCACCTCAGTATCAACAACAAAATCAGTATCCTCCAAGAAACTACAACAACACCAACAACAACAACCAACAGAGGCCATTTCAGCAAAGGCCATCTCAAGCTAACAGGGTGATTGACCCAATCCCCATGCCATATGCAACACTGCTGCCACAACTCCTGAAACTCAACCTGGTTGAGCTAAGGACATTGGCACCTCCGGATCCCAATAGTCTACCCAGAAACTACGATTCCAACGCCAGATGTGCCTTTCATTCAAATGCACCTGGTCATAGTACGGAAAAGTGCAGAGCCTTGCACATGAAGATACAGGATTTGGTAGACTCCAAGGCTTTGAACTTTGCACCACCACCCAATGTCAACAAAAACCCTATGCCAAACCACGGGGGTCCCAGAATTAACGCTATTGAGGAAGACAGGCCGTCTTATTTAATAACCAGTGTGGATCAGATCCGGACGCCGTTGGTGGAAATCAAAGCTCAACTCCGCGAATGCCAAATATTCCCAGGGTGTGAGCTAGGGTGTGCTTACTGCAATATTTCATTAAATGGGTGTGATGATCTGAGGAATGGCATTGATAACCTTATTCAGAGTGGCCTACTCCAGATTACAACGTCTTTTCCTACAAATCCAGCAATCTCATCAGCAACGGTTTCAGAACCTCCTACAACTGCAGCAACCATTGTTCCTGGCAATTCTTCGGCTTCATCAACAAGTATTTCCTCTATCATCTCAACTGATCAGTTATCAACAATTTTTCCTGCTACAACTTCAGCTTCACTCCATTTTGAATCTCCTACAACAACAACGCCAGTCCTTCCAACAATACCTCCTACAACATCAGCAACAAATCATGAAGATGTCTCAACTGTCACCATATTTTATGATCCTGAAAACAACTCTGCCTACAATTCAGAAGGTGCTGCTCCCATCAGGGCACCAGTCACAATCTATTACGATCCACAAACTATCACAGTTCCTTCAGCAGCTGCCATTAGTCCAGTCACTGTCACGGTGCCTGGACCAGTACCTTATGAAAGTAGTAGGGCCATCCCTTGGCACTACGGCTCTGACTAATACTGCGAAGGACAAAGAATCACTCTTGAATCATCAACACCTGCACCACAAGTAGACAATGTGGGAGGAGGCGGAGGCTTCACTCGAAGCGGACGTCTCTTTGCTTCACAAATTCAAAGACCCACTGCCGAAGCAGAAGCTGCTGCCAAGGCAAAAGGAAAGAGCCCGGTGTAGGAAGACCCAGCTGTTAAGGAAGCTGTGAAGACACCATTTGATCAAGAAGTTGATGAGTTTATGAGGATCATCAAAAAGAGTGATTACAAAATTGTGGATCAGCTTCACCAGACGCCATCCAAGATCTCTATACTATCATTGCTAATGTGCTCCGAGGCCCATCGGAATGCACTACTCAAAGTCTTGCACGCAGCTTACGTGCCTGAAGAGATCACTGTCAATCAGTTGGAAACCGTGGTTGGAAATGTTACTGCTAGCAATGGGCTAGGGTTCACCAATACTGACTTGACAACGGAAGGCCGCAACCATAACAAGGCCTTGCACATCACCATGGAATGTAAAGGTGCAGTCCTTTCCCATGTGCTGGTAGACACAGGATCATCCCTGAATGTCTTACCAAAGAAGGCCTTGGTGAAGCTAGAATATGACGGATTGGAATTGAAACCCAGCAACCTGGTGGTAAGAGCCTTTGACGGTTCTAAAAGATCGGTTCTGGGAGAGATTGAGTTGCCTGTAACAATTGGCCCATAAACCTTTAAAACTATCTTCTACGTGATGGACATTCAGCCTGCCTACAGCTGTTTGTTGGGTAGACCATGGATTCATGCCGCTGGCGCAATAACGTCTACCCTTCACCAGAAGTTAAAATTTGAGTGGGAAGGCCAAGTGGTTACTATCTGTGGGGAGGAGGACATATTTGTTAGCCATCTGGCTACTTATAAGTATATTGAGATGGACGGGGAGATCCATGAGACGATGAGTCAGGGTTTCGAAGCCTTGAATGTGAATGAAGCATCTGCTGTGCCCGGGGTCTCCATGTCATCTTACCAACAAGCCCGAAAGGTTGTTGAGGAAGGGACTGCCCAAGGCTGGGGCAAGGTCTTGTCTGTAGAGAAGAAGAAAGACAAATCTGGGTTGGGTTACAGACCAACTCAGCAAATTCAAGCAGAGGCTGCGGAGAAGCCTGGTTTTGTCAGTGGGGGGATGCTAACCCCTGATGCCATCAACAACTTGGAAGACGAGCTGGAAGAGGAGCGCAATCTGGAGAATTGGATTCGTCCAAAAATCCCGGGGAGCAGTATCTCGAACTGGTCTTCCCAGGAAATTATAAGGGTTACTCATGCAGAGTAATTATTATTTCCTGTATTTTTATAGCATGCATCAAAGTCTTGCATCTTGCCCAAGATGACAAGACTCATTTTGTAATCGGGCCATCTGTACTTTTTGTGCAACAAGATTAATCAATGAAATATCAGACATCTTTTTGCAAATGAGTCTTTTTCTTTTCCGCTCACTGTTTTTTCCATTTTTCTTTTTGTACAAAAAAAAAATGGCGATGTTTTCAAAATGACAACTTTATTTCACTTTTCTAAAGCAAGATTAAAATCAAATCACTAAAATAAACAAACTGAACCCTTGCAGAAAGTGCCTTCCAGACAGCACCGACAACAGCACGGCTATGACTTCGTATGACTTTGACAATCCGATCAATCAAGCTGATGAAGGGGTTGAAGAAGAGTATGAGCTTCCTGAAGAGCTAGCCAGGTTATTGAGACAAGAGGAACGGATTATCACTCCTCATCAGGAGGAGGTCGAGACGATTAATCTTGGTACAGACGAAGACGTGAAAGAGGTTAAAATCGGGGCCTGCCTACAAGACTCAGTGAAGAGACAACTGATTGATCTGCTTCAAGAATATGTGGATGTGTTTGCTTGGTCCTATCAGGATATGCCAGGGTTGGATACCGACATTGTTATGCACAAGCTGCCTTTAAGAGAGGAATGCCCACCAGTTAAACAGAAACTGCGCCGAACTCGCCCAGACATGGCTATGAAGATCAAGGAAGAGGTACAAAAGCAGTGGGACGCCGGGTTCCTTGCTGTAACTAGTTACCCGCCGTGGGTTGCTAACATAGTACCTGTGCCCAAGAAGGACGGCAAAGTAAGAATGTGTGTTGATTACCGGGACCTGAACAGAGCTAGCCCAAAAGATGACTTCCCACTACCTCACATTGACGTATTGGTGGATAACACGGCTCAGTTCTCGGTATTCTCCTTCATGGACGGATTTTCAGGATATAATCAGATCAAGATGTCACCTGAAGACATGGAGAAGACAACCTTCATTACACCTTGGGGCACATTCTGCTACAAAGTAATGCCATTCGGTCTGAAGAATGCTGGTGCAACATATCAACGGGCTATGGTGACATTATTCCACGATATGATCCACAAAGAAATCGAATGTTATGTGGATGATATGATTGCCAAGTCCCTTACAGAAGAAGATCACTTGGTAAATCTGCTGAAGTTGTTCAAACGTCTGAGAAAGTATCAACTGAAGCTGAACCCCAACAAATGCACATTCGGGGTGAGATCTGGTAAGCTGCTGGGTTTTATTGTAAGCGAGAAAGGGATTGAGGTTGACCCTGATAAAGTCAAAGCTATTCAAGAGATGCCTGCACCGAGGACAGAGAAAGAAGTTCGAGGGTTCTTAGGTCGATTGAACTACATTTCAAGGTTCATATCTCACCTTACAGCAACCTGTGAACCTTGTTCAAATTATTGAGAAAAGAACAGACGGTCAGGTGGAATGAAGACTGCCAGAAGGCTTTTGACAAGATCAAGGAGTACCTACAAGAACCTCCAATCCTTATGCCTCCAGTTGAAGGAAGACCTCTGATAATGTACTTGACAGTATTAGAAGAGTCAATGGGTTGTGTGCTGGGCCAGCATGACGAGTCTGGTCGAAAAGAGTATGCAATATACTACCTAAGCAAAACGTTTACCGACTGTGAACAGCGTTATTCACTGCTCGAGAAAACTTGCTGTGCTTTAGCGTGGGCTGCTCGCCGACTGAGACAGTATATGTTGACCCACACTACCTTATTGATCTCAAAGATGGACCCAGTCAAGTACATATTTGAGAAGCCAGCGCTTACCGGACGGGTTGCAAGATGGCAAATGATCCTCACAGAATACGACATCCAATACACATCTCAGAAAGCCATCAAGGGCAGTGTATTATCTGAATATCTTGCTGAGCAACCCATTGACGACTACCAGCCTATGAGATTTGACTTCCCTGATGAAGACATCATGTTCATTAAAGCGAAAGATCATGAAGAGCCTATTCACACTGAAGGGCCTGACCCGGAGGAAGAATGGACTATGATGTTTGATGGGGCTGTTAATATGAACGGTCGTGGTGTTGGTGCAGTACTCATTACACCTAAGGGAGTTCACATGCCTTTCTCGGCAAAACTCACCTTCAACTGCACTAACAACGAAGCTGAATACGAAGCTTGTATTATGGGTCTTGAGGAAGCCATTGACCTCAGGATCAAGACATTGACTGTATTCGGGGATTCAGCTTTGGTAGTTAATCAGACCAACGGCAAATGGTACACACACCAAGATCATCTGTTGCCTTACAGGGATTATACAAGAAGGTTATTGACTTTCTTCACAACAGTCAAGCTTGAGTATATCCCTCGGGACGAGAATCAGTTTGCAGATGCTCTTGCTACCATTTCGTCCATGATCAAAGTTCAAGCTGCCAACTTTGTACCTCAGATTTCGGTGTCCAGACTTGACAGGCCAGCGTATGTATTTGCAGCAGACATTGTCAAAGATGATAAGCCTTGGTTCCATGACATTAAATGCTTCTTGGAAGATCAAACATACCCACCTGGGGCATCTTCCAATGATAAGAAGACCTTGAGAAGGCTAGCTGGTAGTTTCTTCCTGAACACTGATGGATCTTTATACAAGAGGAACTTTGATATGGTACTCCTCAGATGCGTTGATAAAACTGAAGCGGACTTGTTGATGCATGAAGTGCATGAAGGATCATTTGGTACCCATGCTGGAGGGCATGCCATGGCTAAGAAGTTGCTAAGATCAGGCTATTACTGGATCACGATGGATGCAGACTGTTGTGCCTATGCCAGAAAATGCCATAAATGTCAGATCTATGCGGATAAGGTGCATGTGCCTCCCAATCCTTTGAATGTGATGTCTTCACCCTGGCCCTTTGCTATGTGGGGCATTGATATGATTGGCAAGATTGAACCAACTGCTTCAAATGGTCATAGATTCATCCTGGTCGCCATTGATTACTTCACTAAGTGGGTCGAAGCAACTTCGTATGCAAACGTCACAAGACAAGTGGTAGCCAGATTTTTGAAAAGAGATATCATCTGTCGATATGGAGTTCCCGAGCGAATCATTACTGATAATGGTTCTAATCTAAACAACAAAATGATGGCAGAACTGTGCCAGGACTTCAAGATTCAACACCACAACTCTTCTCCTTACAGGCCAAAGATGAACGGCGCTATTGAGGCAGCTAATAAGAATATCAAGAAGATTGTGCAGAAGATGGTAGTCACCTACAGAGACTGGCATGAAATGCTACCATTTGCCTTGCATGGGTATCGCACGTCAATCAGGACATCCACCGGGGCAACACCGTATCAACTTGTGTATGGTATGGAAGCAGTCCTACCAGTTGAAGTTGAATTACCCTCTCTACGGGTATTAATGGATGTCAAGCTGAACGAAGCAGAATGGGTCAGGTCCCGATACGAACAACTGAGTCTGGTCGAAGAGAAAAGATTGGCTGCAATCTGCCATGGGCAGTTATATCAGAGAAGAATGAAGAAAGCCTTCGATCAGAAAGTCAGGCACCGAGAGTACCAAGTAGGAGATCTTGTGCTGAAAAGAATCCTCCCTCCTCATACAGACCACAGGGGCAAATGGACTCCGAATTATGAAGGACCATTCGTGGTAAAGAAAGTTTTCTCCGGTGGAGCACTGATGCTCAGTACCATGGATGGTGAAGATTTCCCGTCCCCTGTGAATTCAGATGCAGTTAAAAAATACTTCGCATAAAAATGACCCGCTGGACATAAAAACAGAATGTAAGTCCAGGCAAAAATAGGGCATCCCGGCGAGTCAAAAACAGAATAAAAGACTCGGGCAAAAATAAGGGAAATAAACAAAAAAAAAATGTACACCCGCTGAGTTGAAAAGCCACATTGGACAACTCAGGCAAAAATGGGTATCCCGATGGATTGAAAACCCGAAAGGGCGATCCATGCAAAACAAGGGAATAAGCGAACAACTGCACTCTGAATTCGTCTGTATCACCTACAACTTGGTAAGCTTCGAAAGGACCAAGCTTTAATCAGAATCAACCTCCTTCAGAAAGCAAGACGAGAAGAATGTCAAAAGTCATACGAGTCATAGCGGGAGGGGAAGCTCCTTTGAAAGCGTCGTCAACATCGCCAGCACTTTGTTTTTCAATTTGTAACAATCTCCTCATTTCAGGAGATATGTTTCCTTGACTGTATCTTGCCAATTCAGGGCACATGAATTAATAAAATCAGATTTTTTCAGTCATGTTTCGTCTTGTACGAATTTATTTGCAAAGGATGTCTGATGTCTCTAAAAAACTAATTGCATAAATACAGATGTTTATTATTCAAAAATAAAGCTACATGCTTGCAGGAAATACGCTTACTCTCAGAAGTATCTAATTCCTAGGACGGAATCCAGTAAAGGATACCTCGGGATTATTTGTGCGTTTCTCTATCTTTGCAGGATCGCAGGTATCCAAAACGCAACTTGGGGCATGTAGGTTTCATCCCAGCAAGCTGGCAAAATAACACTCAGTCTTAGCACCCAAGGTGCTCCCTCCCAGCTGAATTGCCTCTCATTGCTCTCCCCAGCCATTTGCCACTTGTCAATTTCCCCAGCCGTAGTGCCAGTCATTCCTCCTCAGCAGAATACAAAAGCCAGGGAGTCATCTCCCCACAGAATCCTCAGCCTCTATTCAGGAGAGCAACACATGAAAGAAATCACAACAGAGTGATAAAGCTTCTACAAACCCCAGCTGGGTCCTATATTACAAGGATATGTCAATCAGTGACCTATATCCCCAAGCAAGATACATCTTATCAAGATCTCCCAATGATCTCATCCCCAGCTGGGATGTTCACTTCAAACAGAGATCTTCACGGCAACGGGATCCGAATCCCGGATCTGTACCTTTTGCATAATCATAGCATTCGCGTCATACTTTCCCCGCAGAGCGTAGCATTCCGTCTAATACGGAGCATTACGGCAAAAATCAAACATATAGCATAATCATAAGCCGTGTTTCGAATCAACACTTGTGAATAATAACCATTCATCAGAATGCAAAATCCCCACCAGGTTCCCCAGCAAAACAGTTGCCTCACAGTTCACATTCACCAATATACATTCCTTCTGACACCCGTCCGTGTCATTTTTCCCAGTAAAGTCGCCTGAACACCCTTTACAAACAAGATCACTCATATCACAGATACTCTTTGTGACACTCGCCCGTGTCATATCCTCAGCAGAAAACCAAGACATTCTCCTTGCACTCACAGATATTCTTATATATACACAAATCCTTGACACCCGTCCGTGTCATATCCCCAGCGTGGTCGCTTACACTTTTACAACCCACACACTTACTTATACTATATTCTTCCCCTTTTGACACTCGTCCGTGTCACCCCCCCAGCAGATAAACACTCATCTATATATACTCACACTCTTACAGATACTCGTCCGTATCTCATATACACCATTCATATCCCCACAGATTCGACACTAGTCCGTGTTCTTTGTTAACCAGTTGGTACTCGTCCGTACCATCATCTCAGAATATGCGTCAGGTGTTTGTTTCTACATGATACTCGTCCGTATCATAGTCTTAAGGACATTCGTCCGTATCTTTAAATCCATACACCGCGTCAAACACTTTTGTCTTCTTGAATATAGATACTCGTCTGTGTCTACTATTCCCCAGAAAAGTCCTTTCAGATTCGACACTCGTCCGTGTTCTCTGTTAACCAGTTGGTACCCATCCGTACCATCATCTTAGAACATGCGTCAGGCGTTTGTTTCTACCTGATACTCGTCCGTATCATAGTATTAAGGATGCTCGTCCGCATCTTTAATCTATACACGAACACCTAAACACTTATACTTTCTTTCCTTGGTTGTAAACACTCGTCCGTGTTTACCATTTCCCCAGTAGATCGCCAACAAAGCATTTATTTTCTCCGGACACTCGTCCTGTGTCATGATGAACCCTGAGAGCAGCCGTACCCTGCTAAGTGGTCGTCCTCCACTTCTTGATGGCCGTCCTCCATCATGCTCATCCGATGGCCGTCCCCATCGTTGATTTTAGCAGCCGTCCCCTGCTAGGTGGTCGTCCTCCACCTTTTGATGATCGTCCTTCATCAGTTTATCCAATGGCCGTCCCCATTGTTGATTTTGGTTATCTGACATTCGTCCTATGTCATGACAAACCTCGAGAGCAGCCTTCCCCTGCTAGGTGGTCGTCCTCCACCTCTTGATGGTCGTCCTCCATCATGCTCGTCCGATGGCCGTCCCCATCGTTGACCCTTTATCCGGCATTCGTCCTATGTCGCGATACCTTTTGGCAGCCGTACCCTGCCGGGTGGTCGTCCTCCACCTTAGATGACCGTCCCTCATCCTACCCCAACAGAGCAGCCGTCCCCTGCTAGGTGATCGTCCTTCACCTTTGATGGCCGTACCCCATCATCTGTTTATTTCATTTATTCTTTAACCCGATGGCCGTCCCCGTCGTTGGTCCCTTTTCTTTTTTAGCCCGATGGCCGTCCCCATCATCGGTTACCTTTACTTTATGAACTTGATGGCCGTCCCCGTCACGTTTCATCAATTCCCAGAGAATCTTACAGCTTTATCTTGGTGGCCGTCCCCATCATAACATCTTTTTACCAGCTAGTCGGCCGTCCCCCGTCTCAGCTTTACCTTTTATCCCCAGCATGTCGGCCGTCCCCGTCATTGCTTTATTTTCCGCACTTTTTCCAGCATGTCGGCCGTCCCCGTCATTGCCTTTTACCCAGCAGTCGTCCTCTGCTCGACGGTCGTCCTCCGTCGCCCACACTTTACAATATACTTTATTTTCTTTTACAATCTATATCCCTTTTCTTCTTCATTCTGTGAGTGCAAATTTTGGACTGTCTTCGGTATTCAACCACAAGTTATCTTGTTTGCCTGTTAAGCTGTCGCTTACAACCTGCACAGCTAACTCATGTTTGAATAGGGGCAGCTGTAAACACCCCAAATTTTCCCTCACCCATTCACCATGGCTTGTGATCATTTCATATGCATGAACACAATCATATCATCTCATATCACATTTTTGATTCACTGCATAGTTTCTAAGTCATCTGCATCTAGGGTTTGTGACCTGAGCAATCCAAGAGCTTCTTGAGCCACTCCAAAGGCATCCAATCACTTCAAGGTGGTCCATGTGTGTTCTTATATCATATTACATCCTATCAAAGTCAAGATTGCAAAAGAATCACAAGGACTGAGGTTGGCATGGAAGCAGAGCCAGGCTAGACTGCACAGTTGACCTAAAATTAGGGTTTTGGTTTCAAAGGCCATAACTCCAATTTTTTTGGTCATTCTTGTTTCCATTGGTCTCTATATGGTATAGGGAGTATGCATATCAATTTTCATGAAGAAATTCCATGGGGAAGTCATCTGATCAAGGGTTGACTTTCTGGACAAGTCAGTGCAAAATCAGGGCATCTGAGGCCCCCAATGACCCAACCAATGGGTGATCTTCATCATTTTGAGTGTATATGATCTTTATTTGATCATGGAAGAAGGTTGAAGTTCACAAAAATCAAGAATTTGGAGTTTTTGCAAATGTTGACTTTTTGGGCATAGTTGACTTTTCAAGAATGCTTCATTTTAGGTCATTTTTCAAGCCTTGATTCTTGATCCAAAAAAGCTTCAAATGGAAAAACTTTGGTCATGAAAGTTGTAGAATACATTTTTCCCTTTTCAAAAAGTACAAGAACATGATCAAATTCTTCTTGGATCAAAAGTTATGGTGTGACAAAGTTGGCAAAAATCATTGATTTTCAAGACATGCTTCAAATGTGAATTTTGCAAAATCATGAGCCAAGGCTTTTTGTAACCTCTAGTTGACATCCAACCATGACACAAGCATTCTATGTGACATAAAAATCAGAATTGAATCAAGAATGCTCATGTTTCATGGCTTGTGGAATGAGAAAGTCACATGTGAACCAAGGTTGCACCAACTTGCAAAACCACTCATCACACTTCCTACCACTTGCAACCTTGGATGCTGAGCTTTGCTAGCCCTTCCCCTCACCCTTGCTGCGCCAGCCCATGCTTTGTACTAGCCTAGAACCAAGCCATACCTCTCTTACACAAAAAGTGGACTTTGAGCAAAAGCAAACTTACCAATCAATGTAGGCCATGTCAAATCATCTGACCTATAGGATTAAAATATACTATCCAAATGCTGGCCATAACACTCAAGAAGCAAGGCTGAAACAACACACAACATCACATACTCAAAACACACCCCATTTGCATTTTGTTTCGAATCTCTCTGCCCAGCTCACAAACATTCAAACCATTTCCATAGATCAAATCACCATGCTTCACTGACCCCAAACCAACAAGAACACAAGCCTGAATCAAGCCACAACATCACTTCACCATTTTCACCTCAAGCTGCAGTTTCATTCGAATCTCTCTCCACAGCTCACAAACATCCAAACAAACTCCATAAACCTTCTCTACTCATCATCTGGACCACAAACAACCCTTCACCCTTGCCAGAAACAGTCTGAATCACCATTGCCATGTTCAACTGAGCTTGAGCAGAAGTTACTCAAACTCTTCATCTAGCCAATATAAATTTCTCCTGAGCATTCAAGCATCATCAAGAGGTCATAAGGAGTGGATTTCACCAAGAGAGGAGGTCTGAAAGTTGCTGGAGTGAAAGCTTCGAATCTCAGGTAGCTCAAGAAATATTTTTCCAGAAATCATTTTTTATGTTCTAAAGTTGTTCTCTATGCTCCTCTGATCATGTATATGCTTTCAGTTTTGAAAATGGTGGAGAGATGAGAGTTTAATCGTGTTCTGAAAGTTTTGCCCTAGAAACTATTTTGATTCGATTCTCACTGATTATGAATGATAAATGATGTTTGAGTGAGGGGTTTGAGTCGTTTTAGGGTGGGGATGATTTCTGGATAGTTAGTTTTCATTTTCATAGCTTGTAGAATGATTTAGCATTTGAGCTCGCCGGAGAAGATGACCGGAACCACTGTTCCGGTCATCTGAAAGTCATTAGGGCAAAACTAGGGCTTAATCAGTGTAATTAACAAGTTTGAATTCTGGCCCTTGGATATGGCGCCAGGTCAATTCGCGCGCAGGCATGTTTGAATCTGGACCCTTTGATTTGCATACTTTTCATTAATTCAGTTTAAATTCATTTTTATTTTCATTTTATTCATTTGTTTTGCATATTTAATTTAAAATAGCAAAAATGTCTTAAAAATTATGAAACTTTTTCTCATGAGTTTTAATAATTTTTATGACACAAAAATATTTTTTATTTTATTTTTATCATTAAAAAAGTATTTTTAAATATTTAAAAGATTATTTTTAATTGATTAATGGAAATTAATTTATTAAAAATACTTTTAAGTATCTAAAAATCACCAAAAAATTCATGAAATGTTCTAAGACATTTAGAAACATTGTCCAACCTTCAAACCAAATTTCTTTTTTGATCTTGATGCATTTTGAGAATTTTCCTTTGAATTAAAATCATTTTTGTGCATTATTTTGATCCAAGGTTCAAAAAAATCATTTCTGCCTCTTCATGAAGAGTTGGACATTGATTCTTCTTGCATTGCATTGTGTTTAGCATGTAGTTTGTGAGATAAAAAGGCCATGATTTGATCTTTCAATTTCAATTTGTTTGGAATTTCTTTTGTTTAGGAACCCTAAAAACCCTAATGACTTGTAAAAATTCATATCTTGAGATTGGTTAAGAGTTGAGACCTCCCCTTTGGACATTGGTTTAGTATGGGATTAGGGTTACTTTGTGTGGCATTTTCAATTTTTTATCTTAGGGTTTGCTTCTGTTTTTGGTTTTTGTTTGATGTTTGGTTCATAAACCCTAATTTGGGCTTCCATATGCATCCATCTTGCATTCTCTTGCATAACATGACTTGCCATGACATTTCAAGCATCCATTTGATTCATTGAACATCATAAGACATATGGAAAGCATGTTTGATCATTGCATCATGTATTTGCCATGTTGTATGCCATGTGCACTTCATAACTTTTCATGTATGTCCATGCTTCCTAACTTGCTTCATTTGCATTCATAAACTTGTATGATCATTTCCATGTGCTGCCTCATGTTCATAGCATCTCATAGCACCATTAGCATCATGTATATGCTTCTGGTTTTGTTTCTCATCATGTCACCTCATCCCATTTTGCATTACATTGCATTTCTTTTCTAACATTTCAGGTGGTAAGTGAATTTGAGAAGTGAATTTGCCTTCACTTCTCATAACTTTTCTTTTCATCTCTCTTGCATCCATTGCTGCATTTTTGTTTGTGTTTGAGTTTGAGCTTGCTCATTCTTCTTCTTCCCACTTTCTTTCTTCAAGTGACTTGACTTCTTGAATGAAGCAAGTCATTTTGCTTCTCTTGATCCTGTTCATCTGCTTCCTGGTGGCCTTTGAAGATCTCTTTCTTTCTTAAGCCTCACAAACCCTAGGAATGACCAAGCATGACAACGATTAGGGTTTTGATTAGTCTCCCCTCTTAGTTTTACCTTTGTGTCTCTCTTTGAGTCCTCTCTTCTCACCTCATAATCAGGGACTAAACCCTAAAGGCTTTAAGGCTTTGTGATTAAGCTTATGCCTGCATCCTTCTATTAGGATGGAGTGTATAACTTTAATCCTAAGTGTTAAACCCTTAATGTGTTTAAATCTCTTAATCAATTCACATAATAATCATCAAGACATCACACTTGTAACTTGGGCCTTGCATTAGGGTTCTAATTCTTCCTTAATTGGTCAAGAAGGACTAACCCTAGTGTTAATGGACAAGTCCCCCTCAAGTTGTCTTACAAATCATAAAATTCACTTCATCATCATATCATTAAATAAAATCCACTTAATCAAAGGCTTGTTTTGTCATGAGTTTAATCCCTAATCATGGATTAAGTTGAGGAGCTTTCCTCAGCTTAAACATTCTCATCTATTATCCTTCTATTAGGATGGTGTAATGAGTCTGTTTAATCTTTGATTATGGCTTAACCTCATTACTCAACACTAAACAAAAACTCCAAAAACATCTAATTAATCACAAGTAGGTTAATGATCTTAATCCTGCACCAAAGGTGATTAAGTGTGAGAATCTGACTTCACACTTAAGGTAATTCTCATTACCCCTAATCAGAGGGAAGATGTGATGAGTTTACTAACCCATTGGTTTAGGTTTAAGCTCATTAACTTATGACAAAAATTCAAAAGCAATAAAAGACTGAAAACTCAAAAACAAACAATAATCGTCTCCTTCGGGATTCTTTTCTCATCACCTTCACTCACAAACGAGAACTTGTTTCTTCCGTCTAATGCAAGACAGTTAGCACCTGAGCCAGACAGGTCATACACTTGAGCATTGACAAGCAAGCAGTTCACAAGTCAATTCATCTTTCAGTCTCTTTGGGTCGAACTACGGTGTTCTGACTTCCTCATTGCACGAGAGGATACGTAGGCATAACTTAACAGTTATCGAACAAAAGTATCTGTATATTCCCCCTCTTTCCAGCTTTATTCTTTTAGCCTCATGATCATGAGCATTCTCATTCTTGCACTGACACTTCATATATCACACTTCACACTTCTTTTACACTGACACCTGTACATCCCTTTCCAGCTATTTCACACACAAATTGCACTGACACTACCCCTTTAAAACACAAATCTTTTAAGCGTGGATCCCGTCGAGTACGACGGACAATCTGGGTGCTAATACCTTCCCAGGTTGTAACCAACCCCCTTTCTCAGTCTCTCTGGTTCGCGACCGTCTTATCCATCTTTTTCTAGGCCTATGCAGCATTGCCTTTCCTCCGGGATAAAAATGCCTAGCTGGCGACTCTATTCATCTCCAGTGAGTTTACGGCTGTGTGTTCTCATTGTCCCTTTCGCCGACCGTTCGCGTCTGCACCTTTATTTGGGCCAGTCTCATCTTTTGGGAGCGACACTTACATTCTGTTTTTATGTCCAGCGGGTCATTTTATGCGAAGTATTTTTTAACTGCATCTGAATTCACAGGGGACGGGAAGTCTTCACCATCCATAGTGCTGAGCATCAGTGCTCCACCAGAGAAAACTTTCTTTACTACGAATGGTCCTTCGTAGTTCGGAGTCCATTTGCCCCTGTGGTCTGTATGAGGAGGGAGGATTCTTTTCAGCACAAGATCTCCTACTTGGTACTCTCGGTGCCTGACTTTCTGATCGAAGGCTTTCTTCATTCTCTTCTGATATAACTGCCCATGACAGATTGCAGCCAATCTTTTCTCTTCAATCAGACTCAGTTGTTCGTATCGGGCCCGAACCCATTCTGCTTCACTCAGTTTAACATCTATCAGTACCCGTAGAGAGGGTAATTCAACTTCAACCGGTAGGACTGCTTCCATACCATACACAAGTTGATACGGTGTTGCCCCAGTGGATGTCCTGATTGACGTGCGGTACCCATGCAAGGCAAATGGTAGCATTTCATGCCAGTCTTTATAGGTGACCACCATCTTCTGCACAATCTTCTTGATATTCTTATTTGCTGCCTCAACAGCGCCATTCATCTTTGGCATGTAAGGAGAAGAATTGTGATGTTGGATCTTGAAGTCCCGGCACAGTTCAGCCATCATTTTGTTGTTCAAGTTGGAACCATTATCAGTAATGATTCGCTCGGGCACTCCATACCGACAAATGATATCTCTCTTCAAGAATCGGGCTACCACTTGCCTGGTGACATTTGCATACGAAGCTGCCTCAACCCACTTTGTAAAATAGTCAATGGCAACCAAAATGAATCTGTGGCCATTCGAAGCAGTTGGCTCAATCTTGCCAATCATGTCAATGCCCCACATAGCAAAGGGCCAAGGTGAAGACATCACATTCAAAGGATTGGGAGGCACATGCACTTTATCCGCATAAATCTGGCATTTATGTCATTTTCTGGCGTAGGCACAACAGTCAGCATCCATTGTGATCCAGTAATAGCCTGATCTTAGCAGCTTTTTAGCCATGGCATGCCCTCCAGCATGGGTACCAAAGGATCCTTCGTGCACTTCATGCATTAACAAATCTGCTTCTGTCCTGTCGACGCATCTGAGGAGTACCATATCAAAGTTTCTCTTGTACAGGGAACCATCAGTGTTCAAGAAGAAACTACCAGCTAGCCTTCTTAATGTCTTCTTATCATTGGAAGATGCCCCAGGTGGGTATGTTTGATCCTCCAAGAAGCACTTAATGTCATGGAACCAAGGCTTATCATCTTTGACAATATCTGCTGCGAACACATATGCTGGTCTGTCAAGTCTGGCACTGAGATTTGCGGTACAAAGTTGGCAGCTTGAACTTTGATCATAGATGAAATGGTAGCCAGAGCATCTGCAAACTGATTCTCGTCTCGAGGGATATACTCAAGCTTGACCGTTGTAAAGAAAGTCAATAACCTCCTTGTATAATCCCTGTAAGGTATCAGATGATCCTGGTGTGTGTACCATTTGCCGTTGGTTTGATTAACTACCAGAGCTGAATCTCCGAATACAGTTAAAGTCTTGATCCTGAGGTCAATGGCTTCCTCAAGACCCATAATGCAAGCTTCGTATTCAGCTTCGTTGTTAGTGCAGTTGAAAGCGAGTTTTGCCGAGAAAGGCATGTGAACTCCCTTAGGCGTAATGAGTACTGCACCAACACCACGACCATTCATATTAACAGCCCCATCAAACATCATAGTCCATTCTTCTTCCGGGTCAGGCCCTTCAGTGTGAACAGGCTCTTCATGATCTTTTGCTTTTATGAACATGATGTCTTCATCAGGGAAGTCAAATCTCATAGGCTGGTAATCATCAATAGGTTGCTCAGCAAGATATTCAGACAATACACTGCCTTTGATGGCTTTTTGAGAAGTGTACTGGATGTCATATTCTGTGAGGATCATTTGCCATCTTGCAACCCGTCCGGTAAGTGCTGGCTTCTCAAATATGTATTTGACTGGGTCCATCTTTGAAATCAGCAAGGTAGTGTGGGTTAACATATACTGTCTCAGTCGGCGAGCAGCCCACGCTAAAGCACAACAAGTTTTCTCGAGCAGTGAATAACGTTGTTCACAGTCGGTAAACTTTTTGCTTAGGTAGTATATTGCATACTCTTTTCGACCAGACTCGTCATGCTGGCCCATCACACACCCCATTGACTCTTCTAATACTGTCAAATACATTATCAGAGGTCTTCCTTCAACTGGAGGCATGAGGATTGGAGGTTCTTGCAAGTATTCCTTGATTTTGTCAAAAGCCTTCTGGCAGTCTTCGTTCCACCTGACCGTTTGCTCTTTTCTCAGCAGCTTGAACAAGGGCTCACAGGTTGCGGTAAGGTGAGATATGAACCTTGAAATGTAATTCAATCGACCTAAGATCCCTCGAACTTCTTTTTCTGTCTTCGGTGCAGGCATTTCTTGAATGGCTTTGACTTTATCAGGGTCAACTTCAATCCCTTTTTCGCTTACAATAAATCCCAGCAGCTTACCCGATCGCACCCCGAATGTGCACTTGTTGGGGTTCAACTTCAGTTGGTACTTCCTCAGACGCTTGAACAGCTTTAGCAGATTTACCAGGTGGTTTTCTTCAGTGAGGGACTTGGCAATCATGTCATCCACATAACATTCGATTTCTTTATGGATTATATCGTGGAATAATGTCACCATAGCCCGTTGATACGTTGCGCCAGCATTCTTCAGTCCGAATGGCATCACCTTGTAACAGAACGTGCCCCAGGGTGTGATGAAGGTTGTCTTCTCCATGTCTTCAGGTGACATTTTGATCTGATTGTATCCTGAAAATCCGTCCATGAAGGAGAATACCGAGAACTGAGCCGTATTATCCACCAATACATCAATGTGAGGTAATGGGAAATCATCTTTTGGGCTAGCTCTGTTCAGATCCCGGTAGTCAACACACATCCTTACTTTGCCGTCTTTCTTAGGCACAAGCACAATATTAGAAACCCACGGTGGATAGCTAGTTACAACAAGGAACCCGGCGTCCCACTGCTTTTGTACCTCTTCTTTGATTTTCATTGCCATGTCTGGGCGAGTACGGCGTAGCTTCTGTTTAACCGGTGGGCATTCTTCTCTTAAAGGCAGCTTGTGCACAACAATGTCGGTATCCAACCCTGGCATATCCTGGTAAGACCAAGCAAACACGTCTACATACTCTTGAAGTAGGTCAATCAGTTGTCTCTTTACTGAGTCTTGTAAGCAGGCCCCGATTTTAACTTCTTTCACGTCTTCATCTGGACCAAGATTGATCGTTTCCACCTCCTCCTGATGAGGAGTGATAACCTTTTCCTCCTGTCTCAACAACCTGGCTAGCTCTTCGGGAAGCTCGTAATCTTCTTCAACCCCTTCATCAGCTTGATTGATTGGATTGTCAAAGTCATACGAAGTCATAGCCGTGTTGTTGTCGGTGCAGTCTGGAAGGCACTCTCTGCAAGGGTTCAGTTTGTTCATTTTAGTGATTTGATTTTAATCTTGTTTAGAAAAGTGAAATAAAGTTGTCATTTTGAAAACATTGCCATTTATTTTTTGTACAAAAAGAAAAAATGAAAAAAACAGTGAGCGGAAAAGAAAAAGACTCATTTGCAAAAGATGTCTGATATTTCATTGATTAATCTTGTTGCACAAAAATTACAGATGACCCGATTACAAAATGAGTCTTGTCATCTTGGGCAAGATGCAAGACTTTGATGCATGCTATAAAAGTACAGGAAATAATAATTACTCTGCATGAGTAACTCTTATAATTTCCTGGGAAGACCAGTTTGAGATACTGCTCCCCGGGATCTTTGGACGGATCCAACTCTCCAGGTTGCGGTCGCTTTCATCCTCGTCTTCCAAATTGTTGACAGCATCGGGGGTGAGCATCCCCCCACTAACAAAGTTGGGCTCTTTAGCAGCCTCTGCTTGATCTTGTTGAGTTGGTTTGTAACCCAACCCAAATCTATCCTCTTTCTTCTCCACAAGCAAATACTTGCCCCAGCCTTGGGCAGTCCCTTCTTCAACAACCTTCCGGGCTTGTTGGTATGACGTCATTGAGGTTCCAGGTACAATAGATGTTTCATTTATGTTTAAGGCCTCAAACCCTTGACTCATCGTTTCGTGGATCTCCCCATCCATCTCAATATATTTGTAGGTAGCTAGATGGCTAACAAAAATATCTTCCTCTCCACAAATAGTAACGACTTGGCCCTCCCACTCGAATTTTAACTTCTGGTGAAGGGTAGACGTAACTGCGCCGGCGGCATGAATCCATGGTCTACCCAACAAACAGCTGTAGGCAGGCTGAATGTCCATCACGTAGAAGGTCATTTTGAAAGTTTGTGGGCCAATCGTTATAGGCAACTCAATTTCCCCCAGAACTGATCTCTTAGAACCGTCGAAGGCTCTTACTACCAAGTTACTGGGACGTAATGCCAATCCGTCATACTCTAGCTTCACAAGGGCTTTTTTAGGTAAGACATTGAGGGATGATCCTGTGTCTACCAGCACATGGGAAAGAACTGCACCTTTACATTCCATGGTAATGTGCAAAGCCTTGTTATGATTGCGGCCTTCCGTAGTCAAATCAGTGTTGGTGAACCCTAGTCCATGACTAGCATTAACATTTCCAACCACAGCTTCTAACTGATTGACGGTGATCTCTTCTGGCACATAAGCTGCGTGCAAGACTTTTAGTAGTGCGTTCCGATGAGCCTCGGAGCACATAAGCAATGATAGAATAGAGATCTTGGAAGGCGTCTGGTGAAGCTGGTCCACTATCCTGTAATCACTTTTCTTGATGATTCTCATGAATTCATCAACTTCTTGATCAAAGGGTGTTTTTAAAGCTTCTTTAACAATCGGCTCTTCTTGCACCAAGATTTTCCCTTTTGCCTTAGCAGCAGCTTCTGCTTCGGCAGTGGGTCTTTGAATTTGTGGAGCAAAGAGACGTCCGCTTCGAGTGAAGCCTCCGCCTCCTCCCACATTATCTATTTGTGGTGCAGGGGTTGATGATTCAAGGGTGATTTTCTGTCCTTCGCAGTATAGATCGGAGCCGTAATGCCAAGGGATGGCATTACTGCTTTCATAAGGTACTGGCCCAGGCACTGTGATAGTGACTGGACTGATGGCAGCTGCAGAAGGGACCATGATAGTCTGTGGATCATAGTATATTGTGACCGGTGCTCTGATGGGAGTGGCATTTTATGAGTTGTAGGCAGAATCATTTTCAAGATCATAATAAATTGTGACCGTTGAGACATTTGCTGCTGAAGTTGTAGGAGACATTGTTGGAAGGATGGGTGTTGTTGTTGTAGGAGATTCTGAATGAAGGGGTGCTGAAGTTGTAGAAGGGAGGTTTGTTGATATCTGGTCAGCTGAAGTGACAGATGATGCATTTGTTGATGAGATTGAAAATTTGTTTGGAACAACGGTTGTTGTATTTGTAGAAGACTCGGGGATTGTTGTTAAGGAGATTGCTGGATTGGTAGGAATTGATGTTGTGATTTGAAGCAGGCCACTCTGGATGAGACCATCTATGCCATCCCTCAAGTTATCACAACCGTTCACTGAAATGTTGCAATAAGCACACCCTAGCTCACATCCCGGGAACATTTGACATTCGAGGAGTTGAGCTTTAATCTCTACCAACGGTGTCCGAATCTGACCCACACTGGTTATCAAGTAAGACGGCTTGTCTTCTTCAATAGCATTGATTCTGGGACCTCCGTGGTTTGGCATAGGGTTCTTGTTAACATTTGGTGGTGGTGCGAAGTTTAGAGCCTTAGAGTCCACCAGGTCTTGTACCTTCATGTGCAAAGCTCTGCACTTTTCTGTACTATGGCCAGGTGCATTTGAATGGAAAGCACATCTGGTGTTGGAGTCGTAATTTCTGGGTAGACTGGTGGGATCTGGAGGTGCCAACGTCCTTAGCTCAACCAGGTTGAGTTTCAGGAGCTGTGGCAGTAATGTGGCATATGGCATAGGGATCGGATCGATCACCCTATTGGCCTGAGAAGGTCTCTGTTGGAACGGTCTTTGCTGATTGTTGTTGTTGGTGTTGTTGTAGTTTCTCTGAGGAGGATACCGAGTCTGTTGCTGATAATTTTGTTGCTGTGGTTGATAAACTGGTTGTGGATGAATTGGAGCGGGAATGGTGACTGCTGCCACAGACCTATGAACATATTGGGGTCTGCCCCTGTTGGTATGGATAGCATTGGTCTCACCAGTTTTTCTTGGGCCTGCAAAAGGTTTCCTTGTGTTGCTGGATGAGCTGGCACCGTTGTCAAAAATTTTGCCCATTTTTAACAGGCTCTCAATTCTTTCTCCAGCTATAACAACATCTGCGAAGCTGGTAGAAGAAAAGGCAGCTAGCCTGTCAATGTATGTTCCTTGGAGGGTGTTCATAAACATATCTGCCATCTCCCTCTCTGACATAGGTGGATGGACAGCAGCAGCAAGCTGTCTCCACCTTTGGGCGTACTCTCGGAAGCTTTCCCTGGATGAATGTGACATTCCCATCAGGAGGGTCCTGTTGGGTGCCATATCTAAATTATACTGATATTGTCTGATAAAGGCCTCAGCCAGGTCCTTCCAACACCTGATGGGTGCTCTAGTCAGATGAGAGTACCATTCCCTCGAAGCTCCCGTTAATCTATCCTCAAAATAAAACATCCATAGCTTCTCGTCCATGGTGTATGCCTTCAACCTCCCCAGAAAGGATTGCAAGTGGGTCCGTGGGCAGGAAGTCCCGTTGTACTTTTCAAAACAAGGAGGCTTAAACTTATGGGGAATCCTGACCCCGTCCACTAAGCCCATGTCCATAACATCAAAACCCAAAGAGTTTTGAGACTCCAAGGATCTTAATTTTTCAGCAATTTCATCCAGCCTTCTGTCATAGGCTTCCTCCCCAGCTCCCATCACTGTGAACTGATCTTCCTGGGGGTCTTCTTGCAGTACCCTGCCTGCATTGGCAGTCCCTTGCACATTAGCAGGAATGTTGATCTCTGGATGAAGGCGGGGTCCAAATACAGGAGGGTTGACATGAGGCTGAACCCTCTCGTTGTTGCTTGTCCCTGCAGTCCCTAGATGGGGGTCTTCTTGATTCTGCCTCTCTACCATTGCTCTTAATCTCTCTTGGCTCTGAGCCATATTGTTCATCACCTCCATAAATTGTGTCATCTGATTCCTCATTTCCAATCTTTCATTGGCCATTTGGTTCCTGACCTCTGTAAGGTCCTGCTGCATCTGGTCCATCTGTATACCCGGAAGGTTGTTACGGGTTGGATATCTGTGTGGACGGTTGAGTGGGAACACCCGACGTCGAGCAATAGTTCCTGAGATCACAACAGAGTTAGTAACAAAAACAAAACAAAACCTAGAAAACAAACAAAGGTTAGCATGCAATGCAATATGCTTATTTGTTTCCAAGGTATTCGGCTTGGCACTTGGTTTTGACCCTTCCAGACCCTTGAAGCTGCTGTTGATGTTGCTTGAAAGAAACTCAGATGGAACAAACTGATACATATATTACAAAAAGAAAATGATACATAATTTGTTTTTTTACAATACATGCCCTCTGAGGGGTCAAAATACAACATAAGAAAATGAAAGTACATGAAATGGAAGCAACAACAAGCAAAAGTCAGACACCAAGACCAAACTCATCCTCCTGAACTTCCTTGAGAAGTGCTTCAGTCACAGGATCAGCTGAACGCTCTGTGATATTCCTGATAAGGAGATTCCTGGTAGTTACAGCTGTAGTTAACTTCTTGTGTTGGCTCTGGTCCTTTGACTTCTTCACTCCAGCTCTGATCTTCAACTCTGAGATCTCCCTCTGGGCTGCTGCCAGGGCTACCTGTTGCTCTTTTGCACTAGCTTCCAGCTGCTCAATCTTGTCCTGAGTCCTCTTATCTTCCAGGGTACGAGCTTCGGTGATCCTGACCCACCTAGCTTGACTCTCCTTCAGATACAAATCAGTCCTGGCCTTCTGGAACTGGGCTTCCTTGCAGGCATTCTTCAAGATCTGCTCTCCAGCCCTAGACTTCTTGATATAATCCTCTGACTTCTCAATTCTGGCTAGATGCTCCACTTTCAGCTTCTCTAACCTCTCAATATCCAACCTACCATCACTCCTCTCCCAGAGGGTCTTTTGTAGAGCCTGAGTTAGCTTCTCATTTCTTTCTTTCAATTTCTCAAACTCCTCCAAATTGACAGTGACAGGAGGTGGTGCTGAAGATGGCCCATGCATATCCTCCATGGTGAAGGGCATCCCAGAAAATTGAGCCCTGGCATGGGACCACTCATAGTACTGTGCTGATGCCACATTGTTGCACTTCCCCAGAATGGTTACTCCTTTAGTGTGAACATTGTCCCAGGCCCAGGCTGCTTGCCTGACAATAGCCAGATTAGGCTTAATCTCACAGTAAAGAGTCTCAGCCAAGTCTTGTGCCTTAGGAGTGTGGACCAATGCATAGCCCAGTTGTCTTTTGAATAGCAGAGGGTTGTAATTGATGCAACCCTTAACTCCTATAAGGGGTACATTGGGAAACTGCCCGCAACTGGAAATGATGTCCCTGCCTTTTGTGCTTTGAGTGCACCACCTAATATCTGCTGAAGTTAAAGCAGTGAGTCTCCTAGCCCAATTCTTTGGCTGGTGAGGATTTAGAAATGCATCAGTCTTAGGCAAATGTCTGAGCAGCCAAGTATGGAGCAAAGGAGCACAACACCTCACTAATCTTCCCCTCTGCTTTTCATTCCTCTGGTGTACTGAGTAGTAGAAATCTCCCAGTAAGGTGGGCACTGGGTTCTTCAGGATGAAAAGATGGATTGCATTCTTGCTAACAAACTTAGGCTCATCTGCAAATAAAATGACCCCATATATGCTAAGGGCCAACAAAGCACAAACTGCTTTCCATTCTCTTGAAGAGGCCTTCAAAGTAGCCTGAGATATTAAGAAATCCAGATGTAGACCAGAGACTCCAGCTTTGTGGTCATATTCTGTCCAATCAGAACTGGTTCCAGATGCAATGCCTTTGCCACTTCTTCATTACTTGGGAAAGCCATCTCAGGGTTGAAGGGGACTCCACCCCTGATAGGTACACCAACCAATGATGAATACTCTTCCAATAAAGGTCCTAGCTGAAAATATTGAAAGGTAAAGCACCTTAGAGGGGAATCATAGAACTGCAGGCAAGTATGAATCAAGCTCCTCTGTGAAGGGTCCAAATCCATAACCACATCAAGTATGCCTCCGTAGTGTTCTCTGAATAGTGGTATATGGTCTGGAGTAATCAGGGTCTGAATCTTCCTGATGTCAGCTAGCTCTGGCTGAAAGAAATGATAGGAGATGTTACTTTTCTTAGGTGCCATGTTGCTGAAGAAAAGCTGAGACAGATGCTGAAAATAACACTGAAAATGGGCCACTGACTGGCTGGTGCTGGTGACTGAAGCAGGTAGCTGACAGCTGAAGTAGATGCTGATGAAGATAGGTCTATGCTGATGATGGGGTCAAAACCAAGCCAAAAATAAAGTATGGATACCCTGAAAAACAAATAAGCAAATGTTAAAATGATGCAATGATGATGTATGCAAATGATATGCAAGGGTTTGTGACTGAGCTGGATCTGATCAAGTGCATTGATATAGGTCCAAGTATGTTCAAGAAATCCAGATGGAGGTTCATAAGTCCAGTAACCAAGGTGGGGGACTCAAATAAAGAGTCACATGTCCAGGGTTAAAAATCACAAGAACTGTTCCAACATGGAGTACTCTTGATCAAAACAAAGTAACAGGGTATGCTGAGGTCAAGGGTACCTGCAAACCTGTAAACAACCCAACCCCCTCACAGGTAGTGTTCTAAAACAAGGATCCTCAGACTTGGATCAGTTATGAGAAGTGTAAACACTTCTAACCCGGAGGTACATTGTTTACAATAACCATAAAAGTTCCTCCTCTAATTCACCTCAGTTTCTGAAGGTCAATACTAAAGGTCATTCAGACTTAGCAGGCTTCCCAGATAGCCCTAGTATTGTAGGAAATCTGCAACACAGAGTTCTCAAGAAGAAACCCATATCTGAACCGTGTTTCATATTCCCGCACCAGACCGAGATGGAATGGGAAAGAATATGAACCACTCTAGCCTAGGTGTCACTCAGGTCCCAGGTATAGGACCTTAACTCTCAATAGAACCCCACCCACCAAAGCAACAAACAGATCCAGCCAGCACAGTATGACAGTATGATATATATAAAGCTGTAAAGAAAGCAATAAACAAAACTGTACATAAAGCAATAAATAAAATATACAAACACAAATAGCACATAACACCCCAGTAAACACAAATCAATCAAGCGCTAGGAGGAACCCACAAAAAGAACCAGAAGCCCTGGTTACAATATAAGGGTCCCCAGCAGAGTCGCCAAGCTGTCGCTCCCGATAAATGGGAATGGCCCAAATAAAGGTACAGACGCGAACGGTCGGCGAAAAGAACAATGAGAGAACACACAGCAGTGAACCCACAGGGAATGAATAGAGTCGCCAGCTAGGCATTTTTATCCCGAAGGAAAGGTAATGCTGCATAGACCTAGAAAGATATGGATAAGACGGTCGCGAACCAGAGAGACTGAGAAAGGGGGTTGGTTACAACCTGGGAAGGTATTAGCACCCAGATTGTCCGCCGTACTCGACGGGATCCACGATTAAAAGATTTGTGTTTTAAAGGGGTAGTGTCAGTGCAATTTGTGTATAAAGAGCTGGAAAAGGATGTACAAGTGTCAGTGTGAAAGAAATAAAGTGTATAAATGTACAGTGTCAGTGTAGGGGCAGGAGTGAAATGCTCAAGATCATGAGGCTTAAAAGAATGAAACTGAAAGGAGGGGGAATATACAGAGACTTTTGTTCGATAACTGTTAAGTTATGCCTACGTATCCTCTCGTGCAATGAGGAAGTCAGAACACCATAGTTCGACCCAAAGAGACTGAAAGATAAATTGACTTGTGAACTGCTTACTTGTCTATGCTCAAGTGTATGACCTGTCTGGCTCAGGTGCAAACTGTCTTGCATTAGACGGAAGAAGCGAGTTCTCGTTTATGAATGAAGATGATGAGAAAAGAATCCCGAAGGAGACGATTATTGTTTGTTTTTGAGTTTCAGTCTTTTATTGCTTTTGAAAGTTTGTCATAAGTTAATGAGCTTAAGCCTAAACCAATGGATCTAGCAGACTCATCACATCTTCCCTCTGATTAGGGGTAATGAGAATACCTTAAATGTGAAGTCAGCTTCTCACACTTAATCACCTTTGGTGCAGGATTAAGATCATTAACCTACTTGTGATTATTTAGATGTTTTTGTTGTTTTTGTTTAGTATTAAGTAATGAGGTTAAGCCATAATCAAAGATTAAACAAACTCATTACACCATCCTAATAGAAGGATGATAGATGAGAATGTTTAAGCTGAGGAAGACTCCTCAACTTAATCCATGATTAGGGATTAAACTCATGACAAAACAAGCCTTTGGTTAAGTGGATTTTATTCAATGGTGTGATGATGAAGTGTATTTTATGATTTGTAAGACAACTTGAGGGGGACTTGTCCATTAACACTAGGGTTAGTCCTTCTTAACCAATTAAGGAAGAATTAGAACCCTAATGCAAGGCCCAAGTTACAAGTGATGTCTTGGTGATTATTAAGTGAATTGATTAGAGGATTTAAACACATTAAGGGTTTAACACTTAGGATTAAAGTTATACACTCCATCCTAATAGAAGGATGCAGGCATAAGCTTAATCACAAAGCCTTAAAGCCTTTAGGGTTTAGTCCCTGATTGTGAGGTGAGAAGAGAAGACTCAAAAGAGACACAAAGGTAAAACTAAGAGGGGAGACTAATCAAAACCCTAATCATTGTCATGCTTGGTTGTTCCTATGGTTTGTGAGGTTTACAAGAGAAGTCTTCAATGGAACCACCAGGAAGCAGATGAAAGGATCAGGAGAAGCAAAGTAACTTGCTTCATTTAAGAAGTCAAGTCACTTGAAGAGAGAAAGTAAGAAGAAGAAGAATGAGCAAGCTCAAACTCAAACACATAACAAAATGCAGAAAGGATGCATGAAGGAGATGAAAAGAAAATATGAGAAGTGAAGACAAATCCACTTCTCAAAATTACTTACCACCTGAAAAGTTAGAAAAGAAATGCAATGCAATGCAAAACAAAATGAGATGGCATGATGCAAATCAGAACCAGAAGCATATATGAGATGATAATGATGCTATGAGATGATGCAAACATGAATCATGGTATGGAGATGATCACATGAACAAATGGATGCAAATGGAGCAAGTTAAGAAACATGAACATACATGAAAAGTCATGAAGTGCAAATGGCATACAACATGGAAAATGCAAGATGCAATGATCAAACATGCTTTCAATATGTCTTAAGATGTTAAATGGATCAAATGAATGCACAAAATGCTATGGCAAGTCAAGATATGCAAGAAAATGCAAGATGGATGCATATGGAAGCCCAAATTAGGGTTTATGATCAATGCATCAAACAAAAACCAAAATCAGAAGCAAACATCAAGATAAAAAATTGAAAATGCATTAAAATGATCCCTAATCCTATACTAACTCATTGCCCAAAGGAGAAGTTCCAACTCTTAACCTAGTTCAAGTTATGATTTTCCTAAGTTTCCTAGGGTTTTAGGGTTCCTTAACAAGAAAAATGCCAAACAAATGGAAAATGAGAAATCAAATCATGACCATTTAATCTCACAAACTACATGCTAAATACAATGCAATGCAAAAAGAATCAAGGTCCAACTCTCAATGGTTAGGCAGAAATGATTTTTGGAAGTTTGGATCAAAATAATGCATTAAAATGATTTTAATTCCATGAAAAATTCTCAAAATGCATCAAGACCAAAAACGAAATTTGGTTTGAGGGTTGGACAATGTTTCTAAATGTTTTTAAAGGTTTTATGAATTTTTTGGTGATTTTTAAATACCTAAAAGCATTTTTAATTAATTAATTCTCATTAATTAATTAAAAATAAACTTTTAAATATTTAAAAATATTTTTAAAATGCAAAAAATAAAAACAAAAATGTTTTTGGTTTCTGAAATTAAATAAAAGTTTGTACAAAAAATTTCAGAATTTTTGAATAAGTTTTGCTATTTTTAATAAATTGTACAAATTAAATGAAATAATATGAAAAATAAAATGAAATTAAAGCTGAAAAAGAAAAGTAATCCAATCTGATGGTCCAGATTCAAACATACACGCGCGCGAATTGACCTGGCGCCATATCCAATGGCTGACATTCAAACTTGGCTAATTAAGTGATTAAACCCTAATCTTGCCCTAATGACTTTCAGATGACCGGAACAGTGGTTCCGGTCATCTTCTCCGGCGAGCCCAAAATGCTAAATCACTCTACACGCAATGAAAATGAAAACTAACTATCCAGAACTCTTCCCCACTCAAACACGAATCAAACCCCTCATTCAAACAACATTTATCATTCCTAAATCAGCCAAATCGAATCAAAATAGTTTTAGGGCAAAAAGTTTCAGAGACTACATACATACTCATTTTTCACTCATTTTCAAAAACAATCACATATTCATGATCAGGGAAGCATGTAGATTTGATTGAGAACTTAAAATCATGCTTCTGGAAAAAAAGTTCATGAAGCTACCTGAGTTTGAAGCTCTTCAGTGTGGAACTTTCTGACCTCTTCCCTTGTGCAAAACTGCTCCTATGACCTCCCTTATGCTTCTGAAAGGCTTGGAACAAATTTATCTGGGCTGGTTTGAGAGTTTACAGAAGTTCTGTTCAAGCTCAGGTGAGGATCGTATTTTTGATTCTTTGAGTTTCAGGCTGCTTTGAAGGTTGGTTTGGGTTCAGTGAAGCATGGTGAGAAGGTTTGTGAAGTTTGTTTATGAGTTTGTGGCTTGAGGAGAGTGTTTCGAATAGTTTTGCAAAATGGGGTGAAAATGAGAGAGCTGTGTTATGGCTGGTTTCATGCTTGCTTATGCTTATGTTTGGCTTGCATTTGATTAACATAAACAAATCCCATTGGTCAGATGACATGACATGTGCTTTATTGATTGGTATGAGTGCTTTTGCAAAATGTCAACTTTTGTGTAAGAAGGGCATGGGCAAATTGCTAGCCTAGTACAAGAGGCATGTCCTGTGCAGCATGATGAGGGAAAAGGGCTAGGATGGTTCAGCAAACTAGGCAGCAAGTGGATGAGAAGTTATCATGACTTTTGCAACTTGGCTTGCCTTTGGTTCTTATGAGAGAAACTTGATCCATGGGCCATAAAACATGTGATTCCTTGGGTGCATTCTGAACTTTAGATGTTGTGTGATCATGTTATGTGGATTAGAAGCCCATTTGATGACTTAATTGGCCTTGAGAAGTGAATTTGCAACTTTGCCTCTTTGGTGCATGACTTGAAATTTAGTGATTTTTGCCAACTTTGACAAGCCATAACTTTTGATCAAAAATGAGTTAGGTCATGTTCTTGTACTTTTTGAAAAGGGAAAGATCTATTCTACAACTTTCATGACCAAAGTTTTTCCATTTGAAGCTTTCTTGAATCAAAAAGTAAGGGTTGAAAAAAGTTGCCTAAAATGACATTTCCATTTAAAGTCAAACTTGCCCAAAAAGTCAACTTTGCAAAAGACTTGAAATTCTCCAATTTTGTGAACTTATAACCTCTCTTATGATCAAATAAAGATCATATACAATCAAAATGATGAAGAACCCCCTTTGGTTGGGTCATTGGGGGCCTCAGATGCCCTGATTTTGCACTGACTTGCTTGAAAAGTCAACTCTTGATCAGATGACTTCCCCATGGAATTTCTTCATGAAAATTGATATGCATACTCCCTATACCATATAGAGACCAATAGAAACAAAAATGACCAAAAAATTTGGAGTTATGGCCTTTGAAGCCAAAACCCTAATTTTAGGTCATCTGGACAGTTAAGCCTGGCTCTGCCTCCACACCATTTCCAGTTCTTGTGATTATTTGACATTCTTGACTTTGAGGAGATATAATATGATACTTGAACACACATAGACCCTTTTGAAGTGATTGATGGCCTTTGGAGTGGCTCTAGAAGCCCTTAGATTGCTCAGATCACAAACCCTAGATGCAGATGACTTAGAACCAATGCAGTGGATCAAAAATGTGCTATGATTGAGTTTATGCATATGAAATGATCACAAGCCATGATGTGAATGGGTGAGGGCAAATTTGGGGTGTATACACATTGTCAAGAAGAAACTTGTGCAGGCCGGTTTATTTTCGGGTTGCAATGAAGATTGTTTTTATTGTGCCTACAAACCTGATAGTTGTTGGAAGTTGAGAGCATGTATTCAACGCCTGATAGACAACTATACTATACTGTTTGAGAATGCCCCTTCCATAGAGAGTCTATGTGGAGGCCTGGCTCAAGATTCGAATATTGAAGATGTGGCTATGGTTGATAAGACTCGTGTGAAGATTACTTCCAAAGGTCCAGTAAGGATCACTTCTAAGGATCCTGTGAAGATTACTGTTGAGCCAAAGGTGGCTCCAATGATTATTACCACTCCTGGTCCCATCTCATATACTTCTGATAAGGCTATACCCTAGAATTATGGTTCTGATGTTTATATCCATGGAGTCAAGCAAGAGCCTTTAACTGATACACCTGTTACTGATGTTAATCTTGATGTTGACAATATTGCTGGGTCCAGTAAGGTTACCAGGAGCGGAATAATTTTCTCTCCAGAAGACACCTCAAAGACTACTGCTACTCCAGTCCATATCTCTAACTCTGGGCCAAGTACCGAGGCTCTAGGAAAAGGACCAATGATTGAACCTGTTCAAGCTGAGGCACCAACTAGTGAAGATCTCTCTAAGCAGATGGAAGAAGTATTGAAGATCATCCTCAAGAGTGATTATAATATTGTTTACCAGTTGGGGCATACTCCCTCTAAAATCTCCATTGTATCTCTGCTATTATGTTTTGAAGCCCATGCCAAGGCTTTAATCAAGTTCCTGAAGACTGCTCATGTACCATACGAAATCTCTGTGGACCAGTTTGAAAATTGCGTTGCTCATCTGACTAGTGATAATGGTTTGAGTTTTTTTTATGTTGATTTGACTCCTGCCAAGAGAAACCATAATAGAGCTCTACACGTCTCCATTGAGTGTAGGGGCACTACTTTGTCTCATGTGTTGGTTGATAATGGTTCTTCATTGAATGTATTACCTAAGGAGGTTCTGGAAAAACTCAACCTGGAGGACGTGGTGTTAAGGCCAAGTAATGTGGTGGTGAGGGCCTTTGATGGTTCAAGAAGAATGGTGCATGGAGAGGTGGATCTCCCAATCAAAGTAGGCTCTTCAGTCTTTGATTCCACTTTCTATGTGATGGATATTTGTCCTGCATACTCCTGTTTGCTTGGGTGCCCCTGGATCCATGGGGCAGGTGTTGTAACTTCCACTTTACATCAGAAATTGAAATATCCAGTGAAGGGAAAGATTGTCACTGTTTATGGTGAAAAAGAATACATGGTCAGTCATGTGAATACTTTTAAATATGTTGATATGGAGGGTGAATTTGTTGAGACTCCTTGCCATACGTTTGAAGTAGTTCCTCAAGTTGTTCCTGCTACTGAAGCCATCTCTGCTGCTAAAAAATTTCCTGTGATTACCAAAGTACCGCCTACAATGGCCTCTCTCAAGGATGCTAAATCTGTGGTTGAAGAAGAGTCTCAAAAGGTTGTTCGTCGTGATCGTGTTGTTCGTATCACCAATAAAGGAATCATAAAGAACCAAGTCAATGTTGTGGGAGATTATGATGAAGATTACAACCTGGATGATTGGATCTTTCCTAACATTGGTGATGGACTCAACAACTGGAAGGCTGAAGATGTTATTCCTATCTCCTTTAGTCAGGAGTAAATGCTATTTTGTTTTTCTAAATTTTATATTTGTAATTTTGAATAATTAAATACTTTTAAGCCTTGTGCCTTGCCCGGGGCACAATGGTGTGCTTGTTAGGGTTGTCATTTCATTTTCATATTTTCATTTAATAAAATCAATGGACGTTTCTCGCTTTCGTAAATATTGCGCTCTTTTTCTTTTATTTTTTATTTTTTTTCCTTTTATCAAAAAGCTATATGTTCTTACACACACCCATGTCACTAAAATGCAGATCCTCATCCACTCTGGATCCTGTTGATGACAGTTATGCTATTACCAATTATGACTTCGAGAATCCGATCTATCAAGCCGAGGATGGAAAGGAGGAAGATTGTGAAGTACCTGTAGAGCTGGCTAGATTGCTACAGTAAGAAGAAAAAGTTATACAACCACATGAGAACCAATTGAAGTTGTGAATTTGGGAACTAAGGAAAACAGGAAAGAGGTCAAGATAGGTGATGAATTGGAAGACAATGTTAAGAACAGGTTGATCCAAATGTTACGTGACTATGTGGAAATTTTTGCTTGGTCTTATGAAGATATGCCAGGGCTGGATACTGACATTGTGGTTCAGCGTCTACCAGTGAAAGAAGATTGTCGCCCAATAAAATAGAAAGTTCGTCGTATGCGTCCTGAAATGTCAGAAAAGATTAAGGCAGAGGTGATGAAACAATTCAATGCAGGGTTTCTAGCTGTTACTTCTTATCCTCAGTGGGTTGCAAATGTGGTACCGGTGCCTAAGAAAGATGGTAAAGTACGCATGTGTGTAGATTACAGGGATTTGAACAAAGCCCACGTCTGTGTTTACCATTCCCCAGTAAGTCACTAACAAAACAACTTTTCTTCTATCCGACATTTGTCCTATGTCGTGATACTTTCAACAGCCGTACCCTGCCAGGTGATCGTCCTTCACCTTTAGATGAACGTCCCTCATCCCTTTCCCCAATGGAGTCCCCATTAGTGGAACTTTTCCATCCGGCATTCGTCCTATGTCGTGATGAAGAGAAGCCGTCCCCTGCTAGGTGATCGTCCTTCACCTTTTGATGATCGTCCTTCATCATTTTATCCGATGGCCGTCCCCATCGTTGATCTTGTTATCCGACATTCTTCCTATGTCGTGATAAACCCTGAAAGCAACCATATCCTGCTAGGTGATCGTCCTTCACCTTTTGATGATCGTCCTTCATCATGTTTATCCGATGGCCGTCCCCATCGTTGATCTTGTTATCTGACATTCGTCCTATGTCGTGATAAACCCCGAAAGCAGCTGTATCCTGCTAGGTGATCGTCCTTCACCTTTTGATGATTGTCCTTCATCATGCTTATCCGATGGCCGTCCCCATCGTCGACCTTTTCTATCCGACATTCGTCCTATGTCGTGATAAAGAGCAATCGTTCCCTGCTAGGTGATCGTCCTTCACCTTAGATGACCGTCCCTCATCAATATTTCATTTATTCTTTAAACCGATGGCCGTCCCCATCGTTGTTTACCTTTACTTTGCAAACCTGATGGTCGTCCCCATCATCGTCTTTACTGCAATCCCCAGAGAACCTTGTTACTTTACTTGATGGCCGTCCCCATCATGATCACTTTATTTCCCCAACTTGTCGGCCGTCCCCGTCATTGCTTTACTTACCGCTTTATCCCCAACAGTCGTCCTCTGCTCGATGGTCGTCCTCCATCGCCCGCATTTGATAATCATGCTATAATGTCTTTTACAATTTATATCCCTTTTTTTCTTATCCCCGATGAGTGCAAATTTTGGACTGTCTTTGGTATTCAACCACAAGTTATCTTGTTTGACTGTTAAGCCAGGAGCTTACACCCTGCACAACTAACTCATGTTTGAATAGGGGCAGCTGTAAACACCCCAAATTTTCCCTCACTCATTTCACACCATGGCTTGTGATCTTTCATATCTGCATAAGCATAAGCATAGCACATCACATTGCATATTTGTTTCATCTGCATAGTTCAAGTTCATCTGCATCTAGGGTTTGTGATCTGAGCAATCCAAGGTTCCATCTGAGCCATCCCAAGGGCCTTAAAGTGTTCCAAGAGGGTCCATGTGTATTCTATAATCATATTATTTCCCTCAAAGTTCATGGAAGTCAAGAAATCACAAGAACTGGAAAAGCATGGAAGCAGAGCTAGGGTTTTCACTGCACAAATGACCAAAATTAGGGTTTTGGTTTTAGAAGCCTCAACTCCAAATTTTTGGGCCATTCTTGTTTCTAATGTTCACAAGATGTTATAAGGATCATGTGTACCAAGTTTGATGAAGAAATTCATTGTGGAAGTCATCTGTTCACTGGGTAACTTCTTGAGCAAGTTAAGTCAAAATCAAGGCATCTGAGGCCCCCAACAATGGAACCAAAGGGGTATTTTCATCAAATTGAAGTTCTATGATCTTTATTTGATCTTAGAAAAGGTTATAAGTCCACAAGATTGAATAATTTTGAGCCATTTGCAAAATTGCCAAAAATGGAAATGACTTGTAATGGAAACTTTCCATTTTGGGAAAGTTTTTCAACCTCCTCTTTCTTAACCAAAAATGCTTCAAATGAAAAATTCTTGGTCATGAAAGTTGTAGATTAGGTCTTTCCCTTTTCAAAAAGTACAAGAACATGTTCTAGTTCATTATGGAACTCAAGTTATGATCCTTCAAAGTTGGCAAAAATCCTATAATTTTCAAGAATGCACCGAAGAGGATATTTTGCAAAACCCTTGCCAATGCTTCTAATGACTTCTAATGTGCCCAAATACTTCATAACATGATAAAACAACTTCAAAAACTCAGAATTGGCCCAAGAATTGGATCATTTCATGCCTTGAATCACAAGATACACCAAAGAGGGAAAATTTGCAAAACACATAGAAACCCTAGCATCAAGTGATCCAGCTGCAATGTTTCAATCCTATGGCCTTCCTTGATCCATGTTGAGCCCAACCATGCCCCTAATCCAGCTCTGACTCGTGCCATACCTCAAGTACAACCAAGCTTGACTTTTTGCAAATGAAGCCATACCAATCAGCATAGGCCACAACCACTATTCTGACCTATCAAGACATGATATGTGGACATTAAGCAAGCCATAACACACAACACATTAGCCTGAAACTCACCCAAGCTCAGATTACACAAAATCCTCTCAAAACTTCATCTCTTCGAATCTCCCAACTCAGCCATCAAAAATAAAAAATTCCTTCACCAATCATCTCCATACAACCCCAGGATCATTTCCCTCCCCTCACATTGGCCTGAAACCACCTCAAACAAAAACACTATTTTGACATGCTCTGAACTGAAATTTCAAAAACAGTCCATACAAACTTGTTTCAAGCTTGCCAGAAGCATCAAGGGGTTTGTAGATGTTTAAGAATTGACAGAATTTTTGACCAAACAAGAAATGTTAAATTCAGTTCAGAATGTCCTATCAGATGTTGGGACATTATCAAACAGAGTATATGAACTTATTTCAGGATGTCTCATCAGATGTTGGGACATTGTGTAAATGACTAAGTTCAGTTTTTTCAGGATGTCCCAACAGATGTTGAGACATCTCAGACCTGCTTCCAGATTTAATTATTGATTAACAAATCAGAGATATTTAAGGAGAATTATCTGGAATTAATTAATGTTGGATAAAAACAGAACAAGGCGCATCTGTAGGGGGTTTTATATTGAAGATTCAGATTAAAACAGAAGACCTAATGCACCTAGAATCTAGGAGGTAACAAACCCTAAATTCAAGGTGGAAGCTGCTGCGCATTAGGGCTGGACCATTCTACAGAAAGCCCAAAATTCAGATACCTATTTAATCAACAGAAACTCATAGAATTGAGTACGAATTTCAGAAGACCAAATAGGGTGTCTAGTGTTTTAATAGCAGGTTGTTTTTATGTACCACTTTATGAGCTTTTAAGCAAAAGTGCATTTGTGACTTGATTGAAACTGTGAAGTAAGATCAAGCTGTATTGTTTGAAGGATGTCTTCAATTTCAGTAAACTTGTAAACTTGATCACTGTGTGATTGAGGGGGAGTGAGTAGGGTACTCTTATCTAAGGTGTGTCTTAGGTAGAAATTGCATTGGGTAGTTATTAAGTGATAGATTAAACAGGGTGGTTTAAGTCTAGAATTAATATTACTAATAGTGGATTTCCTCCTGGCTTGGTAGCCTCCAGATGTAGGTGTGGTTATACACTGAACTGGGTTAACAAACTTCTGTGTTGTTTACTTTTCTTGCTGTTTAAGTTTTGGTTAAATTTGTCAAGTGTCCTATCAAGTGTTGGGACATCTCTTAGGACATCTCATACCTGATCACAGAATTTCAATTGGCATCAGAGCAGGCACCCTGCCTGTTTATACTGGGTGAGATCTAGGGAAAACAAATTCTGTAACATGGACAGAGATATAGGGTCAGTAAATAGACCACCTATACTGGATGGATCTAATTATGACTACTGGAAGCCAAGAATGATTGCATTCTTAAAATCACTTGACAACAGGGCATGGAGAGCAGTAAATGTTGGATGGAATCATCCTGTCCAAGACACCAAAGATGGATCAAAAGTGCTGAAACCTGAAGAAGAATGGAGTAAGGAGGAAGAAGATTCAGAATTAGGCAACTCAAAAGCCTTAAATGCTTTATTCAATGGCATTGATAGAAACATTTTCAGACTGGTGCATCATTGTGAGCTGGCCAAAGATGTGTGGGATACCCTCAAGACAACTCATGAAGGAACATCAAAAGTAAAAATGTCAAGACTTCAACTTCTCACCACCAAGTTTGAAAACTTGAGAATGAAGGAAGATGAATCAATTCATGAGTTCTACATGAACATCTTGGATATAGCCAATACTTCTGGAGCTTTGGGAGAAAAGATGACTGATGAAAAGATGGTAAGAAAGATTCTCAGATCTTTGCCAAAAAGATTTGACATGAAAGTCACAGCAATAGAAGAAGCTCAAGACATATGCTCCATGAAAGTTGAAGAACTCATTGGTTCCCTTCAAACTTTTGAGATGGGAATGAATGACACAAATGTCAAAAAGAACAAAAGCATAGCCTTGGTTTCAAATACAGATGAAGAAGAAGATGATGAATCAGCAAATGATAAAAGCTTATCAGAAAACCTGGCCATGCTTGGAAGACAATTCAAACAGATTCTCAGAGGAATGGAAGGCAAATCCAAACCCAGTGGAAGAAACACAAACTCTGAGAACAGGAGACCTTATGATGCTAACAGAAAGTCAAAGTATGCTGAAAAGACCAGTCAAGATAAAGGAGTCAAATGCCATGAATGTGAAGGATATGGACACATCAAGATTGAATGTCCTACCTACTTAAAAAGGCAAAAGAAAGGACTCTCTGTGACCTGGTCTGATGAAGACTCAGGAGATTCAGAAGAAGAATCAGCTAAGCACATTACTGCTTTAGCTGGACTGTGTGAATATGATAGTGATTCTAGTTGTGGAGAGCTTACTTATGCAGATCTTGAGCAAGCTTTCAAAGATCTATACAAGAGAAGCACTGAAATATGCAGTGAGGTTATAAAGCTAAAGAAGCAGAATGAAGTACTAGAAGAGGAAAAAGCAAGTGATCAAGTAATCATTGATACCTTGAAAAGTGAAGTAACTCTTCTCAACTCTAAGATGGAACATATGTCCAAATCTGTTAGAATGTTGAACAGCAGCTCAAATACACTGGATGCTATTCTCAGCAATAATAAACATTCAGGGGACAAAAGTGGACTGGGATATAACAGAGATGAAGCCAGCTCTAGCAAAACTACTTCAAAAGCTACACAGTCAAACAAGATGTCCTAACAGATGCTTCAACATCAGAACATAAAGACAAACACAATGTTCCAACAGATGTCTCAACATTCTGGAAAGAACAAAATGAAGAAGAAGTATCAAAGATGGAGATGCCATCACTGTGGAAGATTTGGGCATATCAAACCTCACTGTTATAAGCTACATGGATATCCAAATCAGATGTATCAGCAACCTTCCAAGCAGAAAGTAGAAGGTACCAAGAAAGTGCTGCATAAACATCAAAGAAATCAGCAATCTCCTAAGCAAAAGACAGAGGTCATCAAGAAGGAATGGAGACCAAAAGCTAGCACTCAGACTGATCAAAGCCACATACCCAAGAACAAGATCAACAATCAAGCTTGGAGATCAGCTGATCAACACACAGGGCAGAGGCATCAAAAGAAATCTCAACTCATCTGGTCAAAGAAAAGTACTGCATATATAGCACATACATCACTAAGAGTATCAGCTAAAGAAGACTGGTACTTTGACAGTGGATGTTCAAGGCACATGACTGGATTGAAGAACCTACTAGTGAACTTAAAATCACATTCATCCAGGTATGTAACTTTTGGAGATGGTGCTAAAGGAGAGATCAAAGGAGTTGGAACCTTGGACTGTCAAGATGTTCCAAGACTAGATGATGTATTGCTAGTTAAAGGTTTAACTGCTAACCTGATCAGTATAAGTCAACTATGTGATCAAGGGTACAGTGTAAACTTTACAAAAACTGAATGCATAGTGACTAACCAAGAGCAAGAAGTTGTCATGAAAGGAGCAAGGTCTAAAGACAACTGTTACATGTGGGAGCCACTAGACTTCAGTCCCACTTCAACCTGTTCTCTAGCTAAAGAAGAAGAAGTAAAACTATGGCACCAAAGGCTAGGTCATCTTCATTTCAGAGGCATAAAGAAGATCATATCTATGGATGCTGTAAGAGGTATCCCTAAACTGAAGATTGATGATGGCAAAATATGTGGTGAATGTCAAATAGGCAAACAAACCAAGATGTCCCATCCAAAGCTCCAACATCTGACAACTTCCAAAGTTTTGGAACTGTTACATATGGATCTCATGGGACCTATGCAAGTTGAAAGCCTTGGTGGTAAGAGGTATGCCTATGTGGTGGTTGATGACTTTTCAAGATATACATGGATAAATTTCATCAAAGAAAAGTCAGATGTCTTTGATGTATTCAAAGAATTATGTCAAAGATTACAAAGGGAAAAATCCAGCTGTGTAATCAGAATTAGAAGTGATCATGGAAAGGAATTTGAGAATCAAAAGTTCTTAGGTTTCTGCTCTTCAGAAGGAATCAATCATGAATATTCTTCTCCTATCACTCCTCAACAGAATGGGATTGTTGAGAGGAAGAATAGAACTATTCAAGAATCTGCAAGAGCTATGATCCATGCCAAAAAGTTACCTCTGTACTTCTGGGCTGAAGCTATGAACACTGCCTGTTACATTCATAACAGAGTTACTTTAAGGAAAGGAACCTTGTCCACAATATATGAAGTCTGGAAGGGCAGAAAACCCACTGTTAAGTACTTTCATGTGTTTGGAAGTAACTGTTATATTCTGGCAGACAGGGAGCAAAGGAGAAAAATGGATCCTAAAAGTGATGAAGGGATTTTCCTTGGATACTCTACAAACAGCAGAGCATACAGAGTATTTAGTTCTAGAACCAAGGTTATCATGGAGTCCATAAATGTGATAATTGATGATGCTCCTACAGATGTCCCAGAAGATGTTGGAACATCTGCTGATATCAAGATTGAAGCTGAAGAAAAGGATGATCATTATAACTGCACTCAATCTGATACAAGGACAGAAGAATTCAGTAAACCTCCCTCCATCAGAATACAGAAGGATCATCCCAAAGATTTAATAATTGGTGATCCCAACAGAGGTGTGAGCACTAGATCAAGAGAAGTGATTTCAGGTTCTTGTTTTGTGTCCAAAATAGAACCTAAAAACATCAAGGAAGCTCTCACTGATGAATACTGGATTTGTGCTATGCAAGAGGAATTAGGTCAATTCACAAGGAATGAAGTGTGGAATCTTGTTCCTAGACCTGATGACATAAATGTGATTGGTACAAAATGGGTGTATAAGAACAAGTCAAATGAACAAGGGGTTGTTACAAAGAACAAAGCTAGACTTGTAGCTCAAGGATACACTCAAATTGAAGGGGTAGACTTTGATGAAACCTTTGCACCAGTAGCAAGGCTTGAATCAATAAGACTACTGTTGGGAATTGCTTGTATCTTGAAGTTCAAGCTATTTCAAATGGATGTGAAAAGTGCCTTTTTAAATGGCTACCTTAATGAAGAAGTATATGTAGAACAGCCTAAAGGATTTGTTGATCCAAGCTGTCCAAATCATGTATACAAACTAAAGAAGGCACTTTATGGTTTGAAGCAAGCTCCAAGGGCATGGTATGAAAGACTGACCACATTTCTTATCAAGCAAGGATACAGAAAAGGTGGGATTGATAAAACCCTGTTTGTTAAAGATGAAGAAGGTAATGTCATGATTGCACAGATATATGTTGATGACATTGTCTTTGGTGGGATGTCTGATAAGATGGTCAAACATTTTGTCAAGCAGATGGAATCTGAATTTGAAATGAGTCTAGTAGGTGAATTAACCTACTTTCTTGGTCTGCAAATAAAGCAAATGGAAGACTCAATGTTCATCTCACAAAGCAAGTATTCCAAGAACATAGTCAAGAAATTTGGAATGGAAAATGCTGCTCACAAGAGAACTCCTGCCCCCACACATTTGAAGCTGACTAAAGATGAAAAGGGTGAGAATGTAGATCAAAGCTTATACAGAAGCATGATTGGAAGCTTGTTATACTTAACAGCTAGCAGACCAGACATTGCATTTGCAGTAGGAGTTTGTGCAAGATATCAAGCTGATCCAAAAGTCAGTCATCTCAATCAAGTCAAGAGAATCCTTAAATATGTTAATGGTACTTGTGACTATGGCATAATGTACTTTCATGGTTGCAAACCAATTCTCACTGGCTTCTGTGATGCTGATTGGGCAGGAAGTGCTGATGACAGAAAAAGCACTTCAGGAGGATGCTTCTTTCTAGGAAACAATCTGATTTCTTGGTTCAGTAAGAAACAGAATTGTGTATCCTTATCTACAGCTGAAGCTGAGTATATAGCAGCAGGTAGCAGTTGTTCACAGTTGGTTTGGATGAAGCAAATGCTCACTGAGTACAATGTCCCACAGGATGTCATGACATTGTACTGTGACAACTTGAGTGCAATCAACATATCTATGAATCCTATCCAACACAGCAGGACAAAGCATATTGATATCAGACATCATTTCATCAGAGATCTTGTAGAAGAAAAGGTGATTTCATTGGAGCATGTAGCTACAGATCTGCAGTTAGCTGATATCTTTACCAAGGCATTGGATGCTACACAATTTGAGAACTTAAGGGGCAAACTTGGAATCTGTTTATGTGATATTTAGCAGTTAATGAGATGTGCCAACATGTCATATGACATTGCATGGCTTAAGTTCCAGATGGCAAAAATAGTCTGGACAAGATCTTTGGGAATTCCAATCCTAATCATTTGGACTGTAACGGCTACTTATTTAGTAACTACTTATAAGCAGCTATCAAGATTCTCATCATACCATCACAAGCGAATCACATTAACTAGCAATCCTTCAGAAATCATAAACCCTAAAGCTGTTCATCCATCTTCCTCAACAATGTCTCAAAACCCTAACACAGCTAAAGAAGTTCTCAATCAGGAAGACGTTGTTCATGCCACTCCCATCTCTGTGGTACCAATGCAATCAACACCATTGGACGAGCTCAGGGGAAGCGCCTCTCACACTAGAAAGACAAGAACGCCAAAGAGAGCTAAAGATCAAGTTTGCAGCAAAGCCAAAGGAGGCATCCCCTCTCCTGCTAACATGCCCCCAAAATCCTCAACTTATGTGGATGATTCCATCAAGGAAATTGTCAGCCAAATTCTTCTTGAACAAAGAGTGGTGAGTGGAATCTCAGTTCCTTTGAACACCATGTCTGCACCTCAAGAAGAACCAGCTCAAACTGCAGAAGACACTCCTGCAGAACAAGATGTCCCAATGAATGTTGGAACATCTGCAGATGAGAAAGAAAATTCATCTGATGCTGATACTGAACAAACTGAGGACCAGAATAAGGCCTCAAATGAAAATGAAGAAGAAGTCTCTGAAGATCAAATCCCTGTTGATCAACAAGCTGAAGAGGAGACTGCTCAATCTCCTCCAGTGGTCAACCTGGAGCAAGACTCTGATGCAGAGATCATAGCATCTGTCAAACCCAGCATAGCCAAAAGGCTCAGGTCCAGGAAAGGCAAGATGCAAGCTGAACCTGTCATCCCTGAGAAGAATAAGGCTAGTCCAAAGAAAGGCAAGGCTAAAGCAACTTTTGGGCCATCAAAACAATGGAGTAAAGTCCAAACTCAGAAAAGGAAAGCTGCCACACCATCAGATTCAGATGTTGAATCAGATGTCCCAACATCTCCTCCCAAGAAGAGACCAGCACCATCCAGAGCTTCAACTGCTGTACCAGAAGCTCCCTTGGACAACATATCATTCCATCATGTCTCCAGTGTCAACAGGTGGAAGTATGTGTACCAAAGAAGGGTTGCCCTGGAAAGAGAACTGAGCAGCAATGCACTTGAGTGCACAGAACTCATTGACCTCATCTCTGCTGCAGGACTATTCAAAACAGTCTCAGACCTCTCTCCCTGCTATGAACTTCTTGTCAAAGAGTTCATTGTGAATCTTCAGGAGGATTGCTCAAATGGTAAGTCCTCATAATTCAGAAAAGTGTTTGTGAGAGGTAAGTGTGTTGAATTCTCTCCTCAAATCATAAATCAATACCTAGGAAGAGAAACAGATGGACCCAATGAGCTAGGCAAGACAGATAATCAAATCTGTAAGGTGATCACTGCAAACCAGGTCAAGGCATGGCCTGTGAAGGGAAAGCTATCTGTAAGCATGCTTACCAGAAAGTATGCCATGCTGAACAGAATTGGAACTGCTAACTGGGTGCCTACCAACCACACTTCTTCAATCTTAACTGGTCTGGCTAGGTTTATATATGCTGTGGGAACTCAAACAACTGTGGACTATGGAGCCTATATTTTTGATCAGACTACGAAGCATGCCATCTCTTCTGCAACAAAGCTTCCAATAGCTTTTCCATCATTGCTATGTGGTATAATATTAAGCCAATACCCTGGAATTCTCACTGACAAGGATACAGCATGCAAAAGAGAAAGCCCCCTGGCTTTTCATTACAAGTTATTTCTCAGTCATCATGCTGCAGATGTTGAAGCACCTTCTGGGACATCTGCAGGTCCTTCAACTGTTAAGAATCCAATCTCCAAGAAGGCTTTAATTGCTGAACTCAAGAGCACCTGCAAAGAGCTTGAAGCCAGGAAGCTAAAACTTGAAGAAATAATCAAAAGGTTGGAGAGTGAAGAAGACCAGCAAGCTGCCTCTGATGAAGAAAGTGAAGCTGAAACAGAAAATAAGGAAGCTACTGAGAGTGATGAATCTGAGTGATCAATGTAGGTGAGGCATATGTAATGACAGCAATGTATTTCTGAAAATAGTGTCTTTGGCCCCTAATTTTGTGTCTACCAAGGGGGAGAACAACAACAAATTGTATTGCTGTTTAATTGAATGAAAAATTCTGTTTGTTTGCTTCTGAACTGAATATGCTTTTCTGTTGGACAAGACTGGATAAGACTGGACACATATATGTTTGAGGGGGAGTAATCTCAAATAAGAATCAACAGAAAAGTAATGCTATACTCTGATAAAAAGAACTTCTGCTGCACTCTGAAAACCAGAAAAGATGTTAGCCAAAAATTAGCCAAAGGGGGAGTTTGTAGATGTTTAAGAATTGGCAGAATTTTTGACCAAACAAGAAATGTTAAATTCAGTTCAGAATGTCCTATCAGATGTTGGGACATTATCAAACAGAGTAAATGAACTTATTTCAGGATGTCTCATCAGATGTTGGGACATTGTGTAAATGACTAAGTTCAGTTTTTTCAGGATGTCCCAACAGATGTTGAGACATCTCAGACCTGCTTCCAGATTTAATTATTGATTAATAGATCAGAGATATTTAAGGAGAATTATCTGGAATTAATTAATGTTGGATAAAAACAGAACAAGGCGCATCTGTAGGGGGTTTTATATTGAAGATTCAGATTAAAACAGAAGACCTAATGCACCTAGAATCTAGGAGGTAACAAACCCTAAATTCAAGGTGGAAGCTGCTGCGCATTAGAGCTGGACCATTCTACAGAAAGCCCAAAATTCAGATACCTATTTAATCAACAGAAACTCATAGAATTGAGTACGAATTTCAGAAGACCAAATAGGGTGTCTAGTGTTTTAATAGCAGGTTGTTTTTATGTACCACTTTATGAGCTTTTAAGCAAAAGTGCATTTGTGACTTGATTGAAACTGTGAAGTAAGATCAAGCTGTATTGTTTGAAGGATGTCTTCAATTTCAGTAAACTTGTAAACTTGATCACTGTGTGATTGAGGGGGAGTGAGTAGGGTACTCTTATCTAAGGTTTGTCTTAGGTAGAAATTGCATTGGGTAGTTATTAAGTGATAGATTAAACAGGGTGGTTTAAGTCTAGAATTAATATTACTAATAGTGGATTTCCTCCTGGCTTGGTAGCCTCCAGATGTAGGTGTGGTTATACACTGAACTGGGTTAACAAACTTCTGTGTTGTTTACTTTTCTTGCTGTTTAAGTTTTGGTTAAATTTGTCAAGTGTCCTATCAAGTGTTGGGAAATCTCTTAGGACATCTCATACCTGATCACAGAATTTCAGGGTTCATTGGAGTGGAAAAGCACCAAGGAAGTGGCCAGAAAGCTCCAGATAGCAAAGCTTCATCTCAGGTAACCTCAAGAACATTTTTTCCAGAAATGCTTTTTTAAGTTCCTAAATGATTCTTTATGCTTCACTGATCATGCTGATGTGTTTTGTTTTGAAAATGGATGAGTATTAAACATGTATTGAATGTCTGAAAGTTTTGTTCAGTTTTACGATTTGCTTCGAATCTAGTTTTTGATGCATGATAAATATGTTTTGATGGCTGATTCTTGCTTAGGGAGGTTAGGAGAGTGATTCTGGAGTTTTAGAGCTCTTGATTTGGCCTAGGGGAGAAGTTAGGTGTTTTGGGTGGCCGGAGAAGATGACCGGAGGTCTTCTCCGACCACCTGAAAGTCATTAGGGTTTGTTTAGGGTTTAATCTTGCCAGTTTAAATGTGAGCCATTAGATCATGATTAGCGCATTTTTTAAAGGCCCAGATCATTTCAGTTTAGCCCTAATTTCCATTTAATTAAACTAATCAGATTTATTAGCCAGATCAGATCCTAGCCATTGAATCACGCGCGCAGTCAACATTCTCCCCATGGGTTTAAATCCGGATCACTGGATCAACATACTTTTCCTTTTATTCATTTTTATTTCATTTTTTATCCATTTCTTTTCATATAATTATTTAAAATAGCAAAAATCATCAAAAAAATCTGAAAATTTTTATCATGACTTTTATTAATTTTCAGAAACCAAAAATATTTTTATTTTTATTTTTTGCATTAAAAATATATTTTTAAATTATTTAAATGTTTTATTTAATTAGTTAATTGATTTTAATTAATTAAAAATACATTTAAGTATTTAAAAATCACAAAAAAATTCAGAGAGTATTTATAAAAATTTACAAACATTTACAAACCCTTCATACAAATTTCTTTTTGGTTTTGATCATAACTTGACAATTTTCTTTGAATTTAGGGTTCATAAAATCACATTTTTAAATCCTAACCTTTGAAAAATCTTTTCTGCCTAACCATAAAGGGTTTGAAGATGGTTCTTTTTGCATTGTTTTACACATGTCATCTAGTATATAGGATATTTTTGGCATGAATTTATCTTGCATTTTCAATTTGATTTGCATTTTTCCTTTTGAAGCACCCAAATACCCTAACAAACTTAGAAAAATCATAACTTTCAATAGGTTAAGAGTTAGACCTTCTCCTTTGGGGTGTGATATCATATGAGATTAGGGTTTGTTTGAGCTCATTTGAAATTTTTTATCATGTCATATGCTTCTGTTTTGGTCATTTGCATCTCATGTTGCCATGTAACCCTAATTTTGCATCTTTACTTGCATCTTCCATTGCATTGTATGAACATATGAACTTAACATGTCGTTATAAGCATTTGTATGCCATCCTAGACATCTTAAGACATTGATTGAACATTGCTTGATCATTTATCCATACATTTGCTATGCTTTGCATCCATTTTATCTCATAAACATCCATGCGTTTACATGCTTCCTACATGCTTCATTTGCATTCATTCTCTTGTATGATCACATATGCATATTGTATGTCTTTGCATCATATCATAGCATCATTTACATCATGTGTATGCTTCTGGTCTTGGTCTTTTCCCTTGCATATGCATTGTTTCATTTCATTTCTGTAGATGTTTAAGAATTGGCAGAATTTTTGACCAAACAAGAAATGTTAAATTCAGTTCAGAATGTCCTATCAGATGTTGGGACATTACCAAACAGAGTATGTGAACTTATTTCAGGATGTCTCATCAGATGTTGGGACATTGTGTAAATGACTAAGTTCAGTTTTGTCAGGATGTCCCAACAGATGTTGAGACATCTCAGACCTGCTACCAGAATTAATTATTGATTAACAGATCAGAGATATTTAAGGAGAATTATCTGGAATTAATTAATGCTGGATAAAAACAGAACAAGGCGCATCTGTAGGGAGTTTTAAATTGAAGATTCAGATTAAAACAGAAGACCTAATGCACCTAGAATATAGGAGGTAACAAACCCTAAATTCAAGGTGACAGCTGCTGAACATTAGGGCTGGATCATTATACAGAAAGCCCAAAATTCAGATACCTATTTAAACAACAGAAACTCATAGAATTGAGTACGAATTTCAGAAGACCAAATAGGGTGTCTAGTGTTTTAATAGCAGGTTGCTTTTATTGTACCACTTTATGAGCTTTTAAGCAAAAGTGCATTTGTGACTTGATTGAAACTGTGAAGTAAGATCAAGCTGTATTGTTTGAAGGATGTCTTCAATTTCTGTAAACTTGTAAACTTGATCACTGGGTGATTGAGGGGGAGTGAGTAGGGTACTCTTATCTAAGTGAGTCTTAGGTAGAAATTGCATTGGGTAAGTATTAAGTGATAGATTAAACAGGGTGGTTTAAGTCTAGAATTAATATTACTAATAGTGGATTTCCTCCTGGCTTGGTAGCCTCCAGATGTAGGTGTGGTTATACACTGAACTGGGTTAACAAACTTCTGTGTTGTTTACTTTCCTTGCTATTTAAGTTTTGGTTAAATTTGTCAAATGTCCTATTAAGTGTTGGGACATCTCTTAGGACATCTCATACCTGATCACAAAATTTCAATTGGCATCAGAGCAGGCACCCTGCCTGTTTATACTGGGTGAGATCTAGGGAAAAGAAATTCTGTAACATGGACAGAGATATAGGGTCAGTAAATAGACCACCTATACTGGATGGATCTAATTATGACTACTGGAAGCCAAGAATGATTGCATTCTTAAAATCACTTGACAACAGGGCATGGAGAGCAGTAAATGTTGGATGGAATCATCCTGTTCAAGACACTAAAGATGGATCAAAAGTTCTGAAACCTGAAGAAGAATGGAGTAAAGAAGAAGAAGATTCAGAATTAGGCAACTCAAAAGCCTTAAATGCTTTATTCAATGGCATTGATAGAAATATTTTCAGACTAGTGCATCATTGTGAGCTGGCCAAAGATGTTTGGGATACTCTCAAGACAACTCATGAAGGAACATCTAAAGTAAAAATGTCAAGACTTCAACTCCTCACCACCAAGTTTGAAAACTTGAGAATGAAGGAAGATGAATCCATTCATGAGTTCTACATGAACATCTTGGATATAGCCAATACTTCTGGAGCTTTGGGAGAAAAGATGACTGATGAAAAGCTTGTAAAAAAGATTCTCAGATCTTTGCCAAAAAGATTTGATATGAAAGTCACAACAATAGAAGAAGCTCAAGACATATGCTCCATGAAAGTTGAAGAACTCATTGGTTCTCTTCAAACTTTTGAGATGGGAATGAATGACACAAATGCCAAAAAGAACAAAAGCATAGCCTTAGTGTCAAATACAGATGAAGAAGAGGATGATGAATCAGCAAATGATAAAAGCTTATCAGAAAACCTTGCCTTGCTTGGAAGACAGTTCAAACAGATTCTCAGAGGAATGGAAGGCAAATCCCAACCTAGTGGAAGAAACACAAACTCTGAGAACAGAAGACATTATGATGCTAACAAAAGATTAAAGTATGCTGAAAAGACCAGTCAAGATAAAGGAGTCAAATGTCATGAATGTGAAGGATATGGACACATCAAGTTTGAATGTCCTACCTACTTAAAGAGGCAAAAGAAAGGACTCTCTGTGACCTGGTCTGATGAAGACTCAGGAGAGTCAGAAGAAGAATCAGCTAAGCATATTACTGCTTTAGCTGGACTGTGTGAATATGATAGTGATTCCAGTTGTGGAGAACTTACTTATGAAGAACTTGAGCAAGCATTCAAAGATCTATACAAAAGAAGTTCTGAAATATGCAGTGAAGTTATAAAACTAAAGAAGCAGAATGAGACTTTAGAAGATAACAAAGCAAATGATCAGGAGATCATTGAAACCTTAAAAAGTGAAGTAAGCCTTCTCAACTCTAAATTGGAACATATGTCAAAATCTGTTAGAATGTTGAACAGCAGCTCAAACACACTGGATGTTATTCTCAGCAATAATAAACATTCAGGGGACAAAAGTGGACTGGGATATAACAGAGATGAAGCCAGCTCTAGCAAAACTACTTCAAAAATTACACAGTCAAACAAGATGTCCCAACAGATGCTTCAACATCAGAACACAAAGACAAACATAATGTTCCAACAGATGTCTCAACATTCTGGAAAGAACAAAATGAAGAAGAAGTATCAAAGATGGATATGCCATCACTGTGGAAGATTTGGGCATATCAAACCTCACTGTTATAAGCTACATGGATATCCAAATCAGATGTATCAGCAACCTTCCAAGCAGAAAGTAGAAGGGACCAAGAAAGTGCTGCATAAACATCAAAGAAATCAACAATCTCCTAAGCAAAAGACAGAGGTCATCAAGAAGGAATGGAGACCAAAAGCTAGCACTCAGACTGATCAAAGCCACATACCCAAGAACAAGATCAACAATCAAGCTTGGAGATCAGCTGATCAACACACAAGGCAGAGGCATCAAAAGAAATATCAATTCATCTGGTCAAAGAAAAGTACTGCATATATAGCACATACATCACTAAGAGTATCAGCTAAAGAAGACTGGTACTTTGATAGTGGATGTTCAAGGCACATGACTGGATTGAAGAACCTACTAGTGAACTTAAAATCACATTCATCCAGGTATGTAACTTTTGGAGATGGAGCTAAAGGAGAGATCAAAGGAGTTGGAACCTTGGACTGTCAAGATGTTCCAAGACTAGATGATGTATTGCTAGTTAAAGGTTTAACTGCTAACCTGATCAGTATAAGTCAACTATGTGATCAAGGGTACAGTGTAAACTTTACAAAAACTGAATGCATAGTGACTAACCAAGAGCAAGAAGTTGTCATGAAAGGAGCAAGGTCTAAAGACAACTGTTACATGTGGGAGCCACTAGACTTCAGTCCCACTTCAATCTGTTCTCTAGCTAAAGAAGAAGAAGTAAAACTATGGCACCAAAGGCTAGGTCATCTTCATTTCAGAGGCATAAAGAAGATCATATCTATGGATGCTGTAAGAGGTATCCCTAAACTGAAGATTGATGATGGCAAAATATGTGGTGAATGTCAAATAGGCAAACAAACCAAGATGTCCCATCCAAAGCTCCAACATCTTACAACTTCCAAAGTTTTGGAACTGTTACATATGGATCTCATGGGACCTATGCAAGTTGAAAGCCTTGGTGGTAAGAGGTATGCCTATGTGGTGGTTGATGACTTTTCAAGATATACATGGATAAATTTCATCAAAGAAAAGTCAGATGTCTTTGATGTATTCAAAGAATTATGTCAAAGATTACAAAGGGAAAAATCCAGCTGTGTAATCAGAATTAGAAGTGATCATGGAAAGGAATTTGAGAATAAAAAATTCTTAGATTTCTGCTCTTCAGAAGGAATCAATCATGAATATTCTTCTCCTATCACTCCTCAACAGAATGGGATTGTTGAGAGGAAGAATAGAACTATTCAAGAATCTGCAAGAGCTATGATCCATGCTAAAAAGTTACCTCTGTATTTCTGGGCTGAAGCTATGAACACTGCCTGCTACATCCATAACAGAGTTACCTTGAGAAAAGGAACTTTGTCCACAATATATGAAGTGTGGAAGGGCAGAAAACCCACTGTTAAGTACTTTCATGTGTTTGGAAGTAACTGTTATATTCTGGCAAATAGGGAGCAAAGAAGAAAAATGGATCCTAAAAGTGATGAAGGGATTTTCCTTGAATACTCCATAAACAGCAGAGCATATAGAGTATTTAATTCTAGAACCAAGGTTATCATGGAATCCATAAATGTGATAATTGATGATGCTCCTACAGATGTCCCAGAAGATGTTGGAACATCTGTTGATATCAAGATTGAAGCTGAAGAAAAGAATGATCAATATAACTTCACTCAAACTGATACAAGGACAGAAGAATCAAGTAAATCTCCTTCCATCAGAATACAAAAAGATCATCCCAAAGATTTGATAATTGATGATCTCAACAGAGGTGTGAGTACTAGATCAAGAGAAGTGATTTCAGGTTCTTGTTTTGTCTCTAAAATAGAACCTAAAAATATCAAGGAAGCTCTCACTGTTGAATACTGGATTTGTGCTATGCAAGAGGAATTAGGTCAATTCACAAGGAATGAAGTGTGGAATCTTGTTCCTAGACCTGATGATATAAATGTAATTAGAACAAAATGGGTGTACAAGAACAAGTCAAATGAACAAGGAATTGTTACAAAGAACAAAGCTAGACTTGTGGCTCAAGGATACACTCAAATTGAAGGAGTAGACTTTGATGAAACCTTTGCACCTGTAGTAAGGCTTGAATCAATCAGACTATTGTTGGGAATTGCTTGTATCTTGAAGTTCAAGCTATTTCAAATGGATGTGAAAAGTGCCTTTTTAAATGGCTATCTTAATGAAGAAGTATATGTAGAACAGCCTAAAGGTTTTGTTGATCCAAGCTGTCCAAATCATGTATACAAACTCAAGAAGGCTCTTTATGGTCTGAAGCAAGCTCCAAGGGCATGGTATGAAAGACTGACCACATTTCTTATCAAGCAAGGATACAGAAAAGGTGGGATTGATAAAACCCTATTTGTTAAAGATGAAGAAGGAAATGTCATGATTGCACAAATATATGTTGATGACATTGTGTTTGGTGGGATGTCTGATAAGATGGTCAAACATTTTGTCAAGCAGATGGAATCTGAATTTGAAATGAGTCTAGTAGGTGAATTAACCTACTTTCTTGGGCTGCAAGTAAAACAAATGGAAGACTCAATGTTCATCTCACAAAGCAAGTATTCCAAGAACATAGTCAAGAAATTTGGAATGGAAAATGCTGCTCACAAGAGAACTCCTGCCCCCACACATTTAAAGCTAACTAAAGATGAAAAGGGTGAGAATGTAGATCAAAGCTTATACAGAAGCTTGATTGGAAGCTTGTTATACTTGACTGCTAGCAGACCAGACATTGCATTTGCAGTAGGAGTTTGTGCAAGATATCAAGCTGATCCAAAAGTCAGTCATCTCAATCAAGTCAAGAGAATCCTTAAATATGTTAATGGAAGTGCTGATGACAATAAAAGCACTTCAGGAGGGTGCTTCTTTCTAGGAAACAATCTGATTTCTTGGTTCAGTAAGAAACAGAATTGTGTATCCTTATCTACAGCTGAAGCTGAGTACATAGCAGCAGGTAGCAGTTGTTCTCAGTTGGTTTGGATGAAGCAGATGCTCACTGAGTACAATGTCCCACAGGATGTCATGACATTGTACTGTGACAACTTAAGTGCAATCAACATATCTAAAAATCCTATCCAACACAGCAGGACAAAGCATATTGATATCAGACATCATTTCATCAGAGATCTTGTAGAAGAAAAGGTGATTTCATTGGAGCATGTAGCTACAGATCTGCAGTTAGCTGATATCTTTACCAAGGCATTGGATGCTACACAATTTGAGAACTTAAGGGGCAAACTTGGAATCTGTTTATGTGATATCTAGCAGTTAATAAGATGTGCCAACATGTCATATGACATTGCATGGCTTAAGTTCCAGATGGCAAAACTGGTCTGGACAAGATCTTTGGGAATTCCAATCCTAATCATTTGGACTGTAACGGCTACTTATTTAGTAACTCCTTATAAGCAGCTATCAAGAGTCTCATCACATCATCACAAGCGAATCACATTAACTAGCAATCCTTCTGAAATCATAAACCCTAAAGCTGCACATTCATCATCCTCAACAATGTCTCAAAACCCTAAAACAGCTGAAGAAGTTCTCAACCAGGAAGACGTGGTTCATGCCACTCCTATTTCTGTGGTACCAATGCAATCAACACCATTGGACGAGCTCAGGGGAAGCGATTCCCACACTAAAAAGGCAAGAACACCAAAGAGAGCTAAAGATCAAGTTTGTAGCAAAGCCAAAGGAGGCATCCCTTCTCCTGCTAACATGCCACCAAAATCCTCAAAATATGTTGATGATTCCATCAAGGAGATTGTCAACAAAATTCTCTTTGAACAAAGAGTGGTGAGTGGGATCTCTGTTCCTTTAAACACTATGCCTGCACCTCAAGAAGAATCAACTCAACCTGCTGAAGACACTCCTGCAAAACAAGATGTCCCAATAGATGTTGGAACATCTGCAGATGAGAAAGAAAATTCATCTGATGCTGATATGGAACAAACTGGGGATCAGAATAAGGTCTCAAATGAAGATGATGACAAAGTCTCTGAGGATCAGACCAAAGCCTCAGATGAAGATCAAATTCCTGTTGATCAACCAGCTGAAGAGGAGACTGCTCAATCTCCTCCAGTGGTCAACCTGGAGCAGGACTCTGATGCAGAGATTATAGCATCTGTTAAACCAAGCATTGCCAAAAGACTCAGGTCCAGGAAGGGCAAGATGCAAGCTGAAGTAGCAATTCCTGAAAAGAAGAAAGCATCTCCAAAGAAAGGCAAGGCTAAATCTACCTTTGGTCCAACAAAACCATGGAGCAAAGTCCAATCCCAGAAGAGAAAAGCTGCAACATCATCTGATTCAGATGTTGAATCAGATGTCCCAACATCTCCTCCCAAGAAGAGACCAGCAACATCCAGAGCTTCCACTGCTGTACCAGAAGCTCCCTTGGACAACATATCATTCCACCATGTCTCTAGTGTGAACAGGTGGAAGTATGTGTACCAAAGAAGGGTTGCCCTGGAAAGAGAACTGAGCAGCAATGCACTTGAGTGCACAGAACTCATTGACCTCATCTCTGCTGCAGGACTATTCAAAACAGTTTCAGACCTCTCTCCCTGTTATGAACTTCTGGTCAAAGAGTTCATTGTGAATCTTCAGGAGGATTGCTCAAATGGTAAGTCTTCTGAGTTTAGAAAAGTTTTTGTTAGAGGTAAATGTGTGGAGTTTTCTTCCAAAATCATAAATCAGTATCTAGGAAGAGAAACAGATGGACCAAATGAGCTAGGCAAGACAGATAATCAAGTCTGTAAGGTGATAACTGCTGACCAGGTCAAGGCATGGCCTGTGAAGGGAAAGCTATCTGTAAGCATGCTTACCAGAAAGTATGCCATGCTGAACAGAATTGGAACTGCTAACTGGGTGCCTACCAACCACACCTCTTCAATTTCAACTGGGCTGGCCAGATTCATCTATGCTGTGGGGACTCAAACCAAGCTGGACTATGGAGCTTTTATCTTTGATCAAACAATGAAGTATGCTAGCTCCTCTGCAACCAAGCTACCAATAGCTTTTCCTTCATTGCTATGTGGTATAATATTGAGCCAATACCCTGGCATTCTCACTGACAAGGATACTGTCTGCAAAAGAGAAAGCCCCCTGGCTTTTCACTACAAGTTATTCCTCAGTCACCATGCTGCAGATGTTGAAGCACCTTCTGGGACATCTGCTGGTCCTTCAACCACTAGGAATCCAATCTCCAAGAAGACTTTAATTGCTGAACTCAAAAGCACCTACAAAGAGCTTGAAGCTAGAAAGCAGAAGCTTGAGGAAATAATTAAAAGGTTGGAAAGTGAAGAAGATCAGAATGCTGCATCTGGTGAAGACAGTGAAGCTGAAAGTGAAGCTGATAAAGATGAAGACACTGAAGTGGAGGAAGCAACTGAGAGTGATGAATCTAGGTGATCTTTGTATGTGAGGCATTTGTAATGACAGCAATGATTTGTAATTCTGGATAATAGTTCTTTGGCCCCTAATTTTGTGCCTACCAAGGGGGAGAACAACAACAAATTTGTACTGCTGTTTATTTTGAATGAAATCTGTTTGTTTTTGTCTGAACTGAATAAGTTTTCTGTTGGAACAAGACTGGATACATATATGTTTGAGGGGGAGTAATCTCAAATAAGAATCAACAGAAAAGTAATGCTATACTCTGATAAAAAGAACTTCTGCTGCACTCTGAAAACCAGAAAAGATGTTAGCCAAAAATTAGCCAAAGGGGGAGTTTGTAGATGTTTAAGAATTGGCAGAATTTTTGACCAAACAAGAAATGTTAAATTCAGTTCAGAATGTCCTATCAGATGTTGGGACATTACCAAACAGAGTATGTGAACTTATTTCAGGATGTCTCATCAGATGTTGGGACATTGTGTAAATGACTAAGTTCAGTTTTGTCAGGATGTCCCAACAGATGTTGAGACATCTCAGACCTGCTACCAGAATTAATTATTGATTAACAGATCAGAGATATTTAAGGAGAATTATCTGGAATTAATTAATGCTGGATAAAAACAGAACAAGGCGCATCTGTAGGGAGTTTTAAATTGAAGATTCAGATTAAAACAGAAGACCTAATGCACCTAGAATATAGGAGGTAACAAACCCTAAATTCAAGGTGACAGCTGCTGAACATTAGGGCTGGATCATTATACAGAAAGCCCAAAATTCAGATACCTATTTAAACAACAGAAACTCATAGAATTGAGTACGAATTTCAGAAGACCAAATAGGGTGTCTAGTGTTTTAATAGCAGGTTGCTTTTATTGTACCACTTTATGAGCTTTTAAGCAAAAGTGCATTTGTGACTTGATTGAAACTGTGAAGTAAGATCAAGCTGTATTGTTTGAAGGATGTCTTCAATTTCTGTAAACTTGTAAACTTGATCACTGGGTGATTGAGGGGGAGTGAGTAGGGTACTCTTATCTAAGTGAGTCTTAGGTAGAAATTGCATTGGGTAAGTATTAAGTGATAGATTAAACAGGGTGGTTTAAGTCTAGAATTAATATTACTAATAGTGGATTTCCTCCTGGCTTGGTAGCCTCCAGATGTAGGTGTGGTTATACACTGAACTGGGTTAACAAACTTCTGTGTTGTTTACTTTCCTTGCTGTTTAAGTTTTGGTTAAATTTGTCAAATGTCCTATTAAGTGTTGGGACATCTCTTAGGACATCTCATACCTGATCACAGAATTTCAATTTCTTTCCTTATGCATCTTGTGCTAACTTTTCAGGTTAATGGTAAGTTGTTTGGGAGGTGGATTTGCCTTCACCTCCCACCTCTTCTCATACCTTTATATTGCATCCTTACTGCATTTTTACTTGTCCTTGAGTGAGCTTGCCTCAATTGTGCTTCTCTTCCTTTCTTTCTCTTCTCATCTCCTTCTTTTCATCTTGTTTCTCCTTGGTGGCTTCCTTGAAGACTTCTCCTTTTAAGCCTCACAAAACCATAAGATGCCTAAGCATGATAACTTCTAGGATTGATATTTTCCCTTAGACTTTTTCCTTTGAGTCTTCTTTGTGTCTCTTTTCTCATCTCATCATTAGAGACTAAACCTTTAAGGTTTTAGGACTTTGGAATTAGGGTTATGCCTGCATCCTTATCTTAGGATGGAGTGTATTACTTTAATCCTAAGTGTTAAACCCTTAATCTGTTTAAACCTCTTAATCAAATCATCTTAATAATCACTAAGACTTCATCTTGTAACTTGGCCCTTACATTAGGGTTCTAATTCTTCCTTTATGGTTAAGAATGACTAACCATAGTGTTTAATGGACAAGTGCCCCTCAAGTTGTTTTACAAACCATAAAATCCACTTCTTAATCTTATCCCTTAATTAAAATCCATTTAATAAAGGCTTGTTATATAATGAATTTAATCCCTAACCATGGATTAAGTTGAGGTATCTTCCTCAGCTTAAGTGTTCTCATCTATTATCCTTCTATTAGGATGGTGTAATGAGTCCACTAATCTGTGATTAGAGATTAAACTCATTACTTAACACTAAACAAAAACCCAAAAACATCTAATTAATCACAAGTAGGTTAATGATCTTAATCCATCATTAAGGTAATTAAGTTGAGGTGCTTACCTCATACTTCAATAGGCTCATTATCCCTAATCAGGGAGGATATAATGAGTTTACCAACCTTTAATTTAGGCTTAAGCTCATTTACTTATGCAAAAAACACCAAAAACAATAAAAAACTGAAAACATCAAAAACAAACAATAATCGTCTCCTTCGGGATTCTTTTCTCATCACACTCATTCACAAACGGGAACTTGCTTCTTCCGTCTAATGCAAGACAATTAGCACTCGAGCCAGACGAGTCATACACTTGAGCATAGGCAAATAAGCAATTCAACAGTCGATTTATCTTTCAGTATCTTTGAGTCGAACTACGGTGTTCTGACTTCCTCATTGCACGAGAGGATACGTAGGTATAACTTAATTGTTATCGAACAAAAGTCTCTGTGTCTTCCCTCTCTTTCAGCATTCTTTTAAGCCTCGATTCCTGAGCATTTCACTTCTCTTTTGCACTGACACTTGTATATTTCTCCTCCAGCTTTTGCACACAGATAGCACACACCTACCCCTTTTAAACACAATCTTTTAAGCGTGGATCCCGTCGAGTACGACGAACAATCTGGGTGCTAATACCTTCCCAGGTTGTAACCAACCCCCTTTCTCAGTTTCTCTGGTTCACAACCGTCTTATCCATCTTTTTCTAGGTTTATGCAACATTACCTTTTCTTCGGGATAAAAATGCCTAGCTGGCGACTCTATTCACTTCATCTTCATCTTCTCATTTCGCCGACCGTTCGTGTCTGCACCGGGATGCAAATCTTTGGGAGCAACAACTGTTACTTGTGAACCAATCTTCAAGTTGTTGAAGAAATATCAAGTAATGGAATGGTATGATGAATGCCAGGTAGCTTTTGATGAGATCAAAAAGTACCTACAAGAACCTCCTATATTGATGCCACCAGTTGAAGGAATACCCTTGATTATGTACCTGACAGTATTGGATAACTCAATGGGGTGTGTGTTGGGGCAACATGACGAGTCTGGTGGAAAAGAGCAAGCAATATACTACCTTAGCAAAAAGTTTACCGACTATGAAACAAGATACTCACTGCTCGAGAAAACTTGTTGCGCTTTGGCATGGGCTGCTTGCCGACTAAGACAATATATATTGACCCATACCACTTTATTGATTTCAAAGATGGATTCCATCAAGTACATATTTGAGAAACCTGCTCTCTCCATACGAATAGCAACTCAGAAGGAAATTAAAGGAAGTGTAGTAGCTGATCATTTGGATCATCAAGAAGTGGATGATTATCAGTCTATGAATTTTGAGTTTCCAGATGAGGATATTATGATTGTTACTAAGGAACCTAGACAATATGAAGGACTTGGACAAGGATCCCGATGGACTATGGTTTTTGATGGAGCTTCTAATGAGCTTGGTAATGGTGTTGGTGTTGTGATTATCTCTCCTAAAGGTTGTTATACACCAGTTACTGCAAGGCTTTGTTTTAATTGTACCAATAATATGGCTGAGTATGAAGCGTGCATAATGGGAATTAAGGCTGCCATTGAGATGAAGATTCAGTTTTTGAATGTGTATGGAGATTCAACCCTGGTAGTTAGTCAAGTTAAAGGAGACTAGGACACCAAGCATCTTAATCTCATCCTTTACAGAGGGCATGTGTTGTCTTTGATCCCGTACTTTGAAGAGATCACCTTTGGACATATTCCACGAGAAGAAAATCAGTTGGCAGATGCATAAGCCACCATGGCATCTATGTTTGAAATCAGTTGGGATGATGAAGCTCCCATAAATACTATTGATCGATTTGATAAACCTGCATACTGCTATGAGGTGGGTACTGAAGGAGTAGAGGAAAAGCCTTGGTTCTATGAAGTGAAAAGGTATCTTGAAGCTCATGAGTTCCCTGAAGGGGCATCTGTCAATGATAAGAAGTTTCTGAGAAGATTTTCTGCTAAGTTTTTCCTGAGTAATGGAATTTTGTACAAGTGCAATCATGATTCAACTTTACTTTGTTGTGTAGATAAGAAAGAAGAAGTAGAGATTATGGAAGACATGCATGATGGGATCTTTGGTACTCATTCTAGTGGGCATACTATGGCTAAGAAGATTTTGAGAGCAAGTTATTATTGGTCTACCATGGAAGCTGATTGCTATCAACACTCCAAAACTTGTCACAAATGTCAGATTTATGTTGATAAAGTTCATGTGCCTCCAGTTCCATTGAATGTTCTGACTGCTCCTTGGCCTTTTGCCATGTGGGGCATTGATATGATTGGTGAGATCAAACCCACAGCTTCCAATGGCATCGTTTCATCCTTGTTGCTATTGATTACTTTACAAAGTGGGTAGAGGCAACTTCATTTGCTTATGTTACCAAGAATGTTGTGGCTCGATTCATCAAGTATAATCTTATATGTAGGTATGGCATCCCTGAAAGGATTATCACAGATAATGGTACTAATTTAAACAATATTATGATTACTGATCTCTGCACGCAGTTCAAGATTAAGCATCACAATTCTTCTTTGTATCGTCCAAAGATGAATGACACAGTGGAAGCCGCCAACAAGAATATTAAGAAGATCTAGCAAAAGATGACAGTAACATATAAAGATTGGCATGAGATGTTACCATTTGCTCTTCATGGTTATCGTACCACAATACGTACTTCAACAGGGGCAACCCCTTTCTCCCTTGTCTATGGTATGGAAGCAGTTCTACCCATTGAGGTTCAGATTCCTTCCTTGAGAGTTATGAATGATGCAAGTTTATATGAAGATGAATTGATTCAGACTCGACTCGACCAGATAAACTTGATTGATGAGAAAAGATTAGCAGCTGTTTTTCATGGTCAAATGTATCAGAAACGTATGATCAAAGCCTTCAATGAGAAAGTTAATCAGCAAGTATATTAGGCTGGTGATTTAGTGATCAAGCGTATCATATTACCACAGGGTGATCCCAGAGGCAAATGGACCCCCAGCTATGAAGGACCATTTGTTGTTAAGAGAGTATTTTATGGAGGTGCCATGACGCTTACCACTATGGATGGTGAAGATTTCCCACAGCCTGTGAACGCAGACATAGTTAAAAAATACTACGCATAAAAAGAGACCCACTAGGTTGACTGGACTAGGAAAAAATAAGGGCATCCTGGCGAACCAAAAGGGTTCGGGCAAAAATTAGGGATATATATATATATATATATATATATATATATATATATATATGTATATATATATATATATATATATATATATATATATATATATATATATAAAATGTACACCCGGAAAGTCGAAAACCTGAAAAGGCGGTTTGGGAAAAAAAGGGTATCCCGGTGGATTGAAAACCTGAAAAGACAATCCAGGAAAAAGTTAGGGATTAAAACGTATGAATATGTATTGTTGGATCACCCATGTAACCTCTACTAGTTGTGTTATCTATGTCAAATTCAACAGATACAGATAAGTCCAATTGTTTCTTTTTCGACAGCTGAAGATGAGATACTTAAAGATAATGGCAATAACGGAGTTGAAACTCAATAGGATTATTTACACAACTATTTTTCCTTGTTTTTGTAAAAATTTCTTCGAAGAATTCCTCATACTAGGATTTGTGTCACCATGTTAAAACTCACCTGTTTATAGGCCACTTTCTAAATAAATAAAATTCCATTTTTTGTATTCAGGTTTACTTTTCCCTCTTTATTCAGGTTTACTTTTCCCCTTTTACTAAAGTGAAAAACGTCTGTTGATTATGTTTAAATGTGTATATGTTTTTGAATATGATTGATGTTTACCAGAAATGCATAAAATACAATAATAACATTTACTAAGAACGAAGGGAGGTAGGAATTCAACGAATCTTCGCCATTTCATCCCCACAGATTAATCTTTACGGATATTTTGATGGAGTACTTCAAGTAATATCTTATACTTCCAACTCTACAAAGTCTTCAAGCAGTTGATACTTAACCGAATAGGTCTCCCGGATCTATGTCCATCTATTTTATCCTCAGTAAGGATATTCAGGAACTTAATCCTTCAATAAGAAGTACGACGAATGAAAACAGGAGGTTCTAAGTACGATATTCTTAAACAAGATGGGAACGAAGTCTTCATATTTCTCAATAACGAATCAGGATTTATTTTCCCAGCCAGCAGTTGTTCTACGAAGCTACTCATGTGCTTCAACTACATAATTCATCACATCACATCACATCACATCATATCATATCATATCATATCATATCATATCATATCATATCATATCATACGCATACAACATTATCATGAAATATTATCTTGCAAAATGTTATATACATCATGATATTTGCATAGAACTAACCTTGTTTTTTAGGTTAATTTTCCAGCAGACAAACTTCATCAACAACTTATATCTTGGGTCGTTGTTTATCTTCCCAAGTACCCTATTATGACTTTGGGTCTTCGTTTATCTTCCCAAAAGTTATACCCTTACCTTGGGTCGTTGTTTATCTTCTCAAGTACCATATTATGACTTTGGGCCGTCTTTTATCTTTCCAAAAGTTATACCCTTACCTTGGGCCGTTGTTTATCTTCCCAAGTACCCTATTATGACTTTGGGCCATCATTTATCTTCCCAAAAGTTATACCCTTACCTTGGGCCGTTGTTTATCTTCCCAAGTACCCTATTATGACTTTGGGTCGTTGTTTACCTTCCCAAAAGTTATACCCTTACCTTGGGTCGTTGTTTATCTTCCCAAGTACCCTATTATGACTTTGGGTCGTCGTTTATCTTCCCAAAAGTTATACCCTTACCTTGGGCCATTGTTTATCTTCCCAAGTACCCTATTATGACTTTGGGCCGTCGTTTACCTTCCCAAAAGTTATACCCTTACCTTGGGCCGTTGTTTATCTTCCCAAGTACCCTATTATGACTTTGGGCCATCGTTTATCTTCCCAAAAGTTATACCCTTACCTTGGGCCATTGTTTATCTTCCCAAGTACCCTATTATGACTTTGGGCCGTCGTTTACCTTCCCAAAAGTTATACCCTTACCTTGGGTCGTTGTTTATCTTCCCAAGTACCCTATTATGACTTTGGGCCATCGTTTATCTTCCCAAAAGTTATACCCTTACCTTGGGTCGTTGTTTATCTTCCCAAGTACCCTATTATGACTTTGGGTCGTCGTTTATCTTCCCAAAAGTTATACCCTTACCTTGGACCGTTGTTTATCTTCCCAAGTACCCTATTATGACTTTGGGTCGTCGTTTATCTTCCAAAAATTTATACCCTTACCTTGGGACGTTGTTTATCTTCCCGAGTACCCTATTATGACTTTGGGTCGTTGTTTATCTTCCCAAAAGTTATACCATTACCTTGGGCCGTTGTTTATCTTCCCAAAAGTTACACCCTTACCTTGGGCCGTTGTTTATCTTCCCGAGTATCCTATTATGACTTTGGTCCGTTGTTTATCTTCCCAAAAGTTATACCATTGCCTTGGGCCGTTGTTTTATCTTCCCAAAAGCTATCTCATTACACCTTGGGTTTTATTTTCCCAAAAACTATCTCATTACACTTTGGGTTTTATTTTCCCAAAAGCTATATCATTACCTTGGGCTGTCGTTTATCTTCCCAAAGGTTGTATCTTCATATTTTGGACTACCTTATTCTACAAGAAGTATATTTGAAGAACTTTTTTCCGAATGACATCTTTAAGCCCAACCAACCAACAATATCATTCTACGCACCGACGAGTGCAAATTTTTGGGCTTTTGTGTTCAATCCCCTTCAACCTTCCAGTCACGAATAGTGCACATGCCAATCTGACTCCTCAGGTTTCAGAAAATTGAACAGGGGCAGCTGTTGTACCCCAAATTTTCCTTCCAACAATAAAGGAAATGTCTCTCAATATTTCTCAATGATTATTAGGTTCTCAAGGTCCCCAATTGGTCAGAAAGTTTGAGAGTTTCCTCATACAAAGTCTCCTCTTATACAAAGGATCCAAAACTAGGGTTTTGGTTTTCTCCAAGAAAAATGGACTTACAAAGCCTCAAGTGAGCTTCATAACATCCCATGTGACTTAAATAATCCCTATGTCAAGTTTCAGAGCTTTCCCAATAACTTTGACCAGTCAGATGATCAGATATGCAAAAATCAGTCAAAGTGGTTAAAAAGTCAAACTGAGGTCAATTGTGGTCAAACTAAAGTCAAACTTCAATATTTTTTGCCAACATCAAAGTTATGAAGTAAAATTAATTATTTTATCAAAGGTTGATCATGATTCATCAAGGAGATCTCATATCATCAAGAATCATGAAGTTTCTAAATTAGGGTTTCCTAGGAAAAGTCAACTGAACTTTGACCAGCCATAACTTTCAAATGCTTCATCAAAAATTTCCCATCCAAAGATCATTTTGAAGGAAATTGAATTCTCTACAACTTTGTGTCTCACAAGCCAAGCCTAAAAATGCTTCATTTGGAAGGCATGAGCTAAGACATTATAGGTCATTTCAAAAGTCAACAAAAAGTCAACTTTTTCCAAAGAGCATAATTTGAAAATGGTAAAATATATGGACATGATACCTAAAAGGTTTGTTATAGGACTATCTAATATTTCTAAAAAGTCCAAGATCATCTTCATAGCCTTAAAATTGAGGAAGTTGTGCCTTGTCAAAGTTGGGAAAATTTCAAGGGGTGTATGAAGCGAATAAGGTCTAAAATCCAATATTTTCCAAATTGGATTATGAAATTGAAATCCAATCTTCACAATAACATCAAGCACGATCCAATTCCAATTATTTCTGATTTTTATAATTTATTTATTATCTACTTGGATTTATTTACTAAAATTCAATTTGAATCAAAATAAAATATAAAATTCAATATTTGGATATGATTCTTGTTCTAGAAGCTCTTAAAAAACATTTAAGACTGATTGAGACTCTCCAATTTCGTGCTAGATCAAAATAGCAAGGATATATTTGTTTTTTTGAATATTTTTTGGTTGATTCTTCATTCACCATCAAGTCATCCAAAAGCCCAATAATCCACCACTTTCTTGACCTAAATTCATTCACCTATAAGTATACAACTTAACCAAGACACAAGGGACGAAAAATTTGGAGAAGAGAGGTCCATTCAAGTTTCAAAATTTCACACCAAAGTTGAAATACGGTTTCTATTATTCAGGCCCTTTCAACACTTTTTGAAGGTTTAAACACGATCCATGAACATCCTTGTTGTTGTCCCAACCCTCATTTGCATCCCAAACATGCCTAAATGCATAAACCGAATTTGTTTTTCTCTTGACTTTCAATTTTTAGATTTCAATTATTATTGCATTTCTAATGGATTTTGATCTTGTTTTGTTGTTTGTAAGGACTCATGGATGGATTATAGGTAATTAGATTAAAGAATCGTGGATTAATACGTAAAACACCATTATTATGGTTTGACCTCCAAATTAGGGTTCCCTAATATAAACTAATTAAATGATTTTTGTTAACATGATTGAATCGTACAGGTTGTGGTGATCATTTTGGTATAATCAATTTCAAGAATTGTTGTGTGTTATATGATGTTTGAAATTCACAAGTTTTCCTATGTAAACAAAATCGCAGGAAAAATCGCAACAAAACTTGCAGAAATTTTCGTAGGAAAAAGGTTGAAGATGAAGTCCATGGCGCCATCTGAAAATTCAAATTTAATTATTTTATTTTATGTTTTGTTTCCATTCTATTTCACAAAAACGCAGATAGCCTGGTGGACAGAACGCGTGTGTAGGGAGCTTTGGACATGGGTTCGATTCCCAGGTCCTGCATTATTTTTTTACTTTGTTCTATTTTACAGTTTTCATATATATTTAGCTTTGGTCATTGGATATACAGATTGCATGCACAGCGCAGTTGGTCATACATGTTCCCTGGTAATGGGGAGGTCTTGGATTCAAATCCAGCCCCCCTTTATTTTTTGAAATGTTTTCCTTTCTTTTTCTTTTACTATTTGATTTAAATATTTATTATTAAATTAATTAACAATTAAATTAATTAAATTATTAGTATTTAGGTTAATGACTCTTAACTATATTCTTAAAAATAAAATAATTTATAATTAACTCATATTTATTTTCTAATAGTATTTTTTTTTATCAAATATTTTTTTATCCTTAAAATTATAATTTAATTAAATGATTAGGTTTAGATTCTTTGTATTGTGTTTTAATTAATCCTAACTTGTTAAATTTTTCTTTAATCAACCTCACTTATAACCCTAATTTCAAAATTTAATTAATTTCTTTATTTTGCTTTATTTAATTATTTAGAATAATTTTCTCAATTTTCTTTTATTTATTTATTTTTCCTTAATTAAACTGTTTAGAAAAATTGTATAGGCTTTCTATTATTGTAATTTATTTTTCTTGCTTGATTATTATGTATCTGCCCCAAAGCCGTATAATAACTTAGGATTTTATTTCTCGTTTTTCTTTATTTTATTTCATTATTTCTGCTTGGTTAGTAAATAGGGAGTGAAAAATATAAATGAATTAATCGGGACTTAGAAAACTAATTAAAAAGATAAAATATCTGAATATAAACAGTCACACACGTAAGTCGATCTAAGATCACCGTCTGCACTTCCTAGGGTATCCCTCTTAGTTGCCTTATTTAAGCGGTCAAGTCCCTCGAAAGTAGGGTGTCTTAAGCAAAGTCCCTCCATAAAATAAATCATCTTTGTCCCTCTCTCAGTTAAAAGATCAAGTCCCTACGATGTTGCCTACAAGGTTGCCTATAATAAATGATCTTGTCCCTTTAAATTAAAAGATGATAGTCCATCCCAAATTGCTAAAGACATCCTATAGTTTCCTTCGTTGCCCGTATGATGACCCTACGCCCGTCCTTAAACAAATCCAAGGTAATGACTACCTAATCCTTAATAATAGGGACAATCTTACCCTTGAAAGGACATATAAGAACATGAATGACTTAGTCTAGGGTAGGTACCTCATAGTTACTTGCTCACTCTTCAAAATAAAAAATACTTTTCACACCTCACAATATTTTCAAATATTCTCAAACAAGGCTTTGTATACATCCATACGAGGATCATTACAAAGTACTGAGAAAAATTCTAATCACACACTACACTTTTCAAAAACAATTAAAGTGAGCTAAGTAACTAAGAGCCCATGGATAACCATGGATATAAAGTGTGCTAACACTTTCCCTTTATATAACCTACCCCCCGAACTCAAGTCTTTTAAAAATAGGTTTTTCCTGTTCTTTTATGTCCTTTCCACTTGGATAAAATAAAAGTCGGTGGCGACTCTTGCTATCCGCAACATTTATAGAAAGTTAGTTCTCCCACCGTGTTACAATGGCGCATATGATCATTTATGCCGTTAACGACTGATCCTCCTTGAAGATTGCGCTTGATTTAGGTTGTTATGGTTACAAGATCATCTTCAACATCATCGTAGCGCAATTGGAGAAAGAAGGAAGCTTCAGTAAAGTCGACGACCTTGACAGAGCGAAAAGGATTATGTTTTCATGAGGGAAAATGGAAGGCATCGGAGTATATGTGGCGTGTTGTGAGGAAGATGTGTGTCGGTTGTAATTTCTAGATAATTACTTAGATGTGGTGGTTTCTGACGTGTTTGTTCATACTGTAGGAAAAGAGTAACAGACGAAAACAACGGAGGCGGTGGCGGAGATGGCGAGGACGATTAAACTTGGAGGTGTATGCATTAAGAAAGGGGTGGAAGAAGAAGCTATTTTTAGTCAAGGGTATTTTCGTCAAGAGACATTTCATTAAACACATGTGAAAAATAACTAAAATGAAAAAAATAAAAAAGATTTAAAGAGAGATATTTTTCAAATGTTAGGGGAATCCATGCAAATTCTTCTATTATGTTTTTTTCTTCAAAAACAACATGTGACAGGAGGAGAATATATATATATATATATATATATATATATATATATATATATATATATATATATATATATATATATATATATATATATATATATATATATATATATATAAAACATTAAATAGTACTAGTATAAAAAGCATTAAACTATTTACAAACATCTTTGAGGGAATTTATGATATGAATACAATTAACTAATGCTTTGAGAGAGAAAGAAAAGATATTTAGAAAATGTTTGTTCTTAAGCACACAAGAGATTTTATTTGTGATTTCTTCACGGAAATATGTTACAATAGCCCTCCTTTTATAGTTGTCGCTCCCTAGATTTCCATCCTGGTACAAATGCGAAAGTGGCGCGGAAAAGGATTGAGTCGCTAGCCAGGCATTTTTATCCCGAAGAAAGGGAATGGTAATGCTGCACAAACCAGAAGGAAGAAAGAGGAAGGACACAGGTCTTACGAACCAAAGAGACTGAGTTCGGGAGTCGGTTACGACCTGGGAAGGTGTTAGCACCCAGATCGTCCGCCGTACCCGACGGGATCCACACTTGCAAAGAAACTGTTTCAAAGGGTGAGGGCATGAAAACTGCAGCAAGAGAAATGAAAATGAAAAGAAACTGGAACTGGAAAAGAACTGGATAAGAGAACAAGAGAAAAAATGTAGGGAAAATAAAGATTGTGCTCGAACGGGCCCTACCCCGCTGCCTACGTACCTCATAGGGATAATGAGGATCAGAGACGCCGTAGTTCCCCTAACTAGGGGTACTAAAAGGAAATTTCTTGTGAATTAAAGCTTGAACTTCCTATGCCATTGCTCAGGTGTTGCAGACTCGGACGACGAGTGTGTAACCGTCTTGCAAAGTGACAAGTAGGAGCAAGTTCACGTACGGAGCGAATGAGATGAGAAAAGAATTCCCGAAGGAAAGACGCTTAATGTTTGTTTGTGTTTTTTTATGAAGCTTTTATGAGTGTGTCACAAGGAAGTGAACTCAAGCTCTTTTCCATGGAATGTGCACTTGTCACTACATTCCAAGATGGAATAATAGAACAAGCACACTCAAGTAAGGAGAAGATCCCCAAAACTTGAACCCAAAGATTAAGGCTTAGGCTCACTAACTTGTTTACTTATTAAGTGTTTTTGGTTATTTACAGATGAAGAAGTGTTTTTTATGGTTTTCTTTTATGAAGAAGATACCTTGATCAGACTTGTGCATCACAAGGTAAACTTGTACTATCCCAAGATGGGAAGACTACAAGCATACCTCATAGGATAAGGCTATGGATCAAGACATCACTTCAAACTTATTAAAGTGTTTTTTAAGATTTATGAGATGAGAAGAAGAATCAAAAGTGTAGATGTTTAGAATTGGCAGAATTTTTGACCAACAAGAAATGTTGAATTCAGTTCAGGATGTCCTATCAGATGTTGGGACATTATCAAACAGAGTATAAGTAAATGAACTTAATTCAGGATGCCACACCAGATGTTGGAACATTGTATCAGTTAATGAAATAATTTCAGTTTACAGGATGTCACATCAGATGTTGTGACATTGTATCAGTAAATGAAGTAAGTTCAGTTTTTCAGGATGTCCCAACAGATGTTGTGACATCTCAAACCTGCTACCAGAATTAATTAATGACTAACAGAACTGAGTAAATTAAGGAAAGTTATCTGGAATTAATTATGGATGGATAAAACAGAATAAGGTGCATCTGTAGGGAGTGTTGTTATATGTCTTCAGCATAATCAGAAGAACTGAATCACCTAGAATCTAGGAAGTAACAAACCCTAATTCAAGGTGGAAGCAACATGCGTTTCAGGATTGGATAAACCTACAGAAAGCCCAAAATCCAAACACCTATTTAAGCAACAGAAACTCTCAGAATAGAGTACAAATTTCAGAAGACAAAATAGGGTGTTTTGTGTTTTAATAGCAGGTTGTTTTTATTGTACCACTTTATGAGCTTTTAAGCAAAAGTGTATTTGTGTCTTGATTGAAACTGTGAAGTAAGATCAAGCTGTTTTTGTTTGAAGTATGACTTCAATTTTATTAAACTTGTAAACAAGATCACTGTGTGATTAAGGGGGAGTGAGTTGGTACTCATATCTAAGTTGTGTCTTAGGTAGAAATTGCATTGGGTAGATATTAAGTGAAAGATTAAACTGGGTGGTTTAAGTCTAGAATTAATATTACTTATAGTGGATTTCCTCCTGGCTTGGTAGCCTCCAGATGTAAGTATGGTTATACACTGAACTGGGTTAACAAATTCCTGTGTTGTTTAATTTTCTTGCACTTTAAGTTTTAGTTAAGTCTTCAAGTGTTTAAACATCTCATTCGACATCTCATACCTGATCACAGAATTTCAATTGGCATCAGAGCAGGCACCCTGCCTGTTTATACTGGGTGAGATCTAGGGACTGCAAATTCTGGAAATATGGACAGAGATGTAGGATTAGTAAATAGACCACCTATATTGGATGGATCTAATTATGACTACTGGAAGCCAAGAATGGTTGCATTCTTAAGGTCACTTGACAATAGGGCCTGGAAGGCAGTCAACAATGGATGGGAGCACCCTGTCCAAGACACCAAAGATGGAGCAAAAGTGTTGATACCTGAAGAAGAATGGAGTAAGGAGGAAGAAGATTCAGCACTTGGCAACTCCAAGGCCTTAAATGCTTTATTCAATGGCATTGATAGGAACATCTTTAGACTTGTGCATCATTGTGAGCTGGCCAAAGATGTTTGGGACACTCTTAAAACAACTCATGAAGGAACATCAAAGGTAAATATGTCAAGACTTCAACTTCTCACCACCAAGTTTGAAAACTTGAGAATGAAGGAAGATGAGACAATTCATGAATTCTACATGAACATCTTAGAGATAGCCAATACTTCTGGAGCTTTGGGAGAAAAGATGACTGATGAAAAGCTTGTAAGAAAGATTCTCAGATCTTTGCCAAAAAGATTTGACATGAAGGTCACAGCAATAGAAGAAGCTCAAGACATATGCACAATGAAAGTTGAAGAGCTCATTGGTTCCCTTCAAACATTTGAGATGGGAATGAATGACACAATTGTAAAGAAGAACAAAAGCATAGCCTTAGTGTCAAATACTGATAAAGAAGAAGAAAATGATGAATCAGAAACTGAAGAAAATTTATCAGAAAACATTGCTATGCTTGGAAGACAATTCAAAAAGATTCTCAGAAAGATGGAAGACAAGTCCAGACCAAGTGGAAGATACACAAACTCTTCTGAGAACAAAAGACCTTATGATGCTAATAGAAGGTCAAATTATGATGAAAAAACCAGTCAAGAAAAAGGGATTAAATGCCATGGATGTGAAGGATATGGACACATCAGAAATGAATGTCCTACCTATTTAAAAAGGAAAAAGAAAGGTCTCTCTGTAACCTGGTCTGATGAAGACTCAGGATGTGATTCAGAAGAAGAATCAGCTAAATATATCACTGCTCTAGCTGGATTATGTGAATCTGAAAGTGAATCCAGTGATGGGGAGCTTACTTTTGAAGAGCTTGAGCAATCATACAGAGAACTGGTTAAAAGGAGCACTGAAGTATGCATGGAGAATATAAAGCAGAAGAAGCAGATTAAGGCACTAAAGGATGAAAAAACAAGTGATCTAGAGATCATTGACACCTTGAAAAGTGAAGTAAGCCTTCTCAATTCCAAGTTGGAGCATATGTCTAAATCTGTTAGAATGCTGAACAGTAGCTCAAACACACTGGATGTTATTCTCAACAACAATAAACATTCAGGGGATAGAAGTGGACTGGGATTTAACAAAGCTTATAAGGCTGAAGCTAGCACCAGCAAACCTACTTCAAATTCCATACAGTCAAACAAGATGTCCCAACAGATGCTTCAACATCATGAAAAGAACACAAAGTCAAACATAATGTTCCAACAGATGTCTCAACATCATGAAAAGAACATAATGAAGAAGAAGTATCAAAGATGGAGATGTCATTATTGTGGAAGGTTTGGACACATCAAACCTCATTGTTACAAGTTGCATGGATATCCAAATCAGATGTATCAGCAACCCCCTAAGCAGAAGATAGAGGACATCAAGAAAGTATGGGTTCCTAAAGCTAGTCTTCATGCTGATCAAAGCTACATGTCCAAGAACAAGTTCAACAAACAACCTGAGAGCTCTTCTAATGGACACTACACAGGGCAGAGGCATCAAAAGAAACCTCAATACAAATGGTCAAAGAAGAATGTTGCATATATAGCTCATACATCTCTAAGAGTATCAGCTAAAGAAGACTGGTACTTTGACAGTGGATGTTCAAGACACATGACTGGATTGAAGAATCTGCTAGTAGACTTAAAGTCATATTCATCCAGATATGTAACATTTGGAGATGGAGCTAAAGGAGAAATCAAGGGTGTTGGGACCTTGGACTGTCCAGATGTACCAAGACTGGATGATGTGCTGCTAGTAAAAGGATTGACTGCTAACTTGATCAGCATAAGTCAATTATGTGATCAATGTTACAGTGTAAACTTTACCAAAACTGAATGCATAGTGTCAAATAAAGAACATGAGGTTGTCATGAGAGGAGCCAGATCTAAAGACAACTGTTATATGTGGGAACCTCAAAATTTCAGTCCCACTTCAACTTGCTCTTTGGCCAAAGAAGAAGAAATGAAACTATGGCACCAAAGACTGGGTCACCTTCACTTCAGAGGCATAAAGAAAATCATATCTATGGAAGCTGTGAGAGGTATTCCTAAACTGAAGATTGATGATGGCAAAATATGTGGTGAATGTCAAATAGGCAAGCAAACCAAGATGTCCCATCCAAAGCTTCAACATCTGACAACTTCCAAAGTTTTGGAATTATTGCATATGGATCTTATGGGACCTATGCAGGTTGAGAGCCTTGGTGGTAAGAGGTATGCCTATGTGGTGGTTGATGACTTTTCAAGGTATACATGGATAAATTTTATCAAAGAGAAGTCTGATGTATTTGATGTATTCAAAGATTTATGCCAAAGAATACAAAGAGAAAAAGCCAGCTGTGTGGTCAGAATAAGAAGTGACCATGGAAAGGAGTTTGAGAATCAAAAATTCTTAGATTTTTGTTCTTCAGAAGGAATAAATCATGAATACTCTTCACCAATCACTCCTCAACAGAATGGTATTGTTGAAAGAAAGAATAGAACTATTCAAGAATCAACAAGAGCTATGATCCATGCTAAAAAGTTACCTTTGTACTTCTGGGATGAAGCTATGAACACATCTTGTTACATCCATAATAGAGTCACTCTAAGGAAAGGAACTTTGACCACAATCTATGAAGTCTGGAAGGGCAGAAAACCCACAGTTAAGTATTTCCATGTGTTTGGAAGTAATTGCTATATTCTGGCTGATAGGGAACAAAGAAGAAAAATGGATCCTAAAAGTGATGAAGGGATTTTTCTTGGATACTCCATAAACAGCAGAGCCTATAGAGTATTTAACTCTAGAACCAAAGTTATCATGGAATCCATAAATGTGATAATTGATGATGCCCCTGCAGATGTTACAGAAGATGTTGGAACATCTGCTGATAGTCAAACTGAAGCTGAAGAAAAGAATGATCATTCTGATTTCACTCAAACTAATGCAAGGACAGAACCATCCAGCAAACCTCGCTCCATAAGAATCCAGAAGGATCATCCCAAAGATTTGATAATTGGGGATCCCAACAGAGGTGTAAGCACTAGATCAAGAGAGGTGGTTTCAGGTTCCTGTTTTGTCTCAAAAATAGAACCTAAAAACATCTAGGAAGCTCTTACTGATGAGTACTGGATTTGTGCAATGCAAGAAGAATTAGGTCAATTTACAAGGAATGAAGTGTGGGATCTTGTTCCTAGACCTGATGACATAAATGTGATTGGCACTAAATGGGTGTATAAGAACAAGTCAAATGAGCAGGGAGTTGTTACAAAGAACAAAGCTAGACTTGTAGCTCAAGGATACACACAAATTGAGGGAGTAGACTTTGATGAAACCTTTGCACCAGTAGCAAGGCTTGAATCAATCAGACTACTGTTAGGAATTGCTTGTATCTTGAAGTTCAAGCTATTTCAAATGGATGTGAAAAGTGCCTTTCTAAATGGATATCTTAATGAAGAAGTATATGTAGAACAGCCTAAAGGATTTGTTGATCCAAGTTGTCCAAATCATGTGTACAAACTAAGGAAATCTCTTTATGGACTGAAGCAAGCCCCAAGAGCATGGTATGAAAGGCTGACTACTTTTCTTATCAAGCAAGGGTATAGGAAAGGTGGAATAGACAAAACCTTGTTTGTGAAGGATGATGAAGGTAATGTCATGATTGCTCAAATATATGTAGATGACATTGTCTTTGGTGGGATGTCAGACAAGATGGTTAAACATTTTGTCACTCAAATGGAATCTGAATTTGAGATGAGCCTAGTAGGAGAACTAACCTACTTCCTTGGATTGCAAATAAAGCAAATGGAGGATTCCATGTTCATTTCCCAAAGCAAGTATGCTAAGAACATTGTCAAGAAATTTGGGATGGACAATGCTACTCATAAAAGAACTCCTGCCCCCACACATTTAAAGCTGACTAAAGATGACAAGGGTGAGAATGTAGATCAAAGTCTATACAGAAGTATGATTGGAAGCTTATTATATCTGACTGCTAGCAGACCAGACATATCCTTTGCAGTAGGTGTTTGTGCAAGATATCAAGCTGATCCAAAAGTCAGTCATCTAAACCAAGTCAAGAGAATTCTGAAATATGTCAATGGTACTTGTGACTATGGCATAATGTACTTTCATGGATGCAAACCAATTCTCACTGGCTTCTGTGATGCTGATTGGGCTGGAAGTGCTGATGACAGAAAAAGCACTTCAGGAGGATGCTTCTTTTTAGGAAACAATTTGATTTCTTGGTTCAGTAAGAAACAAAATTGTGTATCCTTATCTACTGCTGAAGCTGAATATATTGCAGCTGGAAGCAGTTGCTCACAATTGGTTTGGATGAAGCAAATGCTCACTGAGTACAATGTCCCACAAGATGTCATGACATTGTACTGTGACAACTTAAGTGCTATTAACATATCAAAGAATCCTGTCCAACATAGCAGGACCAAGCATATTGATATCAGACATCACTTCATCAAAGATCTTGTGGAAGAGAAAGTGATTTCATTGGAACATGTAGCTACAAATCTGCAGTTGGCTGATATATTTACTAAAGCCTTGGATGCTACCCAATTTGAAAACCTAAAGCCTCATATGACATCGTGTGGCATGATCACCAGATGGCAACACCAGTCTGGTCAAGCACCTTGTGTATTCCACTCCTAGAAATTCTCCAAGTAACGACTCTTATAAGAATATCAGCTCACTTTTAGCTATTCATCTTCTCATCATTCTCTCACAACAACTTGCTTGCTATAGCTAACTTTCAGAGATCATCAAACTCAACCAATCTCAATCTCTTTCTTCACCACATTCTAAAATGGCTCATCACCAAAACCCTAACATTTATGAAGAAATCCTCAACAAGGAAGATGTGGTGCATGCAACCCCCATCTCTGTGGTACCCATGGATTCAACTCCAATGGACGAAATCAGAGGAAGTGTTCCTCTTGCTCAAAAGCAAAGAACCCCTACTGTGAAAAGGGAAAAGGATCCTGTATTCAGCAAGGCCAAAGGCATGCCTTCATCATCAAACACCACTCCAAAAGCTTCTGTATATGTGGATGATTCCATAAAGGAGCTGGTAAACAGGATCTTATCTGAGCAAAGAGTGGTAAGTGGCACATCTATCCCTCTGAACACCATGCCAGCTCCACAAGAAGATCAACAAACTCAGGCTGAAAAGGACACTCCTGCACAACAGGATGTCCCAATAGATGTTGAAACATCTGAAGACCAGCAAAAGGTCTCATCTGATACTGCTGATGATACATCTGAGGACCAGAAAAAGGCCTCCACTGATAGTAATGAAGAAACATCTGAGGACCAGCACAAGGCCTCCACTGAAGATCAAACCTCTGTTGATCCACCAGCTGAAGAGGAGACTGCTCAACATCCTCCTGTTGTGAACATAGAGCATGATTCTGATACAGAAATCATTGCTTCTGTCAACCCTAGCATAGCCAAAAGGCTTAGAACTAGGAAGGAAAAGAAGAATGCAGGACATGCAACTCCTGAGAAGAAGAAAGCTACACCAAAGAAGGACAAAGCTAAAGTTGTCTTTGGTCCTACAAAACAATGGAGCAAGGTGCAAACACAAAAGAGGAAAGCTGTCACTCCTTCAAATTCAGATGTTGAAGAGGATGTCCCAACATCTCCACCAAAGAAGAAACCAACACCCTCAAGGTCATCAACTGCTGTTCCAGAAGCTCCTCTGGACAACATCTCCTTCCATCATGTTTCAAGTGTGAATAGATGGAAGTTTGTTTATCAAAGAAGGGTAGCACTTGAAAGAGAGCTGAGTAGTAATGCACTTGAGTGCACAGAGGTAATTGATCTCATCTCTTCTGCTGGCCTTTTCAAAACTGTCTCCAACTTCTCTCCTTGCTATGAGCTGCTAGTCAAGGAATTCATAATCAACCTCCAAGAAGATTGTGCTGATGGTAAGTCTGCTGACTTTAGAAAAGTATATGTAAGAGGGAGGTGTGTAGAATTCTCTCCTAGGGTTATCAACCACTACCTTGGAAGAGAATCTGATGGTCCAAATGAGTTAGGGAAAACTGATAACCAGGTCTGCAAGGTTATCACTGCTAATCAGGTCAAGACTTGGCCAGTCAAGGGGAAGCTATCTGTTAGCATGCTGACAAGGAAGTATGCCATGATGCATAGGATTGGCACTCCAAACTGGGTCCCTACCAACCATACCTCCTTAATAGCAACTGGATTGGGCAGGTTCATATTTGTTGTGGGCACCCAAACAAAGCTGGATTTTGGAGCTTATATCTTTGATCAGACATTGAAGCATGCTGGATCATCTGCAACAAAGCTGCCAATTGCCTTCCCTTCCTTGCTGTGTGGAATAATGCTGAGTCAGTATCCTGGTATCCTCACTGAGAAGGACACAATTTGCAAAAGAGAAAGCCCTCTGGCCTTCCATTACAAGCTGTTCTTGAGTCATCATGCAGCTGATGTTGAAGCTCCCTCTGGGACATCTGCTGGTCCTTCAAAGGCAAAGTCTCCAATCTCCAAAGCTGCCTTGATTGCTGAGCTGAAGATCACTTGAAAAGAACTGGATGCAAGGAAGCAGAAGCTTGAGGAGATTATCCAAAGGCTGGAGATTGAAGAAAGTGCTCAGAAAACTGCTGCTTCTGATGAGGAGACTGAGGAAGAGGAAGAAACTGATTATGAGGAGTCTGAGTGAAACCTGTATGTGAGGAATATGTAATGACTGCTTCTGCATTGTAATTTTGAATTAGTAACTTTGGCCCCAAATTTATGTCTAACAAGGGGGAGAACTGAACAACAACAACAATGTATGATGCTGATTACTGATTAATGAAAAACTTCTGTTTGCTTCTGAACTAAAATTGTGATTTTAATGAAAATTTTCTGTTGCAACAAGTCTGAACAAATGTAGAATTGAGGGGGAGTAAACTCTCACATGACTCAACAGAAAGGAACTTCTGCTGCACTCTGATAACCAGAAAAGTATGTTAGCCAAAAATTAGCCAAAGGGGGAGTTTGTAGATGTTTAGAATTGGCAGAATTTTTGACCAACAAGAAATGTTGAATTCAGTTCAGGATGTCCTATCAGATGTTGGGACATTATCAAACAGAGTATAAGTAAATGAACTTAATTCAGGATGTCACACCAGATGTTGGAACATTGTATCAGTTAATGAAATAAGTTCAGTTTACAGGATGTCACATCAGATGTTGTGACATTGTATCAGTAAATGAAGTAAGTTCAGTTTTTCAAGATGTCCCAACAGATGTTGTGACATCTCAAACCTGCTACCAGAATTAATTAATGACTAACAGAACTGAGTAAATTAAGGAAAGTTATCTGGAATTAATTATGGATGGATAAAACAGAATAAGGCGCATTTGTAGGGAGTGTTGTTATATGTCTTCAGCATAATCAGAAGAACTGAATCACCTAGAATCTAGGAAGTAACAAACCCTAATTCAAGGTGGAAGCAGCATGCGTTTCAGGATTGGATAAACCTACAGAAAGCCCAAAATCCAAACACCTATTTAAGCAACAGAAACTCTCATAATAGAGTACGAATTTCAGAAGACAAAATAGGGTGTTTTGTGTTTTAATAGCAGGTTGTTTTTATTGTACCACTTTATGAGCTTTTAAGCAAAAGTGTATTTGTGTCTTGATTGAAACTGTGAAGTAAGATCAAGCTGTTTTTGTTTGAAGTATGACTTCAATTTTATTAAACTTGTAAACAAGATCACTGTGTGATTAAGGGGGAGTGAGTTGGTACTCATATCTAAGTTGTGTCTTAGGTAGAAATTGCATTGGGTAGATATTAAGTGAAAGATTAAACTGGGTGGTTTAAGTCTAGAATTAATATTACTTATAGTGGATTTCCTCCTGGCTTGGTAGCCTCCAGATGTAAGTGTGGTTATACACTGAACTGGGTTAACAAATTCCTGTGTTGTTTAATTTTCTTGCACTTTAAGTTTTAGTTAAGTCTTCAAGTGTTTAAACATCTCATTCGACATCTCATACCTGATCATAGAATTTCAAAAAGGATCACAAAGGAAAAATTCTAAAGGGGACTAAAATAATCCTAAGTGTTAACATGCATGGATGTCCTAAGGGTTAGTGAGGTTTCTATCCTAATGAAGAAGGAAAGAAGAAGAGAAGAAGAAGATAGAAGAAGGGATGAGAAAGGCCTAAGCCCAACAAAAAAGAGTTAGTGCACATAAACATAAGAGGAGAAGATGAGATTTGGAGATGTGGAACTCAATTCCCACACCTAACACTTACCATAGCCCCTGCAAGGTTAATGAACAAGATAACATGATAACATCACATAATCAGAAGTGAAATGATATAAACATATGCACAATGCAAATGCAACTCAAAGAAGTGAGGAGAAGAAGTATGCAAGCTAAAGATGCAACAAGAAACACTTATGAGAACAAATGCACACTTATGAAATATGTAAAGCAAAATGCACAAGATATGAACACAAAGCTCACAACCAGAACCAAAACAAGATGAAGAGTGGCTTAAGAATCCAACAAGATGAAGAGAAAAGAGGTACAAGACCAAACAATACCAAAATGGAAGCAAAAGAAACAATAAGATGAAGTGAAAGCACTTAAGGAAACAAATGACTTAAAGAAGAAGCAAACACAAAAATTCAGAAGACACAAACCCTATCCTAGGACCAAGAAGGTACCCACACCCCAAAGGAACCCCAAATGAGAAGAAAAAGTGGGCACAAGTGCCCTTCCAAGCTTATATGAGAGCTAAAGGTTCAAAGGAAGCAAAATGAGACAAGGTTCAAGATAAAATCCAAAACAAATCAACCAACCATCTAAAAAATCCACAATTTAAACCAAATGATCCTCAAACATGCTATAAAAACTAGCCAAAAGGATTTGAAAATATTCAAAAGTAAACTAGGTTTAATGGAGGCAAGAACACAAGTGAGGGTTACAAACTTACATCACAAGACACAAGATCAAGAATCAAGAAATAAGTTTCCAAAAATCCAGAGAAAAATCACATGAAAAGTTCAATGTATTAAGAATTCAAAGCAAAAAGAATGGGATCAAAACTCAAAATATTGAAACCTATGGAAAATGAACAAGGCAGAGTCGTCAAAAGAGAACTTAAAAGAAGCTAAGTGCAATGAGGAATTAATTCAGACACGTGGCAATGGGAAAAAATAAAATAAAAATATGATAAAATAATAGAGACATAAAATAAGGTTCATGATTTTTTGGGGATTTGTTTAGTGAAGGGAAGTATTTTAAAATAATTGAAATGGAAACTGAAATAAAAGAAAATTAAAATAAATAAATAAAATTAAATGGAAGTGAGGCAGGGGTGTTGATAGTAAGGATATCACGTGTAAACGAATGGGCCTAAGTTGGAGTGGGGTGTGAATAGCGCTCTGACTAAGCCCAAGGCTGCGCTGGTATATGTTATTATGGTGGAAATTAGTTGAAATTAATGAGGAAATGACTGGAAAAAAACATGAAGGGTTGGATGCATCCAACGCACCAGGATGAGGCTTCATTAAATGAGTTGGCGCTATGCTGGAAAATGATTGGTGAGACGCACGGTAAGTAACATGGACTGTATTACATGGTGATTAAAAATGAAAATACAAAAAAGCAAAGAGACGGACGAATTATTAGGGCTAGGTGGTGCATTTCTGGGCGCTGGATTGAAGATCTGACGGTGGAAACATTGTCTTCTCCACTCAAACCCTAACATGAACTCCAACAACTTTCTGGTGACCGGAGCTAGGGCTACGGCATTGGAATTCGAACCAGAACCATAAATCCACAAATAAATGAAAATAAATAAACTAGATCCACTAATTAGACCTCATTGAATTCAAATATGTGATCAAAAACACCTAAAACTTAATGAAATGGACGGATCGAAAGGAAACATCATTGACCTTCAAAACTGAAATGCCTATATCTTTCACTACAATGCACCAAATTCAATTCTACAAAGTACAGCATGACCAACAAACATCACAGATTAAGAATCACACATACAAATTCATTTCCAGATCCATGGATTTCAAAGTGTACCTGAGTTGTAGATCCTTCAAAACCACCAAGAAAAGGCCTCCAAAGCTGCAGATCTAGCTCTTGTGATCTCCTCTTGCAAAATAAATGCAAGAGGAAGCTTGATTGGACCTGGATCAGAAGCTTCAAAGTGAGTTGCCTCTGAATGGCACCTTGCTATTCTTGCACTTTAAGCTCTAATGATTGGTGGAATCTTGATCTATATGATTCACTGATCAAGAATATGGAAGAGTTTTGTAGAGAAAGTGAGAGAATGGAGAGATTCGTGAGAAAATGCAATGTTGCAAGAAAGTTGATAATGAGAGAATGAGAGGGATCTGAGGCAAGATGAAACCCTAGCTACTTATATATGTGATCACAAAGCCTTGCTGAAAGCATGAAGTGAAATGCACGAGTGAATCATGTGATCTTGGTGAATTTGCAATTTTTCCCTTTGTGAAATAAGCATGCTATGCTCATGCTCTCTTGGGCCTCTCAGAACATGTGCCATTCATTTCCCACCCTTGATTCAAATCCAATCATTCCTGGCCCTTAGATTCAAGTATCACACTTGTTTCATGTCTTTTGCCAATTTGCATGTTTTGGAGGGATTTTCTTGTTGTGAACGAAAATGACTAATTCTTTGGAGCAAAATGGCCATAATGTGATGTATTTTGAATTTGAAACACAATTGGGCCAGATCCAAGTCACAAAATTCAGATTTGGAGCCTTTTTCACTTGGTGGCAAACTTGAAAAGTGAAATTTGCCCTAAAATGATGACTTTTTCGAAGGACATATATGGAGTTCTAGGAATCCCATGAAAATGTACTTGTACTTTTTGAAAATGGGAGCCCTTACTCTTCAACTTTCATGTTTGACTTTGGTCCATTTGAAGAAGTTTTGATCATGTTAAGCCACTTGAAAATTAGGGCAAAAGTTGCCGAATTTGGAAAATTCCATAAACCACCTTTGTACCATTTTTGCAAAACTATTCAAATCTCCATGATTCTTGAACTTTAGGCATTACAAACCTCTTATAACATTGTAAGTACCCCTCTTGGCCAAAAAAAATTGGGTTAGACCCCTTGAAATTGCACAGTTAACTTTTTAAGGGCACTGTTGACTTTTTCCTTCATCTGCAAGCAACTGAGGCATTGACTGACTTCCACATGGAATTTTATCATGAAATTTGACACATAGGATCCTATTAACATATAGAAGACTTTGACCAAAAGAAATGGCCAAAGTTGTGAGATCTTGGTGCTTGAATCTCAAACCCTAATTTGGGTGCCTTGTATATGAGCTTTGCCTTGTCCTGAGATCTCTGATGATCATGCAATCTTCTGAGCTTTTGCTAATGGACTTGATCTTGTAAATGGAGTGTAGACTCACCATAGGACTTGTACAAACTCATTGGGACCATTGTCATGGCTTGAAATGCTTCTAGGACCTCCACAGATGACCATATGCTTGATGTTAGGACATGAGGGATGTTATGCTTCATCTTTCCATGATATGATGCTGAGGAAATGATATGCTCATGATGAATATGATATGATATGATGCTTAAAATGAAGAGGGCAAATTTGGGGTGTTATGTAACTGCCCCTATTCAATCATCAGTTAATCTGAAAAGGACGATAGTACGGGCTATCGACCATTCAAGATAAACTGTGGTTGAATACCAAGAAGACCATAAATTTGCACTCTGACGAAGACTGCAACACCGGGAAATAAACCCAAACAGATGACGCTCTGGGGATAAGAAAGAGAAAAGGCAGACGAGCTTCTTCCAAGTTGAAACTGATATCTGGTAATAAGAACACTAAGACAGACGAGTCTTCAAACAATCCTGTGACGCCAGGAGCTGGACATACGAGTTCTCAAATACTGCAAGAACATATGACTTTAGACAGACGAGTCTTCAAACAATCCTGTGATGCCAGGAGCTGGACATACGAGTCCTCAAACACTTAACAACATAATCTAAGACAGACGAGTCTCCTTCGGATTTACCTGTTACGCCAGGACTGACAATGCACTAAAGTCTGTGGGATAGACATGCAATCAAGGTAAATGAACCTTCTTCATATATTATCCGTGGATATATGGTATAATATAGACGAGTCTTCTGAGCAAACCTGTGACGCCAGGTGCAGCAACAATGGTAATTGATGCTTGAGATAGACGAGCCTCCTTCGGATTTACCTGTTACGCCAGGACCGGTAATCATTTTGACATTAATTCCCACTGTCAGGGTTTTAAACCTCTTCAATATAGACGAGTATTGGATGATCATCAAGATAACACAGACGAGTGTCAATAGTCAATGATACAAACGAGTATCAGACGATGATCTGAGAAACACAGACGAGCGCTCCAGGCAATGATACAGACGAGTATCAGCAACTGGTATAGTCGAATACCAAAAATTCAAACACAGACGAGCATTTGAAGTAGCAATAGAAGAACCAGGATAAACAACAACTCCTCACATACAGATATAGCATAACACAGACGAGTGTTGGGGATGATACATACGAGTATCCAAACAAAGCAGACGAGCTTCAAACAGATAAACAACACAGACGAGTGCTGGAAATGATACAAACGAGTATCCACAAATATCAGGCATACCAAACACAGACGAGTGTTGTAAAGTTGCAGATGAGCAACAACAAAGAGATAACCAAACACAGACGAGTGCTGGAAATTGCATACGAGCAATATCAAGGTAATCATAGACCACTGCTGGGAAGAGCAAACGAGCAATACCAAAGATAACACAGACGAGTATTGAAAGATGCAGACGAGCATCAACAGAGAAATAATACATCACTGTTGGGGAGAACTCTCTTTAGGGATAACACAGACGAGTGTTGAAAAACGCAGACGAGCGGTAGACAAATGCTTGATTGGCCACAAGAGTTACAACTCTGCAGGGGAAGACAAGTCAAGATGTCTGAATACCTGACTGACTGAGGTGATGAATACCTGACTGTATCATCAAATTATCCAAAAGTATGGCAACTTTGCTGGGGATATTTCACTGACAGAGGTGAAAATCAAACATGAACTCTGTGGGGACAGGATCGTCTTCAGACTTGGCTGGGAAATATGCTTCAATCATACTCTGGCTGGGGAGAGTATCTGCTGAGAAAGACTCTTGCTGAGAAAGACTTTTGCTGAGGAAGACTCTTGTTGAGGATAGAATTCTGATAATTCCAACTCTGATGATGTCAGGCTTTCAGATACCTGCTGGGCATACTCCACTGGGGAAGAATGGACTGCTACTTCACTGGGGAAGAAGAAACTGCTTGGGCTGCTGCCAAGGCTTAGCTGGAGAAAATCTCTGCTGGAGATGTCAGGCTTTCAGATACCTGCTGGGGGAAGAAATCTCTGCTTGGGGAGATACTCTACTGGGGAAGAGTACATTTCTTGGGAGAATGTGACGCCATCCTGCAACCTGCAACAAAAGAAAACACAAGTGTGCCCCGGGGATTTGCATGGTATGATCTGTTCATCCATCGTCACCCGACACTCAAAGAGGATTACAGTTTCCTTGCATGTCAGTTTTCTTTTCAAAATTATCACCATGTTCAGATGCAATGCTATTTTTGCTAAAAATTCAGGACATTTTGCAGACAAAAATAAACACACATAGCTTTTTGACTGAATATTCTTTTTATTGAATGGCCTCTGAATAGGAAAAGATTTACAACAGGAAGTAACCACCTGGAAAGAGGTAGCCACTATAAAATTGAGAAAAGAAACTATCCTAATGGCAATGTACGCGGCATTCCAAGGAGTTCCATTTCTGCTATGACCAGCATGTCTTCGAGACTCTCCATTCTGCTTTGGCTTTATGAGAGGATGAGGGGACTGTTTCCTATCCTTCTGATATTGTCAGGTTGTACGATCATGTGGTTCAGATAACTCGGATCGCAGTTGTTCGCTTATTCCCTTGTTTTGCGTGGATCACCCTTTCGGGTTTTCAATCCACCGGGATACCCTTTTTTGCCTGAGCTGTCCAATGTGGCTTTTCAACTCAGCGGGTGTACATTTTTTTACTTATTTCCCTAACTTTTGCCCGAGCTTTTTATTCTGTTTTTAGCTCGCCGGGATGCCCTTTTTTTTCCTGGACTATAATTCTGTTTTTGTGTCCAGCGGGTCTCTTTATGCGAAGTATTTTTTAACTACGTCCGAGTTAACAGGGGACTGGAAGTCATCTCCATCCATAGTGGTGAGCATCAGTGCTCCTCCTGAAAAGACTTTCTTCACTATGAATGGTCCTTCGTAGTTTGGGGTCCACTTGCCCCTGTGATCTGAACTTGGAGGAACGATCCTCTTCAACACAAGCTCTCCCACTTGATATTATTGAGTACGTACTCGTTGGTCGAATGCCCGCTTCATTCTTCTCTTATAAAGTTGACCATGACAGATAGCCACTAATCTCTTTTCCTCAATTAGACATAACTGATTGTAACGAGCATGCACCCATTCAGCCTCATCCAGCTTCACGTCCATCATCACACGCAGTGAAGGAATCTCTACTTCAATAGGCAGGACTGCTTCCATGCCATACACCAGAGAGAAGGGAGTTTCCCCTGTTGACGTCCTGACTGACGTTCGGTACCCATGCAAAGCGAACGGTAACATCACATGCCAATCTTTGTAGGTGACAACCATTTTCTGCATAATCTTCTTGATATTCTTGTTTGCCACCTCTACCGCACCATTCATCTTTGGTCGGTTAGGAGAAGAATTGTGATGCAGTATCTTGAAGTCCCGACACAAGTCTGCCATCATCTTGTTGTTGAGATTAGAATCATTGTCAGTAATGATCCTTTCGGGCACTCCGTATCTGCATATGATATCCCTTTTCAGAAATCTTGCCACCACTTGACGAGTGACGTTGGCATAAGATGCTGCTTCTACCCATTCGGTAAAGTAATCAATCGCGACCAGGATGAAGCGATGACCATTTGAAGTAGTAGGCTCGATCTTCCCGATCATGTCAATGCCCCACATGGAAAAGGGCCAAGGAGATGACATGACGTTGAACGGGCTAGGAGGAACATGCACTTTATCTGCATATATTTGGCACTTGTGGCACTTACGAGTGAATGAACAACAGTCTGCATCCATTGTCATCCAGTAATACCCTGATCTCAGCAATTTCTTAGCCATAGCATGCCCTCCTGCATAGGTACCGAAAGATCCCTCGTGGACTTCCTGCATCAACAGGCTTGCTTCGTGTCTATCCACGCATCTGAGCAAGACCATGTCAAAGTTTCTCTTGTACAAAACCCCGTCTGTATTCAAGAAGAAGCTAGCAGCAAGTCGCCTCAAGGTCTTCTTGTCATTGGAAGATGCCCCAGTTGGGTATTCTTGCTTTTCCAGGAATAAGTGATATCAAAATACCAAGGTTTCTCATCAGACACGGCGTCTACAGAGAAGGCATGAGCTGGAGCGTCAAGCCTGGATATGTCAATTCTGGGCACATAATTCCAACACAAGACTTTGATTGACGAAGAGAGAGTGGCCAATGCGTCGGCAAACTGATTTTCATCACGTGGTATGTACTGAAGTTTAACTGTCGTGAAGAACGTCAATAGTTTCCTAGCATAATCCCTGTATGGAATTAGATGCTCTTGATGCGTATACCACTTGCTGGTAACTTGGTTAATGACGAGGGTTGAATCTCCGAATATATCGAGGTTCTTAATCCGAAGATTAATTGCCTCCTCTATTCCCATTGTACATGCCTCGTATTCTGCTTCATTGTTGGTGCAACCAAATGTAATTCTGGCAGCGAAGGGTAAGTGAACACCTTCAGGAGTAATAAGTACGACACCAACTCCACGACCATTGATATTGACTGCCCCATCAAACATCAACTTCCATTTGGATTCAAGGTCTGGCCCCTCCTCTGGAAGTGGTTCCTCATAATCGTTTGCTTTGAGGTACATGATGTCCTCATCAGGGAAATCAAACTTCATTGGCTAATAATCATCTTTAAGAGGTTGCTGTGCAAGGTAATCCGACAATACACTTCCCTTGATGGCCTTCTGAGAAGTATACTGGATGTCGTATTCAGTTAAAATCATTTGCCACCTAGCAACCCTTCCGGTCAACGCTGGTTTCTCAAAGATGTACTTGACAGGATCCATTTTGGAAATGAGCAGTGTGGTATGAGTCAACATGTACTGCCTCAGTCAGCGAGCAGCCCATACCAAAGCGCAACAAGTTTTCTCGAGCAGTGAGTATCGGGATTCACAGTCGGTAAACTTTTTGCTAAGGTAATAAATAGCGTACTCTTTTCGACCAGACTCGTCATGTTGGCCTAGCACACACCCCATTGACCCTTCTAGCACGGTCAAGTACATGATTAAGGGTCTTCCCTCTACTGGAGGCATTAGAATTCGAGGCTCCTGCAAATATTCTTTTATTTTGTCGAAAGCTCTTTGGCAGTCATTGTTCCACCTGACCGTTTGCTCTTTTCTTAGCAGTTTGAATATTGGTTTGCACGTGGCAGTTAGATGAGATATGAACCGAGAAATGTAGTTCAACCTCCCTAAAAACCCGCACACCTCTTTTTCTGTTCTCGGTGCAGGCATATCTTGAATAGCTTTTACTTTAGCAGGATCTACCTCAATTCCTCTTTGACTAACAATGAAACCCAGCAGTTTCCCGGAACGCACTCCGAAAGTGCACTTGTTATGATTTAACCTCAGCTTGTACTTGATCAGTCTATCAAACAGCTTCTTCAGGTTGACCAGATGCTCCTCTTCGTCTCTGGACTTAGCAATCATATCGTCCACATAACACTCAATCTCCTTGTGTATCATGTCATGGAACAATGTGACCATTGCCCGTTGATAAGTTGCCCCGACGTTCTTCAAACCAAAGGGCATGACCTTATAACAGAATGTACCCCACGGGGTAATGAACATTGTCTTCTCCATGTCTTCCGGCGCCATCTTAATCTGGTTATAACCGGAGAAGCCATCCATGAAGGAAAATACCGAGAATTGAGCAGTATTGTCTACCAACACATCAATGTGTGGCAACGGAAAGTCATCTTTTGGGCTTGCTCTATTCATATCCCGGTAGTCAACGCACATCCGGACCTTGCCGTCCTTCTTTGGCACAGATACAATGTTAGCTACCCAAGGTGGGTAACTAGTCACAGCAAGGAAACCGGCATCCCATTGCTTCTGAACCTCCTCTTTAATTTTCATTGCTATGTCAGGACGAGTTCTTCTCAATTTCTGTTTCACAGGAGGACAATCCTCTCTCAAAGGTAGCTTATGCACAACGATGTCGGTATCCAACCCTGGCATATCTTGATATGACCAAGCAAAGATATCCACATACTCTTTCAGCATACTGATCAGCTCTTTCTTGACATCGGCCTGCAGACTGGCCCCAATTTTGATCTCTTTCTTTGCATCTTCACTGCCAATGTTGATGATCTCAATTTCTTTTTGATGAGGCTGAATAACCCGTTCCTCTTGTTTCAACAATCTGACCAATTCTTCAGGGAGGTCACAGTCTTCCTCATCCCCTTCATCAGCTTGGTAGACAGGATTGTCAAAGTCATGCGTAGTCATAGCAGGAACGTTATCAGTGGAATCCGGATGATCAACACTGCACAGATGATGTGCTTATTCAGAATCTGCTTATTTTGAAAAAGAGACACTAACACAAAACAAAAAGGAAAAACACATTGCCATTTTTATATTTTTTGTGAAAAAATTTAAAAACAAAGACAGGGAACACAGTTTGTCTGAAAATGTCCTTTTATTTCATAGCAAAATAAGATGCAATACAAAACATGGTGGCCCAATACAATGGATCCAAGCATCTTGGGCAGAATACTGGATTTGATAATGCAGTATGCTAATAAAAGGAAACAAAATAATTACTCTGAGTGCCATGTGACTTGAACAATGTCTTCAGCAGACCAGTTTGTTAGCTCCTCGTCGGGCGCACACGGGTGGATCCAGTTGTCCCAGTCACCGTCACTGTCCCTATCTTGGCTTGCTGTACAGATCTGATTGCGTTCGAGCAACCCAACACTTGTAAACGTGATAGCCTTACCACTTGGAGTAGATCCACCAGGCTGATACCCTAAGCCAAACTTATCATCTTTCTTTTCTAGCTCCAACAACTTGCCCCAGCCTTAGGCACTGCCTGATTGAACAACCTCTTTTGCTTCTCTATAAGAATGGATGGATATACCCTCTTTCTCACTGCTCTTCTCCACAGGAGTCAAGATGCTGACGTTGATTGCTTCAAAGGCTTGGCATAAAGTCTCATGGATTTCTCCATCCATCTCCACATACTTGAACATCGACAAGTGACTTACAAAGATGTCCTCCTCTCCACAAATTCTGATAACCTGGCCGTCAACCACGTATTTGAGCTTCTGATTCAGGGTTGAAGTAACAGCTCCGACAGCATGTATCCACGGGCGTCCCAACAGGCAGCTATACGCAGGATGGATGTCCATGACGTAGAAAACACTTTTGAAGACTTGAGAGCCTATCTTGACGGGCAGCTTAACTTCTCCAAAAACCGATCTTCTCGAACCATCAAAAGCTTTAACAATCAGATCACTCGGTCTCAGGATAATCCCCTCAACATTACGCTTCATTAGTGCCTTCTTCGGAAGCACATTCAGGGAAGAGCCTATGTCTACAAGAACGTGTGACAACACAGCCCCCTTGCACTCCATAGTGATATGTAGTGCTTTATTGTGGTTTCTGCCCTCTGACGTGAGATCCCTGTCTGTAAAGCCTAAGCCATGGCTTGCATTAACACTTCCTACAACAGCTTCAAGTTGGTTGACAGTGATCTCCTAAGGAACATAGGCCATTTGCAGAACTTTCAATAAGGCCTCTATGTGTGCCGGAGAACACATCAACAGTGACAAGATGGAAATCTTGGAAGGTGTCTGGTTCAGTTGATCAACTACCTTATAGTCACTCTTTTTTATAATCCGCATGAATTCCTCGACCTCTTTTTCAAATGTACCCTGCCCAGCAACATGAGTAGTTGATCATCATTCACAGCTTGCTTTCCTTTGGCCTTGGACGAAGCTTCAGCCTCAGGATCCCCTCTCAGCACAGGGGGAGCGAATAAACGACCACTTTTGGTGAAACCCCCAACTCCTCCGACATTCTCTATAGTCGGGTCCATAGCAACAGACTTGCTCTCAATCTTCTGTCCAGCTACATATACATCTGAGCCATAATGCCAGGGAATGGCTTTATCGTCTGTGTACGAAACAGGCCCAGGCACAGTAATAGTTACGGGACTAATCTGAGGAGCATAGATTGTAACAGGCTCTCTTCTGACAGGCATGTCAGCTTCATCATAGAAAATAGTAATGGTTGACACATCATCAGCTTCATCATTACCCACTTTGCTAAACTGTAAAGATCCATCATCAATCAAACCCTGCAATCCCATATTCAGCTTCTCACAGCCATTCTCAGCATTCAGACAGTCTTCACAATCAAGACAGCAACCAGGAAACACTTGACCCTTTAGCAGTCTCTCTTTAACTACCCTCAAAGGAGTTTTCACCTCTTTAATACTCAGCACAAGACTCAACTTGTCACCACCCTCAACAACATTGATTCTTGCCCCTCCGTGATTCGGCATAGGGTTCGAATTAACATTCGGCGGTGGCACAAAGTTGATTGCTTTAGAGTCTATAAGGTCTTGAACCTTGTGATGCAAAGCCCTGCACTTCTCAGTCGAGTGCCCGAGTGCTCCAGAGTGGAAAGCGCATCGTGCATTGACATCATAACCAACTGGCAGCTCTCCAGGAGGTGGTGGTGCCAAAGTTCTCAGTTGAATCAGATTCAGATCCAACAGTCTTGGAAGCAAAGCAGCATAGGTCAAGGGATAGCCTCAATCACCCTATTAGCCGGGCGAGTTTGCCTTGGCTGATACGGTCTCTGCTGATAATTGGTACGGGGTTGTTGTTGTTGTGGAGGAGATTGCATCTGTTTCACTAGAGCAGAAGGAATTGTGACAGTTGTCACATGCTCATAGGGTCTTCTATAACCACGGCCCCGGCCTCGGCCAAATACATCACTTATCTCGCCCTCTCTTCTTCTAGGAGGTCCACTGAAAGCTTTCCTCGCTCCATTAGAGCTGCTAGCACTAGGATCTTGGATCTTCCCCATCTTCAGCAAGGTCTCAACCCTTTCTCCAGCAATAACAATGTCATTGAATTTGGTGGAAGAACTAGACGCCAGTCTTTCAAGAAACACACCCTGCAAAGTACCCATAAACATGTCAGCCATTTCGTTCTCAAGCAGCGGTGGTTGTACTCTGGCAGCAAGCTAGCGCCACCTCTAAGCATACTCTTTGAAACCTTCCTTAGAAGTCTGAGCCATGTGTTGCAATTGCGTGCGGTTTGGAGCCATATCCATATTATATTAATAATGTCTCACAAAAGCTTCTACTAGATCTTTCCAACTCTTGATATTGACTCTGCTAAGCTCCATGTACCATTCCAGAGAAGCTCCAACCAAGTTGTCTTGGAAATAATACATCCAGAGTTTTTCATCATCCGCGTGAGCAACAATTCTCCCAACGAAGGACTGAAGATGGGTCTTCGGGCATGCAGTGCCATTATACTTCTCAAAGGTTGGAACTTTGAACTTGTATGGGATCCTGACCCTAGGAACCAAGCCCAAATCAGTTATGTCAAATCCCAAAGAGCTCTGGGACTGAATGGCTCTGATTTGCTAAGCCATTTCCTCAAACCTCTTGTTCATCTCAGCTCCTTGACCCTCAGCTTTGTCAAGTAGAGTGAACTGCTCGTCCTGATTATCCATCTGAATATTATTCAACCCATCATTGATTATAGTCACCCCTGGATGTGTTACAAGAGCTTTAACCTGACGTGCGCCCGCACCGGTACGATTATCAGCAGCAGCAGCAACAATGTTCCTGGTCTGATTCTCAATCATCTCCCGCAGACGCTCTTGGTTCTGACCCATGCCTGCCATCAATGTCATAAAGTTATCCATTCTCAGTCTCAGATCTGCCAAGTCAGCTTGCATCTGGTCCATGACTCGCTCTCTGTTAATCTTTGTTGGATACCTGTGTGCAATTGGTTGTTCCCGAACTTTCCGGGGAGCTATAGTGCCTGAAACACAAAACACGTTAGCAACTGAGACACTACCTGCAAAACAAACAAATTGGTTATATGCAATGCAATGTAACTATTCATGTTCCCAGGTTTTTAAGCATTTGCAATGCCCCAGTTCTGGCATCCACTCCCAGACAATCACTTTCAGTATTTATCTTTCAAGCTTTGTCTTTGATAAGTGTTCAGACATTAGCAGTATCAGACAAACGAGTCTTGCACATTCAAAAATGATAACTTGCACATTAATACTATATATGGACAAACCATTACAGGCTAAAAGTCAGAATACACACAGAAATATTCCCCGAAGGGTTACAAGCCAGTACATGAAATAAAAACAAAAGAAAATACAAGCAAGACTCCTACAACAGGCCTGTAGGTAGTCTGCAAAAATAAACAACTAAGCTAAAGACCCAGGCTCTGCCACCTCTGCCCTGCTCTTCTTGACACCCGCTCTCAGCTTGAGCTCTTCAATCTCTCTCCTTGCTTCCTCTAGGGCTAACTAACTTTGTGCTAGCTGCTGGGTCTTTTCCCTCCGGATGGTGTGGACTTGCTCCACTTCCTCCTTCTTGAAGGCCATCTGAACTTCAAAGAACTCTTCTTTCTCTCTGAACTTCTTCTGCTCTTCCTCCCTTTGGCCCTGCAGCCAAACAATGGATTGACGAGCATCCTTGAGAGTCTTTAAAGTCTTCTTGCGTTCAACTTCTCTTTGGGCTTCCATCATACCCAACCTGTGGAAATGTGCTTCTCTACCAGCAAAGTCCTTCTATTTGGCTTCTAGAGAGGCTTGGAGCTTTTGCAGCTTGTCTTCAGCTTCACTCTTGGCCCTGTTGGCATGACGGTACAGGCTTACCATCTCAGTATTCTCCACTCTGACCTCATGCAGCTGAGCTTCTAGCTTCTTGTACTCCTCAAGGGAGACAGTACTGGTTTGACTTGGCACCTCTCTGAGATAAAGTGGAGCCTCAACTGAGAAAGGCATGAGAACTGCTTCTACATGTCTTTGCAACCATGCAGCATATGGTGGATATGTCTTGGGATCAACTCTGCCGAAGTCTTTCTTACCCTTCCTTATCCTGTGAGCCCAAGCTTGGACTGCTTGTTGAACTAACTCCTTGTTCCCTTCAGCAGGAAAGAACAAAGATTCAATAAACTCTTCCATCTGAGGAGGATCTTTCAAAGGATAACCAAACTGTTTTCTGGCTAATGTTGGATAGTAACTGATGACACCTTTCCTTCCCAGCAAAGGTACTCCAACAAACCTTCCGCAACTGACCAGCAACTCTTTACCTAGCAGATCCCTGTCATATCCCCAGGAAATATCTTCTGCAGTCAACCCCATCAGTCTTCTGGACCATCTCCACTCATTCCTCATCTCCTTGATGGCACCTGACTTAGGCAACTGTCTAACAAACCACTCAGCAAACAAAGGAGCATAGCAGACTACTGGACCACCCCTACCCTTCTCATTTCTGTAATGAACACTGTAGTAGAAGTCACCCAATAGAGTAGGCACTGGATTGCCTTTTGCAAAGATTGAGATCACCTATAAGCTGACAAATTCCTTCTCTCCTGGGAACAAGCAGTACCCATACACCATCAATGCAAGCAAAGCACCAAAGTCATTCCACTTAGCCTCTGTAGCATATCTCTCTGCCTCTGGGATGATCACACTCCAAGGTAGCCCTTTGCCTTCACTCTCTTGCAGAGCCTTCCTGACAGTAGCAGCTGGCAGCCTACAAACCTTGGCTATGTCTTCATCTTTAAGCACACCCTCTGACCCATAGAATGGCAATGTCTCTCTGACTGGCACATTCAGCATGCTGGAGATCTCTTCCAACGTTGGAGCTAAGATGTAACTTGGAAAAACAAAGCAACACAAGAGAGGATCATAAAATTGCAATAGGGTATGCAAATTGTCTTTCTGGTCTGCAGTGGGCTTGTCCACAAACTTCAGTATCTGGCCATATCTTTTCTTGAAATTGCCCAAGACTTGGTCATTCATTAGACCTGCTAACCTCTGAACACTTCTAACTTCAGGCTGAATAAAGGTATAATGCACATTCTTTTTCCTTGGAACTCTTCTGATTTCTGCCATGGAGATAAGATTACCAGAACTGGGAGCAGATTAAGAACAATGAACTGAAAAATGGGAAACATAAACAGTTAATGCAAATAATGATGCAAATGCAATGCAATGCAAGCATATGATCAACTGGGACCATCTGAACTGGACACTGACAAGGGCCCCTCTGAATAACTGGCAAACCAAAATCCCCTGAGTCACACTCTCTGATAATCACAACTCTCTGACAGAAGATCTCAGGACCACAGTATCAAGAATACTAGAACAAAAAAACCAGAAAACCAAAACTCCAGAATCATAGGACCATAGAACCAAAGATCATAATCATAGGACCACAGATCATAACAAGGACCACTGAATAGAGTGTATGTTGAGGTCATGGGTTCCTGCACAACTGTAAACCCTTCCCAATCTCACTGGTAAAAGGCTCCGGGTCAGACATCATGGACTCTCAAAGCCAAATAGCAATAATACTGTCACCATCTCCGAGAAATGGCTAATGACCAAATCAGGGAATCGGTTTGGCATTATATACTACGCGGGGAGGCCTCAGCTGAGTCCAGGACACAGGGTCATCCTATGTGATCCCCAGGTGGGCCCTCGGATGCGAATGGGTTTGCCACAAAATGTGGGCTGCCACTGTCATCACTAAAAAGGGATGTTTCCACAAGGTTCTCAATGATCGGTCCCCAGCTGCACATAACTGTTAGGGTTATGTAATGAGAGAGGAAGATCCCCAAATCAAGACATTTCCAAGACAATCACAACCTGGGTGTGGAACTCACTACTACCCCCATGACAAGATCTCATGAGGCCAAAGTGGAACCACTATAAGTCCTATGGTGCACTCGAGCCGGGTACTTGGCTCATCTCTCAAGAAAAAGTAACACCCATCCCACCAAACAGAAACCAATCTAGATAGTCTAGTATATATACATGATGCAGGAAAAAAAACTGGAAACTGTAAATAAAGTTGTAAATAAAGCTGTAAACATCAATAAAATACAACAAGCCACAACAGCAAACATCACCCAAGGAAACAGAAACAAACAAGTGCTAGGAGAGACTCACAGGGGAACCAGAGATCTCTGGTGTGCAGTCCCCAACAGAGTCGCCAGCTGTCGCTCCCCGAATTTCCATCTTGGTACAAACACGAAAGTGGCGCGGAAAAGAATAGAGTCGCCAGCCAGGCATTTTTATCCCGAAGAAAGGGAATGGTAATGCTGCACAAACCAGAAGAAAGAAAGAGGAAGGACACAGGTTTTACGAACCAAAGAGACTGAGTTCGGGAGTCGGTTACGACCTGGGAAGGTGTTAGCACCCAGATCGTCCGCCGTACCCGACGGGATCCACGCTTGCAAAGAAAACTGTTTCAAAGGGCGAGGGCATGAAAACTGCAGCAAGAGAAATGAAAATGAAAAGAAACTGGAACTGGAAAAGAATTGGATAAGAGAACAAGAGAAAAAATGTAGGGAAAATAAAGATTGTGCTCGAACGGGCCCTACCCCGCTGCCTACGTACCTCATCAGGATAATGAGGATCAGAGACGCCGTAGTTCCCCTAACTAAGGGTACTAAAAGGAAATTGCTTGTGAATTAAAGCTTGAACTTCCTATGCCATTGCTCAGGTGTTGCAGACTCGGACGACGAGTGTGTAACCGTCTTGCAAAGTGACAAGTAGGAGCAAGTTCGCGTACGGAGCGAATGAGATGAGAAAAGAATTCCCGAAGGAAAGACGCTTATTATTTGTTTGTGTTTTTTTATGAAGCTTTTATGAGTGTGTCACAAGGAAGTGAACTCAAGCTCCTTTTCCATGGAATGTGCACTTGTCACTACATTCCAAGATGGAATAATAGAACAAGAACACTCAAGTAAGGAGAAGATCCCCAAAACTTGAACCCAAATATTAGGGCTTAGGCTCACTAACTTGTTTACTTATTAAGTATTTTTGGTTATTTACAGATGAAGAAGTGTTTTTTATGCTTTTCTTTTATGAAGAAGATACCTTGATCAGACTTGTGCATCACAAGGTAAACTTGTACTATCCCAAGATGGGAAGACTACAAGCATACCTCATGGGATAAGGATATGGATCAAGACATCACTTCAAACTTATTAAAGTGTTTTTTAAGAGTTATGAGATGGGAAGAGAAGAAGAATCAAAAGGATCACAAAGGAAAAATTCTAAAGGAGACTAAAATAATCCTAAGTGTTAACATGCATGGATGTCCTAAGGGTTAGTGAGGTTTCTATCCTAATGAAGAAGGAAAGAAGAAGAGAAGAAGAAGATAGAAGAAGGGATGAGAAAGGCCTAAGCCCAACAACAAAGAGTTAGTGCACATAAACATAAGAGGAGAAGATGAGATTTGGAGATGTGGAACTCAATTCCCACACCTCACACTTACCATAGCCCCTGCAAGGTTAATGAACAAGATAACATGATAACATCACACAATCAGAAGTGAAATGATATAAACATATGCACAATGCAAATGCAACTCAAAGAAGTGAGGAGAAGAAGTATGCAAGCTAAAGATGAAACATGAAACACTTATGAGAACAAATGCACACTTATGAAATATGTAAAGCAAATTGCACAAGATATGAATACAAAGCTCATAACCAGAACCAAAACAAGATGAAGAGTGGCTTAAGAATCCAACAAGATGAAGAGAAAAGAGGTACAAGACCAAACAATACCAAAATGGAAGCAAAAGAAACAATAAGATGAAGTGAAAGCACTTAAGGAAACAAATGACTTAAAGAAGAAGCAAACACAAAAATTCAGAAGACACAAACCCTATCCTAGGACCAAGGAGGTACCCACACCCCAAAGGAACCCCAAATGAGAAGAAAAAGTGGGCACAAGTGCCCTTCCAAGCTTATATGAAAGCTAAAGGTTCAAAGGAAGCAAAATGGGACAAGGTTCAAGATAAAATCCAAAACAAATCAACCAACCATCTAAAAAATCCACAATTGAAACCAAATGATCCTAAAACATGTTATAACAACTAGCCAAAATGATTTAAAAAGATTCAGAAATAAACTAGGTTTAATGGAGGCAAGAACACAAGTGAGGGTTACAAACTTACATCACAAGACACAAGATCAAGACTCAAGAAATAAGTTTCCAAAACTCTAGAGAAAAATCACATGAAAATTTCAATGTCTTGAGAAATCAAAGCAAAAAGAATGGGATCAAAACTCAAAATATTGAAACCTATGGAAAATGAACAAGGAAAAGTGGTCAAAAGAGAACTTAAAAGAAGCTAAGTGCAATGAGGAATTAATTCAGACACGTGGCAATGGGAAAAAAATAAAATAAAAATATGATAAAATAATAGAGACATAAAATAAGGTTCATGATTTTTTTGGGATTTGTTTAGTGAAGGGAAGTATTTTAAAATAATTGAAATGGAAACTGAAATAAAAGAAAATTAAAATAAATAAATAAAATTAAATGGAAGTGAGGCAGGGGTGCTGATAGTAAGGATATCACGTGTAAACGAATGGGCCTAAGTTGGAGTGGGGTGTGAATAGCGCTCTGACTAAGCCCAAGGCTGCGCTGGTATATGTTATTATGGTGGAAATTAGTTGAAATTAATGAGGAAATGACTGGAAAAAAACATGAAGGGTTGGATGCATCCAACGCACCAGGATGAGGCTTCATTAAATGAGTTGGCGCTATGCTGGAAAATGATTGGTGAGACGCACGGTAAGTAACATGGACTGTATTACATGGTGATTAAAAATGAAAATACAAAAAAGCAAAGAGACGGACGAATTATTAGGGCTAGGTGGCGCATTTCTGGGCGCTGGATTGAAGATCTGACGGTGGAAACATTGTCTTCTCCACTCAAACCCTAACATGAACTCCAACAACTTTCCGGTGACCGGAGCTAGGGCTCCGGCACCGGAATTCGAACCAGAACCATAAATCCACCAATAAATGAAAATAAATAACCCAGATCCACTAATTAGACCTCATTGAATTCAAATATGTGATCAAAAACACCTAAAACCTAATGAAATGGACGGATCGAAAGGAAACATCATTGACCTTCAAAATTGAAATGCCTATATCTTTCACTACAATGCACAAAATTCAATTCTACAAAGTGCAGCATGACCAGCAAACATCACAAATTAAGAATCACACATACAAATTCATTTCCAGATCCATGGATTTCAAAGTGTACCTGAGTTGTAGATCCTTCAAAACCACCAAGAAAAGGCCTCCAAAGCTGCAGATCTAGCTCTTGTGATCTCCTCTTGCAAAATAAATGCAAGAGGAAGCTTGATTGGACCTGGATCAGAAGCTTCAAAGTGAGTTGCCTCTGAATGGCACCTTGCTATTCTTGCACTTTAAGCTCTAATGATTGGTGGAATCTTGATCTATATGATTCACTGATCAAGAATATGGAAGAGTTTTGTGGAGAAAGTGAGAGAATGGAGAGATTTGTGAGAAAATGCAATGTTGCAAGAAAGTTGAGAATGAGAGAATGAGAGGGATCTGAGGCAAGATGAAACCCTAACTGCTTATATATGTGATCACAAAGCCTTGCTGAAAGCATGAAGTGAAATGCACGAGTGAATCATGTGATCTTGGTGAATTTGCAATTTTTGCACTTTGTGAAATAAGCATGCTATGCTCATGATCTCTTGGGCCTATCAGCACATGTGCCATTCATTTCCCACCCTTGATTCAAATCCAATCATTCTTGGCCCTTAGATTCAAGTATCACACTTGTTTCATGACTTTTGCCAATTTGCATGTTTTGGAGGGATTTTCTTGTTGTGCACGAAAATGACTAATTCTTTGGAGAAAAATGGCCATAATGTGATGTATTTTGAATTTGAAACACAATTGGGCCAGAACCAAGTCACAAAATTCAAATTTGGAGCCTTTTGCACTTGGTGGCAAACTTGAAAAGTGAAATTTGCCCTAAAATGATGACTTTTTCGAAGGACATATATGGAGTTCTAGGAATCCCATGAAAATGTACTTGTACTTTTTGAAAATGGGAGACCTTACTCTTAAACTTTCATGTTTGACTTTGGTCCATTTGAAGAATTTTTGATCATGTTAAGGCCACTTGAAAATTAGGGCAAAAGTTGCCAAATTTGGAAAATTCCATAAACCACCTTTGTACCATTTTTGCAAAACCCTTCAAATCTCCATGATTCTTGAACTTTAGGCATTCCAAACCTCTTATAACATTGTAAGGACCCCTCTTGGCCAAAAAATTTGGGTTAGACCCCTTGAAATTGCACAGTTGACTTTTTAAGGGCACTGTTGACTTTTTCCTTCATCTGCAAGCAACTGTGGCATTGACTGACTTCCACATGGAATTTTCTCATGAAATTTGACACATAGGATCCTCTTAACATATAGAATAATTTTTCCAAAATAAATGGCCAAAGTTGTGAGATCTTGGTGCTTGAATCTCAAACCCTAATTTGGGTGCCTTGTATATGAGCTTTGCCTTGTCCTGAGATCTCTGATGATCATGCAATCTTCTGAGCTTTTGCTAATGGACTTGATCTTGTAAATGGAGTGTAGACTCACCATAGGACTTGTACAAACTCATTGGGACCATTGTCATGGCTTGAAATGCTTCTAGGACCTCCACAGATGACCATATGCTTGATGCTAGGACATGAGGGATGTTATGCTTCATCTTTCCATGATATGATGCTGAGGAAATGATATGCTCATGATGAATATGATATGTGTCATACCCCAAATTTGTCCTATCCTCACTATTTTAGTTTACTGTCTAAACCATAAAAAAATCCAAAATATGTACCATTTTACTTTTCTGTGTGATATTCGAAAAAGTCAAAAAATGCATTTATTTCTCTTTAAAATTAAAAATTCATATCTTCTTTTATCTTTAATATTATCATGGGCATTTTATTTATTTTATTTTTATTATTTAGTCATTATTCAAAAAAAAAACTATTTCTTATTTTTATTATTAATACTTTTTATTAACATTATTGTTATTATTAGTTTTATTATTTTTTTTAGTATTCTCATTTTCTATTATTTCTATTATTATTACTTATATTATTGTTAGTATGTTTCGTTTTCGTTTTTTATTATTATTATTATTATTATTATTATTATTATTATTATAGCCATTTCTATTATAATTTTCCATTACTAAACAATTTTCTATTATATCTATTAACTTTTTATTTTTATTATTTATTATTCACTTTTTATTATTTCTATTATTATTGTCATTTTATTATTATTATTATTATTATTATTATTATTGTATTATTATTATTATTATTTTGTTTGTCTATCTTTAACTTTTATTCATTCTAATTTTGTTTCATTTTTGTTTAAGTCATTTTATTAACAAATAAATTCCTTATTGGTCCACTTTCAAAAGTAAAAGGTCATTTGAAATTTACAAAAGAGATTCTTTTTTTTTTGAGAGACTTTTCTGCCTTCCCACACAAAACGCATCCTCCATTTTCACATATCCTGGCCCCCCTCCAGCTCACCAATTTATGGTTTCCTTTACTCTGGTGCACAAGACGAATAAACCGCATATACCGTACAAAACAGATTCCATTAGCACTACTATGTGGATGGAAAAGAAAAAGATGCTGCAAGCAAATTTGTGCTGCTCCAAAACGCAGAAAAAGCTGGTCAAAACGGCAGCATTCCTATTACATCTTTCCTTCATCCTATATATTGAACCCTCCATTCACCATAAAAGGGGGAGCTTGAAAACAAAGAACTCTGAAAATTTCCTCCTAAACCAAGCTTCAACATTCTTCTCACAGAATAAACACCTTCACAAACCTGCAATAAACAAACCAATCTCACAAACAGCCACTCATCTCCTTTCTACAATCACTCTTTCAACTTTAATCCATCATTTTTTTTACGTCCACCAAATCTCAACCCACATAAACATCAAAACCAGGAAAAAAAAGGAAAAGATGAAGAGAAACGAGAATCATCCACCACTGTAAAATCGAGACACTCACAAACAATAAACAACTCGTTAAACCACGGCGAACACCAAGTTTCGTGTCATCCCCTTTCACTCAGAAACGCTCAAACTCACCACCACTCCCATCCAAAATGCATAAACCAAGAACCACTAAACCAAAACTGTGAAAACCGACTGGATCTGAAACACGAACCAAACACAAAATCCGAAACCGAAAACGCAAGACCAAATCGGGACCGGGAGAGCTGAGAGAGAGACGGACGACGCGTTTTTGTTCGTGTTTAGGGAAGAAGGTCGCCAGCGGTTTCTCAACGGAGGAAGATGAGTTGTGCGATGAAAATTTGAGAGAAGAGGTTTTGAAGTGGTGAGCAATCGGGTGAGAAACGGCAGCCAACGAGTTGAGGGAGGGATTCGTTTCTTTCCCGTCTTCGTCTTGAGAAAAGAAGTGTATGCCTCTGTTTTTTAATGATTCTCTTTCCACTAACTGTTAACATTTTTATGATAACCTTTGTTTCTTTTTTTTATTATTTCATATAAACCATTAAATTGTTTATATGGGTTTGGTTCATGGTACCTCATTTTCTTGTACACACTGCACACACCGATGCACCTCCTTCTTAAAGTTTTTTTTTTATATTATTTTTTTGTGTTTTAGACTATGTGTCGCTCCCACCAAAATGAGGCTAAGTCAAATGGGGTACAGACGCGAACGGTCGGCGAAAGAGAGAGAACACACAAGGGTGAACTCAAAAGAAGAGAGTCGCCAGCTAGGCATTTTTATCCCGAAGGAAAGGTAATGCTGCACAAACCTAAGAAAAGATGAATAAGACGGTCGCGAACCAGGGAAACTGAGAAAGGGGGTTTGTTACAACCTGGGAAGGTATTAACACCCAGATTGTCTGTCGTACTCGACGGGATCCACGCTCAAAATATTTGTGTTTTAAAGGGGTAGTGTCAGTGCAATTTGTGTATCAAAGCTGGAAAGAATGCAAGTGTCAGTGCAAAAGAAAGGTGAGGTGAGATGAAAGAGTGTCAGTGTAAGTGTTGCACCCCAAAATTTTCCCTCACAATACAAGACTTTGTATGCTAAGAAGGTTCACAAGGTTCACAAGGATCACAATACTTACAAGGCCTTTCATGAGGTTCAGGAAGTCTACAAGATACTTTATGAGGTTCACAAGGTTCACAAGGTTCACAATACCTCCCATGAGGTTCACAAGACATTTTATGATGGTTCACAAGGTTCACAAAGTTCACAAATAGTCAGAAGAGTTGACAAATCCCTCAGACAATGCACCTCCTAAGCAGTACATCCAAAACTAGGGTTTTGACTTTAATCAGGTTAAATGAACTTCCAAGGCTTCAAGTGAGCTTCATAACATCTTATATGTATATAAGAACCCCCATGACAAGTTTCAAGACTTTTCTCAAAAGTTTGCTCAGTCAGATGATCAGATAAGTCAAAATCAGTCAAAGCAGTTAAAAAGTCAAACTGAGGTCAACTGTGGTCAAACCAAAGTCAAACTTCATGATTTTTTGCCAACATCAAGTATATGAAGTAAAATTCATCATTTTATCAAGGGTTGATCATGATTCATCAAGGAGATTTCAGATCATCAAGAATCAGGAGTTTCTAAATTAGGGTTTCCTCAGTAAAAGTCAACTGAACTTTGACCAGCCATAACTTTCACATGCTTCATCAACAAGTCTCCATCCAAAGCTCAGTTTGAAGGAAATTGAATTCTCTACAACTTTGTGTCTCACAAGCCAAGCCCAAAAATGCTTCATTTGGAAGGTATGAGCTAAGACATTATAGGTCCTTTTGAAAGTCAACAAAAAGTCAACAACTTCAAAAGGGCATAACTTGAGAATGGTAAATGATATGGACATGAAACCAGTGGGGTTGGTTAGAGGACTCTTCAAGCTTTCCAAAATGTCCAAGAACACCTTCATATCATTAAAATTGAAGGATATGTGCCCTTACAAAGTTGGGAAATTTTTGAGTGGTGTATGAGGAAAATAGGGTCTTAAAACTAAATTCTTCCAAATGGGCTTGCAATCTTGTGATCCAAACTTCACCATAACACCAAGCACGACCCAACCCATATAATTTCTGATTTTTTTTATTTTATTTAATATTTATTTGAATTTTATTCATTTAAATACATATTAAATCAAAATAAAATCAAAAAATCAATATTTAAGTGTGATTCTTCTTCTAGAAAATCATAAAAGACTTTTAACATGAATCCACACTATCCAAATTCGTGCTCACCCTTTGAAGCATGAAGAGATTTGATTTTTGGCCAAAATTGGAAAGGGATTTCTTCATCACTAAGGTATCCATAAAGCCCAAAGAGAGAGTCTATTTTTTGACCTAATTTACATCACTACATATAGACAAACTCATTACAAGCATTGGGACGAATTTTTTGCAGCAAAGAACACCTCATTCAAACTCTCAAAAAAGTGTCAAAAAAGTCACATTCGGATTGTGCAATAGAGTCTGTATCAAGACATCCTAAAGGTTGTAATAGGTTCCTGGGACATCACTGAAGCTATCCCAATTATTCTCATCATTCAAAACATCATAATCCATTGAAACTGAATCATCACATTCTTGAATTTTTGAGTTTTTCGATTTCATTGATTCATCTAATATAAATGATTTTTGTGCACTAATTCTTGTTTATTGATGTCTCTGGAATGTTTTTGCATACTTGAATTGAGTTTTTGTTGCAGAATCAAAGAGATGCCATTGCTAGGGTTTGAAGCTCGAATTTGGGATCTTAGGTTTTAGGACATTTAAATGAAATCTAAGCACATGGCCGTGACCTATGATCTTTGTATAGTTAATATGGGCTGTTAATTTGAATTGATGTTGCGATTTGAGTGATGTTCAAAAAACATAGGATTCTGGTTTTGAATGTTTGCAGGAAAATTCGCAGGAGAAATTCGCAGGAAAATGTGCAGGTCAGGAGGAAGAAGAAGCTGCGCGCGAAATTCCAGATTCAAAAAATTGTTTAAAAATATTATTATTTGTTTCTATTTTATTTCACAAGCCTGTTGCTTGTCCCAGTGGAAGGAGGTGCGCATGTTTTGTTTGAGGACCTGCGTTCGAGTCCTGGCTTCACCATCTTTTTCTTGTTTTTTTCACATAATTCACAATTTTAATATATTATGATTTAAAGTGACTACATCACCAGATGCGCTCACCCAGCATGATTGGTAACGTGATTGTGTGTTTGTTGGTAAGGTCCTGGGTTCGAATCCCCCATGCCTTTTGGTTTTTTCTTATTTATGTGATTTTTCAGGTTTATTGCATAAAACAAATTGGATCCATTCCATTATCACACGCGCGCTGATGGCCTGGTGGTGTGTTTTGTTCTTGGCAAGCCAAAGGTGCTGGGTTCAAACCCCAGCCAGGTAAGTTCTTTTTCTACTTTTTTTTCTTTCTGTTTTTCTATTTTATTTGTTTATGTTATAATTAAATGAATTTAAAATAATAAAAATATGTTTATGCTATTTCTTTTTTTTCTATAACTTAAAATTCAGTTTTTTTCAAATAAATCTTATTAGTGAAATTATTTAAAGTTTATCTTGTTGTATGTAAATAATAATTTTGTATAATTAATTTATATTAGATAATTTATTTTTTCCAAACAATTAAAAACCCTAATTTTATTTTATAAACTTATAAACCCTAAAAATATCTTTTTTATAAAAAAAAACTAATTATAATTCTTGTTTATATTTTAATTAGTGAATAAAATTTTATTATAATTTTTTTTTTTAAATTTATAAATACAATTATAATTAATCTTATTTTTATAATATGTAAATATTCTACAATTATTTATACTTTAATTTTACATGAAAATAATTTCTATTATATGTTTAAAAATTGCTAATTTAACTTTTAATTATAATCTACTTTTCATAATATGTTCATAATTTATTTATAATTTTATATTTCATAATAATTGATATAATTGTTTATAATTTTTTCTATTAACCATTAAAATTTTGTTTATTATAATCTTTTTGTTTAGTATTATTATTAACCATGTTGATTACTAACCCCTCTATTTTTAAATTGTGATTATTATTATTATTTTCACTAACCCCTATTATAATTATTTATTTATTATTTTATTTCACTATTTATTTTTATTTCACTATTTATTTAAATTGCTTTATTATTATTGTAACTGCTCCTGGATGTAATTTTTTTTTACAATGTTTAAATTATTTAATTTTATGCTATGGTTAGTAAAAATAGGGAGTGTAAACATGTATGCTATTTAAAATTAATTTAGATCACTTAATTCAAAAGATAAATAGTGATATTGAACACTCACACACGTAAGTCGATCTTTGATCGCCATCTCACTTTCTAGGGTTACCCCTCATTGTTGCCTATTCAAAAAGGTCAAGTAGGGTGTATAAAGCAAAAGTCCCTTAAAAGTAAAGTCATCTAGTCCCTTAACAATAAAAGATCAAGTCCCTTAAATGGTTGCCTTCGTAATGATCTTGTCCCTTTCGAATAATGATGACAGTCCCTCCAAAATGCTTAATACACCCTACAGTTGCCTTCATTAAACAGATGACCCTTACTTGTCCCTCACATCCAAGGTAATAACTACCTATTCCTTAATAATAGGGATAGTCTTACCACTTAAAGGATTCAAGAACAGAAAGACTTAAACTTTAGGGTAAGTTCCTCATAGTTACTTGCTCACTATTCAAACTTTTCAACACTTCACAATTTCAAACAATTTTCAAACACAAGTTTTTTACGCATCCGTACATGGATCATTATCAAACTCTTATGAAAATTTCTATTCACACACTTCACCTTTTTTTCAAAAACAATTCAAAGTGAGCTAAGTAACTAAGAGCCCATGGATAACCATGGATGTAAAGGGTGCTAATACCTTCCCTTTACATAACCTACCCCCCGGACCCAAAAATCTTTTAAAAGGTCTTTCCTGTTCTTTTATGCCTTTCCTTTGGATAAAATAAAAGTCGGTGGCGACTCTTGCTATCCGCAACATAACTAAAGTCAGTTCTCCCACCGTGTTACAGAACTGGCGACTCTGCTGGGGATTTGTAGTTAAAGAGGGGTACCCTTAGGAATTAGATCACTTAAATTGTTTGCCTTGTTTGCTTTATGTAAACACCCCAAATTTGCCCTCACCCATTCACCCATGGCTTGTGATCATCTCATATGCATAAACACAATCATAACATCTCATATCACATTTTCTGATTCACTGCATAGATTCTAAGTCATCTGTATCTAGGGTTTGTGATCTGAGCAATCCAAAGGCTTCTTGAGCCACTCCAAAGGCCAACAATCACTTCAAAGGGGTCTATGTGTGTTCAAGCATCATATTGCACCCTCTCAAAGTCAATAATGCCAAAGAATCACAAGAACTGGGAATGGTGTGGAAGCAGAGCCAGGCTTGACTACACAGATGACCTAGAATTAGGGTTTTGGTTTCAGAGGCCATAACTCCAAATTTTTTGGTCATTCTTGTTTCCATTGGTCTCTATATGGTATAGGGAGTATGCATATCAATTTTCATGAAGAAATTCCATGGTGAAGTCATCTGATCAAGAGTTGACTTTCTGGACAAGTCAGTGTAAAATCAGGGCATCTGAGGCCCCCAATGACCCAACCAAGGGGTGATCTTCATCATTTTGGGTGTATATGATCTTTATTTGATCATGGAAGAAGGTTGAAGTTCACAAAATTCAAGAATTTGAAGTTTTTGCAAAGTTGACTTTTTAGGGCATGGTTGACTTTTCAAGAATATGTCATTTTATGCCACTTTTCAAGCCTTGATTTTTGATCCAAAATTGCTTCAAATGGAAAAATTTTGGTCATGAAAGTTGTAGAATACATTTTTTCCTTTTCAAAAAGTACAAGAACATGATCTAATTCTTCTTGGATCAAAAGTTATGGTGTGACAAAGTTGGCAAAAATCACTAATTTTCAAGACATGCCTCAAATGAGAAATTTGCAAAATCATGAACCAAGGCAAATTGTAACTTCTAGTTGACATCAAACCAATGTACAAACATCACATAAGTCCTAAAAATCAGATTTGGACCAAAAGATCACATGTTCATGGTTTGTGTAACAAGGCATTTTCATGAAGTTTCAAAAGGAACCAACTTGCAAAACTCATGATCACACTCCTACCACTTGCTGCATTGGACTTTGAACCAGCCATAGCCTCTCACCTCATCTTGCTGCGCAGCCCATGCCTCTTGTACCAAGCTAGAACTCAAGCCATGCCTCTCTTACAACAAAGTGGACTTTTTGCAAAAGTAAACATCCCAATCACAGCAGGCCAGGTCACATCATCTGACCAATAGGAGTCTTTTATGCAAAGCAAAGGCTAGCCATTTCATAGAAGAAGCCAGGCTGAAACACACCATAGCATCACACACACAAAAACACTCCATTTTGCATTTCTCTTCGAATCTCTCTGCCCAGCTCAAAAACATTAAAACAAGTTTCACTAATCATCTCTCCATACTTCATTGAGTCCAAACCAACAAAGAACCAAGCCTGAATCCAACAAGAGCATTGTTTCTCCATTTTCACCCCAACCTGCAGTTCCATTCGAAACTTACTCCACAGGCCATAAACACTCAAACAAACACCACAAAACTTCTCAAAACATCACCCTGATCACAAAGAACCACTCACATTGGCCAGAAACAGCTTGGATCACCATCACCATTTTCAACTGAGCTTGAGCAGAAGCTGTTCAAACTCTTCATCTAGCCAGCATAAATTCCTCCCAAGTATTCAAGCATCATCAGGGGGTCATAAGGAGTGGATTTCACAAGGAGGGGAGGTCTGAAAGTTACCAAAGTGAAAGCTTCGAAACTCAGGTAGCTCAAGAACTTTTTTTCCAGAAATGGATTTTTAAGTTCTAAAGTTGTTCTATATGCTTCGCTGATTGTCCTGATGTCTTTAGTTTTAAAAATGGTGGAGAGATGAGAGTTTAATTAGTCTCTGAAACTTTGTTGCCCTAGTTCTTGTTTGCTTCGATTCAGCCATTCCAGGAAGAATAAATTTGTTTTGATTGGGGGTTTTGGTTCGTGAGTGAGTGGGAATCATTTCCATGTTTTTAGATTTCGTTTTAGTTAGGTTTTGAGAGTTTTGGAGATTTTCAGGTGGGGTTCCCACCGGAGAAGACGACCGGAGGTCTTCTCCGGCCACCTGAAAATCATTATGCCCTAATCCCTGTAATTAATTCCATTTGAATGTGGAGCGTAGGATCCTCTGACTTTGTTGACCTCCCGCGCGCATGTGTGGCCTGGATTCACTCAATTAGCCCTAATCCATTTTATTTAGTTTAATTAATCTTAATTAAATTAATTTAATCAGAACCAACCATAGCCCTTGGATAGCGCGCGTGGTCAGCAGTTTCAAACCTAGGAGCAATCTCAGCCTTCCATCCAGTTGACTTTTTTATTTTTCTTTGTTTTATTCATTTATTTCATATTTGTTTTACATAATTTATTTAAAATAGCAAAATTGTTTTAAAAATTATGAAACTTTTTCTCAAGAGTTTTATTAATTTTTAAGACACAAAAATATTTTTATTTTCATTTTTAGCATTTAAAAAGTATTTTTAAATATTTAAAAGCTTATTTTTAATTGATTAATGAAAATTAATTTATTAAAAATACTTTTAGGTATTTAAAAATTACAAAAAAATTCATGAAATGTTCTAAGACATTTAGAAACATTGTCCAACCTTCAAACCAAATTTATTTTTTGATCTTGATGCATTTTAAGAATTTCTCATTGAATTAAAATCATTTTTGTGCATTATTTTGATCCAAAGTTCAAAAAATCATTTCTGTCTATCCATGAAGAGTTGGACATTGATTCTTTTTGCATTGCATTACATTTAGCATGTAGTTTGTGAGATTAAATGGCCATGATTTGATCTTTCATTTTCCATTTGTTTGGTAATTTTCTTGTTAAGGAACCCTAAAACCCTAGAAAACTTAGGAAAATCATAACTTGAATTTGGCCAAGAGTTGAAACCTCTCCTTTGGGCATTGGGTTAGTATAGGATTAGGGGTCCTTTGAGTGTATTTTCAATTTTTTATATTGATGTTTGCTTCTGATTTTGGTTTGTGTTTGATGCTTTGATCATAAACCCTAATTTGGGCTTCCATATGCATCCATCTTGCATTCTCTTGCATAACATGACTTGCCATGACATTTCAAGCATCCATTTGATTAATTTGACATCATAAGACATATTGAAAGCATGTTTGATCATTACTTCTTGCATTTGCCATTTTGTATGCCATTTGCATTTCATAACTTTCCATGTATGTTCATGCTTCTTAGCTTGCTTCATTTGCATCCATGAGCTTGTATGATCATCTTCATGTCTTGATTCATGTTTGCAGCATCTCATAGCATCATTATCATCCCATATATGCTCCTGGTTTTGGTTTGAACCAAGTCATTTCATCTCATTTTGCATTGCATTGCATTTCTTTTCTAACCTTTCAGGTGGTAAGTGACTTTGAGAAGTGAATTTGCCTTCACTTCTCATAACTTCTCTTCATCTCTTTTATGCATACTTGCTGCATTTTTGTATGTGTTTGAGATTGAGCTTGCTCTTTCTTTTGTTTCTCACTTTCTTTCCTCAAGTGACTTGACTTCTTGAATGAAGCAAGTTACTTTGCTTCTCTTGATCCTTTCATCTGCTTCCTGGTGGTTCCATTGAAGATCTTTCTTGTAAACCTCACAAACCTTAGGAACAACCAAGCATGTCAATGATTAGGGTTTTGATTAGTCTCCCCTCTTAGTTTTACCTTTGTGTCTCTTTGAGTCTTCTCTTCTCATCTCATAATCAGGGACTAAACCCTAAAGGCTTTAAGGCTTTGTGATTAAGCTTATGCCTGCATCCTTCTATTAGGATGGAGTGTATAACTTTAATTCTAAGTGTTAAACCCTTAATGTGTTTAACTCCTTTAATCAATTCACCTAATAATCATCAAGACATCACACTTGTAACTTGGGCCTTGCATTAGGGTTCTAATTCTTCCTTAATTGGTTAAGAAGGACTAACCCTAATGTTAATGGACAAGTCCCCCTCAAGTTGTCTTACAAACCATAAAAATCACTTCTTCATCATATCATTAAATAAAATCCACTTAATCAAAGGTTTGTTTTGTCATGAGTTTAATCCCTAATCATGGATTAGGTTGAGGAGCTTTCCTCAACTTAAACACTCTCATCTATTATCCTTCTATTAGGATGGTGTAATGAGTCTGTTTAATCCCTGAGTATGGCTTAACCTCATTACTCAACACTAAACAAAAACAACAAAAACATTTAAATAATCACAAGTAGTTTAATGATCTTAACCCTACATCAAAGGTGATTAAGTGTGAGAATATGACTTCACACTTAAGGTAATTCTCATTACCCCTAATCAGAGGGAAGATGTGATGAGTTTACTGACCCATTGGTTTAGGCTTAAGCTCATTAACTTATGACAAACTTTCAAAAGCAATAAAAGACTGAAAACACAAAAACAAACAATAATCGTCTCCTCCGGGATTCTTTTCTCATCATCTTCACTCATAAACGAGAACTTGCTTCTTCCGTCTAATGTAAGACAGTTTGCACCTGAGCCAGACAGGTCATACACTTGAGCATAGACAAGTAAGCAGTTCACAAGTCAATTCATCTTTCAGTCTCTTTGGGTCGAACTACGGTGTTCTGACTTCCTCATTGCACGAGAGGATACGTAGGCATAACTTAACAGTTATCGAACAAAAGTCCCTGTATATTCCCCCTCTTTCCAGCATCATTCTTTAGCCTCATGATCTTGAGCATTTCACTCTCATCCTTACACTGACACTTTCATACTTCACATCACTTATACACTTTACACTGACACCTGTACATCCTTTTCCAGCTATTTTATACACAGATTGCACTGACACTACCCCTTTGAAACACAAATCTTCCAAGCGTGGATCCCGTCGAGTACGACAGACAATCTGGGTGCTAATACCTTCCCAGGTTGTAACCAACCCCCTTTCTCAGTCTCTCTGGTTCGCAACCGTCTTATCCGTATCTTTCTAGGTCTATGCAGCATTGCCTTTCCTCCGGGATAAAAATGCCTAGCTGGCGACTCTATTCATCTCCAGTGAGTTCACGGCTGTGTGTTCTCATTGTCCTTCTCGCCGACCGTTCGCGTCTGTACCCTATCTGACTTAGCTTCATTTAGTGGGAGCGACAGCTTGGCGACTCTGCTGGGGACCCTTGTACTGCAACCAGGGCTTCTGGTTCTTTTTGTGGGTTCCTCCTAGCGCTTGATTGATTTGTGTTTACTGGGGTGTTATGTGCTATCTGTATTTGTATAGTTATTTTTGTTTATTGCTTTATGTACAGTTGCTTTGTTGCTTTCTTTATAGCTTTGCATATATCATACTGTCATACTGTGCTGGCTAGATCTATTTTGTTTGCTTTGGTGGGTGGGTTTTCTATTGAGAGTTAAGGTCCTATACCTGGGACCTGAGTGACACCTAGGCTAGAGTGAATCATATTCTTTCCCATTCCATCTCGGTCTGGTGCGGGAATATGAAACACGGTTCAGATATGGGTTTCTTCTTGAGAACTCTGTGTTGCAGATTTCCTGCAATGCTAGGGCAATCTGGGAAGCCTGCTAAGTCTGGATGACCTTTTAGTATTGACCTTCAGAAACTGAGGTGAATTAGAGGAGGAACTTTTATGGTTATTGTAAACACTGTACCTCCGGGTTAGAAGTGTTTACACTTCTCATAACTGATCCAAGTCTGAGGATCCTTGTTTTAGAACACCACCTGTGAGGGGGTTAGGCTGTTTACAGGCTTGCAGGTACCTTGACCTCAGAATACCCTGTTACTTTATTTGATAAGAGTACTCCATGTTGGAACAGTTCTTGTGATTCTAAACCCTGGACATGTGGCTCTTTATTTGAGCCCCCCACCTTGGTTACTGGACTTATAGACCTCCATCTGGATTTCTTGACACACATGGATTTATATCAGAACATTTGATCAGATCCAGCTCAGTCACAAACCCTTGCATATCATTTGCATACATAACCATTGCATCATATTGACATTTGTTTATTTGTGTTTCAGGGTATCCATCTTCATTTGGTTTTGGTTTTGACCCCATCTTCGGTATTGACCTATTTTCATCAGCACCTGCTTCAGCTATCAGCACCTACTTCAGCCAATCAGTGGCCCATTCTTCAGTATCATCATCAGCACTTGTCTTTACTCAGTCTCAACATCATGGCACCTAAAAAGAGCAACATCACCTACCACTTCTTTCAGCCTGAGCTAGCAGACATCAGGAGGATTCAGACCCTGATTACTCCAGACCATATACCACTTTTTAGAGAACACTATGGAGGAATCCTGGATGTGGTTATGGATTTGGACCCTTCACAGAGGAGCCTGATACATACTTGTCTGCAGTTTTATGATCCCCCACTGAGGTGCTTCACATTTCAGAATTTTCAGTTGGGACCCTTGTTGGAGGAGTACTCATCATTGGTTGGTATACCTATCAGGGGTGGGATCCCTTTCAACCCTGAGATGGTTTTCCCAAGTAATGAGGAGATAGCAAAAGCATTGCATCTGGAACCAGTTCTGATTGGGCAGAATCTGACATCTAAAGCTGGGATCTCTGGTTTTCATCTGGATTTCTTGATTACTCAAGCTAGTCTGAAGGCCTCCCTGGGGGAGTGGAAGGCAGTGTGTGCTCTATTGGCCCTTAGCATATATGGGGTCATCTTATTTGCTGATGAGCCTAGGTTTGTTAGCAAGAGTGCAATCCATCTTTTCATCCTGCAAAACCCAGTACCCACCTTACTGGGAGATCTTTACTACTCAGCCCACCAGAGGAATGAGAAACAGAGGGGGAGATTAGTGAGATGCTGTGCTCCTTTGTTCCATACTTGGTTGCTCAAGCATCTGCCAAAGACTGATGCATTCTTGAACCCTCATCAACAGAAGAACTGGGCTAGGAGGCTTGTTGCTCTAACCTCAGATGACATCAGATGGTGTACTCAGAGTACTAAAGGCAGGGATATCATTACATGTTGTGGACAATTTCCCAATGTGCCTTTGATTGGAGTAAAAGGGTGCATCAATTACAATCCTCTGCTATTCAAAAGACAGTTGGGCTATGCATTAGTCCATCCTCCTAGGACACAGGATCTGACTGAGACCCTTTATGTTGAAATTAAGCCTAATCTGGCTGTTGTCAGGCAAGCGGCCTGGGCCTGGGAAAATGTTCAGACTAAGGGGGTAACCATCCTGGGGAAGTGCAACAATGTGGCATCTGCACAGTACTATGAGTGGTCCCACACCAGAGCTCAGATTACAGGAATGCCCTTCACTGTTGAAGATATGCCTGGACCATCATCAGCACCCCCTCCAGCAACTGTCAGCTTAGAGGAGTTTGAGAAATTGAAAGAGAGAAATGAGAAGTTGACTCAAGCTTTGCAGAAGACCCTCTATGAGAGGAGTGATGGTAGATTGGATATTGAAAGGTTGGAGAAGTTGAAGATAGAGCATCTGGCCAGAATTGAGAGGTTTGAAGATTACATCAAGAAATCTAGGGCTGGAGAACAGATTCTGAAGAATGCCTGCAAGGAAGCTCAGTTCCAGAAAGCCAGGACTGATTTGTATCTGAAGGAGAGTCAGGCTAGGTGGGTCAGAATCACCGAAGCTCGTACTCTGGAAGACAAAAGGACTCAGGACAAGATAGAGCAGATGGAAGCTAGTGCAAAAGAGCAGCAGGAAGCCCTGGCAGCAGCCCAGAGGGAGATATCAGAGCTGAAGATCAGAGCTGGAGTGAAGAGGTCAAAAGACCAAAGTCAACACAAGAAGCTAACTGCAGCTGTTACTACCAGGAATCTCCTTATCAGGAATCTTACAGAGCGCCCGGCGGATCCTGTGACTGAAGCACTTCTCAAGGAAGTTCAGGAGGATGAGTTTGGCCTTGGAGTTTGACTTTTGCTTGTTGTTGTTTTCATTTTTTTGTACTCTTGTTTTCTTATGTTGTATGTTGACCCCTCCGAGGGCTTGTATTGTAAAAAGAAACAAACTATGCATCATTTGCTTTTGTAATATATGTATCAGTTTGTTTCATCCATTTTCTTCAAAGCAACATCAACAGCAGCATCTTTAAGGGTCTGGAAGGGTCAAAACCATATGCCAAGCCCGGATACCTTGACAACAAATAGACATACTGCATTGCATACTAACCTTTTGTTTGTTTTGTAGGTTTGTTTTGTGGTTGTTGCTAACTCTGTTGTGGTTTCAGGAACTATTGCTCGGCGTAGGGTATTTCCACTCAACCGTCCGCATAGGTATCCAACCCGCAACAATCTTCCGGGCATACAAATGGATCAGGTACAGCAAGACCTTGCTGAGGTCAGGAACCAAATGGCCAATGAAAGGTTAGAGATGGGGACTCAGATGACACAGTTCATGGAAGTGATGAACAATATGGCTCAGAGCCAAGAGAGGTTGAGAGCCATGGTGGAAAGGCAGACTCAAGAAGAGCCCCATGTAGGGACTGCTGGCACAAGCAACAACGAGAGGGTCCAACCTCATGTCAATCCCCCTGTATTTGGACCCCACCTCCATCCAGAAATCAACATTCCTGCACATGTTCAAGGCACTGCCACTACTGCCAGGGTATTGCAAGAGGACCCTCAGGAGGATCAATTTACAGTGATGGGTGTTGGGGAAGAAGCTTATGATAGAAGGTTGGATGAGATAGCTGAGAAGTTAAGATCCTTAGAGTCCCCAAACTCTTTGGGTTTTGACGTTATGGATATGGGTTTGGTAGACAGGGTCAGGATTCCCCATAAGTTTAAGCCTCCTTGTTTTGAAAAGTATAACGGGACTTCCTGCCCAAGGACCCACTTACAATCCTTTCTGGGGAGGTTGAAAGCTTATACCATGGACGAGAAGCTTTGGATGTTCTATTTTGAGGATAGCTTGACGGGAGCTTCGAGGGAATGGTATTCTCATCTGACAAGAGCAACTATTAGATGCTGGAAGGACCTGGCAGAGGCCTTCATCAGACAGTATCAGTATAATCTGGACATGGCACCCAACAGGACCCTCCTAATGGGAATGTCACAGTCATCTAGAGAGAGCTTTCGAGAGTATGCTCAAAGATGGAGACAGCTTGCTGCTGCTGTCCAGCCACCTATGTCTGAAAGGGAAATGGCAGATATGTTCATGAACACTCTTCAGGGGACTTACATTGATAGGCTAGCCGCCTTCTCATCTACCAGCTTTGCAGATGTAGTCATAGCCGGGGAGAGAATTGAAAGTCTATTGAAAATGGGGAAGATCTCAGACAACGGTGCTAGCTCATCCAGCAGTACAAGGAAGCCTTTTGCAGGCCCAAGAAGAACTGGTGAGACCAATGCTATCCACACCAGCAGGGGCAGGCCCCAATATGTTCAGAGGTCTGTAGCAGCAGTCACCATTCCTGCTCCATCTCATCCACAACCAGCTTATCAACCACCGCAACAAAATTATCAGCAACAACCTCAGTATCAGCAACAGAATCAGTATCCTCCAAGAAACTACAATAACACCAACAACAACAACCAGCAAAGGCCATTTCAGCAGAGGCCATCTCAAGCTAATAGGGTGATTGATCCCATCCCTATGCCATATGCCACATTACTGCCACAACTCCTGAAACTCAACCTAGTTGAGCTAAGGACATTGGCACCTCCAGATCCCAATAGTCTACCCAGAAACTACGATTCCAACGCCAGATGTGCTTTTCATTCAAATGCACCTGGTCATAGTACAGAGAAGTGCAGAGCTTTGCACATGAAGGTACAAGATTTGGTAGACTCTAAGGCTTTGAATTTTGCACCACCACCAAATGTTAACAAAAACCCTATGCCAAACCATGGTGGTCCCCGAATCAATGCTATTGAAGAAGACAAGCCGTCTTATTTAATAACCAGTGTGGGTCAGATTCGGACACCATTGGTAGAAATCAAAGCTCAACTCCTCGAATGTCAAATATTCCCGGGGTGTGAATTAGGGTGTGCCTACTGCAACATTTCAGTGAATGGCTGTGATAATTTGAGGGATGGCATAGATGGCCTCATTCAGAATGGTCTGCTTCAGATTACAACGTCTTTTCCTACAAATCCAGCAATCTCATCATCAACAGTTCCCATGCCTTCTACAAATGCAACAACCATTGTTCCGAACAACTCTTCAATTTTATCAACAAATGCCTCATCTGTCACTTCAGCTGACCAAATATCAACAGGAATTCCTTCTACAACTTCAGCACCACTTCATTTTGAATCTCCTACAACAACAACACCCATCCTTCCAACAATATCTCCTACAACATCAGCAACAAATCATGAAGATGTCTCAACTATCACAATATTTTATGATCCTGAAAACAACTCTGCCTACAACTCAGAAAGTGCTGCTCCCATCAGGGCACCAGTCACAATCTTTTATGATCCACAGACTATCACAGTCCCCTCTGTAGCTGCCATCAGTCCAGTCACTATCACAGTGCCTGGACCAATACCTTATGAAAGCAGTAATGCCATCCCCTGGCATTACGGCTCTGATTTATACTGCAGAGGACAAAGAATCACTCTTGAATCATCAACACCTGCACCACAAATAGACAATGTGGGGGGAGGCGGAGGCTTCACTCGAAGCGGACGTCTCTTTGCTTCACAAATTCAAAGACCCACTGCCGAAGCAGAAGCTTCTGCCAAGGCAAAAGGGAAGAGCTTGGTGCAGGAAGATCAAGCTGTTAAGGAAGCTGTGAAGACACCATTTGATCAAGAGGTTGATGAGTTCATGAGAATCATCAAAAAGAGTGACTACAAAATAGTGGATCAGCTTCATCAGACGCCTTCCAAGATCTCTATTCTATCATTGCTTATGTGCTCCGAGGCCCATCGGGATGCACTACTCAAAGTATTGCACGCAGCTTACGTGCCTGAAGAGATCACTGTCAATCAGTTGGAAGCAGTGGTTGGAAATGTTACTGCTAGCAATGGGCTAGGGTTCACTAACACTGACTTGACTACGGAAGGCCGCAGTCATAACAAGGCCTTGCACATAACCATGGAATGTAAAGGTGCAGTCCTTTCCCATGTGCTGGTAGACACCGGATCATCCCTTAATGTCTTACCCAAAAAGGCCCTGGTGAAGCTAGAATATGAAGGATTGGCATTGCGTCCCAGCAACCTGGTGGTAAGAGCTTTTGATGGTTCGAAGAGATCGGTTCTGGGAGAGATTGAATTGCCTGTAACAATTGGCCCACAAACTTTCAAAGCAACCTTCTACGTGATGGACATTCAGCCTGCCTACAGCTGTTTGTTGGGTAGACCATGGATTCATGCCGCTGGCGCAGTAACGTCTACCCTTCACCAGAAGTTAAAATTTGAGTGGGAAGGTCAAGTTGTTACTATCTGTGGAGAGGAGGATATTTTTGTTAGCCACCTGGCCACCTACAAGTATATTGAGATGGATGGGGAGATCCATGAAACGATGAGTCAAGGGTTTGAGGCCCTGAATGTAAATGAAGCATCTGCTGTGCCTGGAATCTCCATGGCATCTTACCAGCAGGCCCGGAGGATTGTTGAGGAAGGAACTGCCCAAGGCTGGGGCAAGGTTTTATCTGTGGAGCAGAAGAAGGACAAATCTGGGTTGGGTTACAGACCAACTCAGCAAAATCAAGCAGAGGCTGCCGAAAAGCCTGGTTTTGTCAGTGGGGGGATGCTAACCCCTGATGCTATCAACAATTTGGAAGACGAGCTGGAAGAGGAGCGCAATCTGGAGGATTGGATTCGTCCAAAGATCCCGGGGAGCAGTATCTCAAACTGGTCTTCCCAGGAAATTATAAGAGTTACTCATGCAGAGTAATTATTATTTCCTGTATTTTTATAGCATGCATCAAAGTCTTGCATCTTGCCCAAGATGACAAGACTCATTTTGTAATCGGGCCATCTGTACTTTTTGTGCAACAAGATTAATCAATGAAATGTCAGACATCTTTTGCAAATGAGTCTTTTTCTTTTTCGCTCACTGTTTTTCCATTTTTCTTTTTGTACAAAAAATAAATGGCAATGCTTTCAAAATGACAACTTTATTTCACTTTTCTAAAACAAGATTAAAATCAAATCACTAAAATGAACAAACTAAACCCTTGCAGAGAGTGCCTTCCAGACAGCACCGACAACAGCACGGCTATGACTTCGTATGACTTTGACAATCCAATCAATCAAGCTGATGAAGGGGTTGAAGAAGAGTATGAGCTTCCTGAAGAGCTAGCCAGATTGTTGAGACAAGAGGAAAGGGTTATCACTCCTCATCAGGAGGAGGTCGAAACAATTAATCTTGGTACCGACGAAGACGTGAAAGAAGTTAAAATCGGGGCCTGCTTACAAGACTCAGTGAAGAGACAACTGATTGATCTGCTTCAGGAGTATGTGGACGTGTTTGCGTGGTCTTATCAATATATGCCAGGGTTGGACACCGACATTGTTATGCACAAGCTGCCTTTAAGAGAAGAATGCCCACCGGTTAAACAGAAACTACGCCGAACTCGCCCAGACATGGCTATGAAGATCAAAGAAGAGGTGCAAAAGCAATGGGACGCCGGGTTCCTTGCTGTGACTAGCTATCCACCATGGGTTGCTAACATAGTACCTGTGCCTAAGAAAGATGGCAAAGTAAGGATGTGTGTTGACTACCGGGACCTGAACAGAGCTAGCCCAAAAGATGATTTCCCATTACCTCACATTGACGTATTGGTGGATAACACAGCTCAGTTCTCGGTATTCTCCTTCATGGACGGATTTTCAGGATACAATCAGATTAAAATGTCACCTGAAGACATGGAGAAGACAACTTTCATCACACCTTGGGGCACGTTCTGTTACAAGGTAATGCCATTCGGTCTAAAGAATGCCGGTGCAACGTACCAACGGGCTATGGTGACATTATTCCACGATATGATCCATAAAGAAATAGAATGTTATGTGGACGACATGATTGCCAAGTCCCTTACAGAGGAAGACCACCTGGTGAATCTGCTAAAACTGTTCAAGCGTCTGAGGAGGTACCAACTGAAGCTGAACCCCAACAAATGCACATTCGGGGTACGATCCGGTAAGCTGCTGGGTTTTATTGTGAGCGAGAAAGGGATTGAAGTTGACCCTGATAAAGTCAAAGCTATTCAAGAGATGCCTGCACCGAGGACAGAGAAAGAAGTTCGAGGGTTCTTAGGACGATTGAACTACATTTCAAGGTTCATATCCCACCTTACAGCAACCTGTGAACCCTTGTTCAAACTACTGAGAAAGGAGCAAACGGTCAGGTGGAACGAAGACTGCCAGAAGGCATTTGACAAGATCAAGGAGTACTTGCAAGAACCTCCAATCCTTATGCCTCCAGTTGAAGGAAGACCTCTGATAATGTACTTGACAGTATTAGAGGAGTCAATGGGGTGTGTGCTGGGCCAGCATGACGAGTCTGGTCGAAAAGAGTATGCAATTTACTACCTAAGCAAAAAGTTTACCGACTGTGAACAACGTTATTCACTGCTCGAGAAAACTTGCTGTGCTTTAGCGTGGGCTGCTCGCCGACTGAGACAGTATATGTTGACCCACACTACTTTATTGATTTCAAAAATGGATCCAGTCAAGTACATATTTGAGAAGCCAGCACTTACCGGACGGGTTGCAAGATGGCAAATGATCCTCACAGAATACGACATCCAATACACCTCTCAGAAAGCCATCAAGGGCAGTGTATTGTCTGAATATCTTGCTGAGCAACCTATTGACGATTACCAGCCTATGAGATTTGACTTCCCTGATGAAGACATCATGTTCATTAAAGCGAAAGATCATGAAGAGCCTATTCACACTGAAGGGCCTAACCCGGAAGAAGAATGGACTATGATGTTTGATGGGGCTGTTAATATGAATGGTCGTGGTGTTGGTGCAGTACTCATCACACCTAAAGGAGTTCACATGCCTTTCTCGGCAAAACTCACTTTCAACTGCACTAACAAAGAAGCTGAATATGAAGCTTGCATTATGGGTCTTGAGGAGGCCATTGACCTCAGGATCAAGACATTGACTGTATTCGGAGATTCAGCTTTGGTAATCAATCAGACCAACGGCAAATGGTACACACACCAGGATCATCTGTTACCTTACAGGGATTATACAAGGAGGTTACTGACTTTCTTTACAACAGTCAAGCTTGAGTATATCCCTCGGGACGAGAATCAGTTTGCAGATGCTCTTGCCACCATTTCGTCCATGATCAAAGTTCAAGCTGCCAACTTCGTACCTCAGATTTCAGTATCCAGACTTGACAGGCCAGCATATGTATTTGCAGCAGATGTTGTCAAGGATGACAAGCCTTGGTTCCATGACATTAAGTGCTTCTTGGAGGGTCAGACATACCCACCTGGGGCATCTTCCAATGATAAGAAGACTTTAAGAAGGCTCGCTGGTAGTTTCTTTCTGAACACTGATGGTTCTTTGTACAAAAGGAACTTTGATATGGTACTCCTCAGATGTGTTGATAAGACAGAGGCAGATTTGTTGATGCATGAAGTGCATGAAGGATCCTTTGGTACCCATGCAGGAGGGCATGCCATGGCTAAGAAATTGCTGAGGTCAGGCTATTACTGGATCACAATGGATGCAGACTGTTGTGCCTATGCCAGAAAATGCCATAAATGCCAGATTTATGCAGATAAGGTGCATGTGCCTCCCAATCCTTTGAATGTGATGTCTTCACCTTGGCCCTTTGCTATGTGGGGCATTGACATGATTGGCAAGATTGAACCAACTGCTTCAAATGGCCACAGATTCATCCTGGTCGCCATTGACTATTTCACCAAGTGGGTCGAAGCAGCTTCATATGCAAACGTCACAAGGCAAGTGGTGGCCAGATTTCTGAAGAGAGATATCATCTGTCGATACGGAGTTCCCGAGAGAATCATTACTGATAATGGTTCCAACTTGAACAACAAAATGATGGCAGAACTATGTCGGGACTTCAAGATCCAACACCACAATTCTTCTTCTTACAGGCCAAAGATGAATGGCGCTGTAGAGGCAGCTAATAAGAATATCAAGAAGATTGTGCAGAAGATGGTAGTCACCTACAAGGATTGGCATGAAATGCTACCATTTGCCTTGCATGGGTACCGCACGTCAATCAAAACATCCACTGGGGCAACACCGTATCAGCTTGTGTATGGTATGGAAGCAGTCTTACCTGTTGAAGTTGAGTTACCCTCCTTGCGAGTATTAATGGATGTTAAGCTGAACGAAGAAGAATGGGTCAGGTCCCGATATGAACAACTGAGTCTGGTCGAAGAGAAAAGATTGGCTGCAATCTGCCATGGGCAGTTATATCAGAGAAGAATGAAGAAAGCCTTCGATCAGAAAGTCAGGCACCGAGAGTACCAAGTAGGAGATCTTGTTTTGAAAAGAATCCTCCCTCCTCATACAGACCACAGGGGCAAGTGGACTCCGAATTATGAAGGACCATTTGTGGTGAAGAAAGTTTTCTCTGGTGGAGCACTGATGCTCAGCACCATGGATGGTGAAGACTTCCCATCCCCTGTGAATTCAGATGCAGTTAAAAAATACTTCGCATAAAAGACCCACTGGACATAAAAACAGAATGTAAGTCCAGGCAAAAATAGGGCATCCCGGCGAGTCAAAAACAAAATAAAAGACTCGGGCAAAAATAAGGGAAAATAAATAGAAAATGTACACCCGCTGAGTTGAAAAGCCACATTGGACAGCTCAGGCAAAAATGGGTATCCCGATGGATCGAAAACCCGAAAGGGCGATCCATGCAAAATAAGGGAATGAGCGAACAACTGCACTCTGAGTTCGTCTGTATCACTTACAACTTGGTAAGCTTCGAAAGGATTAAGCTTCAATCAGAATCAACATTCTTCAGAAGGCCAGATGAGAAGAGCGTCAAAAGTCATACGAGTCATAGTAAAGAGGAAGCTCCTTAAAGCGTCATCAACATTGCCAGCATTTTGTTTCTCAATTTGTAGCAATCTCCTCATTTCAGGGGATTTGTTCCTTTGACTGTATCTCGCCAATTCAGGGCATATGAATTAATAAAATCAGAATTTCAGTCATGTCTCATCTTGTACATTTTCATTTGTTTGCAAAAAGGTCTGATATCTTAAAAAAAAAAAAAAAAAAAAAAACACTGATTGCATAAAAATACAGATGTTTATCTTCAAATAAAAACATGCTTGCAGGAAATATGCTTACTCTCAGAAGTATTTAAACTCCTATGACGGAATCCAGTAAGGGATACCTCGGGATTATTTTGTGCGTTTCTCTATCTTTTTCAGGATTGCAGGTATCCAGAGCGCAACTTGGGGCATGAAAGCCTCATCCCAGCAAGCTGGCAAATCAACACTCAATTTTGGCACCCGGAATGCTCTCTCCCCAGCTAAGTTGCCTCTCAAGACTTCCCCCAGCTGAGTTGCTACTTGCTAATTCTCCCCGTCAGAGTTGCCAGGCATCACAGAAGGCACCTATATCCCCGGCTGAGTCAAAGATCCTCTTCAACAGAATTCCTAGGGAGGTCCCTCAATGGTCTCTCCTTATCCCCAGCCGAGTTGCCATCTCGCCCTCAGTCGAGTACAAAAGTCAGGGTACCATCTCCCCACAGAGCCTCAGCCTCCGTTCAGAAGAGCAGCGCGTAGAAGATCACGACAGAGTGAAGAGAGCTTCTGGAAACCCCAGCTGGGTCTCTCATTTATAAGGATAGGTCTATCAATGACCCATATCCCCAAGCAGATAGTATCTCACCAGATCTACCAATGATCTCATCCCCAGCTGGGATATTTACTTCAAACAGATCGATCGAAGATCTTCGCGGCAACGGGACCCGGATCCCGGTTTGGTATCTTTGCACAATCATAGCATTTGCATCATATTTACCCACAAAGCGTAGCATTTCGTTTTAACACGGAGCATTGCGGAAAAAATCAAACACATAGCATAATCATAAGCCATGTTATGAATCGAACACTTTTGAATAATGACAGTTCATCAACGTACAGAAAAATCCCCACCAGAATCCCCAGCAAATACAGTTGCCTTACACTCCCAAACATCAGTATATACTCCTTGTGGCACCCGTCCGTGTCATATCCCCAGCAGAAAGCCAAAGTATCCCCTTTGCACTCACAGATGTATGTATATAATTTTCTTGACATCCGTCCGTGTCACCTTCCCCAGCATAATTACTTAAACACTTTGTAAAGCATATACTTGTTTATAATATACCTCTTGACACTCGTCTGTGCCACTCTCCCCAGCAGGTTGAACACTCAAATATACATCACTCATACTTATTTCACTTATACAGATACTCGTCCGTATCTTGTATACACCATTTATATCCCCACAGATTCGACACTCGTCCGTGTTCTTTGTTAACCAGTTGGTACTCGTCCGTATCATCATCTTAGGACATACGTCAAGCGTTTGTTTCTACAAGATACTCGTCCGTATCTTACTCATAAGGATGCTCGTCCGCATCTTTAATCCATACATTGTGTCAAACACTTTTGTCTTTTTGAATATAGACACTCGTCTGTGTCTACTATTCCCCAGAAGAGTCCCTTCAGATTCAACACTCGTCCGTGCTCATTATTAACCAGTTGATACTCGTCCGTATCATCATCTTTGAACATGTGTCAGTATTTGTTTCTACCCGATACTCGTCCGTATCGCAGTCTTAAGGATGCTCGTCCGCATCTTTAATCTATATACAAAACCAAACACTTATATTTCTTGGATATAAACGCTCGTCCGTGTTTACTATTCCCCAGTAAATCGCTACCAAAACGTTTCTTCTTTTATCTGACATTCGTCCTGTGTCATGATAAACCTTGAGAGCAGCCGTACCCTGCTAAGTGGTCGTCCTCCACTTCTTGATGGTCGTCCTCCATCATGCTCATCCGATGGCCGTCCCCATCGTTGATATTTTAGCAGCCGTCCCCTGCTAGGTGGTCGTCCTCCACCTCTTGATGGTCGTCCTCCATCATGCTCGTCCGATGGCCATCCCCATCGTTGACCTTCTATCCGGCATTTGTCCTATGTCGCGATATTTTTGGCAGCCGTACCCTGCCAGGTGGTCGTCCTCCACCTTAGATGACCGTCCCTCATCTTATCCCCAACAGAGCAGCCGTCCCCTGCTAGGTGATCGTCCCTCACCTTTGATGACCGTCCCTCATCATCTGTTTATTTCATTTATTCTTTAACCCGATGGCCGTCCCCGTCGTGGCCCCTTTTTCTTTTGGTTTAACCCGATGGCCGTCCCCATCGTTGATTACTTTACCCTTATGAACTTGATGGCCGTCCCCGTCATGTTTCATTAATCCCCAGAGAATTTTTATAGCCTTACCTTGGTGGCCGTCCCCATCATAATTCTTTCTTCCCCAGCTAGTCGGCCGTCCCCGTCTTTGCTTTATATCCCCAGCATGTCGGCCGTCCCCGTCATTGCTTTATTACCGCACTTTCCCCAGCTGTCATACCCCAAATTTGTCCTCCCTTTTTCAAATTCTCATTTTTTCGATTTTATTTTCACTTTGCATCAACTATGCAGCATAACATGTTTTTCATCATAAATAATGCCTAAAATGTCAGTTAGAATGAAATCTCGGATATACAGACAGACCGGTTGAATTAATTTTTAACTGCGTGCAAAATCAATAGACGAAAAGTTTCAAAATAGAGCTTGCAGACGTCAGTATTCTTAATATATGTTTCGTTTCGCATAGATCAATTTGGCGTGCTCATTTTAATTTTTCAGCAACTTTTTCAATCACATTTGATCAGCTGAGCCATTTAACCAATCTATTTATTTTAAAATTTGACGAAATGTTGTATTTTTCCGAGTCGTTTATTTTACGCTGATAATTTTAGTGTATTTAACTTAATTTTTTTTGGGCACTTGTTTGCCCGACTTTTATCTGTAATCGGTCTTTTTTTTTTTAACCGAATATTATTTGTAATCATTTAGAATTAATTAAATAATTAGTTTGAATTAATTAATTACTTAATTAATTTTAAGTTGCAAAAATTAGATCATAAAGAGAATTTATTTTAATTTGGGACCACTTCCTTTTGCACTCTAACGATTTTGATTCAGAATCATGTGATGAGCTTTTGCCAGCTGTTAGTGGGACACGCGGCTAATGGATTTTGAATCCTTTCAAAAATTCATGGAGGAGACAGCTAGTAGACTTGGGGATCACGTTCATTAACAACCCACTCACAATTTTTCATTACACACCCACAATCCCCACTGACTCTCTTTCTCTCCACTCACATCACTCACAAATTTTTTCTCTTTGAAAATCACAGGAAAAAAAAACTCTATGTAAACAACATACATAAACCATTTGATACCACCATGCCATAACAAGAACAAACTTCATCCTTTATTTTCCACACTAAACTCCATTATTCCTCGTCTAAAAAATCGCTTCTTTTTTTTTCCTCGCTCCTCACTATTGCTATCATAAAACAAAATGCATATTACTATATAATCTCTCTTCCTCTCCATCCTGAAAATCATCACCTTTTGGTTGCACAAACAACTAATTTTTATCCATCAACTTTGGCCACCGTCACTGCTACCACATCCCCACCCAACTCATCAAACAACAACAAACTTGTGTCAAGCTCGTCAGCCGTTTTTGCAACCGCACTACCACCCTGGAAACAGTAGAATCCGCCGTGTTCCTCTTCCTCCACAACACCGCATCACCGTTACCTTGAAATACACATCATTCACAACACAAAACTTACCACCATCCCACAGTAACCGTCCTCCACTTTCAATCTCTTCTTAAAGCAATCAAAATCACTAGACAACCGAGATTTATTCCGTCGGCACTAGAGAAAGAAATCAGTGTGTAACATAACCGAGAAACCGGTGAGAACCAATATTCATTGTCGAGCAATCACATGGTATGCACCAGCTGCAACTTACATCGACGGCAAGTTCAACAACTCGTTCTTGGATTAACTTAGATTCGGTTCTACACGAGGTAATCGGTTCTGCGCAAGGTAACCTCTTTGTTCCAATATCTTTCTTTGAGATTCAAGTATTGTTTGATTCAGTTATAGTCTTTTCGATCTTATTTGACATGCTTTTGTTTTGGTTTGAGTGGTATTTCTTTTCCTGTGTCAATAGTTTTTGTTGCAGTTTAATGTTTTAATGCATCTTTTGTTTTCTTCTCTTCGTTTCAAGTTTGAGTATGTATTGATGTTGTATGAACTGTTGATGTGTGTGTTTCATGATTATGTTAATGCTAGTGTTTTTCTATTTTGTTAACAGTTGTGGATATACTTTGTAATGTTAAAAGAAACTGTGGACATTTGGATTCATATCATGATGTCGTTGTTGTTTTTGTTCCCATGTAAAAAAGGCTTTTAATATATTTCTATTAAAAAAATGTATCACGTTAACTTTTTCTAAAAAGGATTGTTTTAACCATCACCTTAAATGAAAGTTCATGTTAATTTTTTTAATTAAACATACCATGATATTTTAGTGAAAGTAATTATATTACTATGAACATTTTAAATTCTGTGTTGATTTTATTTGCATGTTTCTAGATTAGATAACTAGGTGTGTATTATGTTCTAACTATTATTGTCTACATGTGTGAATGATTTGGTGTTTAGATTTAATAATTTGTGTATTTAAATTGTAAATGGTGTACTTAGCTTGTGTTTCTATTGATTTTAATTTTAATTTCATTTCATTGTTTTTCTAAGTGAACTTTAATATGCAAATTTGGTAATCTCATACCATTATGCCAAAAATTTTTTTTTTTCACACGTTAATGTATGTTCATATGGCAATTTAAAGTTGTTTAAATGTTCCTTGCATTACGATTTCGGAGCATAAATTGATTGTGCTTTCGAGAACCGTATGGATGCATAAAGTGATGCTCGACTTCTCATAGAGTGATTCCAACATGAATCCGCTCTAAGATAGTTAAAGAGCCAAATTTCGACATTTTCGATTTAACCTCAAGGCCGATGATATCATAAAAGGCCAATTTTTCGCCCGATGCTAATCGGTGATTTTTGGTCAATATGAGGCCCTCCTTGTAATTATTTTTTCATTTTATTATTCCGACAAACAAACATTGTATTTTAATTTAATTCATTTTATTATCATTGATATTTATTTAATTCATTTATTATTTATATTCATTATTTTATTTTTTCTAACAATTCAATTCATTTAATTTATTTATTTTCTCATTAAAAATTACGATTCGACTCCTTATAGAATGGTTCCCATTTTGAACCGATTCTAAGGTAGTTCACGAACCAAATTTCGACGCGTCCCAAAAAGGTCCAACGCCTTCGAATAGTTGCTCTCGAAAAAAGGTCCAACGCCTTCAAATAGTTGCGTCCCGATCAAACAGGCCGAACGCCTTCGAATAGTTCAAACACACTGCACACACGCTTCCTCTTGGGCTAATTACAACGAGACCTCTTTATTTCTCGCAATCCCCTGTATTTATTTTGTATCCCTCTCCCCTTACTTTGTACGCAATTTACTTTCCGTATTTATTTCCGAATCCTTGGTCCAACGCCAAGCGATTGCACTTGCACACTTGCACTTTATTTTTCAGTTATCTTTTTCGTTTATTAGGATCCTCCTATCTTTGCGAGCCGAGCGATTCGTGCCTCGCTAACAAAACTACAAAAATAAACCTCCAATTGCATTTACCCTTTAACCTCAAAAAACCAAAATGTTTCGATTAGATCCAAACCCTTGATCTAACGTCAAGCGGCTTTAGGAAATAAAAACACTTTAATAAATACGAGAAGATTTGTACGCCACGAGCCTTAAGCGGTAGAAAGGGGGATAACGAGCTTTCGTTACTCGCTCCGATTATTTCGACGCAGGACACTCGTCTTGTTGGGCGAGATAAACTATCCATAGTCTTTAGTGCATTTCAACTCCTAAACCCTTTCGTCGAAGAAAGGTAATAAAATCAACAACCATTACCCTTAGTAGGCCGAACTACGAGGCTCTGACTTTCCCATTGCACACGGGAGTACGTAGGCACGAGGATCTCCATCCTTGCCGAGCACCTAGGTTCAATCTAACTTATAATTCAACTCATTTCCCTCTAGCAAGCAATTCGTTTTAGCATAGACATCCTTTCTCGCGCGTTAACTTAGATGGTTCCCATCGAGTACGATGGATGTAGGGGGTGCTAATACCTTCCCCCTGCATAACCGACTCCCGAACCCAGGCAATGGTTCCGTTGACCTTTGTCCTCATCCTTCTTTTCCCGGGTTGTATCTATATCTCCCCTTTCCCTCTTAGGGAATAAATAGAATTAGGTGGCGACTCTTCAGTCCGTCCGGCGCGTGACTCCGTCTTTTTCGGATCGCGTGAGGTCGTATTTTTCGGGGTACGACAGCTGGCGACTCTGCTGGGGAAAGGACCAGAAACTTGTGCTGATCCTGGATCCTGAATTATGCAACTATGCATGTATGCTTGATTGTTGTGAAATGGTATTCCATAATGATGGAGATACGATGCAAATGCTTATGCACTGAGATATAAATTCGATAATGTTGGGGATATGGAAAGCTGATTTATTTAGGCATGCATATGATGCACATGTTGTAAATGATTGATGCAAATGATGCTTATGATGTTGATGATGCATAATGATGCATATGAGCAATTGGAATGAAAGGTGCCAGCTTGGTGGACTTCTGGTCTGGTAGTTGCCAATGGTAATTGGACTTTGGGTGGGTGGAGGGACTGATTTCCCGACACTCGATCTTCGACGATGTATGGTCAGAAGATGAATCTGAATGCTCTAAGCTTGGTTATCTGCTGATGAGCGGAGCGACTTAATTGACACATGAAGACTGATTTTGCTTTGAATGATTGACAACGTCTAGCAAGGACTGCTTGTTCAGCTGGGGAGAAGATAAAGGAAGATTTGCTCCTTGTTTTCTTGTCCCTGTTTGAGCTGTTGGAAGATAATTTGCCCCTGATTGAGCTGATCTTGAAATAAATTGCCCCTGATTGGGCTGTTGAAAATGCTTTGTCCCTGATTGGACTGCTGAGGTAGTCTTGATTCATGTTGGCACTAATGAAGTTCGAATTTCTCTTTTGATTGCCCCTTGTTGGGATTGTACTGATGTCGAGCACTGAATTGCAATTAAATTGTTCATACACAAATGGTAGTGTTAATGCAATGTTCATGTAAGTTTTGAAAAAAGTCAATTTATTTGAATGATTGTGATAGTGTAACGAATGAACCGTTAGCCCAAACGAAGTGCTGATTTAGAAAGTGCGCGAAAGATGCAGCAAGAATAATGTGCAGTCGAGATTTGAAGATTAGCAAATATATGGGAGTCAATTTACGCAACCTTGTTGGTAGCACGCTTTCAGAATAAACCCTGCCTCAATTAGGTCTTTTGAGGGTTGTAACGTGGTCTGGTTAATGGTTTGAGAAACGAAGGATAATAAGCTCAAAGTTTGATTTGTACCCATCCCTTCTTCGTGATGTTCTCCAGTCCTAAGTTCAGTTAACTCTACACGTGTATTTGTTTTGACTTTGCAAGAGTGAAGATGAAGCTTTAAAGTTCGCTTGGAAGTGGCAGTCATCCTTTTTTGTTTTAATGTTGGTGCCCCTTTGATTTTGTTTTGGTAGTCACCTGATCGTTGCTTTGTTTTTGCTGAGGATTTGAACTCCTCTTTTTGATTTGTTTTTTTTTTCCGACTAAGTCTCCCTTTGGGTGCTCAACTTAGTGATTTTTCCTTTCTATTTCTTTTTTCTTGAATGTTGTGACTGCCAAGTCACTTGTTGATGGTCCTCTGATGGGATGTCTCATCTTGCAATTCGAAGGTGTAGTCGGGTTAACTGAACAACTACCCTGCCCCGGGTTAAATGTAAGGGTTGTATCCGAAAGAAACTCCTACTTCTAGGCTCGAAGTGGTTGACTAGGGATTAACTCCTTATATCTCCAGTGTTTGGGGATTTGAAAGAATGCCTGTACATCATTGACGAGGTTTTATCCGAAAGCATACCGCAACAGTTATGGGTATTTCGTTTTCATCATCCTCCCTCAAATATTTGCTAAAGTGAAGTGAGGGAAATATTTTTGTGATTTTGTGATAAATGATAAATAATGAGCGAATGAGAATAGATTAATTCAAAACATGCATAAACATAACATTAACATAACCAAGAACAAGTAACAATGTTTAGAGCAAATAGCACTTAAACAAACATTACAAAACAACAGGAATGCAGAAATCATAAATGGCATTGGCTGCCTTGATTTGAGGAATTGAACTTCTCTTGATTGAATGCTTCAAAGTTGGAGACTACTCAGCTTGGTCTTCAACAACCCTTTCACATGTCTTCACTTGTTGGCACCGTGTGACGGCATTGGATCATTCTGGACATTTGGATTTCTCGGAGTGAGAGTGAGGTCCTTAGAGTTGATCATATCCTGAATCAAGTGTTTGAAGGCATGGCAGTTCTCGATGTTGTGGCCTGGAGCGCCTTTGTGATACTCACAGCGAGCATTGGCATCATAGTTCCGGGAATTAACAGTCTGAGGTGGCATATCTTTCAACACAAGAGTTCCTTTTGCCATTAGCCCCTTAAAGATTTCAGTATATGTCATAGGCAGGGGATCAATGTGCCTATCATATCCTCTTTGTTGATATGGTGGACGCTGTTGAGGAGCGCGTTGTTGTTGTTGACCAGGCCGTGGTGGATAAGCCGGTTGCTGGTATGGATTGGGCGCATACTGCGCAGCTGCAACCATTGGACGTGGTTGATGAGCCATCTGAGGCGGAAATAGAGCTTGAAAGGCCTGCTGATAAGGCATTGGAGGAACTGGCTGATATGGCATAGGAGCATATTGCGCAGCAGCAACATAGGGATACTGGTAGTAGGGAACCGGTGCCGGTGCACTCTGTTGAAAATTCCCACTTGCAGCAGAAACGGCATTTGTTTCGCCCTTCTTGTACCCGTTGAAAGGTTTCTTGGCATTGTTCTGGCTGCTAGAGCCTCCTTGGATCTTTCCACTCTTCAGGCCTTCTTCGATTCTTTCTCCGACCATCACCATGTCGGAAAATCCAGAAGATACGCTGCTGATCAGCTTCTCGTAGTATTGCCCCTGTAGGGTACCCATGAAGATATCGATCAATTCACGGTCAACCAAAGGTGGATGAACTCTGGCAGCTAACTCTCTCCAGCGTTGGGCGTACTCCTTAAAGGATTCACTCTCCTTTTGAGACATACTCTGAAGTTGAGTACGGTTAGGAGCAAGATCAGTGTTGTACTTGTACTGCTTTTTGAATGCATCAGATAAATCGAGCCAAGTACGAACATTGTTGCGCTCAAGCTGCATGTACCATTCTAATGACGCTCCAGACAGGCTGTCTTGGAAGCAATGGATCATGAGCTTGTCATCTTTGGCATGAGCGGCCATTTTTCTGCAGTACATCCTTAAATGAAGCTCAGGACAGCTGAGGCCTTTATATTTCTCGAATTCTGGAAGTTTGAATTTAGCGGGGACCACAACATCTGGAACTAAGCACATGTCTGAGGCACTCAGAGAGGTTGAGCTGTGTCCTTCCATGATTCGGAGTTTTTCAGCTAACTCGCGGCACATCTTCATGGCTTCAGATTCTTGAGCAACATGAGGATTGGTGATTGGAACAGCAGTATGCATCTCATACTCAACTTGATGATTCTCTTCAGTTTGAGGAAACTGGACTTGATTTGGAATAGGTTGAGCTTGAGGAATAGCACCAACAGTAACACCAGAAGCAGGTATCGGTTGGGAAGTGACCTCTTCAACAGCAGGAGTGAAGCCTGGAGGCAAACCATATACCAAAGGATTTGGAACAGGAACTGAAGGCATTGCTCGTGAGGTAGATCCTTGCATTTGAGCATTGTTCATTGCAGTAGCAGCTTCGCGACGTTCTTCCATTCTTGCCAAAGATTGCAGTGTCTCGTAAATCTGGTCAATCTTGCTCTTGACCGAGTCAATCTCTTCCCTCATAGCAGCTTGTTCTTCTTGAATCACGTCCATCAGTCTTCTAGTGTTGGCTCTAGTTAGATACGGTCGTCTAGCTCGATACGGGCGTCGGGAAACCAGCTTGATTTACTGAAGATGGAGGAACATGAAATGAGTTCTTGGATTTTGAATGAAATGCAATATGAATAAATGATGCAAATGAGATGATATGCAATGTCAGAATCCAGGATCACAAGATCAAGGTCTCACGAGTCCAAGGTACAGCCGGAAGGATACTCAGATCAAGAATTCACTGGGTAGACTCTAAAGTTTAGGGATCCCAAAGTTATCAATTCATATGGCTGTTCATCACACGTGCCATAAGCATGACGGTTGATTGACTCCGCCATATGAATCTATTTTGGGTGAGATCTTCGTATCGACAACCCACGAGAGCAAGTTTTCTCGGGAGTCCATACTACGTGATCATCGACACAAGGCTTAAAACAAAGTCTTGGAGTTATGGAACTTTCTCAACTGTTTGATGCACGTGTCAATTTCATACATTCTTGACAGTCAATCAACTCCATTGAGTAAGTCTATTCCAAGTTAGGTTTTCGTATCGAGCCACGCAAGGGTGAACCCTGGTGCCCCATACTACGTAACCATCAACCGATGTTTTAACCAAAAGGTTCTAAAGGCTCTCAGAGTTGCTGACCTTAATGAAAACAACTGAGCACACACGCCGAAAGCTTGACGGTTGTCAGTATTCTCATTAAAATCTACTCCAAGTGAGGTTTTCGTATCGACAACCCACGAGAGAGATTCTCTCGGGAGCCCATACTACACAACCTCGCTAACTTAAGTTTGTACTCGTAAGCCCGGGTATAGAGCTTTTCCCTCAAATTTCTGTTTGGATGTTTGCTTTTATGCCTTGCTTGTTTATTTTTATCGCTTTCTTTATCGCATTCCATTTTATATATCTTGTGGCTCCTTGGTACTATAATTTGGATCGATACTTTGCAAAAGAAATTTGAGGGAAAAGCTCTATACCCGGGCTTACGAGTACAAACTTAAGTTAGCGAGGTTGTGTAGTATGGGCTCCCGAGAGAATCTCTCTCGTGGGTTGTCGATACGAAAACCTCACTTGGAGTAGATTTTAATGAGAATACTGACAACCGTCAAGCTTTCGGCGTGTGTGCTCAGTTGTTTTCATTAAGGTCAGCAACTCTGAGAGCCTTTAGAACCTTTTGGTTAAAACATCGGTTGATGGTTACGTAGTATGGGGCACCAGGGTTCACCCTTGCGTGGCTCGATACGAAAACCTAACTTGGAATAGACTTACTCAATGGAGTTGATTGACTGTCAAGAATGTATGAAATTGACACGTGCATCAAACAGTTGAGAAAGTTCCATAACTCCAAGACTTTGTTTTAAGCCTTGTGTCGATGATCACGTAGTATGGACTCCCGAGAAAACTTGCTCTCGTGGGTTGTCGATACGAAGATCTCACCCAAAATAGATTCATATGGCGGAGTCAATCAACCGTCATGCTTATGGCACGTGTGATGAACAGCCATATGAATTGATAACTTTGGGATCCCTAAACTTTAGAGTCTACCCAGTGAATTCTTGATCTGAGTATCCTTCCGGCTGTACCTTGGACTCGTGAGACCTTGATCTTGTGATCCTGGATTCTGACATTGCATATCATCTCATTTGCATCATTTATTCATATTGCATTTCATTCAAAATCCAAGAACTCATTTCATGTTCCTCCATCTTCAGTAAATCAAGCTGGTTTCCCGACGCCCGTATCGAGCTAGACGACCGTATCTAACTAGAGCCAACACTAGAAGACTGATGGACGTGATTCAAGAAGAACAAGCTGCTATGAGGGAAGAGATTGACTCGGTCAAGAGCAAGATTGACCAGATTTACGAGACACTGCAATCTTTGGCAAGAATGGAAGAACGTCGCGAAGCTGCTACTGCAATGAACAATGCTCAAATGCAAGGATCTACCTCACGAGCAATGCCTTCAGTTCCTGTTCCAAATCCTTTGGTATATGGTTTGCCTCCAGGCTTCACTCCTGCTGTTGAAGAGGTCACTTCCCAACCGATACCTGCTTCTGGTGTTACTGTTGGTGCTATTCCTCAAGCTCAACCTATTCCAAATCAAGTCCAGTTTCCTCAAACTGAAGAGAATCATCAAGTTGAGTATGAGATGCATACTGCTGTTCCAATCACCAATCCTCATGTTGCTCAAGAATCTGAAGCCATGAAGATGTGCCGCGAGTTAGCTGAAAAACTCCGAATCATGGAAGGACACAGCTCAACCTCTCTGAGTGCCTCAGACATGTGCTTAGTTCCAGATGTTGTGGTCCCCGCTAAATTCAAACTTCCAGAATTCGAGAAATATAAAGGCCTCAGCTGTCCTGAGCTTCATTTAAGGATGTACTGCAGAAAAATGGCCGCTCATGCCAAAGATGACAAGCTCATGATCCATTGCTTCCAAGACAGCCTGTCTGGAGCGTCATTAGAATGGTACATGCAGCTTGAGCGCAACAATGTTCGTACTTGGCTCGATTTATCTGATGCATTCAAAAAGCAGTACAAGTACAACACTGATCTTGCTCCTAACCGTACTCAACTTCAGAGTATGTCTCAAAAGGAGAGTGAATCCTTTAAGGAGTACGCCCAACGCTGGAGAGAGTTAGCTGCCAGAGTTCATCCACCTTTGGTTGACCGTGAATTGATCGATATCTTCATGGGTACCCTACAGGGGCAATACTACGAGAAGCTGATCAGCAGCGTATCTTCTGGATTTTCCGACATGGTGATGGTCGGAGAAAGAATCGAAGAAGGCCTGAAGAGTGGAAAGATCCAAGGAGGCTCTAGCAGCCAGAACAATGCCAAGAAACCTTTCAACGGGTACAAGAAGGGCGAAACAAATGCCGTTTCTGCTGCAAGTGGGAATTTTCAACAGAGTGCACCGGCACCGGTTCCCTACTACCAGTATCCCTATGTTGCTGCTGCGCAATATGCTCCTATGCCATATCAGCCAGTTCCTCCAATGCCTTATCAGCAGGCCTTTCAAGCTCTATTTCCGCCTCAGATGGCTCATCAACCACGTCCAATGGTTGCAGCTGCGCAGTATGCGCCCAATCCATACCAGCAACCGGCTTATCCACCACGGCCTGGTCAACAACAACAACGCGCTCCTCAACAGCGTCCACCATATCAACAAAGAGGATATGATAGGCACATTGATCCCCTGCCTATGACATATACTGAAATCTTTAAGGGGCTAATGGCAAAAGGAACTCTTGTGTTGAAAGATATGCCACCTCAGACTGTTAATTCCCGGAACTATGATGCCAATGCTCGCTGTGAGTATCACAAAGGCGCTCCAGGCCACAACATCGAGAACTGCCATGCCTTCAAACACTTGATTCAGGATATGATCAACTCTAAGGACCTCACTCTCACTCCGAGAAATCCAAATGTCCAGAATGATCCAATGCCGTCACACGGTGCCAACAAGTGAAGACATGTGAAAGGGTTGTTGAAGACCAAGCTGAGTAGTCTCCAACTTTGAAGCATTCAATCAAGAGAAGTTCAATTCCTCAAATCAAGGCAGCCAATGCCATTTATGATTTCTGCATTCCTGTTGTTTTGTAATGTTTGTTTAAGTGCTATTTGCTCTAAACATTGTTACTTGTTCTTGGTTATGTTAATGTTATGTTTATGCATGTTTTGAATTAATCTATTCTCATTCGCTCATTATTTATCATTTATCACAAAATCACAAAAATATTTCCCTCACTTCACTTTAGCAAATATTTGAGGGAGGATGATGAAAACGAAATACCCATAACTGTTGCGGTATGCTTTCGGATAAAACCTCGTCAATGATGTACAGGCATTCTTTCAAATCCCCAAACACTGGAGATATAAGGAGTTAATCCCTAGTCAACCACTTCGAGCCTAGAAGTAGGAGTTTCTTTCGGATACAACCCTTACATTTAACCCGGGGCAGGGTAGTTGTTCAGTTAACCCGACTACACCTTCGAATTGCAAGATGAGACATCCCATCAGAGGACCATCAACAAGTGACTTGGCAGTCACAACATTCAAGAAAAAAGAAATAGAAAGGAAAAATCACTAAGTTGAGCACCCAAAGGGAGACTTAGTCGGAAAAAAAAAACAAATCAAAAAGAGGAGTTCAAATCCTCAGCAAAAACAAAGCAACGATCAGGTGACTACCAAAACAAAATCAAAGGGGCACCAACATTAAAACAAAAAAGGATGACTGCCACTTCCAAGCGAACTTTAAAGCTTCATCTTCACTCTTGCAAAGTCAAAACAAATACACGTGTAGAGTTAACTGAACTTAGGACTGGAGAACATCACGAAGAAGGGATGGGTACAAATCAAACTTTGAGCTTATTATCCTTCGTTTCTCAAACCATTAACCAGACCACGTTACAACCCTCAAAAGACCTAATTGAGGCAGGGTTTATTCTGAAAGCGTGCTACCAACAAGGTTGCGTAAATTGACTCCCATATATTTGCTAATCTTCAAATCTCGACTGCACATTATTCTTGCTGCATCTTTCGCGCACTTTCTAAATCAGCACTTCGTTTGGGCTAACGGTTCATTCGTTACACTATCACAATCATTCAAATAAATTGACTTTTTTCAAAACTTACATGAACATTGCATTAACACTACCATTTGTGTATGAACAATTTAATTGCAATTCAGTGCTCGACATCAGTACAATCCCAACAAGGGGCAATCAAAAGAGAAATTCGAACTTCATTAGTGCCAACATGAATCAAGACTACCTCAGCAGTCCAATCAGGGACAAAGCATTTTCAACAGCCCAATCAGGGGCAATTTATTTCAAGATCAGCTCAATCAGGGGCAAATTATCTTCCAACAGCTCAAACAGGGACAAGAAAACAAGGAGCAAATCTTCCTTTATCTTCTCCCCAGCTGAACAAGCAGTCCTTGCTAGACGTTGTCAATCATTCAAAGCAAAATCAGTCTTCATGTGTCAATTAAGTCGCTCCGCTCATCAGCAGATAACCAAGCTTAGAGCATTCAGATTCATCTTCTGACCATACATCGTCGAAGATCGAGTGTCGGGAAATCAGTCCCTCCACCCACCCAAAGTCCAATTACCATTGGCAACTACCAGACCAGAAGTCCACCAAGCTGGCACCTTTCATTCCAATTGCTCATATGCATCATTATGCATCATCAACATCATAAGCATCATTTGCATCAATCATTTACAACATGTGCATCATATGCATGCCTAAATAAATCAGCTTTCCATATCCCCAACATTATCGAATTTATATCTCAGTGCATAAGCATTTGCATCGTATCTCCATCATTATGGAATACCATTTCACAACAATCAAGCATACATGCATAGTTGCATAATTCAGGATCCAGGATCAGCACAAGTTTCTGGTCCTTTCCCCAGCGGAGGATCATATCAATCAAAGATTCCAGGCATTCTCTTGGCAGATTCAATAGCCGTGTTTAAATTTCAGTCCCTTTGCCTTATCATCCTTTGGTGATAAGTGATTTTATTTTCTGTTATTTGCCTTATCATCCTCTGTTGATAAGTGATTTTAATTTCAGTCATTTGCCTTATCATCCTCTGTTGATAAGTGAGTTTATTTTTCTGTCTATTGCCTTATCTTCCTCTGTTGATAAGTGAGTTTATTTTCAGTTTATTGCCTTATCTTCCTCTGTTGATAAGTGAGTTTATTTTCAGTTTATTGCCTTATCATCCTCTGTTGATAAGTGAGTTTATTTTTCTGTTTATTTCCTTATCTTCCTCTGTTGATAAGTGAGTTTATTTTTCTGTTTATTGCCTTATCTTCCTCTGTTGATAAGTGAGTTTATTTTTCTGTCCATTGCCTTATCTTCCTCTGTTGATAAGTGAGTTTATTTTCAGTTTATTGCCTTATCATCCTCTGTTGATAAGTGAGTTTATTTTTCTGTTTATTGCCTTATCATCCTCTGTTGATAAGTGAGTTTATTTTTCTGTTTATTGCCTTATCTTCCTCTGTTGATAAGTGAGTTTATTTTTCTGTTTATTGCCTTATCTTCCTCTGTTGATAAGTGAGTTTATTTTTCAGTTTATTGCCTTATCTTCCTTTGTTGATAAGTGAGTTTATTTTTCTGTTTATTGCCTTATCTTCCTCTGTTGATAAGTGATTTATTTTGTCAATGTGTCACCCATTATTTTCCAATTTACTTCATTTGTTATTTTCACAATTTCTTTGTCAGACAAATTTGGAGTCTGTTAATATCTAATTATCTTATACCTTGACAGATTGAACGCGAGCCAGTTCATCTTACTTGGTCTAAGCCAATTCGATAGGGGCATCTGTCATACCCCAAATTTGTCCTCCCTTTTTCAAATTCTCATTTTTTCGATTTTATTTTCACTTTGCATCAACTATGCAGCATAACATGTTTTTCATCATAAATAATGCCTAAAATGTCAGTTAGAATGAAATCTCGGATATACAGACAGACCGGTTGAATTAATTTTTAACTGCGTGCAAAATCAATAGACGAAAAGTTTCAAAATAGAGCTTGCAGACGTCAGTATTCTTAATATATGTTTCGTTTCGCATAGATCAATTTGGCGTGCTCATTTTAATTTTTCAGCAACTTTTTCAATCACATTTGATCAGCTGAGCCATTTAACCAATCTATTTATTTTAAAATTTGACGAAATGTTGTATTTTTCCGAGTCGTTTATTTTACGCTGATAATTTTAGTGTATTTAACTTAATTTTTTTTGGGCACTTGTTTGCCCGACTTTTATCTGTAATCGGTCTTTTTTTTTTTAACCGAATATTATTTGTAATCATTTAGAATTAATTAAATAATTAGTTTGAATTAATTAATTACTTAATTAATTTTAAGTTGCAAAAATTAGATCATAAAGAGAATTTATTTTAATTTGGGACCACTTCCTTTTGCACTCTAACGATTTTGATTCAGAATCATGTGATGAGCTTTTGCCAGCTGTTAGTGGGACACGCGGCTAATGGATTTTGAATCCTTTCAAAAATTCATGGAGGAGACAGCTAGTAGACTTGGGGATCACGTTCATTAACAACCCACTCACAATTTTTCATTACACACCCACAATCCCCACTGACTCTCTTTCTCTCCACTCACATCACTCACAAATTTTTTCTCTTTGAAAATCACAGGAAAAAAAAACTCTATGTAAACAACATACATAAACCATTTGATACCACCATGCCATAACAAGAACAAACTTCATCCTTTATTTTCCACACTAAACTCCATTATTCCTCGTCTAAAAAATCGCTTCTTTTTTTTTCCTCGCTCCTCACTATTGCTATCATAAAACAAAATGCATATTACTATATAATCTCTCTTCCTCTCCATCCTGAAAATCATCACCTTTTGGTTGCACAAACAACTAATTTTTATCCATCAACTTTGGCCACCGTCACTGCTACCACATCCCCACCCAACTCATCAAACAACAACAAACTTGTGTCAAGCTCGTCAGCCGTTTTTGCAACCGCACTACCACCCTGGAAACAGTAGAATCCGCCGTGTTCCTCTTCCTCCACAACACCGCATCACCGTTACCTTGAAATACACATCATTCACAACACAAAACTTACCACCATCCCACAGTAACCGTCCTCCACTTTCAATCTCTTCTTAAAGCAATCAAAATCACTAGACAACCGAGATTTATTCCGTCGGCACTAGAGAAAGAAATCAGTGTGTAACATAACCGAGAAACCGGTGAGAACCAATATTCATTGTCGAGCAATCACATGGTATGCACCAGCTGCAACTTACATCGACGGCAAGTTCAACAACTCGTTCTTGGATTAACTTAGATTCGGTTCTACACGAGGTAATCGGTTCTGCGCAAGGTAACCTCTTTGTTCCAATATCTTTCTTTGAGATTCAAGTATTGTTTGATTCAGTTATAGTCTTTTCGATCTTATTTGACATGCTTTTGTTTTGGTTTGAGTGGTATTTCTTTTCCTGTGTCAATAGTTTTTGTTGCAGTTTAATGTTTTAATGCATCTTTTGTTTTCTTCTCTTCGTTTCAAGTTTGAGTATGTATTGATGTTGTATGAACTGTTGATGTGTGTGTTTCATGATTATGTTAATGCTAGTGTTTTTCTATTTTGTTAACAGTTGTGGATATACTTTGTAATGTTAAAAGAAACTGTGGACATTTGGATTCATATCATGATGTCGTTGTTGTTTTTGTTCCCATGTAAAAAAGGCTTTTAATATATTTCTATTAAAAAAATGTATCACGTTAACTTTTTCTAAAAAGGATTGTTTTAACCATCACCTTAAATGAAAGTTCATGTTAATTTTTTTAATTAAACATACCATGATATTTTAGTGAAAGTAATTATATTACTATGAACATTTTAAATTCTGTGTTGATTTTATTTGCATGTTTCTAGATTAGATAACTAGGTGTGTATTATGTTCTAACTATTATTGTCTACATGTGTGAATGATTTGGTGTTTAGATTTAATAATTTGTGTATTTAAATTGTAAATGGTGTACTTAGCTTGTGTTTCTATTGATTTTAATTTTAATTTCATTTCATTGTTTTTCTAAGTGAACTTTAATATGCAAATTTGGTAATCTCATACCATTATGCCAAAAATTTTTTTTTTTCACACGTTAATGTATGTTCATATGGCAATTTAAAGTTGTTTAAATGTTCCTTGCATTACGATTTCGGAGCATAAATTGATTGTGCTTTCGAGAACCGTATGGATGCATAAAGTGATGCTCGACTTCTCATAGAGTGATTCCAACATGAATCCGCTCTAAGATAGTTAAAGAGCCAAATTTCGACATTTTCGATTTAACCTCAAGGCCGATGATATCATAAAAGGCCAATTTTTCGCCCGATGCTAATCGGTGATTTTTGGTCAATATGAGGCCCTCCTTGTAATTATTTTTTCATTTTATTATTCCGACAAACAAACATTGTATTTTAATTTAATTCATTTTATTATCATTGATATTTATTTAATTCATTTATTATTTATATTCATTATTTTATTTTTTCTAACAATTCAATTCATTTAATTTATTTATTTTCTCATTAAAAATTACGATTCGACTCCTTATAGAATGGTTCCCATTTTGAACCGATTCTAAGGTAGTTCACGAACCAAATTTCGACGCGTCCCAAAAAGGTCCAACGCCTTCGAATAGTTGCTCTCGAAAAAAGGTCCAACGCCTTCAAATAGTTGCGTCCCGATCAAACAGGCCGAACGCCTTCGAATAGTTCAAACACACTGCACACACGCTTCCTCTTGGGCTAATTACAACGAGACCTCTTTATTTCTCGCAATCCCCTGTATTTATTTTGTATCCCTCTCCCCTTACTTTGTACGCAATTTACTTTCCGTATTTATTTCCGAATCCTTGGTCCAACGCCAAGCGATTGCACTTGCACACTTGCACTTTATTTTTCAGTTATCTTTTTCGTTTATTAGGATCCTCCTATCTTTGCGAGCCGAGCGATTCGTGCCTCGCTAACAAAACTACAAAAATAAACCTCCAATTGCATTTACCCTTTAACCTCAAAAAACCAAAATGTTTCGATTAGATCCAAACCCTTGATCTAACGTCAAGCGGCTTTAGGAAATAAAAACACTTTAATAAATACGAGAAGATTTGTACGCCACGAGCCTTAAGCGGTAGAAAGGGGGATAACGAGCTTTCGTTACTCGCTCCGATTATTTCGACGCAGGACACTCGTCTTGTTGGGCGAGATAAACTATCCATAGTCTTTAGTGCATTTCAACTCCTAAACCCTTTCGTCGAAGAAAGGTAATAAAATCAACAACCATTACCCTTAGTAGGCCGAACTACGAGGCTCTGACTTTCCCATTGCACACGGGAGTACGTAGGCACGAGGATCTCCATCCTTGCCGAGCACCTAGGTTCAATCTAACTTATAATTCAACTCATTTCCCTCTAGCAAGCAATTCGTTTTAGCATAGACATCCTTTCTCGCGCGTTAACTTAGATGGTTCCCATCGAGTACGATGGATGTAGGGGGTGCTAATACCTTCCCCCTGCATAACCGACTCCCGAACCCAGGCAATGGTTCCGTTGACCTTTGTCCTCATCCTTTTCCTCCCGGGTTGTATCTATATCTCCCCTTTCCCTCTTAGGGAATAAATAGAATTAGGTGGCGACTCTTCAGTCCGTCCGGCGCGTGACTCCGTCTTTTTCGGATCGCGTGAGGTCGTATTTTTCGGGGTACGACACCAGCGTGTCGGCCGTCTCCGTCATTGCTCTTTACCCAGCAGCCGTCCTCTACTCGACGGTCGTCCTCCGTCGCCCACACTTTACAATATACTTTATTTTCTTTTACAATCTATATCCCTTTTCTTCTTCATTCTGTGAGTGCAAATCTTGGACTGTCTTTGGTATTCAACCACGAGTTATCTCGCTTGCTTGTCAGGCCGTTGCTTACAACCTGCACAGCTAACTCATGTTTGAATAGGGGCAGCTGTAAACACCCCAAATTTGCCCTCACCCATTCACCCATGGCTTGTGATCATCTCATATGCATAAACACAATCATAACATCTCATATCACATTTTCTGATTCACTGCATAGATTCTAAGTCATCTGTATCTAGGGTTTGTGATCTGAGCAATCCAAAGGCTTCTTGAGCCACTCCAAAGGCCAACAATCACTTCAAAGGGGTCTATGTGTGTTCAAGCATCATATTGTACCCTCTCAAAGTCAATAATGCCAAAGAATCACAAGAACTGGGAATGGTGTGGAAGCAGAGCCAGGCTTGACTACACAGATGACCTAGAATTAGGGTTTTGGTTTCAGAGGCCATAACTCCAAATTTTTTGGTCATTCTTGTTTCCATTGGTCTCTATATGGTATAGGGAGTATGCATATCAATTTTCATGAAGAAATTCCATGGGGAAGTCATCTGATCAAGAGTTGACTTTCTGGACAAGTCAGTGTAAAATCAGGGCATCTGAGGCCCCCAATGACCCAACCAAGGGGTGATCTTCATCATTTTGGGTGTATATAATCTTTATTTGATCATGGAAGAAGGTTTAAGTTCACAAAATTCAAGAATTTGAAGTTTTTGCAAAGTTGACTTTTTAGGGCATGGTTGACTTTTCAAGAATATGTCATTTTATGCCACTTTTCAAGCCTTGATTTTTGATCCAAAATTGCTTCAAATGGAAAAATTTTGGCCATGAAAGTTGTAGAATACATTTTTCCCTTTTCAAAAAGTACAAGAACATGATCTAATTCTTCTTGGATCAAAAGTTATGGTGTGACAAAGTTGGCAAAAATCACTAATTTTCAAGACATGCCTCAAATGAGAAATTTGCAAAATCATGAACCAAGGCAAATTGTAACTTCTAGTTGACATCAAACCAATGTACAAACATCACATAAGTCCTAAAAATCAGATTTGGACCAAAAGATCACATGTTCATGGTTTGTGTAACAAGGCATTTTCATGAAGTTTCAAAAGGAACCAACTTGCAAAACTCATGATCACACTCCTACCACTTGCTGCATTGGCCTTTGAACCAGCCATAGCCTCTCACCTCATCTTGCTGCGCAGCCCATGCCTCTTGTACCAAGCTAGAACTCAAGCCATGCCTCTCTTACAACAAAGTGGACTTTTTGCAAAAGTAAACATCCCAATCACAGCAGGCCAGGTCACATCATCTGACCAATAGGAGTCTTTTATGCAAAGCAAAGGCTAGCCATTTCATAGAAGAAGCCTGGCTGAAACACACCATAGCATCACACACACAAAAACACTCCATTTTGCATTTCTCTTCGAATCTCTCTGCCCAGCTCAAAAACATTAAAACAAGTTTCACTAATCATCTCTCCATACTTCATTGAGTCCAAACCAACAAAGAACCAAGCCTGAATCCAACAAGAGCATTGTTTCTCCATTTTCACCCCAACCTGCAGTTCCATTCGAAACTTACTCCACAGGCCATAAACACTCAAACAAACACCACAAAACTTCTCAAAACATCACCCTGATCACAAAGAACCACTCACATTGGCCAGAAACAGCTTGGATCACCATCACCATTTTCAACTGAGCTTGAGCAGAAGCTGTTCAAACTCTTCATCTAGCCAGCATAAATTCCTCCCAAGTATTCAAGCATCATCAGGGGGTCATAAGGAGTGGATTTCACAAGGAGGGGAGGTCTGAAAGTTACCAAAGTGAAAGCTTCGAAACTCAGGTAGCTCAAGAACTTTTTTTCCAGAAATGGATTTTTAAGTTCTAAAGTTGTTCTATATGCTTCGCTGATTGTCCTGATGTCTTTAGTTTTAAAAATGGTGGAGAGATGAGAGTTTAATTAGTCTCTGAAACTTTGTTGCCCTAGTTCTTGTTTGCTTCGATTCAGCCATTCCAGGAAGAATAAATTTGTTTTGATTGGGGGTTTTGGTTCGTGAGTGAGTGAGAATCATTTCCATGTTTTTAGATTTCGTTTTAGTTAGGTTTTGAGAGTTTTGGAGATTTTCAGGTGGGGTTCCCACCGGAGAAGACGACCGGAGGTCTTCTCCGGCCACCTGAAAATCATTATGCCCTAATCCCTGTAATTAATTCCATTTGAATGTGGAGCGTAGGATCCTCTGACTTCGTTGACCTCCCGCGCGCATGTGTGGCCTGGATTCACTCAATTAGCCCTAATCCATTTTATTTAGTTTAATTAATCTTAATTAAATTAATTTAATCAGAACCAACCATAGCCCTTGGATAGCGCGCGTGGTCAGCAGTTTCAAACCTAGGAGCAATCTCAGCCTTCCATCCAGTTGACTTTTTTATTTTTCTTTGTTTTATTCATTTATTTCAAATTTGTTTTACATAATTTATTTAAAATAGCAAAATTGTTTTAAAAATTATGAAACTTTTTCTCAAGAGTTTTATTAATTTTTAAGACACAAAAATATTTTTATTTTCATTTTTAGCATTTAAAAAGTATTTTTAAATATTTAAAAGCTTATTTTTAATTGATTAATGAAAATTAATTTATTAAAAATACTTTTAGGTATTTAAAAATTACAAAAAAATTCATGAAATGTTCTAAGACATTTAGAAACATTGTCCAACCTTCAAACCAAATTTATTTTTTGATCTTGATGCATTTTAAGAATTTCTCATTGAATTAAAATCATTTTTGTGCATTATTTTGATCCAAAGTTCAAAAAATCATTTATGTCTATCCATGAAGAGTTGGACATTGATTCTTTTTGCATTGCATTACATTTAGCATGTAGTTTGTGAGATTAAATGGCCATGATTTGATCTTTCATTTTCCATTTGTTTGGTAATTTTCTTGTTAAGGAACCCTAAAACCCTAGAAAACTTAGGAAAATCATAACTTGAATTTGGCCAAGAGTTGAAACCTCTCCTTTGGGCATTGGGTTAGTATAGGATTAGGGGTCCTTTGAGTGTATTTTCAATTTTTTATATTGATGTTTGCTTCTGATTTTGGTTTGTGTTTGATGCTTTGATCATAAACCCTAATTTGGGCTTCCATATGCATCCATCTTGCATTCTCTTGCATAACATGACTTGCCATGACATTTCAAGCATCCATTTGATTAATTTGACATCATAAGACATATTTAAAGCATGTTTGATCATTACTTCTTGCATTTGCCATTTTGTATGCCATTTGCATTTCATAACTTTCCATGTATGTTCATGCTTCTTAGCTTGCTTCATTTGCATCCATGAGCTTGTATGATCATCTTCATGTCTTGATTCATGTTTGCAGCATCTCATAGCATCATTATCATCCCATATATGCTCCTGGTTTTGGTTTGAACCAAGTCATTTCATCTCATTTTGCATTGCATTGCATTTCTTTTCTAACCTTTCAGGTGGTAAGTGACTTTGAGAAGTGAATTTGCCTTCACTTCTCATAACTTCTCTTCATCTCTTTTATGCATACTTGCTGCATTTTTGTATGTGTTTGAGATTGAGCTTGCTCTTTCTTTTGTTTCTCACTTTCTTTCCTCAAGTGACTTGACTTCTTGAATGAAGCAAGTTACTTTGCTTCTCTTGATCCTTTCATCTGCTTCCTGGTGGTTCCATTGAAGATCTTTCTTGTAAACCTCACAAACCTTAGGAACAACCAAGCATGTCAATGATTAGGGTTTTGATTAGTCTCCCCTCTTAGTTTTACCTTTGTGTCTCTTTGAGTCTTCTCTTCTCATCTCATAATCAGGGACTAAACCCTAAAGGCTTTAAGGCTTTGTGATTAAGCTTATGCCTGCATCCTTCTATTAGGATGGAGTGTATAACTTTAATCCTAAGTGTTAAACCCTTAATGTGTTTAACTCCTTTAATCAATTCACCTAATAATCATCAAGACATCACACTTGTAACTTGGGCCTTGCATTAGGGTTCTAATTCTTCCTTAATTGGTTAAGAAGGACTAACCCTAATGTTAATGGACAAGTCCCCCTCAAGTTGTCTTACAAACCATAAAAATCACTTCTTCATCATATCATTAAATAAAATCCACTTAATCAAAGGTTTGTTTTGTCATGAGTTTAATCCCTAATCATGGATTAGGTTGAGGAGCTTTCCTCAACTTAAACACTCTCATCTATTATCCTTCTATTAGGATGGTGTAATGAGTCTGTTTAATCCCTGAGTATGGCTTAACCTCATTACTCAACACTAAACAAAAACAACAAAAACATTTAAATAATCACAAGTAGGTTAATGATCTTAACCCTACATCAAAGGTGATTAAGTGTGAGAATCTGACTTCACACTTAAGGTAATTCTCATTACCCCTAATCAGAGGGAAGATGTGATGAGTTTACTGACCCATTGGTTTAGGCTTAAGCTCATTAACTTATGACAAACTTTCAAAAGCAATAAAAGACTGAAAACACAAAAACAAACAATAATCGTCTCCTCCGGGATTCTTTTCTCATCATCTTCACTCATAAACGAGAACTTGCTTCTTCCGTCTAATGTAAGACAGTTTGCACCTGAGCCAGACAGGTCATACACTTGAGCATAGACAAGTAAGCAGTTCACAAGTCAATTCATCTTTCAGTCTCTTTGGGTCGAACTACGGTGTTCTGACTTCCTCATTGCACGAGAGGATACGTAGGCATAACTTAACAATTATCGAACAAAAGTCCCTGTATATTCCCCCTCTTTCCAGCATCATTCTTTAGCCTCATGATCTTGAGCATTTCACTCTCATCCTTACACTGACACTTTCATACTTCACATCACTTATACACTTTACACTGACACCTGTACATCCTTTTCCAGCTATTTTATACACAGATTGCACTGACACTACCCCTTTGAAACACAAATCTTCCAAGCGTGGATCCCGTCGAGTACGACGGACAATCTGGGTGCTAATACCTTCCCAGGTTGTAACCAACCCCCTTTCTCAGTCTCTCTGGTTCGCAACCGTCTTATCCGTATCTTTCTAGGTCTATGCAGCATTGCCTTTCCTCCGGGATAAAAATGCCTAGCTGGCGACTCTATTCATCTCCAGTGAGTTCACGGCTGTGTGTTCTCATTGTCCTTCTCGCCGACCGTTCGCGTCTGTACCCTATCTGACTTAGCTTCATTTAGTGGGAGCGAAACTTTACTTTAATTGTTGGGCTCTTATGTATGAAAGATCCTAACCCGGATCTAGTGTACCTTAGGTAAATGGCAATAGACCAAGGAAACTGTACGACGTATATCGATACGGTTGATCTGGTGGCCATAGTTAGTGTGACTTCTTGGTTGGTGCTTATGTTCCTTAAGTCAAGTTGAGGATAATATGAGGCCGCCATATGTTGTCAATGCACTAACTAACTTTTAGAACCCTGGTTATCCCATCTTGGCCTTTAGAAAGTAGTGAGATAACCGACTTTGGTGCAAACTGAAGTTGGTTGATACTCGATACTACGCTCATTGAGATCCTAAACTTGGAGGGTTTTGGTTGGCAAGTAAGTTGCCTACTGAACAACCACCCTTGTGAAGGATCAATGATATTGAGATCCCTTAGAACCTGGTTACTTTTGTAGGACAGGATGAACCAACTAACTTCAGGGGAGGGTACTTACCTTTAAACCTCATGCAAGCCTTTAAACCTAGGGCTATGGTGTGACTTGTTTGTGTGTGCCACATGTTTGTGATTGAACATAACATCATGACATCATCATGCATCATAAGCATAACATTTTCACTAACCATTTCAAGGACCAAAGGATTTATCTTTGTTCTTTGTTGCAGGTCATGGCTTCTGCTCGTAGAAACACCATCAGGATCAACTTTGTGAGCATACCTGCTAAGCTTAAAGAGTTGGTTTCTCAAGTGTCTGATCATTCCCAGTTTATCAAGAGACATGGTCACCTATTGGATCTAGTCACTTCAGGATTCAATGAAGACATGATGAGTGTGCTGTTTCAGTTCTTTGACCCTAAGCACCATTGCTTTACATTCCCTGACTATCAGCTGGTTCCTACAATAGAAGAGTTCTCTAAACTTCTGGGTATACCTGTTCTTGATCAGAAACCATTCACAGGCTTGGAGAAGGAGCTTAAACCAGAGGTTATTGCTGCAGCTCTACATCTGAAGAAGTCTGACATTGTTCTAGAGACGAGAAGCGGAGTTAAGGGTATTCTTGCCAAAGTGTTGATAGAGAAAGCTCAGGTGTTCTTGAAAGCTATGAGCTATGATGCTTTTGAGGAAATCTTAGCCTTGTTGATATATGGCTTAGTGTTGTTCCCCAATCCTGATCAGTTCATAGATGTTCATGCCATCAACATATTCCTGAGTCACAATCCAGTGCCTACATTGCTTGGAGACATCCTACATTCTCTTCATACCCGTACTACAAAAGCAAGAGGAACTTTGATGTGCTGCATACCTTTGCTTTCTAGGTGGTTTATTTCTCACCTTCCTCGATCAGTAATGAAGAATGAACAAGGGTTCAGGTGGCCAAGAGGATCATGTCACTCTCTCATTCAGATATTCATTGGTGCTCCAGATCTATGGAGAATGTCACTATCATTGACCGGTGTGGGGAGTTTCCTAATGTGCCACTTCTAGGCATAAGAGGAGGCATCACCTACAACCCCTCTCTAGCTTTACGACAGTTTGGTTACGCTCGGAGTGATGGTCCACATGACATGTTGATTCAGGGCATTGTGTTTGATTACAACAATGATCTTCAAGGTTACCGTCAGAGATTCATACGAGCATGGGGAAAAGTAAACAGGGTTGACAGCAAGACACTGGAACCTAAGTACACTATTCCTATGGAGGCTTATCTCAGATGGGTGCGATCTCGTGCTCAGACTCTCATGATGGCATATCCTGCTATCCTGCCAGTTACCATGGAACCTGTTGCTGAAGGAGACACTGCTTATACCATCCTTCACCCAGACATGCCTACTGACATGGAAGACTTGCAGAGATCCTGGATCCAGTTGAAGGAGCAAAGGGATACTTTCGAGGCTCATTACAAAACAAGCCAATCAAGAATCCTGGAACTAACAAAGCAACTTCACGAAGAACGGAATCTCAACTCATACCTCAACACAAAGAGGAAACGTCCATGGGAGACTTAAAACCCCATCTCTTGTATTTATTTCATTTCATTTTTTGTAAGCCCAAGAGGCAAAACAAATTTATTACTAATAAAAGTTTACCTTCGTGTTTGTTTAAACAAATTTAAATCCTGCGGTCCTTAAAAACATTGCATACGCATTTACATTTCATATCATTGCATCACAGGTTTATAAGTGTGCACAGGTTTCTCATCTTCTCGCTGTTTATTTCAGCAATGGCTCTTGAACAAACAGTTAAGGATCTCCAGGCACAAAATGCACAGTTCCAAGAGCCGATCCTGAACCTGACCAAGGGTCAGGATGAATTGAAGACACTGCTGGCTAAGAAGAAGAATCATGAGGACAACAAAGATGATCAGCTGAAACAACTACAAGCTAAGATAGCAGAAATAAGGATCCAGATGAATGGCCAGGTGGCTCTTATCCAAAGTTTAACTCAGGGGCAAGAAGAGCTGAGAACCTTTGTCCAAAAACTTCAAAGTGATAGAGTCAGGGATCTAATTGTCAGTCAACCTCCGTTAAAACAAGCTGATTTGGTTGAAAGGAAGATGAGGATAAAAGAAGGTAAGAAACAGGTTGCCATTGATTGTTCTTCATTTGAAGAAGAAAGACCTGATAATGTTAATCCACCTCAACACAAGAAATATAGAAGGTAGTTTATCAAGTTCAGCACTCCAATGTCACAAGTTCTGCAATGCTTGTTGGAGATGAAGCTAATCTCCTTGGAAAATCCTCCTCAAAATCCTAAAACGTCCTCTCCTCGCTATAATCCCAAGGCAAGGTGTGAGTACCACTCCAACAGTCCTGGACATGATACTAATAGCTGTTGGGCATTGAAGAAAAAGATTCAAGACCTGATTGACGAAGGAATCCTAGAGGTTACTCCAGAAGGTCAAATTGAGTTCTACTATCGTCCATCAAACACCAAAGCTGCAAGACAAGTTGACCAAGGTGGCAAGAAAGAAAGCCTACCTGTTCCTGTTGAGATATGGGGCACCTTGGGACATCCAAGTGGTAAATTTGATTTCATGGTGAAGTATACTGCTCCTCAAAGTTCACAGATTGCAATTGAGGACATTCAGCCAACTGGATGGGACAACATTTGAATTTTTCATTTGTAATTTCTTTTATTTGTTTGAACACTTACTATTATGTTAAACTTTTGTTTTCATTAATGTATTGCATATGTTTGTCTTGAATTAATCCATTCGTTCCACTATATTTTGAATTATGCTTCTTATTTCTATCTTGTGATATTTAACTCCTGATAAAGCTATAAGCCTGTAGAGGGAGGATGACGAAAACAATACCATAATATTAGGCAGTATGCTTTTGAACAGACTATGCTGACGATGTACAGGCATTGTTTCAATTCCTAAACAGTGGAGATATAAGGAAGTTAATCCCTAGTCAACCCTTTTGAGCCTATGAAGTAGGAGTTTTTATTCTCGCACAAATTAAAACCCTTATTCATAACCCGGGGCAGGGTAGTTACTCGGTTAACTCAAATATGCCAATTATCTGTGTTGTACACAACTAATGATGGTTCTCTGTAATCATTAAACCTGACAGTCAATATCCAGCAAAAGAACAGTCTTGCTAAGTCAAAACCTATGAAGGAGACTTAGTAAAACATTAAGATATCCCGCTGACTGTAACCTTGAAATAAGCAGTTCAGGCAAAAAGAAGGGATAATAAAGTCAAAGAGAAAAAAAAGGGGTCACTATGAATCCTCAACAAAGAAAGATGACTGAGTATTCAAATAAATATTTGATTCCTGAACCATCACAAATGTCAGTGCTACAATTCCAAACTCATTTGAGCCTCAATGCATAAGTTAACTGAGTATAGGACTGAAGAACATCATGGAGAATGGGTTGGGTACAAATAAATTTGAGCCTTTATCTTTTGTTTCTTAAACCATGAACCAGGCCACGTTACAACCCTTTAAAAGTCCTAACTGAAGCATGGTTAGTTCGAAAGCGTACTGATCCTGACTCCTTTAGGGCTTATTATAAAACTTGAGTTAATATCACAGCTTTCACAAAAACTGTTTTTCTAAAATAACTCTTTTTCAAAACTTCAAGACAGACATAAGCATTGCATTTTTGAATATATTTGTTTGCATATATCTGAGTGTTTGATAAACAGAGAAACTTACAGGATGAATGTTCAATAAACCAAAGTCCTTCCGATAAACAAAGTTGCTTCCTGAATCAAAGTCCATGTATACAAAGGGGCATAGTCATTATCTCCCAATCAAGGGGGCAGGCCATGATACTTCCTAACTCATTTGGGGCAATCAGGACAGGATTCAATTATGTTTAAGTAGCCAGGGGCAGATCTCCTCATCTGTCTAAATTACTGAGGGTAACATTACAAAGTTCATAATGCCAGGGGCATAGTCACTGTTTCCCAGTCAAGGGGGCATACCAAGTTACTATTCAAATCATTCGAGGCAATCAGTTCCAGATCCAACAGTGCTTAATAGCCAGGGGCAGCTCTTCTCATATATTTGAATTACCAATGGTAACACTGCAAAGTTCATGATGTCAAGGGCATATTATTATGGGGCATTCAGCTTAGTTCTCCTGAGGTAACTACATTCAGATACTTCCCTTTTGGGACAATTCATCCTCAACCAAGGGGCAATGCTTTCTTTTCAAATCTAGTAGCCGGAGCATATATGGTCCATTACAATTTGAAGACACATTCCTCTCGTTATATTACCTTGATTTGGAGTTCTCAGCAGAAGTCATTGTGGGAATTAATTGTCTACGCCGGTAGTATCAGATGGTGTCAGTATCATGTCTTCAGATCCAGTTACGAGGATTTCTGGGAAGGTATTCAGGAAAGTTAAGAATCTCAGGAGCTCTAAATCCAATTGGTTATACACTCTCGAAGTTGAAATGATTCTATTTTCAAGTTCAGCTTTACTTTTCCCTTTGAATCCAGATTTACTTTTACCCTATTTACATAAGCGAAGCGTTCATTGGTTGTGTTTGAATGTATGTATGCTTAATATGATTGATGTTTACCAGAAATGCATGAAAATGCAGTAATAGTATTTACTAAGGACGAACGAGAGAAGGATTTCAATGAAGCTTCGCCGGTTCATCTCAACAAAACAGCTACAAACCCTCAGTAGGACAAATCCATCTTCACAAAGTCATATCTCCCCGGGAATTTATATCCATCTCTTTTATCCTCATACGAATATTCGGGAATTTACTTTCCAATAAGAGTACGACGAACGAAGACGGGAGGTTATGTATACCTTACTATCCCCAGCAGGCGGGAGGTTATAAATCCTATGCTATCAAACGAGACGGGAACGAGTTCTTCATATTCTTCAGCAATGAATCGGGATTTATTTTCCCTAGCCAGCAGTTGATATACGAAGATATCCAGACGCTTCAGGCCGCGTGATTCATACATACATCATTTACATCATACCGTAACATATCCATAAATACATAATACATTTACTTAGGTGCATCATACTATGCATGCATACATATTACATAAACTAACATTCTCCTTGCAGGATAGTTATATGCAGATAAAACAGCATCAACAATTCACAACAGGTCAGAAATGATCCATACATTACTCAAGATGTCCTCGGAGAGTAGGCAAACGGTCTGTATGAAGATCCATTCCCTAATCCAGGATATTTCCAGAAGATTTCATCTATCTGGTCTTGAATAGCAGGCAAACGGTCTGTACAAAGATCCATTCCCTGGTTCAAGATATTTTCAGAAGATTTAATCTATTTCCTCGGAGAGTAGGCAAACGGTCTGTAAGAAGATCCATTCCCTGATCCAGGATATTTTCAGGAGTTAATCCTGACACTTTTTTGTCCTCGGAGAGTAGGTAAACGGTCTATATGAAGATCCATTCCCTAATCCAGGATATTTCCAGAAGATTTCTTCTATCTGGTCTTGAATAGCAGGAAAACGGTCTGTACAAAGATCCATTCCCTGGTTCAAGATATTTTCAGAAGATTTAATCTATTTCCTCGGAGAGTAGGTAAACGGTCTGTAAGAAGATCCATTCCCTGATCCAGGATATTTTCAGGAGTTAATCCTGACACTTTTTTGTCCTCGGAGAGTAGGCAAACGGTCTGTATGAAGATCCATTCCCTAATCCAGGATATTTCCAGAAGATTTCATCTATATGGTCTTGAATAGCAGGCAAACGGTCTGTACAAAGATCCATTCCCTGGTTCAAGATATTTTCAGAAGATTTAATCTATTTCCTCGGAGAGTAGGCAAACGGTCTGTAAGAAGATCCATTCCCTAATCCAGGATATTTTCAGGAGTTAATCCTGACACTTTTTTGACCTTGAATAGCAGGCAAACGGTCTGTAAAAAGATCCATTCCCTGGTTCAAGATATTTTTCAGAAGGACAAATCCTGACGTTCTTTTGGCCCTTGAATAGTAGGCAAACGGTCTGTAAAAAGATCCATTCCCTGGTTCAAGATATTTTTCAGAAGAACTAATCCTGACGTTCTTTTGGCCCTTGAATAGCAGACAAACGGTCTATACAAAGATCCATTCCCTGGTTCAAGATATTTTTCAGAAGAACAAATCCTGACGTTCTTTTGACCTTGGAGAGTAGGCAAACGGTCTGTAAAAAGATCTATTCCCTAATCCAAGATATTTTCAGAAGAGATAATCGTCACGAAGATTTATTTCTACTGGTCTATTCAACAAATTCAAAATTATAAACGATTCAGAGACGGCCTATACAAAGACCTAGTACTGAGATCCAATATCAACACAAAGCTATCATAACATCCAGTTCTTTAGATGGCATCTCTAAGCCCATCTCCAGTTTTTCCAAGTGGCATATTTAAGCCCACTCAAGCATATTCAACTAGTCACCTGCGTCACTCTACGCACTGGTGAGTGCAAATTTTTGGGCTTTTGTGTTCAATCCCCTTCAACCTTCCAAGTTACGACTGGCAAATATACCAATCTAACCCCTCAGGTTTCAGAAAATTGAACAGGGGCAGCTGTTGCACCCCAAAATTTGCCCTCACAATACAAGACTTTGTGTGCTAAGAAGGTTCACAAGGTTCACAAGGATCACAATGCTTACAAGGCCTTTCATGAGGTTCATGAAGTCTACAAGCTACTTTATGAGGTTCACAAGGTTCACAAGATTCACAATGCTTACAAGGCCTTTCATGAGGTTCAGGAAGTCTACAAGATACTTTATGAGGTTCACAAGGTTCACAATACCTCCCATGCGGTTCGCAAGACATTTTATGATGGTTCACAAGGTTCACAAAGTTCACAAATAGTCAGAAGAGTTGACAAATCCCTCAGACAATGCACCTCCTAAGTAGTACATCCAAAACTAGGGTTTTGACTTTAATCAGGTTAAATGAACTTCCAAGGCTTCAAGTGAGCTTCATAACATCTTATATGTATATAAGAACCCCCATGACAAGTTTCAAGACTTTTCTCAAAAGTTTGCTCAGTCAGATGATCAGATAAGTCAAAATCAATCAAAGCAGTTAAAAAGTCAAACTGAGGTCAACTGTGGTCAAACCATAGTCAAACTTCATGATTTTTTTCCAACATCAAGTATATGAAGTAAAATTCATCATTTAATCAAGGGTTGATCATGATTCATCAAGGAGATTTCAGATCATCAAGAATCAGGAGTTTCTAAATTAGGGTTTCCTTAGTAAAAGTCAACTGAACTTTGACCAGCCATAACTTTCACATGCTTCATCACCAAGTCTCCATCCAAAGCTCATTTTGAAGGAAATTGAATTCTCTACAACTTTGTGTCTCACAAGCCAAGCCCAAAAATGCTTCATTTGGAAGGTATGAGCTAAGACATTATAGGTCCTTTTGAAAGTCAACAAAAAGTCAACAACTTCAAAAGGGCATAACTTGAGAATGGTAAATGATATGGACATGAAACCATTGGGGTTTGTTAGAGGACTCTACAAGCTTTCCAAAATGTCCAAGAACACCTTCATAGCATTAAAATTGAAGGATATGTGCCCTTACAAAGTTGGGAAATTTTTGAGTGGTGTATGAGGAAAATAGGGTCTTAAAACTAAATTCTTCCAAATGGGCTTGCAATCTTGTGATCCAAAATTCACCATAACACCAAGCACGACCCAACCCATATAATTTCTGATTTTTTTTATTTTATTTAATATTTATTTGAATTTTATTCATTTAAATACATATTAAATCAAAATAAAATCAAAAAAATCAATATTTAAGTGTGATTCTTCTTCTAGAAAATCATAAAAGACATTTAACATGAATCCACACTATCCAAATTCGTGCTCACCCTTTGAAGCATGAAGAGATTTGATTTTTGGCCAAAATTGGAAAGGGATTTCTTCATCACTAAGGTATCCATAAAGCCCAAAGAGAGAGTCTATTTTTTGACCTAATTTACATCACTACATATAGACAAACTCATTACAAGCATTGGGACGAATTTTTTGCAGCCAAGAACACCTCATTCAAACTCTCAAAAAAGTGTCAAAAAAGTCACATTCGGATTGTGCAATAGAGGCTGTATCAAGACATCCTAAAGGTTGTAATAGGTTCCTGGGACATCACTGAAGCTATCCCAATTATTCTCATCATTCAAAACATCATAATCCATTGAAACCGAATCATCACATTCTTGAATTTTTGAGTTTTTCGATTTCATTGATTCATCTAATATAAATGATTTTTGTTCACTAATTCTTGTTTATTGATGTCTCTGGAATGTTTTTGCATACTTGAATTGAGTTTTTGTTGCAGAATCAAAGAGATGCCATTGCTAGGGTTTGAAGCTCGAATTTGGGATCTTAGGTTTTAGGACATTTAAATGAAATCTAAGCACATGGCCGTGACCTATGATCTTTGTATAGTTAATCTGGGCTGTTAATTTGAATTGATGTTGCGATTTGAGTGATGTTCAAAAAACATAGGATTCTGGTTTTGAATGTTTGCAGGAAAATTCGCAGGAGAAATTCGCAGGAAAATGTGCAGGTCAGGAGGAAGAAGAAGCTGCGCGCGAAATTCCAGATTCAAAAAATTGTTTAAAAATATTATTATTTGTTTCTATTTTATTTCACAAGCCTGTTGCTTGTCCCAGTGGAAGGAGGTGCGCATGTTTTGTTTGAGGACCTGCGTTCGAGTCCTGGCTTCACCATCTTTTTCTTGTTTTTTTCACATAATTCACAATTTTAATATATTATGATTTAAAGTGACTACATCACCAGATGCGCTCACCCAGCAGGATTGGTAACGTGATTGTGTGTTTGTTGGTAAGGTCCTGGGTTCGAATCCCCCAGGCCTTTTGGTTTTTTCTTATTTATGTGATTTTTCAGGTTTATTGCATAAAACAAATTGGATCCATTCCATTATCACACGCGCGCTGATGGCCTGGTGGTGTGTTTTGTTCTTGGCAAGCCAAAGGTGCTGGGTTCAAACCCCAGCCAGGTAAGTTCTTTTTCTACTTTTTTTCTTCTTCTGTTTTTCTATTTTATTTGTTTATGTTATAATTAAATGAATTTAAAATAATAAAAATATGTTTATGCTATTTCTTTTTTTTCTATAACTTAAAATTCAGTTTTTTTCAAATAAATCTTATTAGTGAAATTATTTAAAGTTTATCTTGATGTATGTAAATAATAATTTTGTATAATTAATTTATATTAGATAATTTATTTTTTCCAAACAATTAAAAACCCTAATTTTATTTTATAAACTTATAAACCCTAAAAATATCTTTTTTTTAAAAAAAACTAATTATAATTCTTGTTTATATTTTAATTAGTGAATAAAATTTTATTATAATTTTTTTTTAAAATTTATAAATACAATTATAATTAATCTTATTTTTATAATATGTAAATATTCTACAATTATTTATACTTTAATTTTACATGAAAATAATTTCTATTATATGTTTAAAAATTGCTAATTTAACTTTTAATTATAATCTACTTTTCATAATATGTTCATAATTTATTTATAATTTTATATTTCATAATAATTGATATAATTGTTTATAATTTTTTCTATTAACCATTAAAATTTTGTTTATTATAATCTTTTTGTTTAGTATTATTATTAACCATGTTGATTACTAACCCCTCTATTTTTAAATTGTGATTATTATTATTATTTTCACTAACCCCTATTATAATTATTTATTTATTATTTTATTTCACTATTTATTTTTATTTCACTATTTATTTAAATTGCTTTATTATTATTGTAATTGCTCCTGGATGTAATTTTTTTTTACAATGTTTAAATTATTTAATTTTATGCTATGGTTAGTAAAAATAGGGAGTGTAAACATGTATGCTATTTAAAATTAATTTAGATCACTTAATTCAAAAGATAAATAGTGATATTGAACACTCACACACGTAAGTCGATCTTTGATCGCCATCTCACTTTCTAGGGTTACCCCTCATTGTTGCCTATTCAAAAAGGTCAAGTAGGGTGTATAAAGCAAAAGTCCCTTAAAAGTAAAGTCATCTAGTCCCTTAACAATAAAAGATCAAGTCCCTTAAATGGTTGCCTTCGTAATGATCTTGTCCCTTTCGAATAATGATGACAGTCCCTCCAAAATGCTTAATACACCCTACAGTTGCCTTCATTAAACAGATGACCCTTACTTGTCCCTCACATCCAAGGTAATGACTACCTATCACTTAATAATAGGGATAGTCTTACCACTTAAAGGATTCAAGAACAGAAATACTTAAACTTTAGGGTAAGTTCCTCATAGTTACTTGCTCACTATTCAAACTTTTCATACACTTCACAATTTCAAACAATTTTCAAACACAAGTTTTTTACGCATCCGTACATGGATCATTATCAAACTCTTATGAAAATTTCTATTCACACACTTCACCTTTTTTTCAAAAACAATTCAAAGTGAGCTAAGTAACTAAGAGCCCATGGATAACCATGGATGTAAAGGGTGCTAACACCTTCCCTTTACATAACCTACCCCCCGGACCCAAAAATCTTTTAAAAGGTCTTTCCTGTTCTTTTATGCCTTTCCTTTGGATAAAATAAAAGTCGGTGGCGACTCTTGTTATCCGCAACATAACTAAAGTCAGTTCTCCCACCGTGTTACAGTAAGGAAAGAATGCAAAGCTCAAGACAATGAGGCTTAAAGAATAGTGCTGGAAGAGGGGGGATATACAAATACTTTTGTTCGATAACAGTTAAGTTATGCCTACGTATCCTCTCGTGCAATGAGGAAGTCAGAACGCCGTAGTTCGACTCAAAGAGACTGAAAGATAAATTGACTTGTGAACTGCTTACTTGTCTATTCTCAAGTGTATGACCTGTCTGGCTCAGGTGCTGAATGTCTTGCATTAGACGGAAGAAGCAAGTTCTCGGTTATGAGTGAAGATGATGAGAAAAGAATCCCGGAGACGATTATTGTTTGTTTTTGATGTTTTCAATCTTTTATTGCTTTTTGGTGTTTGTCATAAGTTAATGAGCTTAAGCCTAAACCAAGGGTTAATAAACTCATCACATCCTCCCTCTGATTAGGGGTAATGAGAATACCTTAAGTATGAAGTAAGAACCTCACACTTAATCACCATGATGTAGGATTAAGATCATTAACCTACCTATAATTATTTAGATGTTTTTGGAGTTTTTGTTTAGTGTTAAGTAATGAGTTTAAGCCATAATCAAGGATTTAATGGACTCATTACACCATCCTAATAGAAGGATGATAGATGAGAACATTTAAGCTGAGGAAGGCTCCTCAACTTAATCCATGATTAGGGATTAACCTCATTACAAAACAAAACCTTTATTAAATGGATTTTAGTTAATGGTGAGATTAAGAAGTGAATTTTATGGTTTGTAAGACAACTTGAGGGGGACTTGTCCATTAACACTAGGGTTAGTCCTTCTTAACCAATTAAGGAAGAATTAGAACCCTAATGCAAGGCCCGAGTTACACGCTTGATGTCTTAGTGATTATTAGGTGGATTGATTAAAGGAGTTAAACACATTAAGGGTTTAACACTTAGGATTAAAGTTATACACTCCATCCGAATAGAAGGATGCAGGCATAAGCTTAATCACAAAGCCTTAAAACCTTTAGGGTTTAGTCCTTGATTAAGAGATGAGATGAGAAGACTCAAAGATGACACAAAAGCAAAACTAAGTAGGGGACTAATCAAACCCTAATTATGATCATGCTTGGTTGTTCCTAGGGTTTATGAGGCTTGCAAAAGATCTTCAAGGAAAAGCCACCAGGAAAGAAGCAGATGAAAGGAGGAAGAAGCAGAAAGAAGCAAGTCAACTTACTTCACTTAAGGAGATAAGTTGCTTGGAGAAAGAAAGTGAAGAGGAGACATGAATGAGCAAGCTCCATCTAAAACAAATACAAAATGCAGCAATGAATACATAAAGAGAGATGAGAAAAGATTATGAGAAGTGAAGGCAAATTCACTTCTCAAACACTTACCACCTGAAAAGTTAATAACAATAAAATGAAATGCAATGAAAATGAGATGAAATTTCATGATGCAAACCAAAGTCAGAAGCATGAACATGATGTTAATGATACTAAGAGATGATGCAAACACATGTCAAGAGTGGTGGATGATCATACAAGGATGAGGATGCAAAGGAAGTATGCTTTGAACCATAAAGTTCATGAAAGTTTATGAAATGCAATGGATACATAACATGGCAAATGGATGATGCAATGATCAAACATGATTCTAATATGTCCTAAGATTTCTTAGAAGTCATGTGAATGCACAAAATGTCATGGAAAGCTCTTGAATGCAAGCATATGAGAGATGGATGCAAATGAAGGCAAGAATTAGGGTTTATGCATAAGACACAAAGAAAAAATCCAAAATCAAAGGCAAATGACAAGATAAAAAATTGAAAATGGTATCAAAGGAACCCTAACCCTACACAAGTTCACTGCCCAAAGGAGGGGACCTAAGTCTTAACCTAATGGAAGTTATGATTTTCCCAAGTCAACTAGGGTTTCAAGGCACTTCAAAAAGAAAAATGCACATTAAATTGAAAATGAAAGATAAATTCAAACCAAATTTACCCTAGAAACTACATGAAATGAAGGATGCAATGCAAGAAGAACCATCATCAAACTCTTCATGGTTAGGCAGAATGAATTTTTCTAAGTAAGGGCCAAAATATTGCCTTTAAATAACTTTAATTCCAATGAAAAATGTCAAAATAGGTCAAGAACCAAAAAGAAAATTGTTTGAAGAGTTTGATAATGTTTCTAAATGTATTAAAATGAAATGTGAATTTTTTTGTGATTTTTAAATACCTAAATGCATTTTTAATTAATTAATTTTCATTAACTAATTAAAAATAAACACTCAAATGATTTAAAAATAATTTTTAATGCAAAAAATAAAAATAAAAATATTTTTGGGTTCTGAAAATTAATGAAAGATTTGATAATAAATTTCAGAATTTTTCAATGCATTTTACTATTTTTAAAAATTCGTGGAAATAAAATACAAATAAAATGAAATAAAATTAAATAAAAGGGAAAGTATGTCAAAGGGAGGGTCCATATTGATTCTGGGCTTGAGAAGTTTCACCTGGCGCGCATCTGGACGACCTAGGTTCAAACTTCTCTAAACTTAATTAAATATTTAATTAATCCCAAATTAAACTAATTAATGATTGATTAGGGTTTTAATGAACCATCTGGACCATTCATACACACGCGGGAAAGCCAGATCAAGGGTCAACATTCAAACTTGCCTAATTAATGGGATTAGGGCTTAATCACCTTCAGGCGACCAGAACAGTGTTCCGGTCGTCTTCTCCGACGAACACAAAACCCTAGCTTCTTCTACAGGCCACCAAACTTCAAATTTCTTTCACAAAAATGATCCTCTAACCCTTCTAAACCTAAACCCCCAACTAAAATTCATTTATTTCACTTCATAAGCATGAATCGAAGAAAAATATGAAACACGGGCAAAAGTTCAGAGACTTCATACATGGTGGTTTCTTCACCATTTTCAAAAGTAAACACATCCCCATGATCAGGGGAGCATACAAAATCATAAAAGAACTTAAAAACTAGCTTCTAGAAAAAAAGTTCTTCATGTTACCTGAGATGAGGACTCTCTGATTCTGAGCTTTCTGGACTCTCTCTTTGTGCAAACCCACTTCTTTGAACACCCTGATGATGAAATGAAGCTTAGAAGGCTTTGATAATGGCTGGTTTGAATGCTTCAGTTCTGGTGTAGCAGAAATGGAGGGTTGAGTATGTGATGTTTTTGGCTGCTTTGAGGGTTGATTCTTGTTCAGTGAGTGATATGTGATTTGTTGGTGAAGAGATTTTGGAGTTTTGATGGCTGAGGAAGAAGTTTCGAAGAGATGAAGGTTTTTGACAATTTTGTGAATCCTGGCTTCTTGGAGATTACAGGCTTGTGTGTGTTGTGTTTTGGAAGGCTTGAGGTCCACATATGAGGCTCTGATTGGGCAGAGAGTTGGTGGTGGCACAGTGTGATTGGCATGGGCAAAAATGCAAAAAGTCAAGATCTTGTGTACTATGGGTATGGCTCGGGTCAGAGGAGATCTTAGGGCTTGTCCTGCCTCAGCTTGAGTCAAGGAAGGCCTTTGGATCTGATTTTGTGACCTGGATGGTCTTGATCAAGAGTTTCCAAGGTTCTTGCATATTTCCCTCTTTGAGTTTTCTTATGAACCAAGGCAAAGAATCTTGTGATTTCTTGGGCAAAATGCAGCAACATGAGCCATATGAAGTTGCTAGAATGATTTGAGATCAATTAGTGTTCAATTCAAGCATGAAGAGTTCCTTTTGCAAAGATTCAATTTTGAAGCTTTCATGAAAAAATGCCTTATGTAACTTGTAATCCAAGGCATGAAAGTGAGGAATTCTTGGGCAAATCTGAATTATGAGCCATGAATAATGTTTGTGTGATGATTAGAAGCTGGTTTGAAATCACATTTGGGTTTGGCATGAGGTTTTGCAACTTTCCTCCTTTTGGTGCATAAGTGAAAATTTAGTGATTTTGTCCAACTTTGCAAGGCCATAACTTTTGATCTAAAATGAATTAGAATGAGTTCTTGTACTTTTTGAAAATGGGAGGATCCATTCTACAACTTACATGACCAAATATTTTTAATTTGAAGCATTTTTGAATCAAAAAGAGGAGGTTGAAAAACTTTCCCAAAATGGCAAGTTTTCATTACAAGTCACTTTCCCAAAATGGCAACTTTGCCAATGGCTTGAAATTCTTCAATTTTGTGAACTTATAACATCTTCTAAGATCAAATAAAGATCATACACATTCAAAATGATGGAGAAACCTCTTTGGTTGTGTGATTGGGGGCCTCAGATGCCCTGATTTTGCACTGACTTGCTCAAGAAGTCATCTTTTGATCAGATGCCTTCCCCATTGAATTTCTTCATGAAAATTGGTATGCATGATCCTCATAACATATAGGGACCAATAGAAACAAGAATGACCAAAAAAATTGGAGTTATGGCCTCTGAAACCAAAACCCTAATTATAGGTCATCTGTGCAGTTAAACCTGGCTCTGCTTCCATGCCTTTCTCAGTTCTTGTGATTCTTTGACTTCCTTGACCTTGTGAGGATATAATATGATGCTTGAACATACATGGACCCCTTTGAAGTGATTGATGACCTTTGGAGTGGCTCAAATGGCTCAGGAAAGGCTCAGATCACAAACCCTAGATGCAGATGGCTTTGAATCAATGCAGTGAAGCAAAAATGTAGTATGAGATGCTATGATTGAATTTATGCAATATGAAAAGAATAACAAGCCATGGTGAAATGAGTGAGGGCAAATTTGGGGTGTTTACAGCTGCCCCTATTTAAGCATGAGTTAGTTGTGCAGGATGTAAGCAACGGCTTAACAGGCAAACAAGATAACTTGTGGTTGAATACCAAAGACAGTCCAAAATTTGCACTCGCTGAATGAAGAAGAAAAGGGATATAGATTGTGAAAGGAAGTGAAGTATGTTTTATAAAGTGCGGGCGACGGAGGACGACCGTCGAGTAGAGGACGACTGCTCGGGATGAAGTAATGACGTGGACGACCGACAAGCTGGGGAAATAGAGGGGTCATGATGGGAATGGCCATCAGGTAAAATTCTCTGGGGATTAAAGGTAAAGTGAATGATGGGGGCGACCATCAAGTTCAAGGCATAAATGAAATAAATGATGAGGTACGGTCATCAAAGGTGAAGGACGATCACTTAGCAGGGGACGACTACTCTATTGGGGATAAGATGAGGGACGGTCATCTAACGTGAAGGACGATCACCTGGCAAGGTACGGTTGCCAACAATATCACGACATAGGACGAATGCCGGATAGAAAAGGTCGACGATGGGGGACGGCCATCGGATAAGCATGATGAAGGACGATCATCAAGAGGTGAAGGACGATCACCTAGCAGGGGACGGCTGCTCTGGGGTTTTATCATGACATAGGACGAATGTCAGATAACAGAAACAACGATGGGGACGGCCATCGGATAAAATGATGAAGGACGATCATCAAGTGGTGAATGACGATCACCTAGCAGGGGACGACTGCTAAAAAAATATCACGGCATATGACGAATGTCGGATAGGAAGGGGTTTTAATGAAATAGAGACTCCACTGGGGACGATGAAGGACGATCATCAAAAAGGTGAAGGACGATCACCTAGCAGGGGACGACTGCAGGAAATATCATGACATATGACGAATGTCAGATAAAAGGAGATAATTTATCAAGATTTGCCGGGAATTCTTCTGGGGAATAGTAAACACAGACGAGTGTCTGATTTCAAGGAGGCAAAGACATAGGTGTTTGACACGGTGTATAGATTAAAGATGCGGACGAGCATCCTTAAGATTATGATACGGACGAGCATCAGTTGAAATAAACGCTGACGCATGTTCAGAGATGATGATACGGACGAGTACCAACTGGTTAGCAAAGAAATACTGACGAGTGTTGATTCTGAGGGGATTTAAGTGATATATACAAGATACGGACGAGTATCGGTATGAGTAAAAAGTGATGAGTGAGACATAAACGAGTGTTCAACTTGCTGTAGAGAACACGACACAGACGGGTGTCGGAAGAAGTGTATTATAAACAAGTATTTGATCTACAATCAGTGTTTAGGTAATCATGTTGGGGAAGGGTGACACAGACGAGTGTTAAAGGAGGAAAAACACATATGTATTAGTGAGTGCAAAGGGGACGCTTTGGCTTTCTGCTGGGGATATGACACAGACGAGTGTAATGTATAAGCATCTGCTTGCTCGGGCTATTTTACTGGGGAATGATGACACGGACGAGTGCCAAAAGGAGCATGTAACTGTATTTGTAGAGGAAAATGCTTCAGTATTCTGCCGGGGAGTTTGAGAGGTATTTAACGTCGGTATTTACGGGTGTTCGGTTCGACACATGGCTTATGATTTATGCAATATGTTTGACTTTTGCCGTAATGCTCCGTATTAGACGGAATGCTACGCTCTGTGGGGGAAAATATGATGCGAATGCTATGATCATGCAAAGATACCGATCCGGGATTCGGATCCCGTTGCTGTAGAGATCCCTGGTTGATCTGATTGAAGTGGATATCCCAGTTGGGGATGAGATCATTGGTAGATCTGACATATATGGCCCTGCTTGAGGAAATAAATCATTGGTAGACCTATCTTGGTAATGAGGGACCCAACTGGGGTTTGCGGGAGCTTTCGTCACTCTGTTGTGAGATCTTCAGGCATTGCTCTTCTGTATAAAGACTGAAACTCTGCGGGGAGATAGTTCCCTGTCTAACACTTGGCTGAGGAGGAATGATGACTGGCAACTCAGCTGGGGATAAAGCATCTCCGGTGCCATATGGGAGATGTGCTGAGCAAGTAATGATTTGGCAGCTTGCTGGGGGGGGAAGCTTTCATGCCCCATGCTGTGCTTTGAATACCTGCAATCCTATCATGACAAAGAAACGTACAAGTATCCCGAGGTATCCCTTACTGGATCCCATCATAGGAGTTTAGACACTCCCGGGAGCAAATATATTTCCCGTAAGCCTGTAGTTTTTAGAAAGGAAACATCTATATTTATGCAATCAATATCTTAAGGACATCGGACATTTTGCAAATGAAAATAAAATGTACGAGACAGAATATGACTGAAAATCTGATTTTATTAATTTATGTGCCCTGAATTGGCAAGATACAGTCAAAGAAACGGATTCCCTGAAATGAGGAAATCGTTACAAATTGAGAAACAAAAAGGTGTTGGCAATGTTGATGACGCTTCAAGGAGCTTCCCTTTGCTATGACTTTGTATGACATTTGACATTCTTCTCAGCTTGCTTTCTGAAGAAGGCTGATTCTGACTGATGCTTTAACCTTTCGAAGCTTGCCATGTTGTAAGCGATATAGATGAATTTAGAATGCAGTTGTTCGCTTATTCCCTTATTTTGCGTGGATCACCCTTTCGGGTTTTCAATCCACCGGGATACCCATTTTTGCCTGAGTCATCCAATGTGGCTTTTCAACTCAGCGGGTGTATATTTTTTTATTTTATTTTCCCTTATTTTTGCCCGAGTCTTTTATTCTGTTTTTGACTCGCCGGGATGCCCTATTTTTGCCTGGACTTACATTCTATGTTTATGTCCAGCGGGTAATTTATGCGAAGTATTTTTTAACTGCATCTGAATTCACAGGGGACAAGAAATCTTCACCATCCATAGTACTGAGCATCAATGCTCCACCGGATATAACTTTCTTTACTATGAATGGACCATCATAATTCAGAGTCCACTTGCCCCTGTGGTCTGTATGAGGAGGGAGGAGTCTTTTCAGCACAAGATCTCCTACTTGGTACTCTCGAAGCCTGACTTTCTGATCGAAGGCTTTCTTCATTCTTTTCTGATATAACTGCCCATGACGAATTGCAGCTAATCTCTTTTCTTCGATCAGATTCAGTTGTTCGTATCGGGATCGGATCCATTCTGCTTCATTCAGTTTAACATCCATCAGTACCCGCAAGGAGGGTAATTCAACTTCAACAGGTAGGACTGCCTCCATACCATACACGAGCTGATACGGCGTTGCCCCGGTGGATGTTCTGATTGACGTTCGGTACCCATGTAAGGCAAATGGTAGCATTTCATGCCAGTCTTTATAGGTGACCACCATCTTCTGAACAATCTTCTTGATATTCTTGTTGGCTGCCTCCACAGCGCCATTCATCTTTGGCCTGTAAGGAGAAGAATTATGGTGTTGGATCTTGAAGTCCCGACACAGTTCTGCCATCATTTTGTTGTTTAAGTTGGAACCGTTATCAGTAATGATTCGCTCGGGCACTCCATACCGAAAGATGATATCTCTCTTCAGGAATCGGGCTACCACTTGCCTGGTGACATTTGCATACGAAGCTGCCTCAACCCACTTGGTGAAATAATCAATGGCTACCAGGATGAATATGTGGCCATTTGAAGCAGTCGGTTCAATCTTGCCAATCATATCAATGCCCCACATGGCAAATGGCCAAGGTGAAGACATCACATTCAAAGGATTCGGAGGTACATGCACTTTATCTGCATAAATCTGGCATTTATGCCATTTTCTGGCATAAGCACAACAGTCTGCATCCATTGTGATCCAGTAGTAGCCTGATCTTAACAACTTTTTAGCCATAGCATGCCCTCCAGCATGGGTACCAAAAGATCCTTCATGCACCTCATGCATCAATAAGTCTGCTTCTGCCTTATCAACACATCTGAGAAGTACCATATCGAAGTTTCTCTTGTACAAGGAACCGTCAGTATTCAGGAAGAAACTACCAGCTAGCCTTCTTAGTGTCTTCTTGTCATTGGAAGATGCCCCAGATGGGTATGCTTGATCCTCCAAGAAGCATTTGATGTCATGGAACCAAGGCATATTATCTTTAACAACATCCGCTGATAACACGTATGCTGGTCTATCAAGTCTGGATACTGAAATCCGAGGCACAAAGTTGGCAGTTTGAACTTTGATCATGGAGGAAATGGTAGCTAGAGCATCTGCAAACTGATTTTCATCTCGAGGGATATACTCAAGCTTGACTGTTGTGAAGAAAGTCAATAACCTCCTTGTATAATCCCGATAAGGTATCAGATGATCTTGGTGGGTGTACCATTTGCCATTGGTTTGATTGATTACCAGAGCTGAATCTCCGAATACAGTCAAAGTCTTGATCCTGAGGTCAATGGCTTCCTCGAGACCCATGATACAAGCTTCGTATTCAGCTTCGTTGTTACTGCAGTTAAAGGTGAGTTTTGCCGAGAAAGGCATGTGAACTCCCTTAGGTGTAATGAGTACTGCACCAACACCACGACCATTCATGTTAACAGCCCCGTCAAACATCATCGTCCATTCTTCTTCCGGGTCAGGCCCTTCAGTGTGAATAGGCTCTTCATGATCTTTTGCTTTTATGAACATGATGTCTTCATCGGGGAATTCAAACCTCATAGGCTGGTAATCATCAATGGGTTGTTCAGCAAGGTAATCAGACAATACACTGCCTTTGATGGCCTTCTGAGAGGTGTACTGAATATCATACTCTGTGAGGATCATTTTCCATATTGCAACCCGTCCGTTAAGTGCTGGCTTCTCAAAAATGTACTTAACTGGGTCCATCTTGGAGATCAACAAAGTGGTGTGGGTCAACATATACTGCCTTAGTTGGCGAGCAGCCCACGCTAAAGCACATCAAGTTTTCTCGAGCAGTGAATAACGTTGTTCACAGTCGGTAAACTTTTTGCTTAGGTAGTATATTGCATACTCTTTTCGACCAGACTCGTCATGCTGGCCCAGCACACACCCCATTTACTCTTCTAATACTGTCAAGTACATGATTAGAGGTCTTCCTTCAACTGGAGGCATAAGGATCGGAGGCTCTTGTAAGTATTCCTTGATTTTGTCAAAAGCCCTTTGGCAGTCTTCGTTCCACCTGACCGTTTGTTCTTTTCTTAACAACTTGAACAAGGGTTCACAGGTTGCAGTAAGGTGAGATATGAACCGTGAAATGTAGTTCAATCTACCTAAGAAACCCCAAACTTCTTTTTCTGTCTTTGGTGCAGGCATTTCTTGAATCGCTTTGACTTTGTCAGGGTCAACTTCAATCCCTTTTTCACTTACAATAAATCCCAACAGCTTACCGGATCGCACCCCGAATGTGAATTTGTTGGGGTTTAACTTCAGTTGGTACTTCCTCAGACGCTTGAATAGCTTCAATAGGTTCACCAGGTGGTCTTCTTCTGTAAGGGACTTGGCAATCATGTCATCCACATAACATTCAATTTCTTTGTGGATCATGTCGTGGAATAACGTTACCATAGCCCGTTGATAAGTGGCACCCGCATTCTTCAATCCGAATGGCATCACCTTATAACAGAATGTGCCCCATGGTGTGATGAAAGTTGTCTTCTCCATGTCTTCAGGTGACATTTTGATCTGATTATATCCTGAAAATCCATCCATGAAGGAAAACACCGAGAATTGAGCCGTATTATCAACCAATACATCAATGTGAGGTAGAGGGAAGTCATCTTTTGGGCTGGTTCTGTTCAGATCCCGGTAATCCACATACATTCTCACCTTGCCGTCCTTTTGAGGCACTGGTACAATGTTAGCAACCCACGGCGGATAGCTAGTTACAGCAAGGAAACCGGCGTCCCACTGCTTTTGCACCTCTTCTTTTATCTTCATTGCCATATCTGGGCGAGTACGGCGCAACTTCTGTTTTACTGGCGGGAAGTCTTCTTTCAGAGGTAGCTTGTGCATGACAATGTCGGTGTCCAACCCTGGCATATCCTGATAAGACCAAGCAAAAACATCCACATATTCCCGAAGCATGTCAATCAGTTGCTCTTTCACTGAATCTTGTAGGCAGGCCCCAATATTGACTTCTTTCAAGTCTTCTTCCGTACCAAGATTAACCGTTTCAACTTCCTCCTGATGAGGAGTGATAACCTTCTCCTCTTGCCTCAACAACCTGTTTAGCTCTTCAGGCAGCTCATAATCTTCTTCAACCCCTTTCATCGGCTTGATTGATTGGATTGTCAAAGTCATATAAAGTCATAGCAGCGTCGTTGTCGGTGCAGTCTGGAGGGCACTTTCTGCAAGGGTTTAGATTTGTTCATTTTAGTGATCAGTTTTATCTTATTTAGAAAAAGTGAAAATGAAGTTATTTATTCTGAAAAGCATTGCCATTTTTTTTTTGTACAAAAAATGAAAAATGAAAAACAGTGAGCGGAAAAGAAAAGACTCATTTGCAAAAGACGTCCTGATATTCATTAATTGATCTTTGCACAAAATACAAGATGGCCCGATTACAAAATGAGTCTTGACATCTTGGGCAAGATGCAAGACTTGATGCATGCTTTAAAATACAGGAAATAATAATTACTCTGCAGGAGTAACCCTTATAATTTCCTGGGAAGACCAGTTTGAGACATGGCTCCCCGGGGTCCTTGGACGTATCCAGCTTTCCAGGTTGCGCTCATCTTCCGACTCATCTTCCAAATTGTTCACAGCATTCGGGGTGAGCATTCCCCCGCTGACAAACTTGGGCTCCTTGGCAGCCTATGATTGATCTTGTTGAGTTGGTTTGTAACCCAACCCAAATCGGTCTTCTTTCTTCTCCACGGGCAGCAGCTTGCCCCAGCCTTGGGCGGTTCCTTCCTCAACAACCTTCCGGGCTTGCTGGTACGATGTTATGGAAGTTCCCAGTATAGCAGATGCTTCATTAATGTTGAGGGCCTCAAACCCTTGGCTCATGGTTTCATGGATTTCTCCATCCATTTCTATGTACTTATACGTAGCCAGCTGGCTAACAAGGATGTCCTCCTCCCTACAGATGGTGATGATTTGGCCTTCCCACTCGAATTTCAACTTCTGGTGAAGGGTAGACGTAACAGCGCCAGCGGCGTGGATCCAGGGTCTACCCAACAGACAGCTGTAGGCCGGCTGTATGTCCATCACAAAGAAGGTAGTTTTGAAGGTCTGCGGGCCAATCAACACAGGCATATAAATCTCCCCAAGCACTGATCTTTTAGAGCCATAAAATGCTCTCACCACCAAATTACTCGGACGCAGTGCCAAGCCATCATACTCCAGCTTCGCTAAGGCTTTCTTTGGTAGAACATTGAGTGTTGACCCAGTGTCCACCAGTACATGAGACAGAACAACACCCTTGCATTCCAAGGTGATACGCAAAGCCTTGTTATGGTTACGTCCCTCTGTTGTTAAGTCAGCATTGGTAAAGCCCAGTCCATGACTGGTGTTGACATTTGCAATCACAGTTTCTAGCTGATTAACAGTAATCTCCTCCGGCACGTATGCTGCGTGTAGGACTTTCAATAGTGCATTCCTGTTAGCTTCAGAACACATCAACAGTGATAATATGGAGATTTTGGAGGGCGTTTGGTGAAGCTGGTCCACCACCTTGTAATCACTCTTTTTTATGATTCTCATGAACTCGTCTACATCTTGTTCAAAAGATGTCTTCTGAGTTTCTTTGGCAGTTGGCTCTTCAGATACCACACTTTTTCCTTTTGCTTTGGCAGCAGCTTCTGCTTCAGCATTAGGTCTTTGGGTTTGTGAGGCAAAAAGGCGTCCGCTTCTGGTGAAGCCTCCGCCTCCCCCAACATTATCAACTTGTGGAGAAGAGGTTGATGAATCCAGAGTGATTTTCTCCCTGTTGCAGTAGAGATCAGAGCCATAATGCCAAGGTATGGCATTACTGCTTTCATAAGGAACTGGTCCAGGCACCGTAATGGTGACCGGACTGATTGTTGCAGAGGAGGGTACTGTAACGGTGTGCGGATCATAGTAAATTGTGACTGGTGATCTGGTGGGCGGTGCCACTGTTTGTTGTTTGAAATTGCTGTTGGGAGGAACGTTTGATGGGTCATAGTAGATTGTAACTGCTGAGACATCTTCATTAATTTTTGCTGGCGTTGTAGAAGATTCTACTAATAAAATGGATGCTGATGTTGTAGAAGAGATGGTTGTTGAAATTTGATTTGTTGAAGTGATGGACGGAGTAATTGCTGATGATATTGATGAATCGGTAGGAATGATTGTGGATGAATCGGTAGGAATGATTGTGGCTGCTGTTGTAGAAGAATCGGGAATTGTTGTTAAAGGAATTGCTGGATTTGTAGGCGCCGTTGTTGAGATCTAGAGGATACCATCCTTAATAAGACCATCTATGCCGCTTCGCAGCCTTTCACAACCATTGACTGCAATGTTGCAATACCCACAGTCGAGCTTACACCCGGGGAACACTTGGCACTCTAAAAGCTGAGCTTTAATTTCGACCAAAGGTGTTCGAATTTGTGCAACACTGGTGATCAAGGTAGATGGCTTTTCTTCCTCAATGGCATTAATCATCGGCCCGCCATGATTAGGCATAGGATTTTTGTTGACATTCGGAGGAGGTGCAAAGTTGAGGGCTTTAGAATCCACCAGATCTTGGACTTTCATTTGTAAGGCCCTGCATTTTTCAGTATTGTGACCAGGTGCATTGGAGTGGAAAGCACACCTGGCGTTGACATCATAATTCCTTGGGAGATTGAGGGGATCTGGCGGTGCCAACGTCCTTAACTCAACCAAGTTAAGCTCAGGAGTTGTGGCAATAAGGCAGCATAAGGCATAGGGATGGGGTCAATCACCCTGTTTGCCTGTGATGGTCTTTGTTGGAAAGGACGCTACTGCTGGTTGCTATTGTTGTTGTTGTTGTAGGTTCTCTGTTGCGGATACTGAACTTGTTATTGATACTGTGGTTGCTGTTGTTGAGGATATGCTGATTGTTGAGGAATCAGAGCTAGAATGGTAACAGCTGCTACTGATCTGTGGACATACTGAGGTCTGCCCCTGCTTGTATGGATGGAATTGGTCTCACCGGCTCTTCAGGGTCCCACAAAAGGCTTCCTGGGATTACTGGATGAACTTGAACCACTATCAGAAATTTTACCCATTTTTAATAGGCTCTCAATCCTTTCACCGGCTATAACCACATCTGCAAAGCTGGTAGAGAAGAAGGCAGCCAATCTATCAATATATGTTCCTTGCAACGTATTCATGAACATGTCGGCCATTTCTCTTTCCGACATGGGTGGTTGGACAGCAGCAGCAAGCTGTCTCCACCTTTGGGCATATTCCCTGAAGCTTTCTCTAGAAGACTAGGACATTACCATCAGGAGGGTCCTGTTAGGAGCCATGTCCAGATTGTATTGATATTGCCTGATGAAGGCTTCAGCTAAGTCCTTCCAGCATCTAATGGTAGCCCTGGTCAAGTGTGAATACCACTCCCTCGAAGCCCCAATCAGACTGTCTTCGAAGTAGAACATCCACAGCTTCTCATCCATAGTATATGCTTTAAGTCTTCCCAAGAAAGAATGCAGGTGAGTTCGTGGACAAGAGGTTCCATTGTATTTCTCAAAGCACGGGGGTTTGAATTTGTAGGGAATTCTCACCCCATCCACTAGCCCTATGTCCATTACATCGAAGCCTAAGGAATTCTGAGACTCCAAAGATCTCAACTTCTCAGCAATTTCATCTAACCTCCTGTCATAGACTTCATCTCCTGCTCCCATAACATTAAATTGCTCTTCTTGGGGATCCTCCTGTAAGATTCTCCCCCCAACAGTATTACCCTACACATTCCTTGGGATGTTAGCTTCTGGATCCAAATGAGGTCCAAATACCGGTGGATCAATACAAGGCTGACCCCTTTCATTGTTGCTAGTTCCTCCTGTCCCAAGATGAGTCTCCTCAGGAGTTTGCCTTTCCACCAGTTCTCTTAATCTTTCTTGACTCTGGGCCAAGCCAGTCATTACAGCCATGAATTGAGACATTTGATTCCTCATTTCCACTCTCTCATTAGCCATCTGATTTCTAACCTCAGTCAGATCTTGCTGTACTTGATCCATTTGAATACCAGGAAGGTTGTTGCGAGTAGGGGTACAGACGCGAACGGTCGGTGAAAGAGAAGGAAATGAAAAGAGTCGCCAGCTAGGCATTTTTATCCCGGAGGAAAGGTAATGCTGCATAGACCTGAGAAAAGATATGGATAAGACGGTCGCGAACCATATAGACTGAGAAATGGGGTTGGTTACAACCTGAGAAGGTATTAGCACCCAGATTGTCCGTCGTACCCGACGGGATCCACGCTTAAAAGATTTGTGCTTTTAAAGGGGTAGTGTCTGTGCAATTTGTGTATCAAAGCTGGAAAGAATGAAAATGTCAGTGTAAAATAAATGTGAAGTGTATAAGAGAAGTGTCAGTGTAAGAACAAGAGTATTAAGCTCAAGACTATGAGGCTTAAAGAATGATGCTGGAAGGAGGGGGAATATACAGAGAATTTTGTTCGATAACTGTTAAGTTATGCCTACGTATCCTCTCGTGCAATGAGGAAGTCAGAACACCGTAGTTCGACCCATAGAGACTGAAAGGAAAATTGACTTGTGAACTGCATAGTTGTCTATGCTCAAGTGTATGACCTGTCTGGCTCAGGTGCAAACTGTCTTGCATTAGACGGAAGAAGCAAGTTCTCGTTTATGAGTGAATGAGATGAGAAAAGAATCCCGGAGGAGACGATTATTGTTTGTTTTTGTATTTTCAATCTTTTATTGCTTTTTGATGTTTGTCATAAGTTAATGAGCTTAAGCCTAAACCAAGGGTTAGTAAACTCATCACATCCTCCCTCTGATTAGGGGTAATGAGAATACCTTAAGTATGAAGTAAGCACCTCACACTTAATCACCATGATATAGGATTAAGATCATTAACCTGATTGTATTTACTTAAATGTTTTTGTTGTTTTTGTTTAGTGTTAGGTAATGAGTTTAAGCCATAATCAAGGATTTAATGGACTCATTACACCATCCTAATAGAAGGATAATAGATGAGAATATTTAAGCTGAGAAAAGACTCCTCAACCTAATCCATGATTATGGATTAACCTCATGACAAAACAAAGCCTTTATTAAATGGATTTTAGTTAATGGTAAGATTAAGAAGTGAGTTTTATGGTTGGTAAGACAAACTTGAGGGGGACTTGTCCATTAACACTAGGGTTAGTCCTTCTTAACCAATTAAGGAAGAATTAGAACCCTAATGCAAGGCCCAAGTTACAAGCTTGATGTCTTGATGATTATTAAGTGGATTGATTAAAGTATTTAAACACATTAAGGGTTTAACACTTAGGATTAAAGTTATACACTCCATCCTAATAGAAGGATGCAGGCATAAGCTTAATCTCAAAGCCTTAAAACCTTTAGGGTTTAGTCCCTGATTATGAGATGAGAAGAGAAGACTCAAAGAGACTCAAAGGTAAAACTAATGGGGGACTAATCAAACCCTAATTATTATCATGCTTGGTCATTCCTAGGGTTTATGAGGCTTAAGAGAGAAAGATCTTCAGAGAAGCCACCAGGAAAGGGACAGATGAATGGAGAAAGAAGCAAAGAGAAGCAAAACAACTTGATTCACTTAAGAAGATAAGTTGCATGAAGAAAGAAAGTAAGATGAACATAAATGAGCAAGCTCAATCCAATACACAAGATAAAAGGCAGCAAATGATGCAAGAGATATGAGAAGAGATTGTGAGAAGTGAAGGCAAATTCACTTCTCAAAACAACTTACCACCTGAAAAGTTAGCCAAAAGAAATGAAATGCAATGCAAATGAGATGAAATGTCATGATGCAAATCAAAGTCAGAAGCATTTACATGATGTTAATGATGCTAAGAGATGATACAAACATGATGCAAGACATGAGAGTGATCATACAAGGACATGGATGCAGATGAAGCATGCTTTGAACCATGAATGTACATGAAAAGTTATGAAATGCAATGGACATATAACATGGCAAATGAAAGATGAAATGATCAAACATGATTCTAATATGTCCTAAGATGTATTATGAATCATGTGGATGCACAAAATGTCATGGCAAGTCATTGGATGCAAGCAAATGATAAATGGATGCAAAGGAAGGCACAAATTAGGGTTACATGCATCATGCAATGCAAAAATCCAAAACCAGAAGCAAATGACATGATAAAAAATTGAAAATGCAATCAAAGATACCCTAAACCTATACAAGCTCACTTCCCAAAGGAGGGGATCCAACTCTTAACCTAGTGCAAGTTATGAATTTCCTAAGATTACTAGGGTTTTAAGGTACCTCATCAAGAAAAACAACAAACAAATTGGGAATGCAAGATCAAATAAAATCAATTTTATCCTATAAACTACATGTTATGAAGGATGCAATGCAAGAAGAATCATCATCAAACTCTCAAGGGTTAGGCAGAATGGATTTTTCAAAGTTTGAGCCAAAATATTGCCTTAAAATGAATTTAATTCCAATGAAAATGATCAAAAGGCATCAAGAACAAAAAAGAAATTTGGTTTGAGGGTTTGATAATGTTTCTAAATGTTTCTAAATGCAATGTGAATTTTTTTGTGATTTTTAAATACCTAAATGTATTTTTAATTAATTAATTTTCATTAACTAATTAAAAATAATCATTTAAATGATTTAAAAATAATTTTAAATGCAAAAAATAAAAATAAAAATATTTTTAGGTTCTGAAAATTAATAAAAGACTTGATAAAAATTTTCAGAATTTTTAAAGATGTTTTGCTATTTTAAATAATTTGTGGAAATTAAATATGAATCAAATAAAATTAAAATGAATTTAATAAGAAAATGAGAAAGTATGCAAATCCAAGGGCTGTGGTTCAAACTGGGACGCGCGGGAATTGACTTAGCGCGCAAATGAACGGCCAGAATTCAAACTTGCCTAATTATGTCAGTAGCCCTAACCCTAACCCAAATCACTTTCAGATGACCAGAACAGTGTTCCGGTCATCTTCTCCGGCCAGCTCCTCACCCCATCTCCCTCAAAACGCATCAAAACTTCACCAAATTCTCCAGAATTAAACCCTAAACATCACTGAATCTAAACCCCACCCCATAAATCATTTATTTTCCATGAATCAGAAGAATCAAACCAAAACGCATTTTACGGGCAAAGTTTCAGAACAAGCATACACGGTCAATTCTCACTCATTTTCAAAATAAATCACATCATGATAATCAGTGAAGCATAAGGAAGCATTTAGAAACTAAAAATGAGAGTTCTGGAAAAAAGTTCTTGAGCTCACCTGAGATGGAGCTTTCAGCCTGGGAGCTTTCAGCCTGCTTCTTTGCTTCCAAATGGCTCCAATGATCCTCTTGATGAAGCTTTGAAGCTTGGTTGGAGTTTAAAGTGGCTGGTTTGTGAGTTTGATGAAGTTCTGTTCAGTGAGGGGTGAGAATCGTGTTTTTGATTGAGGTGGTTTCAGGGACAAATGAGGGTTGGAAAATGATCAGTGGAACATGTTGAGTGATTCTATGAAGTTTGTTTTGATGTTTGATGCTTGTGTGCTGAGTTTTGAAGGAAAGTGCATAAGAGGTGAGTTTTGAGAATGCTGGCTAGTGGGAGAGATCAGGCTTAGTTGTGTTATGTGTTGAGTCTCATTTGGTACATGTATCACACTTGGATAGGTCAGAGGAGTTGGTGTGGCCTAGCTTGATTGGTATGGCCCCTTTTGCAAAAAGTCAAGTCTAGGTGTAAGAGAGGTATGGGTCAATGGCAGGCCAAGGACAAAGGGGTGTCCTGCGCAACAAGGATTGAGGAGAGCCATAAAATCAGTCTTGAGGCCAATTAGCAAGTGGATTAGGGTTTGTGAGAGGTTTTGCAACTTTGTGATCTTTTGGCCCTTTTGTGATTACTTGAAGCATAAGTCATGAAAATGGACAAACCCTTGGTGCATTCTGATTTTTAGGTATTGGTTTATGTTTGTGCAAAGGTTAGAAGTCCATTTGAAGTCACATTTTGCCTTGGCAAGGGGTTTTGCAACTTTGCCTCTTTGGTGCAAGACTTGAAATTATGTGATTTTTTCCAACTTTGACAAGCCATAAATTTTGATCAAAAATGAATTAGAATGAGTTCTTGTACTTTTTGAAAAGGGAATGATCCATTCTACAACTTTCATGACCAAAGTTTTCTCATTTGAAGAATTTTTGAATCAATTTGAGGAGGTTGAAAAACTTTCCCAAAATGGCAAGTTTACATTACAAGTCACTTTCCCAAAAAGGCAACTTTTCAAATGGCTTGAAATTCTTCAATTTTGTGAACTTATAACATCTTCTATGATCAAATAAAGATCATACACATTCAAAATGATGAAGAACACCCTTTGGTTGGGTCATTGGGGGCCTCAGATGCCCTGATTTTGCACTGACTTGCTCAAGAAGTCATTTTGTGATCAGATGCCTTCCCCATTGAATTTCTTCATGAAAATTGATATGCATGATCCCTATACCATATAGAGACCAATAGAAACAAGACTGACCAAAAAATTTGGAGTTATGACCTTTGAAACCAAAACCCTAATTTTAGGTCATCCGTACAGTTAAACCTGGCTCTACTTCCATGCCTTTCTCAGTTCTTGTGATTCTTTGACTTTCTTGACTTTGTGGGGATATAATATGATGCTTGAACATACATGGACCCCTTTGAAGTGATTAATGACCTTTGGAGTGGCTCAAGTGGCTCAGGGATGGCTCAGATCACAAACCTTAGATGCAAATGACTTTGAATCAATGCAGTGAAGCAAGAATGCAATATGAAATGCTATGATTGAACTTATGCATATGAAAAGATCACAAGCCATGGTGTGAATGGGTGAGGGCAAATTTGGGGTGTATACAGCTGCCCTTATTCAAGCATGAGTTAGCTGTGTAGAATGTAAGCAACGACTTAACTGGCAAACAGGATAACTTGTGGTTGAATACCAAAGACAGTCCAAAATTTGCACTCACAGAATGAAGAAGAAAAGGGATATAGATTGTAAAGGAAAATAAAGCATAATTATAAAGTGTGGATGACGGGGGACGACCGCCGAGCAGAGGACGACTGCTGGGGATGAAGCAATGACGGGGACGACTAACATGCTGGGGATGATGCGGGAAGCAAAGCAATGACGGGGATGACCGACAAGCTGGGGATATAAGAGATTATGATAGGGACGGCCATCAGGTAAAGCTATAAGAATCTCTGGGGGTTATAGGTAAATGATGGGGACGACCATCAAGTGCAAAGCATAAGTGAAATAAATGGCGAGGTACGGTCATCAAAGGTGAAGGACGATCACTTAGCAGGGGACGACTGCTATGTTGGGGGTAAGATGAGGGACGGTCATCTAAGGTGAAGGAAGATCACCCGGCAAGGTACGGTTGCCAAAAAGTATCGCGACATAGGACGAATGCCGGATAGAAAAGAGTCGACGATGGGGACGGCCATCAGATAAGAATGATGAAGGATGATCATCAAGAGGTGAAGGACGATCACCTAGAAGGGTATGGCTGCTCTCGGGGTTTATCATGACTTAGGACGAATGTCAGAGAACAAGATCAACGATGGGGACAGCCATCGGATAAAATGATGAAGGACGATCATCAGGAGGTGAAGGACAATCACCTAGCAGGGGAATGCTGCTAAAAATATCATGACATAGGACGAATGTCAGAGAACATGATCAACGATGGGGACGGCCATCAGATAAAATGATGAAGGACGATCATCAGGAGGTGAAGGACGATCACCTAACAGGGGACGGCTGCTAAAAATATCATGACATAGGATGAATGTCGGATAAAAAAGGGGTTCTAATGAATAGAGACTCCACTGGGGGTGATGAAGGACGGTCATCAAAAAGGTGAAGGACGATCACCTGGAAGGATACGGCTGCCGGAAGTATCATGACATAGGACGAATGTCAGATGGAAAAGAAATAATTCACTGGGATTTGTTGGGACTCTTCTGGGGAACAGTAGACGCGGACGGGTGTCTAAATTCAAGAAGACATAAGTGTTTGACACGGTGTATAGACTAAAGATGCGGACGAGCATCCTTATGATACGGACGAGTATCGGTAGAAACAAACGCTTGACGCATGTTCAGAGATGATGGTACGGACGAGTACCAACTGGTTAACAAAGAACACGGACGAGTGTCGGATCTGAGGGGATTTAAGTGGCATATACAAGATACAGACGAGTATCTGTATAAGTGAAAGATGATGAGTAACAAGTATGAGTGAAACATGGACGAGTGTTTATCTTGCTGGGGGGAGCATGACATGGACGGGTGTCGGAAAAAGTGTATTATAGACAAGTATTTTGATTTCCAAAGTGTTTGGGTAGCTATGGTGGGGGAGTGACACGGATGGGCGTCAGGGAATTGTATAGATATGTACACATGTGTTGTGAGTGCAAAGGGGACGCTTTGGTTTTCTGCTGGGAATATGACACGGACGAGTGTCGGGAAGCAACGGTAATATATGAGTCGTCTGTTTGTAAAGAATGCTCGGGCGACTTTACTGGGGAATGTTGACACGGACGAGTGCCAAAGGGAGTGTGTATCTGTATCTGAAAGGGAACTGTTCTGTCTTTCTGGTGAGGAATTGGGGAAATATTTTGTATACTGTATTCACAAGTGTTCAGTTCGACACATGGCTTATGATTATGCAATATGTTTGATTTTTGCCGTAATGCTCTGTATTAGACGGAATGCTACGCTCTGTGGGAAATATGATGCGAATGCTATGATTATGCAAAAGACCGATCCAGGATTTGGATCCCGTTGTTGAGGAGATCTCTGGCTGATCTGTTTGAAGTGGATGTCCCAGCTGGGAATGAGATCACTGGTAGATCTGACATTCATGACTCTGCATGGGGAAATAGGTCATCGATAAACCTATCTTGGTAATGAGGGACCCAGCTGGTGTTTGTAGAAGCTTTCGTCACTCTGTTGTGAGATCTTCAGGCATTACTCTTCTGGATAGAGGCTGAAACTCTGCGGGGAGATAGTTCCCTATCTAGCACTCGGCTGGGGAAGAAGAAAGATCACTGAAAGACCTTCCTAGAGATTTCTGCGGGGGATCCTGCTGAGGATGATACTTGGCAACTCAGCTGGGGATTTGACTACCTTCAGGTGCTGCTCTTTGAAGGAAATGTCGGAGAAGTGATGCCTGGCAACTCTGATGGGGAGAAAGCATCTCTGGTGCTGCTTGGAAGGTGTACTGAGGAAACAACGATTTGGCAGCCTACTGGGGAGAAACTTTCATGCCCCATGTTGTGCTTCGGACACCTGCAATCCTGTATGACAAAGAAACGTACAAGTTTCCCGAGGTATCTCTTACTGAATTCTGTCATAGGAGTTTAGGCACTCCCGGGAGCAAATATATTTCCTGTAAGCACGCATTTTTAGAAAGAAATCATCTGTATTTATGCAATCAATATCTCAGGGACATCGGACATTTTGCAAAATGAAAAAATAAAATGTACGAGACAAGATATGACTGAAAATCAGATTTTATTAATTTACGTGCCCTGAATTGGCAAGATACAGTCAAGGAAACGGATCTCCTGAAATGAGGAAATCGTTACAAATTGAGAAACAAAAAGATGCTGGCAATGTTGATGACGCTTCAAGGAGCTTTCCCTTTGCTATGACTTGTATGACAATGACGTTCTTCTCATCTTGCTTTCTGAAGAAGGCTGATTTTGACCGATGCTCGAACCTTTCGAAGCTTGCCATGTTGTATGTGATACAGACGAATTCAGGATGCAGTTGTTCGCTTATTCCCTTATTTTGCGTGGATCGCCCTTTCGGGTTTTCAATCCACCGGGATACCCATTTTTGCCTGAGTTGTCCAATGCGGCTTTTCAACTCAGCGGGTGTACATTCTTTATTTTATTTTCCCTTATTTTTGCCCGAGTCTTTTATTCTGTTTTTGACTCGCCGGGACGCCCTAATTTTGCCTGGACTTACATTCTGTTTTTATGTCCAGCGGGTCATTTTCATGCGAAGTATTTTTTAACTGCATCTGAATTCAAGGGGGACAGGAAGTCTTCACCATCCATAGTACTGAGCATCAGTGCTCCACCAGAGAAAAATTTCTTTACTACAAATGGCCCTTCATAGTTTGGAGTCCACTTGCCCCTGTGGTCTGTATGAGGAGGGAGGAGTCTTTTCAGCACAAGATCTCCTACTTGGTACTCTCGGAGCCTGACTTTCTGATCGAAGGCCTTCTTCATTCTTTTCTGATATAGCTGCCCATGACAAATTGCAGCCAATCTCTTTTCTTCAATCAGACTCAGTTGTTCGTATCGGGACCGGACCCATTCTGCTTCATTCAGTTTAACATCCATCAATACCCGCAGAGAGGGTAATTCAACTTCAATAGGTAGGACTTTTTCCATACCATACACAAGCTGATACGGTGTTGCCCCGATGGACGTTCTGATTGACGTTCGGTAGCCATGCAAGGCAAATGGTAGCATTTCATGCCAGTCCTTGTATGTAATTACCATCTTCTGCACAATCTTCTTGATATTCTTATTAGCTGCCTCGACAGCGCCATTCATCTTTGGCCTGTAAGGAGAAGAATTGTGGTGTTGGATCTTGAAGTCCCGGCACAGTTCTGCCATCATTTTGTTGTTTAAATTGGAACCATTATCAATAATGATTCGCTCGGGTACTCCATATCGACAGATGATGTCTCTCTTCAGAAATCGGGCTACCACCTGCCTTGTAACATTTGCATAAGAAGCTGCTTCGACCCACTTGATGAAATAGTCAATAGCAACCAGGATGAATCTGTGGCCGTTTGAAGCAGTTGGTTCAATCTTTCCAATCATATCAATGCCCCACATGGCAAAGGGCCAGGGTGAAGACATTACATTCAAAGGATTCAGAGGCACATGCACTTTATCCGCATAAATCTGGCATTTATGGCATTTTCTGGCATAGGCACAACAGTCTGCATCCATTGTGATCCAGTAATAGCCTGATCTTAGCAACTTTTTAGCCATAGCATGCCCTCCTGCATGGGTACCAAAAGATCCTTCGTGCACCTCGTGCATCAACAAGTCTGCTTCTGTCCTATCAACGCATCTGAGGAGTACCATATCGAAGTTTCTCTTGTACAAGGAACCATCTGTATTTAAGAAGAAACTACCAGCTAGCCTTCTTAAAGTCTTCTTATCATTGGATGATGCCCCAAGGGGGTATGTTTGATCCTCCAAGAAGCATTTGATGTCATGGAACCAAGGCTTATCATCTTTGACAACCTCTGCTGAGAACACATATGCTGGTATGTCAAGTCTGGATACTGATATCCTAGGTACAAAGTTGGCAGCTTGAACTTTGATCATGGACGAAATGGTAGCCAGAGCATCTGCAAACTGATTTTCATCTCGAGGGATATACTCAAGCTTGACTGTTGTGAAGAAAGTCAACAATCTTCTTGTATAATCCCTGTAAGGTATTAGATGGTCTTGGCGAGTGTACCATTTGCCGTTGGTTTGATTGATTACCAGAGCTGAATCTCCGAACACATTCAAGGTCTTGATCCTGAGGTCAATGGCTTCCTCAAGACCCATAATGCAAGCTTCGTATTCAGCTTCGTTGTTAGTGCAGTTAAAAGTGAGCTTTGCCAAGAAAGGCATGTGAACTCCTTTAGGTGTAATGAGTACTGCACCAACACTGCGACCGTTCATATTAACAGCCCCGTCAAACATCATAGTCCATTCTTCTTCTGGGTCAGGCCCTTCAGTGTGAACGGGCTCTTCATGATCTTTTGCTTTTATGAACAAGATGTCTTCATCAGGGAAGTCAAATCTCATAGGCTGGTAATCTCAATGGGTTGCTCTACAAGATAATCAGACAATACACTGCCTTTGATGGCCTTCTGAGATGTGTATTGAATGTCATATTCAGTGAGAATCATTTGCCATCTTGCAACCCGTCCGGTAAGTGCTGGATTCTCAAATATGTACTTAACTGGGTCCATCTTTGAGATCAATAAGGTAGTGTGGGTCAACATATACTGTCTCAGTCGGCGAGCAGCCCACGCTAAAGCACAACAAGTTTTCTCGAGTAGTGAATAACGTTGTTCACAGTCGGTAAACTTTTTGCTCAGGTAGTATATTGCATACTCTTTTCGACCAGACTCGTCATGCTGGCCCATCACACACCCCATTGACTCTTCTAATACTGTCAAGTACATGATTAGAGGTCTTCCTTCAACTGGAGGCATAAGGATCGGAGGCTCCTGTAAGTATTCCTTGATTTTGTCAAAAGCCCTCTGGTAGTCTTCGTTCCACCTGACCGTTTGTTCTTTTCTTAACAACTTGAATAAAGGCTCACAAGTTGCTGTAAGGTGAGATATGAACCGTGAAATGTAGTTCAATCCACCTAAGAAACCCCGAACTTCTTTTTCCGTCCTTGGTGTAGGCATTTCTTGAATGGCTTTGACTTTATCAGGGTCAACTTCAATCCCTTTTTCACTTACAATAAATCCTAGCAGCTTACCGGATCGCACCCCGAATGTGCATTTGTTGGGGTTTAACTTCAGTTGGTACTTCCTCAGACGCTTGAATAGCTTCAACAGATTTACCAGGTGGTCTTCTTCTGTGAGGGACTTGGCAATCATGTCATCCACATAACATTCAATTTCTTTATGGATCATGTCATGGAATAATGTTACCATAGCCCGTTGATAAGTGGCACCAGCATTCTTCAGTCCGAATGGCATCACTTTATAACAGAACGTGCCCCAAGGTGTGATAAAAGTTGTCTTCTCCATGTCTTCAGGTGACATCTTGATCTGATTGTATCCTGAAAATCCTTCCATGAAGGAGAACACCGAGAACTGAGCCGTATTATCCACCAATACATCAATGTGAGGTAAAGGGAAATCATCTTTCGGACTGGCTCTGTTCAGATCCCGGTGTCGCTCCCACTAAATGAAGCTAAGTCAGAAGGGGTACAGACGCGAACGGTCGGCGAAAGAGGACAATGAGAACACACAGCAGTGAACTCACTGGAGATGAATAGAGTCGCCAGCTAGGCATTTTTATCCCGGAGGAAAGGCAATGCTGCATAGGCCTAGAAGAAGATATGGATAAGACGGTTGCGAACCAGAGAGACTGAGAAAGGGGGTTGGTTACAACCTGGGAAGGTATTAGCACCCAGATTGTCCGCCGTACTCGACGGGATCCACGCTTAAAAGAGTTGTGTTTTAAAGGGGTAGTGTCAGTACAATTTGTGTATAAAATAGCTGGAAAAGAATGTACAGGTGTCAGTGTAAAAGAAGTGTGAAGTGTGATATATACAGTGTCAGTGTAAGAAGGAGAATGAATTGCTCATGATAATGAGGCTAAGAGAAAGATGCTGGAAAGAGGGGGAATAAACAGAGACTTTTGTTCGATAACCGTTAAGTTATGCCTACGTATCCTCTCGTGCAATGAGGAAGTCAGAACACCGTAGTTCGACCCAAAGAGACTGAAAGATGAATTGACTTGTGAACTGCCTGCTTGTCTATGCTCAAGTGTATGACCTGTCTGGCTCAGGTGCAAACTGTCTTGCATTAGACGGAAGAAGCAAGTTCTCGTTTGTGAGTGAATGAGATGAGAAAGAATCCCGGAGGAGACGTTTATTGTTTGTTTTTTGAGTTTTCAGTCTTTTATTGCTTTTGGAAGTTTGTCATAGGATAATGAGCTTAAACCTAAACCAATGGATTTAGTAAACTCACCACATCTTCCCTCTGATTAGGGGTAATGAGAATACCTTAAGTGTGAAGTCAGATTCTCACACTTAATCACCTTTGATGCAGGATTAAGATCATTAACCTACTTGTGATTGTTTAGATGTTTTTGGTGTTTTTATTTAGTGTTGAGTAATGAGGTTAAGCCATAATCAAGGATTAAACAGACTCATTACACCATCCTAATAGAAGGATAATAGATGAGAATGTTTAAGCTGAGGAAAACTCCTCAACTTAATCCATGATTAGGGATTAAACTCATGACAAAACAAAGCCTTTATTAAGTGGATTTTTATTTAATGGTATGAAGAAGAAGTGATTTTTAGGGTTTGTAAGACAACTTGAGGAGGACTTGTCCATTAACACTAGGGTTAGTCCTTCTTAACCAATTAAGGAAGAATTAGAACCCTAGTGCAAGGCCCAAGTTACAAGTGTGATGTCTTGATGATTATTAAGTGGATTGATTAAGGGAGTTAAACACATTAAGGGTTTAACACTTAGGATTAAAGTTATACACTCCATCCTAATAGAAGGATGCAGGCATAAGCTTAATCACAAAGCCTTAAAGCCTTTAGGGTTTAGTCCCTGATTATGAGATGAGAGGAGAAGACTCAAAAGAGACACAAAGGTAAAACTAAGAGGGGAGACTAATCAAAACCCTAATCATTGTCATGCTTGGTTGTTCCTAAGTTTTTTGAGGTTTTAGAAAGAAATCTTCAATGGAACCACCAGGAAGCAGATGAAAGGATCAAGAGAAGCAAAGCAACTTGCTTCATTCAAGAAGTCAAGTCACTTGAAGAAACAAAGTAAGAAGAAGAAGAATGTGCAAGCTCAATCTCAAGCACATACAAAAATGCAGCAAGGATGCATAAAAGAGATGAAGAGAAGTTATGAGAAGTGAAGGCAAATTCACTTCTCAAAGTCACTTACCACCTGAAAGGTTAGAAAAGAAATGCAATGCAATGCAAAAATGGGATGGAATGACATGATGCAAACCAAAACCAGAAGCACATCCATGATGTTAATGATGCTATGAGATGCCACAAACATGAGACAACAAATGGAGATGATCATACAAGCTCATGGATGCAAATGGTGCAAGTTAAGAAACATGGACATACATGAAAAGTTATGAGATGCATATGGCATACAACATGGCAAATACATGATGCAATGATCAAACATGCTTTTAATATGTCTTGTGATGTTGAATGAATCACATTGATGCATAAAAAGTCATGGCAAGTCATGTTATGCAAGTAAATGCAAGGTGGATGCATATGGAAGCCCAAATTAGGGTTTAATGATCAAAGCATCAAACACAAACCAAAATCAGAAGCAAACAACATTATAAAAAATTGAAAATGCACTCAAAGGATCCCTAATCCTATACTAACCCACTTCCCAAAGGAGAGGTTCTAACTCTTAACCAAATTCAAGTTATGATTTTCCTAAGTTTTCTAGGGTTTTAGGGTTCCTTAACAAGAAAATAACCAAACAAATGGAAAATGAAAGATCAAATCATGGCCATTTAATCTCACAAACTAAATGCTAAACACAATGCAATGCAAAAAGAAACAAGGTCCAACTCTTTAGGGTTAGGCAGAAATGATTTTTGGAAGTTTGGATCAAAATAATGCATCAAAATGATTTTAATTCAATGAAAAATTCTCAAAATGCATCAAGATCAAAAAAGAAATTTGGTTTGAAGGTTGGACAATGTTTCTAAATGTTTTAAAATGTTTCATGAATTTTTTGGTGATTTTTAAATACCTAAAAGTATTTTTAATTAATTAATTCTCATTAATTAATTAAAAAGAAACTTTTAAATATTTTAAAATACTTTTAAAATGCAAAAAATGAAAATAAAAATATTTTTGTGTTTTAAAAATGTATGAAACTCTTGACATAAAATTTCATAATTTTTAAATGATTTTTGCTATTTTTTTATAAAATGTACAAGTTAAATGGAATAAAAAGAAAAATAAAATGAAATAAAATAGAAGTATGCTGAATGAGAGGCCTGGATTGAATCTGGCAAAGAAGCTGTTGACTGCGCGCCAGATCTAATGGTTGGTATTCAAACTTCCTAATTTTAATTAATTAAATAAATTAATCCTAATTATCAACTAATGACATGATCCAGACCACACAAACGCGCGCGGGAAGCCAGATCCAAGGGTCCACGTTCAAAGTTTGCCCTAACCCTAATTAAGTGGCTAATGACTTTCAGGTCACCGGAGACGAGCTCCAGTCGTCTTCTCCGGTGACCTCCCTCCCTGAGAATCTCCAAATCATTCCCTAGGTCATTTCTGGAGCTCTAAAGCTCCAGATTTGTTCCTTTCACTCTCCTAAACTCAACCCTACCCTCATTTCTCATTTATTTCCAGCCATAAACAAGAATCGAAGCCAAGAACAAAAACTGCCAAAATTTCAGACAAGCAATACAGTTTCATTTCTCAACCATTTTCAATAATTTCAAGTTCAATGTGATCAGTGAAGCATGCTTAATCATTTTGTAACATAAAATAGAGGTCCTGGAAAAGTTAATTCGAAAGGCTACCTGAGATGGAGCTTTCACCCTTTGAGCTTGCTGGCTGCTTTCTTGGTGCAAAAAGCTTCTAATGGCCTTCCTGATGAGTTTGCAGTGCTTGGACAACTTTGAATGTGGCTGGTTTGGGAGTTTGCACTTCAACTGGTCAGAAATCGTATCTGGCTTGTGGTGAGTTCTTGGTTGTTTTGATGGGTGGTTTTGGGTCAGTGGATGATCCAGAGATGAATGGTGGTGTTTGTTTGAAGGTTGAGTGATTGAGTTGGGAGAATCGAAAGCTTTTGCAAGAGGGAGAATTTTTGTGAAAGGAGAGTTCTGGTGAGTTTCAGCCTTGCCTCTTGTTATGTTTTTTTAGCATTTGATCCACATAAACAAGTCCTATTGGTCAGATGACATGACATGTGCTTTATTGATTGGCATGGTGCTTTTTGCAAAATGTCCACTCTTGTGTAAGAGAAGCATGGGTCATGTTCTAGGCTAGTACATGGAGAGTGTGCTGCGCAGCATGGTGTGAGGGAAAGGCTAGAATGGTTCAGCAACCTAGGCAACAAGTGGATGAGATGTGATCATGAGTTTTGCAACTTGACTTTGCCTTTGGTTTTCATGAAGGAAGCTTGATCCATGGGCCATAAAACATGCAATTCTTTGCCCCATTCTGACTTTTGAATGTTGTGTGATCATGTTGAGTGAATTAGAAGCCCATTTGATGACTGAATTGACCTTGAGAAGTGAATTTTCAATTTTGCCTCTTTGGTGCATGACTTGAAAATTAGTGATTTTTGCCAACTTTGACAAGCCATAACTTTTGATCCAAAATGAATTAGGTCATGTTCTTGTACTTTTTGAAAAGGGAAAGATCTAATCTACAACTCTCATGACCAAAGTTTTTCCATTTGAAGCATTTTTGGATCAAAAAGTAAGGGTTGAAAAAGTTGCATAAAATGACATTTCATTAAAAGTCAACCTTGCCCAAAAAAGTCAACTTTGCAAAAACTTGTAATTCTTGAATTTTGTGAACTTAAAAATTCTTTTATGATCAAATAAAGATCATATACACTCAAAATGATGAAGATCACCCCTTGGTTGGGTCATTGGGGGCCTCAGATGCCCTAATTTTGCACTGACTTGTCCAGAAAGTCAACTCCTGATCAGATGACTTTCCCATGGAATTTCTTCATGAAAATTGATATGCATACTCCCTATACCCTATAGAGACCAATAGAAACAAGAATGACCAAAAAATTTGAAGTTATGGCCTCTGAAACCAAAACCCTAATTTCAGGTCATCTGTGCAGTCAAGCCTAGCTCTGCTTCCATACCAATCCCAGTTCTTGTGATTCTTTGGCATTCTTGACTTTGAGAGGATAGAACATGATACTTGAACACATATGGATCCCCTTGAAATGATTGGTGGCCTTTGGAGTAGCTCAAAAAGCTCTGGGATTGCTCAGATCACAAACCCTAGATGCAGATGACTTAGAATCTATGCAGTGGATCAAAAATGTGGTATGAGGTGCTATGATTGAGTTTATGCATATGAAATGATCACAAGCCATGGTGTGAATGTGTGAGGGCAAATTTGGGGTGTTTACAGCTACCCCTATTCAAACATGAGTTAGCTGTGCAGGATGTAAGCGAAGGCTTATGAGGCAAACAAGATAACTTGTGGTTGAATACCAAAGACAGTCCAAAATTTGCACTCACAGAATGAAGAAGAAAAGGGATATAGATTGTAAAAGGAAAATAAAGTATATTGTAAAGTGCGGGCGACGGAGGACGATCGTCGAGCAGAGGACGACTGCTGGGTAAAGAGCAATGACGGGGACGACCGACATGCTGGGAAAGTGCGAAAAATAAAGCAATGACGGGGACGGCCGACATGCTGGGGATAAAAGGTATTATGATGGGGACGGCCATCAAGATAAAGTCGTAAGATTCTCTGGGAATTAATGAAACATGACGGGGACGGCCATCAAGTTCATAAAGCAAAGTAACCAACGATGGGGACGGCCATCGGGCTAAAAAAGAAAAGGGACCACGACGGGGACGGCCATCGGGTTAAAGAATAAATGAAATAAACAGATGATGAGGTACGGTCATCAAAGGTGAAGGACGATCACCTAGCAGGGGACGGCTGCTCTGTTGGGTTAAGATGAGGGACGATCATCTAAGGTGGAGGACGACCACCTGGCAGGGTACGGCTGCCAAAAGTATCGCGACATAGGACGAATGCCGGATAAAGGGTCAACGATGGGGACGGCCATCGGACGAGCATGATGGAGGACGACCATCAAGAGGTGGAGGACGACCACCTAGCAGGGGACGGCTGCTCTCGAGGTTTATCATGACATAGGACGAATGTCAGATAACCAAAGATCAACAATGGGGATGGCCATTGGATAAAATGATGAAGGACGATCATCAAAAGGCGGAGGACGACCACCTAGCAGGGGACGGCTGCTAAATATCACGACACAGGACGAGTGTCGGATAGAAAATCAACGATGGGGACGGCCATCGGATGAGCATGATGGAGGACGACCATCAAGAGGTGGAGGACGACCACCTAGCAGGGGACGGCTGCTCTCAGGGTTTATCGTGACACGGGACGAATGTCAGACAAAAAGAAAATTTGATTTGTTGGTGATATACTGGGGAATAGTAAACACGGACGAGTGTTCATATCCAAGCAACAAAAGGTATAAGTGTTTAGATGTTGTGTGTAGATTAAAGATGCGAACGAGCATCCTTAGGACTACGATACGGACGAGTATCGGGTAGAAACAAAAACCGATACGTGTTCAGAGATGATGATACGGACGAGTATCAACTGGTTAACAGTGAACACAGACGAGTGTTGAATCTGAAGGGACTTTTCTGGGGAATAGTAGACACAGATGAGTGTCTATATTCAAGAAGACAAGAGTGTTCGACACAGTGTATGGATTAAAGATGCGGACGAGCATCCTTAAGACTATGATACGGACGAGTATCAGGTAGAAACAAACGCTTGACGCATGTTCTAAGATGATGGTACGGACGAGTACCAACTGGTTAACAGAGAACACGGACGAGTGTTGAATCTGTGGGGATATATAAATGGTGTATACAAGATACGGACGAGTATCTGTATAAGAGTAACATGAGTAGTGTATAGATGAGTGTTTATCTGCTGGGGAGAGTGACACGGACGAGTGCTAAAAAGGAGAAAAGTATCGTATAAGTAAGTACATGGGTTGCAAAAGTGTAAGCGACTGCGCTGGGGATATGACACGGACGGGTGTCAAGGGATTATGTATACAAGTATCTGTGAGTGCAAAGAGAAAGTCTTGGTTTTCTGCTGGGGATATGACACGGACGAGTGTCGAAAGGAATATATACTGGTGTTTTGTGAATGTGAGGCAACTGTTTTTGCTGGGGAATCTGTTGGGGAATTTTGTGTATTTGCTGATGGATGGTCATTATTCATAAGTTCTTGATGCGGATCATGGCTTATGATTATGCTATATGTTTGATTTTTGCCGTAATGCTCCGTATTAGACGGAATGCTACGCTTTGTGGGTGAATATGATGCGAATGCCATGATTATGCGAAGGATGTCAAACCGGGATTCGGATCCCGTTGCTGTGAAGATCTCTGGCCGATCTGTTTGAAATGGAGTATCCCAGTTGGGGATGAGATCATTGGTAGATCTGGTGAGATGCTATTGCTTGGGGATATAGGTCACTGATAGACATATCCTGGTAATAAGGGACCCAGCTGGGGTTTGCAGAAGCTTTCTTCACTCTGTTGTGATTCCTTCGAGTGTTGCTCTTCTGGGCAGAGGCTGAGGCTCTGTGGGGAGATGGTTCCCTGGTTTTTGTATTCTGCTGAGGAAGAATGATTGGCAGACTCGGTTGGGAACAGTAGCAAGTGGCAGCTCAGCTGGGGAGAGTAATAAGAGGCAACTCAGCTGGGGGGAAAGCACTTCGGGTGCTAAGACTGAGTGTTTATTCGTCAGCATGAAGCTTACATGCCCCAAGTTGTGTTTTGGATACCTGCAATCCTGCAAAATAGAAACGCACAAACATTCCCGAGGGATCCCTTGCTGGATTCCGTCATAGGAGTTCAGACACTTCTGAGAGTAAGCATACTTCCTGCAAGCATGTATTTTTATTTTTGAAGATAAGCATCTGTATTTATGCAATCAAATTCTTTAGAGACATCAGACATTTTTGCAAATAAAAATAAACTGTACGAGACGAGTCATGACTGAAAAATCTGATTTTATTAATTCATGTGCCCTGAATCGGCAAGATACAGTCAAGGAAACAAATCTCCTAGAATGAGGAGATTGTTACAAATTGAGAAACAAAAATGCTGGCAATGTTGACGACGCTTTAAGGAGCTTCCTCTTTGCTATGACTCGTATGACTTTTGACGTTCTTCTCGTCTCGCTTTCTGAAGAAGGCTGATTCTGATCGAAGCTTGATCCTTTCGAGGTTTACCAAGTTGTAGGTGATACAGACGAATTCAGAATGCAGTTGTTCGCTTATTCCCTTATTTTGCATGGATCGCCCTTTCGGGTTTTCAATCCATCGGGATACCCATTTTTGCCTGAGTTGTCCGATGTGGCTTTTCAACTCAGCGGGTGTACATTTTTTTTATTTTCCCTAATTTTTGCCCGAGTCTTTTATTCTGTTTTTGACTCGCCGGGATGCCCTATTTTTTCCTGGACTTACATTCTGTTTTTGTGTCCAGCGGGTCATTTTATGCGAAGTATTTTTTAACTGCATCTGAATTTACAGGGGACGGGAAGTCTTCACCATCCATAGTGTTGAGCATCAGTGCTCCACCAGAGAAAACTTTCTTTACCACGAATGGTCCTTCATAATTCGGAGTCCATTTGCCCCTGTGGTCTGTATGAGGAGGGAGGATTATTTTCAAAACAAGATCTCCTACTTGGTATTCTCGGTGCCTGACTTTCTGGTCGAAGGCTTTCTTCATTCTTCTCTGATATAACTGCCCATGACAGATTGCAGCCAATCTCTTCTCTTCAATCAGACTTAGCTGTTCGTAGCGGGCCCGGACCCATTCTGCTTCGTTCAGCTTAACATCCATCAATACCCGTAGGGAGGGTAATTCAACTTCAACAGGTAGGACTGCTTCCATACCATACACAAGCTGATACGGTGTTGCCCCAGTGGATGTTCTGACTGACGTGCGGTACCCATGCAAGGCAAACGGTAGCATCTCATGCCAGTCTTTGTAAGTGACTACCATCTTCTGCACAATCTTCTTGATATTCTTATTAGCTGCCTCAGCAGCGCCATTCATCTTTGGCCTGTAAGGAGAAGAATTGTGGTGTTGGATCTTGAAGTCCCGGCATAGTTCTGCCATCATTTTGTTGTTTAAGTTGGAACCATTATCCGTAATGATTCGCTCGGGAACTCCATATCGACAGATGATATCTCTCTTCAGGAATCGGGCTACCACTTGCCTTGTAACGTTTGCATACGAAGCTGCTTTGACCCACTTGGTGAAATAGTCAATGGCAACCAGGATGAATCTGTGGCCATTTGAAGCAGTTGGTTCAATCTTACCAATCATATCAATGCCCCACATAGCAAAGGGCCAGGGTGAAGACATCACATTCAAAGGATTGGGAGGCACATGCACCTTATCTGCATAAATCTGGCATTTATGGCATTTTCTGGTGGCATTTTCTGGCATAGGCACAACAGTCTGCATCCATTGTGATCCAGTAATAGCCTGATCTTAGCAACTTCTTAGCCATGGCATGCCCTCCAGCATGGGTACCAAAGGATCCTTCGTGCACTTCATGCATTAACAAGTTTGCTTCTGTTCTATCGACGCATCTGAGAAGTACCATATCAAAGTTTCTTTTGTACAGGGAACCATCAGTATTCAGGAAGAAGCTACCAGCAAGCCTTCTTAGTGTCTTCTTATCATTGGAAGATGCCCCAGGTGGGTATGTTTGATCCTCCAAGAAGTACTTAATGTCATGGAACCAAGGTTTATCATCTTTGACCACATCTGCTGCGAACACATATGCTGGTCTGTCAAGTCTGGACACTGAAATCTGAGGTACAAAGTTAGTAGCCTGAACTTTGATCATGGATGAAATGGTAGCTAAGGCATCTGCAAACTGATTCTCGTCCCGAGGGATATACTCAAGCTTGATTATTGTGAAGAAAGTCAATAGCCTCCTTGTATAATCCCTGTAAGGTATCAGATGATCTTGGTGTGTGTACTATTTGCCGTTGGTTTGATTAACTACCAGAGCTGAATCTCCGAATACAGTCAATGTCTTGATCCTGAGGTCGATGGCTTCCTCAAGACCCATAATGCAAGCTTCGTATTCAGCTTCGTTGTTAGTGCAGTTGAAAGTGAGTTTTGCCGAGAAAGGCATGTGAACTCCTTTAGGTGTAATGAGTACTGCACCAACACCACGACCATTCATGTTAACATCCCCATCAAACATCATAGTCCATTCTTTTTCCGGGTCGGGCCCTTCAGTGTGAATAGGCTCTTCATGATCTTTTGCTTTTATGAACATGATGTCTTCATCAGGGAAGTCAAATCTCATAGGCTGGTAATCATCAATAGGTTGCTCAGCAAGATATTCAGACAATACACTGCCCTTGATGGCTTTCTAAGAGGTGTATTGGATATCATATTCTGTGAGAATCATCTGCCATCTTGCAACCCGTCCGGTAAGAGCTGGCTTCTCGAAAATATACTTGACTGGGTCCATCTTTGAGATCAATAAGGTAGTGTGGGTCAACATATACTGTCTCAGTCGGCAAGCAGCCTACGCTAAAGCACAGCAAGTTTTCTCGAGCAATGAATAACGTTGTTCACAGTCGATAAACTTTTTGCTCAGGTAGTAAATTGCATACTCTTTTCGACCAGACTCGTCATGCTGGCCCAGCACACACCCCATTGACTCTTCCAATACTGTCAAATACATTATTAGAGGTCTTCCTTCGACTGGAGGCATAAGGATTGGAGGCTCTTGTAAGTACTCCTTGATCTTGTCAAAAGCCTTCTGGCAGTCTTCATTCCACCTGACCGTTTGTTCCTTTCTCAGTAATTTGAATAGAGGCTCACAGGTTGCTGTAAGGTGAGATATGAACCTTGAAATGTAGTTCAATCGGCCTAAGAACCCTCGAACTTCTATTTCTGTTTTTGGTGCAGGCATCTCTTGAATAGCTTTGACTTTATCAGGGTCAACTTCAATCCCTTTCTCGCTTACAATAAATCCCAGCAGCTTACCAGATCGCACCCCGAATGTGCATTTGTTGGGGTTCAACTTCAGTTGGTACTTCCTCAGACGCTCGAACAATTTCAGTAGATTCACCAGGTGATCTTCTTCAGTGAGGGACTTGGCAATCATGTCATCCACATAACATTCTATCTCTTTATGGATCATATCGTGGAATAATGTCACCATAGCCCGTTGATATGTTGCACCAGCGTTCTTCAGTCCGAATGGCATCACCTTGTAGCAGAAGGTGCCCCAGGGTGTGATGAAGGTTGTTTTCTCCATGTCTTCAGGTGACATCTTGATCTGGTTGTATCCTGAAAATCCGTCCATGAAGGAGAATACCGAGAACTGAGCCGTGTTATCAACCAATACGTCAATGTGAGGTAATGGGAAGTCATCTTTTGGGCTGGCTCTGTTCAGATCCCGGTAGTCAACACACATTCTTACTTTGCCGTCTTTCTTAGGCACAGGTACTATGTTAGCGACCCATGGTGGATAGCTAGTTACAGCAAGGAACCCGGCGTCCCACTGCTTTTGTACCTCTTCTTTGATTTTCATAGCCATGTCGGGGCGAGTACGGCGCAGTTTCTGTTTGACCGGTGAGCATTCTTCTCTTAAAGGCAGCTTATGCACAACAATGTCAGTGTCCAACCCTGGCATGTCTTGATAAGACCAAGCAAACACGTCCACATACTCTTGAAGCAGGTCAATCAGTTGTCTCTTCACTGAGTCTTGTAGGCAGGCCCCGATCTTAACTTCTTTCACGTCTTCTTCTGTACCAAGATTGATTGTTTCAACCTCCTCCTGATGAGGAGTGATGACCTTCTCCTCTTGTCTCAACAACCTGGCTAACTCTTCAGGAAGCTCATATTCTTCTTCAACCCCTTCATCAGCTTGATTGATTGGATTTTCAAAGTCATACGAAGTCATAGCCGTGCTGTTGTCGGTGCTGTCTGGAATGCACTCTCTGCAAGGGTTCAGTTTGTTCATTTTAGTGATTTGATTTTAATCTTGTTTTAGAAAAGTGAAATAAAATCGTCATTTTGAAAACATTGCCATTTATTTTTTGTACAAAAAGAAAAATGGAAAAACAGTGAGCGGAAAAGGAAAAAAGACTCATTTGCAAAAATATGTCTGATATTTCATTGATTAATCTTGTTGCACAAAAAGTACAGATGGCCCGATTACAAAATGAGTCTTGTCATCTTGGGCAAGATGCAAGACTTGATGCATGCTATAAAAATACAGGAAATAATAATTACTCTGCATGAGTAACTCTATAATTTCCTGGGAAGACTAGTTTGAGATACTGCTCCCCGGGATCTTTGGACGAATCCAATTCTCCAGATTGCGCTCCTCTTCCAGCTCGTCTTCCAAATTGTTGATAGCATCAGGGGTGAGCATCCCCCCACTGACAAAACCGGGCTTCTCAGCGGCCTCTGCTTGATTTTGCTGAGTTGGTCTGTAACCCAACCCAGATTTGTCCTTCTTCTTCTCCACAGATAGAACCTTGCCCCAGCCTTGGGCAGTTCCCTCCTCAACAACCTTCCGGGCTTGTTGATAAGATGCCATGGAAATCCCAGGTATAGCGGATGCTTCATTTACATTCAGGGCCTCAAACCCTTGACTCATCGTTTCGTGGATCTCCCCATCCATCTCAATATATTTGTAGGTAGCCAGGTGGCTGACAAAAATATCCTCCTCTCCACAGATAGTAACGACTTGACCCTCCCACTCGAATTTTAACTTCTGGTGAAGGGTTGAGGTCACGGAGCCAGCGGCGTGAATCCATGGCCTACCCAATAGACAGTTGTAGGCAGGCTGTATATCCATCACGTAGAAGGTCGTTTTGAAAGTTTGTGGGCCAATCGTTATAGGCAGCTCAATTTCTCCCAGAACCGATCTCTTGGAACCATCAAAGGCTCTTATTACCAGGTTGTTGGGGCGTAATGCCAATCCTTCATACTCTAGCTTCACAAGGGCCTTTTAGGTAAGACATTGAGGGATGATCCTGTGTCTACCAGCACATGGGAAAGGACTGCACCTTTACATTCCATGGTGATGTGCAAGGCTTTGTTATGATTGCGGCCTTCTGTAGTCAAATTAGTGTTGGTGAACCCTAGTCCATTGTTGGCAGTAACATTTCCAACTACAGCTTCCAACTGATTGACGGTGATCTCTTCAGGCACGTAAGCTGCGTGCAATACTTTGAGTAGTGCGTTCCGATGGGCCTCGGAGCACATAAGCAATGATAGAATGGAGATCTTGGAAGGCGTCTGGTGAAGCTGGTCCACTATTTTGTAATCACTCTTCTTGATGATTCTCATGAACTCATCAACTTCTTGATCAAAGGGTGTTTTCACAGTTTCTTTAACAGCTTGATCTTCCTGCACCAAGCTTTTTCCTTTAGCCTTGGCAGCAGCTTCTGCTTCGGCGGTGGGTCTCTGAATTTGTGGAGCAAAGAGACGTCCGCTTCGAGTGAAGCCTCCGCCTCCTTCCACATGGTCTATTTGTGGTGCAGGTGTTGATGATTCAAGAGTGATTTTCTGTCCTCCGCAATATAGATCAGAGCCGTAATGCCAGGGGATGGCATTACTGCTTTCATAAGGTACTGGTCCAGGCACTGTGATAGTGACTGGACTGATGGCAGCTGCGGAAGGGACCATGATAGTCTGTGGATCATAATATATTGTGACTGGTGCTCTGATGGGAGTGGCACTTTGTGAGTTGTAGGCAGAATTGTTTTCAGGATCATAATAAATTGTAACTGTTGAGACATCTTCATTGTTTGTTGTTGATGTTGTAGGAGACATTGTTGGAAGAATGGGTGTTGTTGTTGTAGGAGATTCAAAATGAAGTGGTGCTGAAGTTGTAGAAGGGATGTTTGTTGATATCTGGTCAGCTGAAGTGACAGATGAAGCATTTGTTGATGAAACCGAAGAGTTATCTGGAACAATGGTTGTTGCATTTGTAGAAGATACTGGAACTGCTGCTGATGAGATTGCTGGATTTGTAGGAAACGATGTTGTAATCTGAAGCAGGCCACTCCGGATGAGGCCATCTATGCCATCCCTCAAATTATCACAACCATTCACTGAAATGTTGCAGTAAGCACACCCTAACTCACACCCCGGGAACATTTGACATTCGAGGAGTTGAGCTTTAATTTCCACCAACGGTGTCCGAATCTGACCCACACTGGTTATTAAATAAGACGGCTTGTCTTCTTCAATAGCATTGATTCGGGGACCACCATGGTGTGGCATGGGGTTTTTATTAACATTTGGTGGTTGCGCAAAATTCAGAGCTTTAGAGTCTACCAAGTCTTGTACCTTCATGTGCAAGGCTCTGCACTTCTCTGTACTATGGCCAGGTGCATTTGAATGAAAAGCACATCTGGCGTTGGAATCGTAGTTTCTGGGTAGACTATTAGGATCTGGAGGTGCCAACGCCCTTAGCTCAACTAGGTTGAGTTTCAAGAGTTGTGGCAGTAATGTTGCATATGGCATGGGGATTGGATCAATCACCCTATTGGCCTGAGATAGCCTCTGCTGAAATGGCCTTTGCTGGTTGTTGTTGTTGGTGTTGTTGTAGTTTCTTGGAGGATATTGAGTTTGTTGTTGATACTGAGGTTGTTGCTGATAATTTTGTTGCGGTGGTTGATAAGCTGGTTGTGGATGAGCCGGAGCGGGAATGGTGACTGCTGCTACAGACCTCTGAATATATTGGGGCCTGCCCCTGCTGGTATGGATAGCATTGGTCTCACCGGTTCTTCTTGGGCCCACAAAAGGCTTCCTTGTATTGCTGGATGAGCTGGCACCGTTGTCAGAAATTTTGCCCATCTTTAACAGGCTCTCAATTCTTTCCCCGGCTATGACAACATCTGCAAAGCTGGTTGAAGAGAAGGCAGCTAGCCTGTCAATGTAGGTTCCTTGGAGGGTGTTCATAAACATATCTGCCATCTCCCTCTCTGACATAGGTGGCTGAACAACAGCAACCAATTGCCTCCATCTCTGGGCATACTCTCGGAAACTTTCTCTAGACGACTGTGACATTCCCATTAGGAGGGTCCTGTTGGGTGCCATATCCAAATTGTACTGATATTGTCTAATGAAAGCCTCTGCCAAATCCTTCCAACACCTGATGGTTGCTCTAGTCAGATGGGAGTACCATTCCCTTGACGCTCCAGTTAAGCTATCCTCAAAATAAAACATCCATAGCTTCTCGTCCATGGTATAGGCCTTCAACCTCCCCAGAAAGGATTGTAAGTGGGTCCGTGGGCAGGAAGTCCGGTTGTACTTTTCAAAACAAGGAGGCTTAAACTTATGGGGAATCCTGACCCCGTCCACCAAGCCCATGTCCATAACATCGAAACCCAAAGAGTTTTGAGACTCCAAGGATCTTAATTTCTCAGCTATCTCATCCAGCCTTCTGTCATAAGCTTCCTCCCCAGCTCCCATCACTGTGAATTGATCTTCCTGGGGGTCTTCTTGCAGTACTCTGCCAGTAGTGGCAGTCCCTTGAACATTTGCAGGGATGTTGATTTCTGGATGGAGGTGGGGTCCAAATACAGGGGGATTGACATGAGGTTGGACCCTCTCATTGTTGCTAGTTCCAGCAGTCCCTACATGGGGTTCTTCCTGATTCTGCCTTTCTACCATGGCTCTCAATCTTTCTTGGCTTTGCGCCATATTGTTCATCACCTCCATGAACTGTGTCATTTGATTCCTCATTTCTAGCCTTTCATTGGCCATTTGGTTCCTGACCTCAGTAAGGTCCTGTTGTACCTGGTCCATTTGTATCCCCGGAAGGTTGTTGCGGGTTGGATATCTATGTGGACGGTTGAGTGGAAACACCCTACGTCGAGCAATAGTTCCTGAAATCACAACAGAGTTAGCAACAACAACAAGAAAAAACCTGCAAAACAAACAACAGGATTAGTATGCAATGTAGTATGCCTATTTGTTTTCAAGGTATCCGGGCTTGGCATTTGGTTTTGACCCTTCCAGACCCTCGAAGATGTTGCTGATGTTGCTTAAAAGAAACTCAGATAAAACAAACTGATACATATATTACAAAAGCAAATGTTACATAGTTTGTTTCTTTTTACAATACAAGCCCTCTGAGGGGTCAAAATACAACATAAGAAAACAAAAGTACATGAAATGAAAACAACAACAAGCAAAAGTCAAACACCAAGACCAAACTCATCCTCCTGAACTTCCTTGAGAAGTGCTTCAGTCACAGGATCAGCCGGACGCTCTGTAAGATTCCTGATAAGGAGATTCCTGGTAGTAACAGCTGCAGTTAGCTTCTTGTGTTGACTCTGGTCCTTTGACCTCTTCACACCAGCTCTAATCTTCAGCTCTGAGATCTCCCTCTGGGCTGCTGCCAGGGCTTCCTGTTGCTCTTTTGCACTAGCTTCCAGTTGCTCAATCTTATCCTGAGTCCTTTTATCTTCCAGAGGATGAGCTTCAGTGATCCTGACCCACCTAGCTTGTCTCTCCTTCAGATACAAATCAGTCCTGGCCTTCTGGAACTGGGCCTCCTTGCAGGCATTCTTCAAGATCTAATCTCCAGCCCTAGACTTCTTGATGTAATCTTCAGACTTCTCAATCCTGGCCAGATGCTCTATCTTCAACTTCTCCAACCTTTCAATATCCAATCTACCATCAGTCCTCTCCCAGAGGGTCTTCTGTAGAGCTTGAGTCAGCTTTTCATTTCTCTCTTTCAATTTCTCAAACTCCTCTAAGCTGACAGTTGCTGGAGGTGGTGTTGTGGAAGGTCCAGGCATATCTTCAACAGTGAAGGGCATTCCTGTAATTTGAGCTCTGGTATGGGACCACTCATAGTACTGTGCTGATGCCACATTGTTGCACTTCCCCAAAATGGTTATCCCCTTAGTCTGCACATTGTCCCAGGCCCAGGCTGCTTGCCTGACAACAGCCAAGTTAGGCTTGATTTCACAATAAAGGGTCTCAGTCAGATCCTGTGCCCTGGGAAGATGGACTAATGCATAGCCCAGCTGTCTTTTGAATAGCAGAGGATTATAATTGATACACCCTTTCACTCCAATCAGAGGCACATTGGGAAATTGCCCACAACTTGTAATGATGTCTCTGCCCTTAGTACTCTGAGTACACCATCTGATGTCATCTGAGGTTAGAGCAACAAGCCTCCTAGCCCAGTTCTTCTGCTGGTGAGGGTTCAAGAATGCATCAGTCTTTGGCAAATGCTTGAGCAGCCAGGTATGGAACAAAGGAGCACAGCATCTCACTAATCTCCCCCTTTGCTTTTCATTTCTTTGATGAGCAGAGTAGTAAAGATCTCCCAGTAAGGTGGGCACTGGGTTTTGTAGGATGAAAAGGTGGATTGCACTCTTGCTAACAAACCTAGGCTCATCAGAAAATAAGATGACCCCATATATGCTAAGGGCCAACAGAGCACAAACTGCTTTCCACTCCCCCAGGGAGGCCTTCAGACTAGCCTGAGAAGTCAAGAAATCCAGATGAAAACCAGAGATTCCAGCCTTAGATGTTAAATTCTGCCCAATCAGAACTGGTTCCAGATGTAATGCTCTTGCTATCTCCTCATTACTTGGGAAATCAATCTCAGGGTTGAAGGGGACTCCACCCCTGATAGGTATACCAACCAATGATGAATATTCCTCCAACAAGGGTCCCAACTGAAAATTCTGAAATGTGAAGCACCTCAGAGGGGGATCATAGAACTGCAGGCAAGTATGAATCAAACTCCTCTGTGAAGGGTCCAAATCCATAACCACATCAAGTATGCCTCCATAGTGTTCTCTAAAAAGTGGTATATGGTCTGGAGTGATCAGGGTCTGAATCCTCCTGATACTAGCTAGCTCAGGTTCAAAGAAGTGATAGGAGATATTACTCTTCTTAGGTGCCATGTTGATGAAGAAAAGCTGAGACAGATGCTGATGATGATACTGAAAATGGGCCTCTGACAGGCTGAGACTGATGATGCAGATAGCAGATAGCTGAAGTAGATGCTGATGAAGGTAGGTCTATGCTGATGATGGGGTCAAAACCAAGCCAAAATGATAGGATGGATACCCTGAAAAACAAATAAACACATGTTAAAATGATGCAATGATGATGTATGCAAATGATATGCAAGGGTTTGTGACTGAGCTGGATCTGATCAAATGCTCTGATATAAGTCCATGTGTGTTCAAGAAATCCAGATGGAGGTCTATAAGTCCAGTAACCAAGGTGGGGGACTCAAATAAAGAGTCACATGTCCAGGGTTTAGAATCACAAGAACTGTTCCAACATGGAGTACTCTTATTCAAACAAAGTAACAGGGTATTCTGAGGTCAAGTGTACCTGCAAACCTGTAAACAGCCCCTCCCCCTCACAGGTGGTGTTCTAAAACAAAGATCCTCAGACTTGGACCAGTTATGAGAAGTGTAAACACTTCTAACCCGGAGGTACAGTGTTTACAATAACCATAAAAGTTCCTCCTCTAATTCACCTCAGTTTCTGAAGGTCAATACTAAAGGTCATCCAGACTTAGCAGGCTTCCCAGATAGCCCTAGCATTGCAGGAAATCTGCAACACAGAGTTCTCAAGAAGAAACCCATATCTGAACCGTGTTTCGTATTCCCGCACCAGACCGAGATGGAATGGGAAAGAATATGAACCACTCTAGCCTAGGTGTCACTCAGGTCCCAGGTATAGGACCTTAACTCTCAATAGAACCCCACCCACCAAAGCAAACAAACAGCTCCAGCCAGACAGCATGACAGTATGATATATGCATAAAGCTATAAAGAAAGCTATAAACAAAACTGTACATAAAGCAGTAAATAAAACAAAAACACAAATAGCAAATAACACCCCTGTAAACACAAATCAAACAAGCGCTAGGAGGAACCCACAAAAAGAACCAGAAGCCCTGGTTACAGTATAAGGGTCCCCAGCAGAGTCGCCAAGCTGTCGCTCCCACTAAATGAAGCTAAGTCAGAAGGGGTACAGACGCGAACGGTCGGCGGAAGAGGACAATGAGAACACACAGCAGTGAACTCACTGGAGATGAATAGAGTCGCCAGCTAGGCATTTTTATCCCGGAGGAAAGGCAATGCTGCATAGGCCTAGAAGAAGATATGGATAAGACGGTTGCGAACCAGAGAGACTGAGAAAGGGGGTTGGTTACAACCTGGGAAGGTATTAGCACCCAGATTGTCCGCCGTACTCGACGGGATCCACGCTTAAAAGAGTTGTGTTTTAAAGGGGTAGTGTCAGTGCAATTTGTGTATAAAATAGCTGGAAAAGAATGTACAGGTGTCAGTGTAAAAGAAGTGTGAAGTGTGATATATACAGTGTCAATGTAAGAAGGAGAATGAATTTCTCATGATAATGAGGCTAAGAGAAAGATGCTGGAAAGAGGGGGAATAAACAGAGACTTTTGTTCGATAACCGTTAAGTTATGCCTACGTATCCTCTCGTGCAATGAGGAAGTCAGAACACCGTAGTTCGACCCAAAGAGACTGAAAGATGAATTGACTTGTGAACTGCCTGCTTGTCTATGCTCAAGTGTATGACCTGTCTGGCTCAGGTGCAAACTGTCTTGCATTAGACGGAAGAAGCAAGTTCTCGTTTGTGAGTGAATGAGATGAGAAAGAATCCCGGAGGAGACGTTTATTGTTTGTTTTTTGAGTTTTCAGTCTTTTATTGCTTTTGGAAGTTTGTCATAGGATAATGAGCTTAAACCTAAACCAATGGATTTAGTAAACTCACCACATCTTCCCTCTGATTAGGGGTAATGAGAATACCTTAAGTGTGAAGTCAGATTCTCACACTTAATCACCTTTGATGCAGGATTAAGATCATTAACCTACTTGTGATTGTTTAGATGTTTTTGGTGTTTTTATTTAGTGTTGAGTAATGAGGTTAAGCCATAATCAAGGATTAAACAGACTCATTACACCATCCTAATAGAAGGATAATAGATGAGAATGTTTAAGCTGAGGAAAACTCCTCAACTTAATCCATGATTAGGGATTAAACTCATGACAAAACAAAGCCTTTATTAAGTGGATTTTTATTTAATGGTATGAAGAAGAAGTGATTTTTAGGGTTTGTAAGACAACTTGAGGAGGACTTGTCCATTAACACTAGGGTTAGTCCTTCTTAACCAATTAAGGAAGAATTAGAACCCTAGTGCAAGGCCCAAGTTACAAGTGTGATGTCTTGATGATTATTAAGTGGATTGATTAAGGGAGTTAAACACATTAAGGGTTTAACACTTAGGATTAAAGTTATACACTCCATCCTAATAGAAGGATGCAGGCATAAGCTTAATCACAAAGCCTTAAAGCCTTTAGGGTTTAGTCCCTGATTATGAGATGAGAGGAGAAGACTCAAAAGAGACACAAAGGTAAAACTAAGAGGGGAGACTAATCAAAACCCTAATCATTGTCATGCTTGGTTGTTCCTAAGTTTTTTGAGGTTTTAGAAAGAAATCTTCAATGGAACCACCAGGAAGCAGATGAAAGGATCAAGAGAAGCAAAGCAACTTGCTTCATTCAAGAAGTCAAGTCACTTGAAGAAAGAAAGTAAGAAGAAGAAGAATGTGCAAGCTCAATCTCAAGCACATACAAAAATGCAGAAAGGAGGCATAAAAGAGATGAAGAGAAGTTATGAGAAGTGAAGGCAAATTCACTTCTCAAAGTCACTTACCACCTGAAAGGTTAGAAAAGAAATGCAATGCAATGCAAAAATGGGATGGAATGACATGATGCAAACCAAAACCAGAAGCACATCCATGATGTTAATGATGCTATGAGATGCCACAAACATGAGACAACAAATGGAGATGATCATACAAGCTCATGGATGCAAATGGTGCAAGTTAAGAAACATGGACATACATGAAAAGTTATGAGATGCATATGGCATACAACATGGCAAATACATGATGCAATGATCAAACATGCTTTTAATATGTCTTGTGATGTTGAATGAATCACATGGATGCATAAAAAGTCATGGCAAGTCATGTTATGCAAGTAAATGCAAGGTGGATGCATATGGAAGCCCAAATTAGGGTTTAATGATCAAAGCATCAAACACAAACCAAAATCAGAAGCAAACAACATTATAAAAAATTGAAAATGCACTCAAAGGATCCCTAATCCTATACTAACCCACTTCCCAAAGGAGAGGTTCTAACTCTTAACCAAATTCAAGTTATGATTTTCCTAAGTTTTCTAGGGTTTTAGGGTTCCTTAACAAGAAAATTACCAAACAAATGGAAAATGAAAGATCAAATCATGGCCATTTAATCTCACAAACTACATGCTAAACACAATGCAATGCAAAAAGAAGCAAGGTCCAACTCTTTAGGGTTAGGCAGAAATGATTTTTGGAAGTTTGGATCAAAATAATGCATCAAAATGATTTTAATTCAATGAAAAATTCTCAAAATGCATCAAGATCAAAAAAGAAATTTGGTTTGAAGGTTGTACAATGTTTCTAAATGTTTTTAAATGTTTCATGAATTTTTTGGTGATTTTTAAATACCTAAAAGTATTTTTAATTAATTAATTCTCATTAATTAATTAAAAAGAAACTTTTAAATATTTAAAAATACTTTTAAAATGCAAAAAATGAAAATAAAAATATTTTTGTGTTTTAAAAATTTATGAAACTCTTGACATAAAATTTCATAATTTTTAAATGATTTTTGCTATTTTTTATAAAATGTACAAGTTAAATGGAATAAAAAGAAAAATAAAATGAAATAAAATGGAAGTATGCTGAATGAGAGGCCTGGATTGAATCTGGCAAAGAAGCTGTTGACTGCGCGCCAGATCTAATGGTTGGTATTCAAACTTCCTAATTTTAATTAATTAAATAAATTAATCCTAATTATCAACTAATGACATGATCCAGACCACACAAACGCGCGCGGGAAGCCAGATCCAAGGGTCCACGTTCAAAGTTTGCCCTAACCCTAATTAAGTGGCTAATGACTTTCAGGTCACCGGAGACGAGCTCCGGTCGTCTTCTCCGGTGACCTCCCTCCCTGAGAATCTCCAAATCATTCCCTAGGTCATTTCTGGAGCTCTAAAGCTCCAGATTTGTTCCTTTCACTCTCCTAAACTCAACCCTACCCTCATTTCTCATTTATTTCCAGCCATAAACAAGAATCGAAGCCAAGAACAAAAACTGCCAAAATTTCAGACAAGCAATATAGTTTCATTTCTCAACCATTTTCAATAATTTCAAGTTCAATGTGATCAGTGAAGCATGCTTAATCATTTTGTAACATAAAATTGAGGTCCTGGAAAAGTTAATTCGAAAGGCTACCTGAGATGGAGCTTTCACCCTTTGAGCTTGCTGGCTGCTTTCTTGGTGCAAAAAGCTTCTAATGGCCTTCCTGATGAGTTTGCAGTGCTTGGACAACTTTGAATGTGGCTGGTTTGGGAGTTTGCACTTCAACTGGTCAGAAATCGTATCTGGCTTGTGGTGAGTTCTTGGTTGTTTTGATGGGTGGTTTTGGGTCAGTGGATGATCCAGAGATGAATGGTGGTGTTTGTTTGAAGGTTGAGTGATTGAGTTGGGAGAATCGAAAGCTTTTGCAAGAGGGAGAGTTTTTGTGAAAGGAGAGTTCTGGTGAGTTTCAGCCTTGCCTCTTGTTATGTTTTTTTAGCATTTGATCCACATAAACAAGTCCTATTGGTCAGATGACATGACATGTGCTTTATTGATTGGCATGGTGCTTTTTGCAAAATGTCCACTCTTGTGTAAGAGAAGCATGGGTCATGTTCTAGGCTAGTACATGGAGAGTGTGCTGCGCAGCATGGTGTGAGGGAAAGGCTAGAATGGTTCAGCAACCTAGGCAACAAGTGGATGAGATGTGATCATGAGTTTTGCAACTTGACTTTGCCTTTGGTTTTCATGAAGGAAGCTTGATCCATGGGCCATAAAACATGCAATTCTTTGCCCCATTCTGACTTTTGAATGTTGTGTGATCATGTTGAGTGAATTAGAAGCCCATTTGATGACTGAATTGACCTTGAGAAGTGAATTTGCAATTTTGCCTCTTTGGTGCATGACTTGAAAATTAGTGATTTTTGCCAACTTTGACAAGCCATAACTTTTGATCCAAAATGAATTAGGTCATGTTCTTGTACTTTTTGAAAAGGGAAAGATCTAATCTACAACTCTCATGACCAAAGTTTTTCCATTTGAAGCATTTTTGGATCAAAAAGTAAGGGTTGAAAAAGTTGCATAAAATGACATTTCATTAAAAGTCAACCTTGCCCAAAAAAGTCAACTTTGCAAAAACTTGTAATTCTTGAATTTTGTGAACTTCAAACTTCTTTTATGATCAAATAAAGATCATATACACTCAAAATGATGAAGATCACCCCTTGGTTGGGTCATTGGGGGCCTCAGATGCCCTAATTTTGCACTGACTTGTCCAGAAAGTCAACTCCTGATCAGATGACTTTCCCATGGAATTTCTTCATGAAAATTGATATGCATACTCCCTATACCCTATAGAGACCAATAGAAACAAGAATGACCAAAAAATTTGAAGTTATGGCCTCTGAAACCAAAACCCTAATTTCAGGTCATCTGTGCAGTCAAGCCTGGCTCTGCTTCCATACCAATCCCAGTTCTTATGATTCTTTGGCATTCTTGACTTTGAGAGGATAGAACATGATACTTGAACACATATGGATCCCCTTGAAATGATTGGTGGCCTTTGGAGTAGCTCAAAAAGCTCTGGGATTGCTCAGATCACAAACCCTAGATGCAGATGACTTAGAATCTATGCAGTGGATCAAAAATGTGGTATGAGGTGCTATGATTGAGTTTATGCATATGAAATGATCACAAGCCATGGTGTGAATGTGTGAGGGCAAATTTGGGGTGTTTACACCCGGTAATCCACATACATCTTCACCTTGCCATCTTTCTTAGGCACAGGTACAATATTAGCAACCCACGGCGGATAGCTAGTTACAGCAAGGAAACCGGCGTCCCACTGCTTTTGTACCTCTTCTTTTATCTTCATTGCCATATCTGGACGAGTACGGCGCAACTTCTGTTTTACTGGCGGGCAGTCTTCTTTTAAAGGTAGCTTGTGCATGACAATATCGGTGTCCAACCCTGGCATATCCTGATAAGACCAAGCAAAGACATCTACATACTCCCGAAGCATATCAATTAGTTGCTCTTTTACTGAATCTTGTAAGCAGGCCCCGATCTTAACTTCTTTTACGTCTTCTTCCGTACCAAGATTAACCGTTTCGATCTCCTCCTGATGAGGAGTAATAACCTTCTCCTCTTGCCTTAACAACCTGGCTAGCTCTTCAAGAAGCTCATAATCTTCTTCAACCCCTTCATCATCTTGATTGATTAGATTGTCAAAGTCATACGAAGCCATAGCTGTGTTGTTGTCGGTGCAGTCTGAAAGGCACTCTCTGCAAGGGTTTAGATTGTTCATTTTAGTGATCGATTTTAATCTTGTTTAGAAAAAGTGAAATGAAGTTACCATTTTGGAAAACATTGCCATTTTATTTTTGTACAAAAAGAAAAATGGAAAACAGTGAGCGGAAAAGAAAAAGACTCATTTGCAAAAGATGTCCGATATTCCTTGATTGATCTGTTTGCACAAAATTACAAGATGGCCCGATTACAAAATGAGTCTTGACATCTTGGGCAAGATGCAAGACTTGATGCATGCTTAAAAATACAGGAAATAATAATTACTCTGCAGGAGTAACCCTTATAATTTCCTGGGAAGACCAGTTAAGGACTTGGCTCCCCAGGGTCCTTGGACGTATCCAGCTCTCCAGGTTGCGGTCGCTTTCTTCCTCGTCTTCCAAGCTGTTTACTGCATCCGGGGTGAGCATTCCCCCGCTGACAAAATTGGGTTTCTTGGCAGCCTCTGATTGATCTTGTTGAGTTGGTTTGTAACCCAACCCAAATCTGTCTTCTTTCTTTTCCACGGGCAGCAGCTTGCCCCAGCATTGGGCAGTACCCTCTTCAACAACCTTCCTGGCTTGCTGATAAGACGTCATGGAAGTTCCCAGTACAGCAGATGCTTCATTTATGTTCAGGGCCTCAAACCATTGGCTTATAGTTTCATGGATTTCTCCATCCATTTCTATGTACTTGTACGTAGCCAGATGGCTAACAAAGATGTCTTCTTTCCCACAGATGGTGATGATTTGGCCTTCCCACTCGAATTTCAGCTTCTGGTGAAGGGTAGACGTAACAGCGCCAGCGGCGTGAATCCAGGGTCTACCCAACAAACAGCTGTAGGCCGGCTGAATGTCCATCACATAGAAGGTAATCTTAAAAGTCTGCGGGCCAATCATCACAGGCAGATCAATCTCCCCAAGCACTGATCTTTTAGAGCCATCGAATGCTCTCACCACCAAATTACTCGGACGCAATGCCAAGCCATCATATTCCAGCTTCACTAAGGCTTTCTTTGGTAGTACATTGAGCGATGACCCAGTGTCCACCAGTACATGAGATAGAACAACACCCTTACATTCTAGAGTGATGTGTAAAGCCATGTTGTGGTTACGTCCCTCAGTTGTTAAGTCAGCATTGGTAAAACCCAGTCCATGGCTGGTGTTGACATTTGCTACCACAGTTTCTAGCTGATTAATGGTAATCTCCTCTGGCACGTATGCCACGTGCAAGACTTTCAGTAATGCATTCCTGTGAGCTTCAGAACACATCAACAGGGATAGTATGGAGATCTTTGAGGGAGTTTGGTGAAGCTGATCCACCACCTTGTAATCACTTATTTTTATGATTCTCATAAACTCGTCTACATCTTGTTCAAAAGACGTCTTCTGAGTTTCTTTGATAGCTGGCTCTTCAAATACCACACTCTTTCCCTTTGCTTTGGCAGCAGCTTCTGCTTCAGCATTAGGTCTTTGCACTTGTGAGGCAAAAAGGCGTCCGCTTCTGGTGAAGCCTCCGCCTCCCCCAACATTATCAATTTGTGGAGAAGAGGTTGAAGAATCCAAGGTGATTTTCTCCCCGTTGCAGTAGAGATCAGAGCCATAATGCCAAGGTATGGCATTACTGCTTTCATAGGGAACTGGTCCAAGCACTGTGATAGTAACTGGACTGACTGCAGCAGAGGAGGGTACTGAAATGGTGTGCGGATCGTAGTAAATGGTGACTGGTGATCTGGCAGGAGGTGCCACTGTTTGTTGTTGAAAGTTGTTGTTTGGAGGAACATTTGATGGATCATAGTAGATGGTGACTGCTGAGATATCTTCGTTAATTTCTGCTGGTGTTGTAGAAGATTCGGCTGAATAAATGGATGTTGATGTTGTAGAAGAAAGGGTTGTTGTCATTTGATTTGTTGAAGTGATGGATGGAGCCATTGTTGATGATATTGATGAATCGGTCGGAATGATTGTTGCTGCAGTTGTAGGGAACTCAGGAATTGTTGTCAAAGGAATTGCTGGATTTGTAGGCGCCGTTGTTGAGATCTGAAGGATACCATCTTTGATAAGACCATCTATGCCGCTTCTCAAATTATCACACCCGTTGACTGCAATGTTGCAATACCCACAACCGAGCTCACACCCGGGGAACATCTGCCACTCTAGAAGCTGAGCTTTAATTTCAACCAGAGGTGTTCGAATCTGTGCAACACTAGTGATCAAAGTAGAGTGCTTGCCCTCCTCAATGGCATTAATCCTTGGCCCACCATGGTTAGGCATAGGATTCTTGTTGACATTTGGAGGGGGCGCGAAGTTGAGGGCTTTAGAATCCACCAGATCTTGGACTTTCATTTGAAAAGCCCTGCATTTTTCTGTATTGTGGCCAGGTGCATTGGAATGGAATGCACATCTGGCGTTGACATCATAATTCCTTGGGAGATTGGAGGGATCTGGTGGTGCCAATGTCCTTAATTCAACTAAGTTGAGTTTCAGGAGTTGTGGCAATAAGGCAGCATAAGGCATAGGGATAGGGTCAATCACCCTGTTTGCCTGTGATGGTCTTTGCTGAAAAGGTCTTTGTTGTTGATTGCTATTGTTGTTGTTGTAGGTTCTTTGTGGAGGATACTGAACTTGCTGTTGATAATGTGGTTGTTGTTGTGGTTGATATGCTGGTTGTTGAGGAATCGAAGCTGGAATAGTGACAGCTGCCACTGATCTATGAACATACTGAGGTCTGCCCCTGTTGGCATGAATGACATTTGTCTCACCGGTTCTTCTAGGTCCCACAAAAGGCTTCCTGGGATTACTGGACGAACTTGCACCGTTATCAGAAATCTTACCCATCTTCAAAAGGCTTTCAATCCTTTCTCCAGCTATAACTACGTCAGCAAAACTGGTGGAAGAAAAGGCAGCTAGCCTATCAATATATGTTCCTTGCAGAGTATTCATGAACATGTCGGCCATTTCTCTTTCCGACATGGGCGGTTGGACAGCAGCAGCAAGCTGTCTCCACCTTTGGGCATATTCCCTGAAGCTTTCCCTGGAGGATTGAGACATTCCCATCAAGAGGGTCCTGTTAGGAGCCATGTCCAGATTGTATTGGTAGTGCCTGATGAAAGCTTCCGCTAGGTCCTTCCAGCATCTGATAGTGGCTCTGGTCAAGTGTGAATACCACTCTCTTGAAGCTCCAGTCAAGCTATCTTCAAAGTAGAACATCCACGTCTTTTCATCCATGGTATATGCTTTAAGTCTCCCCAGGAAGGACTGTAAGTGAGTTCGTGGACAGGAAGTTCCATTGTACTTCTCAAAGCACGGGGGTTTAAACTTGTGGGGAATCCTTACCCCATCCACTAACCCCATATCCATTACATCGAAGCCTAAGGAATTTTGAGACTCCAGAGATCTCAACTTCTCAGCAATTTCATTAAACCTCCTATCATAGACTTTATCTCCAGCTCCCATTACAATAAACTGCTCCTCTTGAGGATCTTCTTGCAAGATCCTGCCTGTAGCAGTGTTGCCCGGTACATTCCTTGGGATGTTGACTTCCGGATCCAGATGAGGTCCAAATACTGGTGGGTTAACATGAGGCTGACCTCCCTCATTATTACTAGTCCATCCAGTCCCGGGATGAGGTTCCTTGGGGTTCTGTCTTTCTACCAATGCCCTTAACCTCTCCTGACTTTGGGCCAAGTTAGTCATTACAGTCATGAATTGAGCCATTTGATTTCTCATCTCCACTCTTTCATTAGCCATCTGAGTTCTGACCTCTGTCAGGTCCTGCTGTACTTGATCCATTTGGATACCAGGAAGGTTGTTGCGAGTAGGATACCAGTGAGGACGGTTGAGAGGGAACACCCGGCGGCGAGCAATAATTCCTGAACCACAACAGAGTCAGTAACAAACAAACTAATAACAGAAACCTACAAAACAAATCAAAAGTTAGTATGCAATGCAGTATGCTTATTTGTTTTCCAAGGTATCCGGCTTGGTACTTGGTTTTGACCTTTCCAGACCCTGAGGAATATGCTTTGATGTTGTTGAGAAAAAGAAACCCCACAATGGAAACGAACTAAAATATATTACAAATACTGAACAATACATAGTTTGTTTTTACAACATATGCCCTTAAAGGGTCAAAATACAACACAAAAATGAAAAATACATCAAATGAAAGCAACAATAATCAAACAGGTCAGACATCTAGTCCAAACTCATCCTCCTTAACCTCCTTCAGAAGTGCTTCAGTCACTGGACCAGCTGGATGCTCTGTGATGTTTCTGATGAGGAGGTTTCTGGTGGCAATAGCAGTGGCCAGCTTCTTGTGCCTGTCCTGGTCCTTTGACCTCTTCAAACCAGCCCTGAGCTTCAACTCTGAAATCTCCTTCTGGGCTGCCAGCAAAGCTTCCTGTTGCTTCTTTTCATTGGCCTCTAACTGCTCAATCCTGGCTTGAGTTCTCTTATCTTCTTGTGTCCGGGCTTCAGTGATCTTGACCCACCTAGCCTGACTTTCTTGTAGATAAAGATCAGTCCTAGCTTGCTGAAACTTGGCCTCTTTGCAGGCATTCTTCAATATTTGCTCCCCAGCCCTTGCTTTCTTGATATAGTCTTCTGTTTTCTCAATCTTGGCCAGATGCTCCACCTTAAGCTTCTCCAACCTCTCAATGTCCAGACGACCATCACTCCTTTCCCAAAGGGTCTTCTTCAGAGCTTGAGACAGATTCTCATTCCTTTCCTTCAGCTTTTCAAACTCTTCCAGGCTGACAGTGGCTGCTGGCTGTGCTGTGGATGGTCCAGGTATATCCTCAATGGTAAAGGGCATTCCAGTAATCTGAGCCCTAGCCTGAGACCAGTCATAGTACTGAGTTGATGCAACATTATTGCACCTTCCAAGAATAGCCATCCCTTTTGTCTGGATGTTGTCCCAAGCCCAGGATGCTTGTCTGACAGCAGCTAGATTAGGTTTTATTTCACAAAACAGGGTCTCAACTATATCTTGCATTCTAGGAGGATAAACCAAAGCATAGCCCAGTTGCCTTTTGAACAACAAAGGATTGTAGTTGATGCAACCCTTTACTCCTATCAGAGGTACATTTGGGTATTGCCCACAGCTAGTGATGATGTCTTTGCCTTTGGTGCTCTGGGTACACCATCTGATATCATCTGAAGACAAATCAATAAGTCTCTTAGCCCAATTCTTCTGTTGGTGAGGATTCAGGAAGGCATCTGTCTTAGGCAAGTGTTTGAGTAGCCAAGTGTGGAACAGAGGAGCACAACATCTTACCAACTTTCCTCTTTGTTTCTCATTCCTCTGATGAATGGAGTAATAGAAGTCTCCCAGCAATGTGGGTACTGGGTTTCTCAGAAGGAAAAGATGAATGGCATTCTTGCTGATAAATTTGGGCTCATCTGCAAACAGTACAACCCCATATATGCTGAGAGCTAGTAATGTACAAACTGCCCTCCATTCTCCCAAAGAGGCCTTCAGGATGGCTTGAGAAATCAAGAAATCTAAGTGTAAACCAGGGATCCCAGCTTTTGTTGTCATATTCTGCTCAATCAAAGTAGGCTCCAGGTACAGTGCTTTTGCCACATCTCCATTGCTGGGAGAAGTCATCTCTGGGTTAAAGGGGACTCCACCCCTGACAGGTACCCCAATCAATGATGAAAACTCCTCCAAAAGAGGTCCTAGCTGAAAGTCTGGGAATGTGAAGCATCTCAAAGGAGGGTCATAAAATTGTAGGCAAGTGTGGATCATGCTCCTCTGAGAAGGATCCAGGTCCATAACCATGTCAAGGATACCTCCATAATACTCTCTGAATAATGGGATGTGGTCAGGGGTGATAAGTGACTGGACCTGTCTGATGCCAGTCAGCACAGGCTCAAAGAAATGGTATGAAATGTTGCTCTTCCTGGGTGCCATGACTGCTGATGAAGAACTGAAGACAAGTGTTGATGAGGATCAAGATTGGTACTGGAGATGGGCCACTGATGGGCTGATGCTGGTGATGATGAAGATGACTGAAGCAGACAACTGAGGAAGATAGCTGAAGCAGATAGCTGATGAAACAGAGGTCTATGCAGATGAAGGGGTCAAAACCAAGCCAAAATATAATGTGGATACCCTGAAAAACAAATAAACAAATGTTAAATGATGCAATGATGATGTATGCAAATGATATGCAAGGGTTTGTGATCAAGCTGGATCTGATTAATGTCTTGGTATAAATCCCATGTATGTTCAAGAGGTCCAGATGGAGGTTCAGAAATCCAGTAACCAAGGTGAGGGACTCAAATAAAGAGTCACATATCCAGGGTTAAATCACAAGAACTGTCCAAAATGGAGTACTCTTAATCAAAACAAAGTATCAGGGTATGATGTGGCCAATGGTACCTGCAAACCTGCAAACAGCCCAACCCCCTCACAGGTAGTGTTCTAAAACAAGGATCCTCAGACTTGGATCAGTTATGAGAAGTGTAACCACTTCTAACCCGGAGGTACAGTGTTTACAATAACCATAAAAGATCCTCCTCTAATTCACCTCAGTTTCTGAAGGTCAATAATAAAGGTCATCCAGACTTAGCAGGCTTCCCAGATAGCCCTAGTACTACAGGAAATCTGTAGCACAGAGTTCTCAAGAAGAAACCCACATCTGAACCGTGTTTCATATTCCCGCACCAGATCGAAATGGAATGGGAAAGAACATGAACCACTCTAGCCTAGGTGTCACTCAGGCCCCAGGTATAGGACCTTAAACTCTCAATGAAACCCCACCCACCAAAGAAAACCAGATCCAGCAATGACAGTATGACAATATGATGTATAAAAAAAAGTAAAGAAAGCAATAAATAACTGTACATAAAGCAGTAAATAAAACAACTACATAAACACAATTAGCACATAACACTCAGTAAACACAAATCAAGCAAGCGCTAGGAGGAACCCACAAAAGAACCAGAAGCCCTGGTTACAGTATAAGGTCCCCAGCAGAGTCGCCAAGCTGTCGCTCCCACCAAAATGACACCCAGGTCAGAAGGGGTACAGACGCGAACGGTCGGCGAAAGAGAAGGAAATGAAAAGAGTCGCCAGCTAGGCATTTTTATCCCGGAGGAAAGGTAATGCTGCATAGACCTAAGAAAAGATATGGATAAGACGGTCGCGAACTAGAGAGACTAAGAAAGGGGGTTGGTTACAACCTGGGAAGGTATTAGTACCCAGATTATTCGTCGTACCCGACGGGATCCACGCTTAAAAGATTTGTGCTTTTAAAGGGGTAGTGTCTGTGCAATTTGTGTATCAAAGCTAGAAAGAATGCAAATGTCAGTGTACAATAAATGTGAAGTGTATAAGAGAAGTGTCAGTGTAAGAACAGGAGTATTAAGCTCAAGACTATGAGGCTTAAAGAATGATGCTGGAAGGAGGGGGAATATACAGAGACTTTTGTTCGATAACTGTTAAGTTATGCCTACGTATCCTCTCGTGCAATGAGGAAGTCAGAACACCGTAGTTCGACCCAAAGAGACTGAAAGGAAAATTGACTTGTGAACTGCTTACTTGTCTATGCTCAAGTGTATGACCTGTCTGGCTTAGGTGCAAACTGTCTTGCATTAGACGGAAGAAGCAAGTTCTCGTTTATGAGTGAATGAGATGAGAAAAGAATCCCGGAGGAGACGATTATTGTTTGTTTTTGTATTTTCAATCTTTTATTGCTTTTTGATGTTTGTCATAAGTTAATGAGCTTAAGCCTAAACCAAGGGTTAGTAAACTCATCACATCCTCCCTCTGATTAGGGGTAATGAGAATACCTTAAGTATGAAGTAAGCACCTCACACTTAATCACCATGATATAGGATTAAGATCATTAACCTACTTGTATTTACTTAAATGTTTTTGTTGTTTTTTTTTAGTGTTAGGTAATGAGTTTAAGCCATAATCAAGGATTTAATGGACTCATTACACCATCCTAATAGAAGGATAATAGATGAGAATATTTAAGCTGAGAAAAGACTCCTCAACCTAATCCATGATTAGGGATTAACCTCATGACAAAAAAAAGACTTTATTAAATGGATTTTAGTTAATGGTAATATTAAGAAGTGAGTTTTATGGATGGTAAGACAAACTTGAGGGGGACTTGTCCATTAACACTAGGGTTAGTCCTTCTTAACCAATTAAGGAAGAATTAGAACCCTAATGCAAGGCCCAAGTTACAAGTTTGATGTCTTGATGATTATTAAGTGGATTGATTAAAGGATTTAAACATATTAAGGGTTTAACACTTAGGATTAAAGTTATACACTCCATCCTAATAGAAGGATGCAGGCATAAGCTTAATCTCAAAGCCTTAAAACCTTTAGGGTTGAGTCCCTGATTATGAGATGAGAAGAGAAGACTCAAAGAGACTCAAAGGTAAAACTAATGGGGGACTAATCAAACCCTAATTATTATCATGCTTGGTCATTCCTAAGGTTTATGAGGCTTAAGAGAGAAAGATCTTCAGAGAAGCCACCAGGAAAGGGACAGATGAATGGAGAAAGAAGCAAAGAGAAGCAAAACAACTTGCTTCACTTAAGAAGACAAGTTTCTTGAAGAAAGAAAGTAAGATGAACATGAATGAGCAAGCTCAATCCATTACACAAGATAAAAGGCAGCAAATGATGCAATAGAGATGAGAAGAGATTGTGAGAAGTGAAGGCAAATTCACTTCTCAAAACAACTTACCACCTGAAAAGTTAGCCAAAAGAAATGAAATGCAATGCAAATGAGATGAAATGTCATGATGCAAACCAAAGTCATAAGCATTTACATGATGTTAATGATGCTAAGATATGATACAAATATGAGGCAAGACATGAGAGTGATCATACAAGGACATGGATGCAGATGAAGCATGCTTTGAACCATGAATGTACATGAAAAGTTATGAAATGCAATGTACATATAACATGGAAAATGAAAGATGCAATGATCAAACATGATTCTAATATGTCCTAAGATGTATTATGAATCATGTGGATGCACAAAATGTCATGGCAAGTCATTGGATGCAAGCAAATGAGAAATGGATGCAAAGGAAGGCACAAATTAGGGTTACATGCATCATGCAATGCAAAAATACAAAACCAGAAGCAAATGAAATGATAAAAAATTTAAAATGCAATCAAAGATACCCTAAACCTATACAAGCTCACTGCCCAAAGGAGGGGATCCAACTCTTAACCTAGTGCAAGTTATGAATTTCCTAAGATTACTAGGGTTTTAAGGTACCTCATCAAGAAAAACACCAAACAAATTGGGAATGCAAGATCAAATAAAACCAATTTTATCCTATAAACTACATGTTATGAAGGATGCAATATAAGAAGAATCATCATCAAACTCTCAAGGGTTAGGCAGAATGGATTTTTCAAAGTTTGAGCCAAAATATTGCCTTAAAATGAATTTAATTCCAATGAAAATGATCAAAAGGCATCAAGAACAAAAAAGAAATTTGGTTTGAGGGTTTGATAATGTTTCTAAATGTTTCTAAATGAAATGTGAATTTATTTGTGATTTTTAAATACCTAAATGTATTTTTAATTAATTAATTTTCATTAACTAATTAAAAATAATCATTTAAATGATTTAAAAATACTTTTAAATGCAAAAAATAAAAATAAAAATAATTTTGGGTTCTGAAAATTAATAAAAGACTTGATAAAAATTTTCAGAATTTTTAAAGATGTTTTGCTATTTTAAATAATTCGTGGAAATTAAATATGAAACAAATAAAATTAAAATGAATTTAATAAGAAAATGAGAAAGTATGCAAATCCAAGGGCTGTGGTTCAAACTGGGACGCGCGGGAATTGACTTAGCGCGCAAATGAACGGCCAGAATTCAAACTTGCCTAATTATGTCATTAGCCCTAATCCTAACCCTAATCACTTTCAGATGACCGGAACAGTGTTCCGGTCATCTTCTCCGGCCAGCTCCTCACCCCATCTCCCTCAAAACGCATCAAAACTTCACCAAAATCTCCAGAATTAAACCCTAAACATCACTGAATCTAAACCCCACCCCATAAATCATTTATTTTCCATGAATCAGAAGAATCAAACCAAAACGCATTTTACGGGCAAAGTTTCAGAACAAGCATACATGGTCATTTCTCACTCATTTTCAAAATAAATCACATCATGATAATCAGTGAAGCATAAGGAAGCATTTAGAAACTAAAAATGAGAGTTCTGAAAAAAAAGTTCTTGAGCTCACCTGAGATGGAGCTTTCTGCCTGCTTCTTTGCTTCCAAATGGCTCCAATGATCCTCTTGATGAAGCTTTGAAGCTTGGTTGGAGTTTAAAGTGGCTGGTTTGTGAGTTTGATGAAGTTCTGTTCAGTGAGGGGTGAGAATCGTGTTTCTGATTGAGGTGGTTTCAGGGACAAATGAGGGTTGGAAAATGATCAGTGGAACATGTTGAGTGATTCTATGAAGTTTGTTTTAATGTTTGATGCTTGTGTGCTGAGTTTCGAAGGAAAGTGCATAAGAGGTTAGTTTTGAGAATGCTGGCTTGTGGGAGAGATCAGGCTTAGTTGTGTTATGTGTTGAGTCTCATTTGGTACATGTATCACACTTGGATAGGTCAGAGGAGTTGGTGTGGCCTAGCTTGATTGGTATGGCCCCTTTTGCAAAAAGTCAAGTCTAGGTGTAAGAGAGGTATGGGTCAATGGAAGGCCAAGGACAAAGGGGTGTCCTGCGCAGCAAGGATTGAGGAGAGCCATAGAATCAGTCTTGAGGCCAATTAGCAAGTGGATTAAGGTTTGTGAGAGGTTTTGCAACTTTGTGATCTTTTGGCCCTTTTGTGATTACTTGAAGCATAAGTCATGAAAATGGACAAACCCTTGGTGCATTCTGATTTTTAGGTATTGGTTTATGTTTGTGCAAAGGTTAGAAGTCCATTTGAAGTCACATTTTGCCTTGGCAAGGGGTTTTGCAACTTTGCCTCTTTGGTGCAAGACTTGAAATTATGTGATTTTTTTCAACTTTGACAAGCCATAACTTTTGATCCAAAATGAATTAGAATGAGTTCTTGTACTTTTTGAAAAGGGAATGATCCATTCTACAAATTTCATGACCAAAGTTTTCTCATTTGAAGCATTTTTGAATCAATTTGAGGAGGTTGAAAAACTTTCCCAAAATGGCAAGTTTACATTACAAGTCACTTTCCCAAAAAGGCAACTTTGCAAATGGCTTGAAATTCTTCAATTTTGTGAACTTCTAACATCTTCTATGATCAAATAAAGATCATAAACATTCAAAATGATGAAGAACACCCTTTGGTTGGGTCATTGGGGGCCTCAGATGCCCTGATTTTGCACTGACTTGCTCAAGAAGTCATCTTGTGATCAGATGCCTTCCCCATTGAATTTCTTCATGAAAATTGATATGCATGATCCCTATACCATATAGAGACCAATAGAAACAAGAATGACCAAAAAATTTGGAGTTATGGCCTTTGAAACCAAAACCCTAATTTTAGGTCATCTGTGTAGTTAAACCTGGCTCTGCTTCCATGCCTTTCTCAGCTCTTGTGATTCTTTGACTTTCTTGACTTTGTGGGGATATAATATGATGCTTGAACATACATGGACCCCTTTGAAGTGATTAATGACCTTTGGAGTGGCTCAAGTGGCTCAGGGATGGCTCAGATGACAAACCCTAGATGCAGATGACTTTGAATCAATGCAGTGAAGCAAGAATGCAATATGAAATGCTATGATTGAACTTATGCATATGAAAAGATCACAAGCCATGGTGTGAATGGGTGAGAGAAAATTTGGGGTGTTTACAAGTATTACCCTGCACATTCATTGGGATGTTAGCTTCTGGATCCAGATGAGGTCCAAATACCTGTGGATCAATACGAGGCTGACCCCTTTCATTGTTGCTAGTTCCTCCTGTCCCAAGATGAGGCTCCTCAGGAGTTTGCCTTTCCACCAGTTCTCTTAATCTTTCTTGACTCTGGGCCAAGCCAGTCATTACAGCCATGAATTGAGACATTTGATTCCTCATTTCCACTCTCTCATTAGCCATCTGATTTCTGACCTCAGTCAGATCTTGCTGTACTTGATCCATTTGAATACCAGGAAGGTTGTTGCGAGTAGGGTACCGGTGCGTGCGGTTGACAGGGAACACTCGGCGACGAGCAATGTTTCCTGAGATCATAACAAAGTTAGAAACAATAATGACAAAACCTACAAAACAAAACAAGGTTAGTATGCAATGCAGTATGCTTATTTGTTTTTCGAGGTATCCGGTTTGGTTCTTGGTTTTGACCTTTCCAGACCTCGAGGAAGATGTTTGATGCTGCTGAGAAAAGAAGCCCAATGAAAACAAACTAATATATTACAAATGCTGAACAATACATAGTCTGTTTTACAACACATGCCCATGGAGGGTCAAAATACATCAAAAAGACAAAGTACATCAAATGAAAACAACAACAAACAAAGAGTCAGACATCAAGTCCAAACTCATCCTCTCTGACTTCCTTCAGGAGTGCCTCAGTCACTGGACCAGCTGGGTGCTCTGTAATGGTCCTAATGAAGAGGTTCCTGGTAGCAATGGCAGTGGTCAGCTTCTTGTTCCTGTCCTGGTCTTTTGATCTCTTCAATTCAGCTCTGAGCTTTAACTCTGAAATTTCTTTTTGGGCTGCCAACAAAGCTTCCTGCTGCTTCTTTTCATTAGCCTCTAACTGTTCAATCTTGGCTTGAGTTTTCTGGTCTTCTTGTGTCCGGGCTTCAGTGATCCTGACCCACCTAGCCTGACTTTCTTGCAGATAGAGCTCAGTCCTAGCCTTCTGAGTCTTGGCCTCCTTACAGGCATTCTTCAATATTTGCTCCCCAGCTCTTGCTTTCCTGATGTAGTCCTCTGTCTTCTCAATTTTGGTGAGATGCTCCACCCTGAGCTTTTCTAACCTCTCATTGTCCAGACGACCATCACTCCTTTCCCAAAGGGTCTTTTTCAAAGCTTGAGATAAGTTCTCATTCCTCTCCTTCAGCTTCTCAAATTCTTCCAGGCTGACAGTTGCTGCAGGTTGTACTGTTGAGGGTCCAGGTATGTCCTCTAAGGTGAAAGGCATTCCAGTAATTTGAGCTCTTGTACGCGACCAATCATAGTACTGAGCTGAAGCAACATTATTACACCTTCCAAGAATAGCCATCCCTTTTGTCTGGATGTTGTCCCAAGCCCAGGATGCTTGTTTGACAACAGCTGAATTAGGTTTTACTTCACAATACAGGGTCTCAGCTAAATCTTGCACTCTAGGAGGGTGAACCAAATCATAGCCCAGTTGTCTCTTAAACAGCGAAGGATTGTAGTTGATGCAACCCTTCACTCCTATCAGAGGTACATTTGGGTATTGCCCACAGCTGGTGATAATGTCCTTGCCTTTGGTGCTCTGGGTGCACCATCTAATATCATCTGAAGTCAAAGCAATGAGCCTCTTGGCCCGATTCTTCTGTTGGTGAGGGTTCAAGAAGGCATCTGATTTAGGTAGGTGTCTGAGCAGCCAGGTGTGAAACAAAGGGCCACAACATCTTACCAACTTCCCCTTTTGTTTATCATTTCTCTGATGGATGGAGTAATAGAAATCTCCCAGCAATGTGGGTACTGGGTTCCTCAGAAGAAACAGATGAATGGCATTCTTGCTGACAAATTTGAGCTCATCTGCAAATAGTATAACCCCATATATGCTGAGGGCTAACAGTGCACAGACTGCCCTCCACTCTCCCAAGGAGGCCTTCAGGATAGCCTGAGAAATCAAGAAGTCCAAGTGCAAACCAGGGATCCCAGCTTTTGTTGTCATGCTTTGCCCAACCAAGGCAGGCTCCAGGTACAGTGCTTTTGCTACTTCTTCATTGCTGGGAAAAGTCATTTCTGGGTTGAAAGGGAGTCCACCCCTGATAGGTACTCCAGTCAATGAAGAAAATTCTTCCAGCAAAGGCCCTAGCTGGAAGTCTGAAAAGGTGAAACATCTCAAGGGAGGATCATAAAACTGCAGGCATGTGTGGATCATGCTCCTCTGAGAAGGGTCAAGGTCCATAACCATATCCAGGATACCTCCATGATGCTCTCTAAACAGTGGGATGTGGTCAGGGGTGATAAGTGACTGGACTTGCCTGATGCTAGTCAACACAGGCTCAAAGAAATGGTAGGACATGTTGCTCTTCCTGGGAGTAGTCATGAATGCTGCTGAAGATGATGAAGATAGGTGCTGATGAAGATCAAGACTGATACTAGAGATAAGCCACTGATAGGCTGATGCTGGAGATGATGAGAATAGCTGAAGTAGACAACTAATGAAGACAACTGAAGTAGAGGTCTATGCAAAAGAAGGGGTCAAAACCAAACCATATATGAGGTGAATACCCTGAAAAACAAATAAACAAATGTTAAATGATGCAATGATGACATATGCAAATGATATGCAAGGGTTTGTGATCAAGCTGGATCTGATTATCGGTCTTGATATAAGCCCATGTATGTTCAAAGAAGGTCCAAATGGAGGTTCAGAAATCCAGTAATCAAGGTGGGGGACTCAAATAAAGAGTCACATGTCCAGGGTTAATCACAAGAACTGTCCAAAATGAGGTACTCTTAAACCAAATAGTAACAGGGTGTGATGTGGCCAAGGGTACCTGCAAACCTGTAAACAGCCCAACCCCCTCACAGGTAGTGTTCTAGAACAAGGATCCTCAGACTCGGATCAGTTATAAGAAGTGTAAACACTTCTAACCCGGAGGTACAGTGTCTACAATAACCATAAAAGATCCTCCTCTAATTCACCTCAGTTTCTAAAGGTCATAATAAAGGTCATCCAGACTTAGCAGGCTTCCCAGATAGCCCTAGCACTACAGGAAATCCGTAGCACAGAGTTCTCAAGAAGAAACCCACATCTGAACCGTGTTTCATATTCCCGCACCAGACCGAAATGGAATGGGAAAGAACATGAACCACTCTAGCCTAGGTGTCACTCAGGTCCTAGGTATAGGACCTTAAACTCTCAATGGAACCCCACCCACCAAAACAGAAACCAGATCCAGCAATGATAATGACAGTATGAAATATGAAAAGCTGTAAAGGAAAGCAATAAATAAAGTTGTACATAAAGCAGTAAATAAAGCAAATAAATAAACACTAATAGCACATAACACCCCAGTAAACACAAATCAAACAAGCGCTAGGAGGAACCCACAAAAAGAACCAGAAGCCCTGGTTATAGTATAAGGTTCCCCAACAGAGTCGCCAAGCTGTCGCTCCCACCAAAATGAGGCTAAGTCATATGGGGGTACAGACGCGAACGATCGTCGAAAGAGAGAGAACACACAAGGGTGAACTCAAAAGAAGAGAGTCGCCAGCTAGGCATTTTTATCCCGAAGGAAAGGTAATGCAGCATAAACATAAGAAAAGATGGATAAGACGGTCGCGAACCAGGGAAACTGAGAAAGGGGGTGGGTTACAACCTGGGAAGGTATTAGCACCCAGATTGTCCGTCGTACTCGACGGGATCCACGCTCAAAATATTTGTGTTTTAAAGGGGTAGTGTCAGTGCAATTTGTGTATCAAAGCTGGAAAGAATGCAAGTGTCAGTGCAAAAGAAAGGTGAGGTGAGATGAAAGAGTGTCAGTGTAAGGAAAGAATGCAAAGCTCAAGACAATGAGGCTTAAAGAATAGTGCTGGAAGAGGGGGGATATACAGAGAATTTTGTTCGATAACAGTTAAGTTATGCCTACGTATCCTCTCGTGCAATGAGGAAGTCAGAACGCCGTAGTTCGAATCAAAGAGACTGAAAGATAAATTGACTTGTGAACTGCTTACTTGTCTATGCTCAAGTGTATGACCTGTCTGGCTCAGGTGCTGACTGTCTTGCATTAGACGGAAGAAGCAAGTTCTCGGATTTGAGTGAATATGATGAGAAAAGAATCCCGGAGACGATTATTGTTTGTTTTTGATATTTTCAATCTTTTATTGCTTTTTGGTGTTTGTCATAAGTTAATGAGCTTAAGCCTAAACCAAGGGTTAATAAACTCATCACATCCTCCCTCTGATTAGGGGTAATGAGAATACCTTAAGTATGAAGTAAGCACCTCACACTTAATCACCATGATGTAGGATTAAGATCATTAACCTACCTGTAATTATTTAGATGTTTTTGGAGTTTTTGTTTAGTGTTAAGTAATGAGTTTAAGCCATAATCAAGGATTTAATGGACTCATTACACCATCCTAATAGAAGGATGATAGATGAGAACATTTAAGCTGAGGAAGGCTCCTCAACTTAATCCATGATAAGGGATTAACCTCATGACAAAACAAAACCTTTATTAAATGGATTTTAGTTAATGGTGAGATTAAGAAGTGAATTTTATGGTTTGTAAGACATCTTGAGGGGGACTTGTCCATTAACACTAGGGTTAGTCCTTCTTAACCAATTAAGGAAGAATTAGAACCCTAATGCAAGACCCAAGTTACAAGCTTGATGTCTTAGTGATTATTAGGTGGATTGATTAAAGGAGTTAAACACATTAAGGGTTTAACACTTAGGATTAAAGTTATACACTCCATCCTAATAGAAGGATGCAGGCATAAGCTTAATCACAAAGCCTTAAAACCTTTAGGGTTTAGTCCTTGATTAAGAGATGAGATGAGAAGACTCAAAGATGACACAAAGGCAAAACTAAGTGGGGGAATAATCAAACCCTAATTATGATCATGCTTGGTTGTTCCTAGGGTTTATGAGGCTTGCAAAAGATCTTCAAGGAAAAGCCACCAGGAAAGAAGCAGATGAAAGGAGGAAGAAGCAGAAAGAAGAAAGTCAACTTACTTCACTTAAGGAGATAAGTTGCTTGGAGAAAGAAAGTGAAGAGGAGACATGAATGAGCAAGCTCACTCTAAAACAAATACAAAATTCAGCAATGAATACATAAAGAGAGATGAGAAAAGATTATGAGAAGTGAAGGCAAATTCACTTCTCAAACACTTACCACCTGAAAAGTTAATAACAATAAAATGAAATGCAATGAAAATGAGATGAAATTTCATGATGCAAACCAAAGTCAGAAGCATGAACATGATGTTAATGATGCTAAGAGATGATGCAAACACATGTCAAAAGTGGTGGATGATCATACAAGGATGAGGATGCAAAGGAAGTATGCTTTGAACCATAAAGTTCATGAAAGTTTAAGAAATGCAATGGATACATAACATGGCAAATGGATGATGCAATGATCAAACATGATTCTAATATGTCCTAAGATGTCTTAGAAGTCATGTGAATGCACTAAATGTCATGGCAAGTTCTTGAATGCAAGCATATGAGAGATGGATGCAAATAAAGGCAAGAATTAGGGTTTATGCATAAGACACAAAGCAAAAATCCAAAATCAAAGGCAAATGACAAGATAAAAAATTGAAAATGGGATCAAAGGAACCCTAACCCTACACAAGTTCACTTCCCAAAGGAGGGGACCTAAGTCTTAACCTAATGGAAGTTATGATTTTCCCAAGTCAACTAGGGTTTCAAGGCACTTCAAAAAGAAAAATGCACATTAAATTGAAAATGAAAGATAAATTCAAACCAAATTTACCCTAGAAACTACATGAAATGAAGGATGCAATGCAAGAAGAACCATTATCAAACTCTTCATGGTTAGGCAGAATGAATTTTTCTAAGTAAGGGCCAAAATATTGCCTTTAAATAACTTTAATTCCAATGAAAAATGTCAAAATAGGTCAAGAACCAAAAAGAAATTTGTTTGAAGAGTTTAATAATGTTTCTAAATGTATTAAAATGCAATGTGAATTTTTTTGTGATTTTTAAATACTTAAATGCATTTTTAATTAATTAATTTTCATTAACTAATTAAAAATAAATACTTAAATGATTTAAAAATAATTATTAATGTAAAAAATAAAAATAAAAATATTTTTGGGTTCTGAAAATTAATGAAAGATTTGATAAAAATTTTCAGAATTTTTCAATGCATTTTACTATTTTTAAAAATTCGTGGAAATAAAATACAAATAAAATTAAATAAAAGGGAAAGTATGCCAAAGGGAGGGTCCAGATTGATTCTGGGCTTGAGAAGTTTCACCTGGCGCGCATCTGGACGGCCCAGGTTCAAACTTCTCTAAACTTAATTAAATATTTAATTAATCCCAAATTAAACTAATTAATGACTGATTAGGGTTTTAATGAACCATCTGGACCATTCATACACACGCGGGAAAGCCAGATCAAGGGTCAACATTCAAACTTGCCTAATTAATGGGATTAGGGCTTAATCACCTTCAGGCGACCAGAACAGTGTTCCAGTCGTCTTCTCTGACGAACACAAAACCCTAGCTTCTTCTACAGGCCACCAAACTTCAAATTTCTTTCACAAAAATGATCCTCTAACCCTTATAAACCTAAACCCCCAACTAAAATTCATTTATTTCACTTTATAAGCATGAATCGAAGAAAAATATGAAACACGGGCAAAAGTTCAGAGACTTCATACATGGTGGTTTCTTCACCATTTTCAAAAGTAAACACATCCCCATGATCAGGGGAGCATACAAAATCATAAAAGAACTTAAAAACTAGCTTCTGGAAAAAAAGTTCTTCATGTTACCTGAGATGAGGACTCTCTGATTCTGAGCTTTCTGGACTCTCTCTTTGTGCAAACCCACTTCTTTGAACACCCTGATGATGAAATGAAGCTTAGAAGGCTTTGATAATGGCTGGTTTGAATGCTTCAGTTCTGGTGTAGCAGAAATGGAGGGTTGAGTATGTGATGTTTTTGGCTGCTTTGAGGGTTGATTCTTGTTCAGTGAGTGATATGTGATTTGTTGGTGAAGAGATTTTGGAGTTTTGATGGCCGAGGAAGAAGTTTCGAAGAGATGAAGGTTTTTGACAATTTTGTGAATCCTGGCTTCTTGGAGATTACAGGCTTGTATGTGTTGTGTTTTGGAAGGCTTGAGGTCCACATATGAGGCTCTGATTGGGCAGAGAGTTGGTGGTGGCACAGTGTGATTGGCATGGGCAAAAATGCAAAAAGTCAAGATCTTGTGTACTATGGGTATGGCTCGGGTCAGAGGAGATCTTAGGGCTTGTCCTGTCTCAGCTTGAGTCAAGGAAGGCCTTTGGATCTGATTTTGTGAGCTGGATGGTCTTGATCAAGAGTTTCCAAGGTTCTTGCATATTTCCCTCTTTGAGTTTTCTTATGAACCAAGGCAAAGAATCTTGTGATTTCTTGGGCAAAATGCAGCAACATGAGCTATATGAAGTTGCTAGAATGATTTGAGATCAATTAGTGTTCAATTCAAGCATGAAGAGTTCCTTTTGCAAAGATTCAATTTTGAAGCTTTCATGAAAAAATGCCTTATGTAACTTGTAATCCAAGGCATGAAAGTGAGGAATTCTTGGGCAAATCTGAATTATGAGCCATGAATTATGTTTGTGTGATGATTAGAAGCTGGTTTGAAATCACATTTGGCTTTGGCATGAGGTTTTGCAACTTTCCTCCTTTTGGTGCATAAGTGAAAATTGAATGATTTTGTCCAACTTTGCAAGGCCATAACTTTTGATCTAAAACGAATTAGAATGAGTTCTTGTACTTTTTGAAAATGGGAGGATCCAATCTACAACTTACATGACCAAAGATTTTTCATTTGAAGCATTTTTGAATCAAAAAGAGGAGGTTGAAAAACTTTCCCAAAATGGCAAGTTTTCATTACAAGTCACTTTCCCAAAATGGCAACTTTGCCAATGGCTTGAAATTCTTCAATTTTGTGAACTTCTTACATCTTCTAAGATCAAATAAAGATCATACACATTCAAAATGATGGAGAAACCTCTTTTGTTGTGTGATTGGGGGCCTCAGATGCCCTGATTTTGCACTGACTTGCTCAAGAAGTCATCTTTTGATCAGATGCCTTCCCCATTGAATTTCTTCATGAAAATTGGTATGGATGATCCTCATAACATATAGGGACCAATAGAAACAAGAATGACCAAAAAAATTGGAGTTATGGCCTCTGAAACCAAAACCCTAATTATAGGTCATCTGTGCAGTTAAACCTGACTCTACTTCCATGCCTTTCTCAGTTCTTGTGATTCTTTGACTTCCTTGACCTTGTGAGGATATAATATGATGCTTGAACATACATGGACCCCTTTGAAGTGATTGATGACCTTTGGAGTGGCTCAAATGGCTCAGGAAAGGCTCAGATCACAAACTCTGGATGCAGATGGCTTTGAATCAATGCAGTGAAGCAAAAATGTAGTATGAGATGCTATGATTGAATTTATGCAATATGAAAAGAATAAAAAGCCATGGTGAAATGAGTGAGGGAAAATTTGGGGTGTCTACAGCTGCCCCTATTCAAGCATGAGTTAGTTGTGCAGGATGTAAGCAACGGCTTAACAGGCAAACAAGATAACTTGTGGTTGAATACCAAAGACAGTCCAAAATTTGCACTAGCTGAATGAAGAAGAAAAGGGATATAGATTGTGAAAGGAAGTGAACTATGTTTTATAAAGTGCGGGCGACGGAGGACGATCGTCGAGCAGAGGACGACTGCTCGGGATGAAGTAATGACGGGGACGGCCGACAAGCTGGGGAAATAGAGGGGTCATGATGGGAATGGCCATCAGGTAAAATTCTCTGGGGATTAAAGGTAAAGTGAATGATGGGGGCGACCATCAAGTTCAAGGCATAAATGAAATAAATGATGAGGTACGGTCGTCAAAGGTGAAGGACGATCACTTAGCAGGGGACGGCTGCTCTGTTGGGGATAAGATGAAGGACGGTCATCTAAGGTGAAGGACGATCACCTGGCAAGGTACGGTTGCCAACAATATCACGACATAGGATGAATGTCGGATAGAAAAGGTCGACGATGGGGACGGCCATCGGATAAGCATGATGAAGAACGATCATCAAGAGGTGAAGGACGATCACCAAGCAGGGGACGGCTGCTCTGGGGTTTTATCATGACATAGGACGAATGTCAGATAACAGAAACAACGATGGGGACGGCCATCGGATAAAATGATGAAGGACGATCATCAAGTGGTGAATGACGATCACCTAGTGTCGCTCCCACCAAAATGACACCTAAGGTCAGAAGGGGTACAAACGCGAACGGTCGGCGAAAAGGGGGGATGAGAACACACAGGGGTGAACTCAATGGAAAGAAAGAGTCGCCAGCTAGGCATTTTTATCCCGAAGGAAAGGTAATGCTGCATAAACCTAGAAAAAGGATATGGATAAGACGGTTGCGAACCAGAGAGACTGAGAATGGGGGTTGGTTACAACCTGGGAAGTTATTAGCACCCAGATTGTCCGCCGTACTCGACGGGATCCACGCTTAAAATATTTGTGTTTTAAAGGGGGAGTGTCAGTGCAATTTGTGTATCAAAGCTGGAAAGAATGCAAGTGTCAGTGTAAAAGAAAGTGAAGTGTAATATGAGAAGTGTCAGTGTGAGGAATGAATGAAATGCTCATGATTATGAGGTTTAAAGAATAATGCTGGAAGAAGGGGGAATATACAGAGACTTTTGTTCGATAACTGTTAAGTTATGCCTACGTATCCTCTCGTGCAATGAGGAAGTCAGAACACCGTAGTTCGACTCAAAGAGACTGAAAGATGAATTGACTTGTGAACTGCTTACTTGTCTATGCTCAAGTGTATGACCTGTCTGGCTCAGGTGCAAACTGTCTTGCATTAGACGGAAGAAGCAAGTTCTCGTTTGTGAGCGAATGAGATGAGAAAAGAATCCCAAAAGAGACGATTATTGTTTGTTTTGTGTTTTCAGTCTTTTATTGCTTTTGAAAGTTTATCATAAGTTAATGAGCTTAAGCCTAAACCAATGGGTTGATAAACTCATCACATCCTCCCTCTGATTAGGGGTAATGAGAATACCTTAAGTGTGAAGTCAGCATCTCACACTTAATCACCCTGATGTAGGATTAAGATCATTAACCTACTTGTGATTATTTAGATGTTTTTGGAGTTTTTGTTTAGTGTTAATTAATGAGTTAAAGCCATAATCAAGGATCTAATGGACTCATTACACCATCCTAATAGAAGGATAATAGATGAGAACATTTAAGCTGAGAAAGACTCCTCAACTTGATCCATGATTAGGGATTAAACTCATGACAAAACAAAGCCTTTATTAAGTGGATTTTAGTTAATGGTATAATGAAGAAGTGGTTTTTATGATTTGTAAGACAACTTGAGGGGGACTTGTCCATTAACACTAGGGTTAGTCCTTCTTAACCAATTAAGGAAGAATTAGAACCCTAATGCAAGGCCCAAGTTACAAGCTTGATGTCTTGATGATTATTAAGTGGATTGATTAAAGGATTTAAACACATTAAGGGTTTAACACTTAGGATTAAAGTTATACACTCCATCCTAATAGAAGGATGCAGGCATAAGCTTAATCACAAAGCCTTAAAGCCTTTGGGGTTTAGTCCCTAATTATGAGGTGAGGAGAGAAGACTCAATGAGACACAAAGGTAAAAGCTAAAAGGGGGGAATAATCAAAACCCTAATTATTGTCATGCTTGTTTGTTCCTAGGGTTTATGAGGTTTAAGAGAAAGATCTTCAGAGAAACCACCAGGAAGTAGATGAAAGGAGCAAAGAGAAGCAAAATAACTTGCTTCACTTAAGAAGACAAATTGCTTGGAGGAAGAAAGTAAGATGAACAAGAATGAGCAAGCTCAATCCAAAGCACAAGATAAAATGCAGCAATGATGCATAAGAGAGATGAAAAGAGATTGTGAGAAGTGAAGGCAAATCCACTTCTCAAAACAACTTACCACCTGAAAAGTTAGCAAAAGAAATGAAATGCAATACAAATGAGATGAAATGTGATGATGCAAACCAAAACCAGAATCATGAGTATGATGTTAATGATTCTAAGAGATGATGCAAACATGAGGCAAGGCATTAGAATGATCATACAAACATATGGATGCAAGAGAAGCATGCTTTGAACCATGAATGTTCATGAAAAGTTATGGAATGCAAATGACATACAACATGGCAAATGAAAGATGCAATGATAAAACATGGTTCTAATATGTACTAAGATGTCTTATGAATCAAATGAATGCACAAAATGTCATGGCAAGTCATGGTATGCAAGCAAATGGAAGATGGATGCAAAGGAAGGCATGAATTAGGGTTATATGCAACATATAAAGCAAAAATCCAAAACCAGAAGCAAATGACATGATAAAAATTTGGAAATGCAATCAAGGGAACCCTAAACCTATACAAACTCACTGCCCAAAGGAGGGGATCCCACTCTTAACCTATTGCAAGTTATGAATTTCCTAAGATTGCTAGGGTTTTGGGGTACCTCATCAAGAAAAATGCCAAACAAATTGAAAATGCAAGATTAATTCATGCCAATTTTATCCTACAAACTACATGTTATGCAAGATGCAATGCAAAAAGAATCATTGTCCAACTCTCAATGGTTAGGCAGAAATGAATTTTTGAAGTTTGAAACAAAATATTGCCTTAAAATGAAATTAAATCCAAAGAAAATTATCAAAAGGCATCAAGAACAAAAAAGAAATTTGGTTTGAGAGTTGGACAATGTTTCTAAATGTTTTTGAAGGTTACATGAATTTTTTTGTGATTTTTAAATACCTAGAAGTAATTTTAATTAATTAATCTTCATTAACTAATTAAAATAATCTTTTAAATGATTTAAAAATGATTTTTAATGCAAAAAATAAAAATAAAAATATTTTTGTGTTCTGAAAAATAATGAAAATCTTGACAAAAATTTTCATAATTTTTAAACATTTTTTGCTATTTTTAATAATTCGTGCAAAATAAATCAAAACAAATGAAAATAAAATGAATTTTAAATGAAAAATGAGAAAGTCAGCAAATCTAAGGATGAGATTCAAACTCACAGGGGCGGGAGTTGACTACGCGCGCTAATGGACGGCCCACATTCAAACTGGCCTAATTATGATTAAAGCCCTAATCTGAACCCTAATGACTTTCAGATGACCGGAACAGTGTTCCGGTCATCTTCTCCGGCAAGGTGAAATCTCAATCTCTCTTAATACGCATCAAATCCTCACAAAACTCTCTAGAATCAACCTATGAACATCACTAAGCATAAACCCTAACTCAAACAACATTTATTTTTCGTGAATCAAAGGAATCAAGCAAAAACATTTTTACGGGCAAACTTTCAGATCATCATAACATGCTTGTTTCTGGCTCATTTTCAAAAATAAATAGATCCCCATGATCAGGGTAACATGTAGAACAACATTCTAACAAGAAAACAAGGTTCTGGAAAATTTGTTCATCATGTTACCTGAGGTTGAGCTTTCAATCCAGGAGCTTTCTGGCTGCTTCTCTGGCTCAAACAAGTCCCAATGATCCTCCTTAGAAGCTTTTGACACTTAGCTGGAGTTTATATGGCCTCTAGAGAGAGTTGGCAGAAGCTCGGGCCAAGGGAGTGTGAAAATCGTATTTGTGATGTGGGAGGTTTCAGGCCAAAACAATGGTTGGTTTGTGATCAGTGGAGCATTTTGAGATCAATGGTGAAGTTTGTTTTTGTGTTTGATGCTTGTGCTGTGAGTTTCGAATGGTTTTGCATAAGAGGTGAAAAATGAGAATGCTGGCTTCGAGAGAGTTTCAGGCTTGTGTGTGTTATGAAAATGAAGCCTTGGAGTGTGTTTGTAATGTCTGGATTGGGCAGAGAGTTGTTGTGGACTGTTGTGATTGGTATGGGTGTTTTTGCCAAAAAGTCAAAAGTGTTGTACTTGAGGTATGGGCAATGGTGTAGCTAGCTCATTGGCTTGTCCTTGCTCAGCTGAGATTAAGGAGGTCCATGGAATTAGGTTTGAGATGATTCAGCAAGTTGAATGAAGTTTATGAGATGTTTTGCAATTTTCTTAAAGTTTGGCCACTTTGGGAATTCATGAAGTTCAAGGTATCAAAATGCATAATTCTTGGGCCAATTCTGGTTTTTAGAAGTCACATGATCATGTTGTAATGAGTTTGTGCACATTTGAAGCCTTTAGAACACTTGATCATACCATTTTGCAAAATGCCTCTTTGGTACCAAACTTGGAATTATGTGATTTTTCCCAACTTTGACAAGCCATAACTTTTGATCCAAAATGAATTAGAATGAGTTCTTGTACTTTTTGAAAAGGGAATGATCCATTCTACAACTTTCATGACCAAATTTTTCCCATTTGAAGCATTTTTGAATCAAAAAGCAAGGGTTGAAAAAGTTTCCCAAAATGGCAATTTTCCATTACAAGTCATTTTCCCAAAAAGTCAACTTTGCAAATGGCTTGAAATTCTTCAATTTTGTGAACTTACAACATCTTCTATGATCAAATAAAGATCATACATAATCAAAATGATGAAGAACACCCTTTGGTTGGGTCATTGGGGGCCTCAGATGCCCTGATTTTGCACTGACTTGCTCAAAAAGTCAACTCTTGATCAGATGCCTTCCCCATTGAATCTCTTCATGAAAATTGATATGCATGATCCTTATACCATATAGAGACCAATTGAAACAAGTATGACCAAAAAAATTGGAGTTATAGCCTTTGAAACCAAAACCATAATTCTAGGTCATCTGTGCAGTTAAACCTGGCTCTGCTTCCATGCCATCCTCAGTTCTTGTGATTCTTTGAATTTCTTGACTTTGTGGGGATATAATATGATTCTTGAACATACATGAACCCCTTTGAAGTGATTGAAGACCTTTGGAGTGGCTCAAGTGGCTCTTGGATTGCTCAGATCACAAACCCTAGATGCAGATGACTTTGAAGCAATGCAGTGAAGCAAATATGCAATATGAGATGATGTGATTGAACTTATGCATATGAAAAGACCACAAGCCATGGTGTGAATGGGTGAGGGCAAATTTGGGGTGTCTACAGCTGCCCCTATTCAAACATGAGTTAGTTGTGCAGGATGTAAGCAACGACTTAACAGGCAAACAAGATAACTTGTGGTTGAATACCAAAGACAGTCCAAAATTTGCACTCACAGAATGAAGAAGAAAAGGGATATAGATTGTAAAGGAAAATAAAGTATGTATAAAGTGCGGGCGACGGAGGACGACCGTCGAGCAGAGGACAACTGCTGGGGAAAGAGCAATGGCGGGGACGGCCGACATACTGGGGAAAATTCGGGAAATAATGCAATGACGGGGACGGCCGACAAGATGGGGATATAGGAGATTATGACGGGGACGACCATCAAGTAAAGCTATAAGACTCTCCGGGGATTATAGGTAAATGAAATAAATGGTGAGGTAAGGTCATCAAAGGTGAAGGACGATCACCTAGCAGGGGACGGCTGCTCTGATGGGGATAAGATGAGGGACGGTCATCTAAGGTGAAGGACGATCACCGGGCAAGGTACGGTTGCCAAAAGTATCACGACATAGGACGAATGTCGGATAAAAAGGTCGACGATGGGGATATAGGAGATTATGACGGGGACGACCATCAAGTAAAGCTATAAGACTCTCCGGGGATTATAGGTAAATGAAATAAATGATGAGGTACGGTCATCAAAGGTGAAGGACGATCACCTAGCAGGGGACGGCTGCTCTGATGGGGATAAGATGAGGGACGATCATCTAAGGTGAAGGACGATCACCGGGCAAGGTACGGTTGCCAAAAGTATCACGACATAGGACGAATGTCGGATAAAAAGGTCGACGATGGGGACGGCCATCGGATAAAATGATGAAGGACGATCATCAAGAGGTGAAGGACGATCACCTAGCAGGGTACGACTGCTCTCAGGGTATCATGACATAGGACGAATTTCAGATAACAAGATCAACAATGGGGACGGCCATCGGATAAAGTGATGAAGGACGATCATCAGGAGGTGAAGGACGATCACCTAGCAGGGGACGGCTGCTAAAAATATCACGACATAGGACGAATGCCGGATAGAAAAGGGGTCTAATGAATAGAGACTCCGCTGGGGAAAGGATGAGGGACGGTCATCCGAAGAAAGGTGAAGGACGATCACCTAGCAGGGTACGGCTGCCGAAAGGTATCATGACATAGGACGAATGTCAGATAGAAAAGGAAATAGTTCAACAAGCTTTGTTGGGGACTTCGCTGGGGAATAGTAAACACGGACGAGCGTTTACATCCAAGAAATGAAAGGTATAAGTGTTTGGACATTGTGTATAGATTAAAGATGCAGACGAGCATCCTTAAGACTATGATACAGACGAGTATCAGGTAGAAACAAAAACTGACACATGTTCAGAGATGATGATACGGACGAGTATCAACTGGTTAACAAAGAACGCGGATGAGTATTGATTCTGCGGGGACTCTTCTGGGGAATAGTAGACACAGACGAGTGTCTAAATTCAAGAAAACATAAGTGTTCGACACAGTGTATAGATTAAAGATGCGGACGAGCATCCTTAAGACTACGATACGGACGAGTATCAGATAGAAACAAACGCTTGACGCATGTTCTGAGATGATGATACAGACGAGTACCAACTGGTTAACAAAGAACACGGACGAGTGTCGAATCTGAGGGGATATAAGTGGTGTATACAAGATACGGACGAGTATCTGTATGAGTGAAAACAGGAGTAATAAGTATGAGCGGTGTACACAAGTGTTTAACCTGCTGGGGATAGCATGACACGGACGAGTGTCGGAAAAAGTGTACTATAAACAAGTATTTGATTTACAAGGTGTTTAGGTAACTATGCTGGGGAAATTGACACAGACGGATGTCAAGAAAGTTGTATATATGTATCTGTGAGTGCAAAGGGGACGCTTTGGCTTTTTGCTGGGGATATGACACGGACGGGTGTCAAGAAGTATCTGAAATATATGTTGCCTGCTTGTAAAGAATGCTCGGGAAATTTTACTGGGTAATGATGACACGGACGGGTGCCAAAAGGAGTGTGTACTGGTATTTGGTGAGTGTAAGGAAAATGCTTTAGCTTTCTGCTGGGGATATGACACGGACAGGTGTCAAGAAGTATTTGTATTTGTGAGAGAAATGTCTGGGCTCTCTGCCGGGGAATTTTGGGGAGTTTTTTGTATATCGTCGATGGATTATTAGTTTTCACAAGTGTTTGATTCAGAACATGGCTTATGATTATGTAATATGTTTGATTTTTGCCGTAATGCTCCGTATTAGACGGAATGCTACGCTTTGTGGGGAGAATATGATGCGAATGCTATGATTATGCAAAGAGATACCGATCCGGGATTCGGATCCCATTGCTGCGAAGATCTCTGGCCGATCTGCTTGAAGTGGACATCCCAGCTGGGGATGAGATCATTGGTAGATCTGTCATGTATGACTCTGCTTGGGGATATAGGTCACTGATAAACCAGTCTTGGTAATGAGGGACCCATCTGGGGTTTGTGGACGCTTTCTTCACTCTGTTGTGATTCCTTCGCGCGTTGCTCTTCCGGGTAGAGGTTGGCACCATGTGGGGGGATGGTTCCCTGGCTTTTGTACTTGGCTGAGGAGGAATGGTGGATGGCAACTCAGCTGGGGGGAAAACACCTCCGGTGCTAAGACTGAGTAGATAATGATTTGCCAGCTTGCTGGGGTGAAGCTTTCATGCCCCATGTTATGCTTTGAATACCTGCAATCCTGAAAAGACATAGAAACGCACAAGTAATCCCGAGGTATCCCTTACTGGATTCCATCATAGGAGTCTAGACACTCCCGGGAGTAAGTATATTTCTTGCAAGCACATATTCTTAGAAAAGAAGCATTTGTATTTATGCAATCAGTATCTTAAGGACATCGGACATTTTTGCAAACGAAAATAAAAATGTACGAGACGAAACATGACTGAAAATCTGATTTTATTAATTCATGTGCCCTGAATTGGCAAGATACAGTCAAAGAAACAAATCCCCTAAAATGAGGAGATCGTTACAAATTGAGAAACAAAAGGTATTGGCAATGTTGATGACGCTTCGAGGAGTTTCCTTCTTGCTATGACTCGTATGACATTTGACGTTCTTCTCGTCTTGCTTTCTGAAGAAGGCTGATTCTGAAAGAAGCTTGATCCTGTAACACGGTGGGAGAACTGAATTTAGTTATGTTGCGGATAGCAAGAGTCGCCACCGACTTTTCTTTTATCCAAAGGAAAGGCATAAAAGAACAGGAAAGACCTTTTAAAAGATTTTTGGGTCCGGGGAGTAGGTTATGTAAAGGGAAGGTGTTAGCACCCTTTACATCCATGGTTATCCATGGGCTCTTAGTTACTTAGCTCACTTTAAAATGTTTTTGAAATGTGAAGTGTGTGAATAGATATTTTCTTAAGAGTTTTATAATGATCCATGTACGGATGCGTAAAAAACCTTTGTTTTGAAAATTGTTTAAAATGTGTGAAGTTTATGAAATGTTTTTGAAAAGTGAGCAAGTATCTAAGAGGAACCTACCCTAAGTTTAAGTCTTTTCTGTTCTTAAATCCTTTAAATGGTAAGACTATCCCTATTATTAAGGAATAGGTAGTCATTACCTTGGATGTATGGGACAAGTGAAGGGACATCTGTTTATTTAGGCAACTGTGGGGTGTATAAGCAATTCGAATGGACTTATCATCTTTATTCGAAAGGGACAAGATCATTACGAAGGCAACATTCGAAGGGACTTGATCTTTTCATTTGTTAGAGGGACTAGATGATGTGAGATTAGGGACTTTGCTTTATACACCCTACTTGACCTTTTGATTAGGCAACATGAGAGGTATCCTTAAGGAAGTGAGATGGCGATCAAAGATCGACTTACGTGTGTGAGTGTACAATTTCAAATATTTATCTTTTTAAATTAGTGATCTAAATTAATTTTAAACATACAAACATGTTACACTCCCTATTTTACTAACCATAGCATAAAATAAATATTAAATATTACTATTACAATATTACATAAAGGAAGCAATTACATAATAATAATAATTAAAGCAAATTAAATAAATAAGCAAAATAATAAATAATAATAATAATTGGGTTAGTAAAAAATAATAAAAATAATACAAAGTTAAATGGGGTTAGTAACAACAATATCATATGAAAATAAACATAATTAATAATAATAAACAAGAATATTAGCATAATAATTAAAAATTCAATTTTTTTATAAACAATTATTATTTTAAGATTAAGAAAATATAAACAATTATATACTAATTATCATAAAGTTTAAATTATGTACAAATTATAAAAATTAAGTTAATTATAAACATATTATGAAAATAGGATTAATTATAATTAAATAATCATACTATTATATTTACAAAATTAAGTTAAGAATTTTAATCATATCTTAAGCATATTTATATACAAGAATTAAATTATAAACAAATTATATAATATATATACATGATTAAATAATAAATCAAAAATTAAAAATTATAATAGAATTAAATGTTAAATAGAAGAAAATTAGGGTTTGTGAAAATTATTAGGATTAATTAGGGTTTTTACAAAATATTTTAGGTTTTAGAAAATTAGGGTTTATATACATATTTTTAGAATAATAAAATAACTATATATAATTTAACAATATTAATAATTTACAAAAAATAAATAAGTTTTTCTTATAAAATTAAAATTAAAAGAATGAATTCTAAAATAATATGAATATCCTATTTATTTTATTATTTGGATTTGTTTTAATAGAAAATTAATTAAACAATCAAAATTAAAGAAAAGAATGAAAAAAAAAATAAAACCTGCTTGGGCTGGGATTTGAACCCAGTCCCTAAGCTTTCCACACTCAGGACTAGCCTTCCATCCACTGGGCCATGCGCGCGCTGGCGTTAGAAGCAGGGAACCAATTCGTTTTGTTCATAACCTGGGAAACATCATAAAAAAGGAAGCAAAACAAATACACAAAAGGCCTGGGGGGGATTCGAACCCAGGACCTTTACATAATACGCAGGCATACTTTCCATCCAGCCGGGAGGGCGCTTCTGATAGTGTAATGGCTATAATGAATTATATATCAAACCTATTAATTAAATGGAAAAACAAGAAAAAATTGTTGAACCCAGGATTCGATCCCTGGACCTTGGCCTCACACGCGCATCCCTTTACCACCAGACCAACTGCAGGTTGGTGATTATAACTGAAACCAATAATATAAAAAATAAGTCCAGAATTCAAATTTCCAGAACGCGCGAAACTTCATCTCCTAGCTCCAGACCAGTGAAATTTCCTATGAATTTTGCTACCATATTTCCTGCGAATTTCAAATTGCAGCAAACCCTACGAAACTCAAACATCATTATTCAAGCAAAATTTTGTCAAATTAAGTTCACAAACACAATCCAAAGGTCAATTAGAGTTGATCCATGGTCTTAGAATTTATTTATATTTGCTAAATCGATAAACCCTAAAAATGGCCGAAAACCCTAACAATGGTGGAAATCGTTCTAGTCCATGAAACTCAAATCAAACTGTCCAAAAATCTTCAATACTTCACAATAAACATAAATCAATGGTTAGTTTCCATTATCATTGCATAAATAACTCAAATCGAAAAAAAATAAAAGTATGAACAATATGCATTCGGGTTATGGATATGAGCATGATTCATGTGTTTTTGAGAGCTGGGATAGGTTTAGTGATGTCCAAGGAACCCTTCCATGTCTTAAAAATACCTTAAAAGCTCTTGTATGGAGAAAACCGAATTGAAGTTTTTTGTGAGATTTTTGAATGTATGAACTTACTCTTGGAGGCCAGAAATTCGTGTCTTGTGCATAGGGTTGTGTTGTATACTTATAGTGGATTGAATTAGGTCAAAAATAATGGATCATTGTGTGGATATTTTGGATCAATGAGATTGAAAAAGATTAAGGCTTAAAAATCAAATATTCTTGAATAAGACCTTTCTATTTCAAGCCAATATTCATCAATGTTGTATCAATTCAATCCAAATTGCATTCATGACCTTCTAGAACAAAAAAATATTTTAAATCTTCACACTTGATATTTTATTTAAATTTAAAATGATTTTTAATATAAAAAAATCATAATAAATAAATAAAATAAAATAATATAATGAAAATATCAAATAATTTTCGTGCACGATGTCATGGATCACTTTGGGTCACCAAAAGTTCAGCCCATTTAGCAACATTTGATTTTAAACCTCCATTTGCTTCATAAACTTCCCTAAAATTTTCCAACTTTGCAAGGACACACATCCTTCAATTTTAATGCTATGAGGGTGATTTTGGACATTTTGGAAAGCTTGAAGAGTCCTCTAACCAACCCCATTGGTTTCATGTCCATATCATTTACCATTCTCAAGTTATGCCCTTTTGAAGTTGTTGACTTTTTGTTGACTTTCAAAAGGACCTATAATGTCTTAGCTCATATCTTCCAAATGAAGCATTTTTGGGCTTGGCTTGTGAGACACAAAGTTGTATAGAATTCAATTTCCTTCAAAATGAGCTTTGGATGGGAAAAATGTGATGAAGCATGTGAAGGTTATGGCTGGTCAAAGTTCAGTTGACTTTTCCTGAGGAAACCCTAATTTAGAAACTCCTGATTCTTGATGATCTGAAATCTCCTTGATGAATCATGATCAACCCTTGATCAAATGATGAATTTTACTTCATATACTTGATGTTGTCAAAAAATCATGAAGTCTGACTTTGGTTTGACCACAGTTGACCTCAGTTTGACTTTTTAACCGCTTTGACTGATTTTGACTTATCTGATCATTTGACTGAGCAAACCTTTGAGAAAAGTTCTGAAATTTGTCATGGGGATTCTTAGACACATATAAGATGTTATGAAGCTCACTTGAAGTCTTGGAAATCCATTTAGCCTGATTAAAGTCAAAACCCTAGTTTTGGATGCACTGCTTAGGAGAGTGCCTTCCCTGAGGGATTTGTCACATCTTCTGACCCATGAAGAACTTTGTGAACCTCATAAGATGTCTTGTGAACCTTGTGAACCTCATAAAGTGTCTTGTAGACTTCATGAACCTCATGGAAGATCTTGTGAACCTTGTGAACCTCATAAAGTGTCTTGTAAACTTTATGAACCTCATGAAAGGTTTTGTGAACCTTGTGAACCTTCTTAGCACACAAAGTCTTGTATTGTGAGGGCAAATTTTGGGGTGCAACAGATCCTTTCGAAGCTTACCAAGTTGTAAGTGATACAGACGAATTCAGAATGCAGTTGTTCGCTTATTCCCTTATTTTGCATGGATCGCCCTTTCGGGTTTTCGATCCATCGGGATACCCTTTTTTGCCTGAGTTGTCCAATGCGGCTTTTCAACTCAGCAGGTGTACATTTTTTATTTATTTTCCCTTATTTTTGCCCGAGTCTTTTATTCTGTTTTTGACTCGCCGGGATGCCCTATTTTTGCCTGGACTTACATTCTGTTTCTATGTCCAGCGGGTCATTTTATGCGAAGTATTTTTTAACTGCATCTGAATTCACAGGGGACGGGAAGTCTTCACCATCCATAGTGCTGAGCATCAGTGCTCCACTGGAGAAAACTTTCTTTACCACGAATGACCCTTCATAGTTCGGAGTCCACTTGCCCCTGTGGTCTGTATGAGGAGGGAGGAGTCTTTTCAACACAAGATCTCCTACTTGGTACTCTCGGAGCCTGACTTTCTGATCGAAGGCTTTCTTCATTCTCTTCTGATATAATTGCCTATGACAAATTGCATCCAATCTCTTCTCTTTGATCAGACTTAGTTGTTCGTATCGGGATCGCACCCATTCTGCTTCGTTTAGCTTAACATCCATTAGTACCCGCAGGGAGGGTAATTCAACTTCAACAGGTAGGACTGCCTCCATACCATACACAAGCTGATACGGTGTTGCCCCAGTGGATGTTCTGATTGACGTACGGTACCCATGCAAGGAAAATGGTAACATTTCATGCCAGTCTTTGTAGGTGACTACCATCTTCTGCACAATCTTTTTGATATTCTTATTAGCTGCCTCAACAGCGCCATTCATCTTTGGCCTGTAAGGAGAAGAATTGTGGTGTTGGATCTTGAAGTCCCAGCATAGCTCTGCCATCATTTTGTTGTTTAAGTTGGAACCATTATCAGTAATGATTCGCTCGGGAACTCCGTATCGACAGATGATGTCTCTCTTCAGAAATCGGGCTACCACTTGCCTTGTAACATTTGCATAGGAGACTGCTTCAACCCACTTGGTAAAATAGTTAATAGCAACCAGGATGAATCTGTGGCCGTTTGAAGCAGTCGGTTCAATCTTGCCAATCATATCAATGCCCCACATGGCAAAGGGCCAGGGTGAAGACATCACATTCAGAGGATTGGGAGGCACATGCACTTTATCCGCGTAAATCTGGCATTTATGGCATTTTCTGGCATAGGCACAACAGTCAGCATCCATTGTGATCCAGTAATAACCTGATCTTAGCAACTTCTTAGCCATTGCATGCCCTCCTGCATGGGTACCAAAGGATCCTTCGTGCACTTCGTGCATCAACAAGTCTGCTTCTGTTCTATCAACGCACCGGAGAAGTACCATATCAAAGTTTCTCTTTTACAGGGAACCATCAGTGTTCAGGAAGAAACTACCAGCAAGCCTCCTTAATGTCTTCTTGTCATTGGAAGATGCCCCAGGTGGGTATGTTTGATCCTCCAAGAAGCACTTGATATCATGGAACCAAGGCTTATCATCTTTAACAACATCTGCCGCAAATACATATGCTGGTCTGTCAAGTCTGGACATTGAAATCCGAGGTACAAAGTTGGCAGCTTGAACCTTGAACCTTGATCATTGATGAAATGGTAGCCAGAGCATATGCAAACTGATTCTCGTCCCGAAGGATATACTCAAGCTTGACCATTGTAAAGAAAGTCAATAACCTCCTTGTATAATCCCTGTAAGTTATCAGATGGTATTGGTGGGTGTACCATTTGTCGTTGGTTTGATTGACTACCAAAGTTGAATCTCCGAACACAGTCAAAGTCTTGATCCTGAGGTCAATGGCTTCCTCAAGACCCATAATACAAGCTTCATATTCAGCTTCGTTGTTAGTGCAGTTGAAAGTGAGCTTTGCCGAGAAAGGCATGTGAACCCCCTTAGGTGTAATGAGTACTGCACCAACACCACGACCATTCATATTAACAGCCCCGTCAAACATCATAGTCCATTCTTCTTCCGGGTCAGGCCCTTCAGTGTGAACAGGCTCTTCATGATCTTTTGCTTTTATGAACATGATGTCTTCATCAGGGAAGTCAAATCTCATAGGCTGGTAATCATCAATAGGTTGCTCAGCAAGATAATCAGACAATACACTGCCCTTGATGGCTTTCTGAGATGTGTACTGGATGTCATATTCTGTGAGGATCATTTGCCATCTTGAAACCTGTCCGGTAAGTGCTGGCTTCTCAAAAATGTACTTAATTGGGTCCATTTTTGAGATCAATAAAATGGTGTGGGTCAATATATACTGCCTTAGTCGGCGAGTAGCCTACGCTAAAGCACAGCAAGTTTTCTCGAGCAGTGAATAACGTTGTTCACAGTCGGTAAACTTTTTGCTTAGGTAGTAAATCGCATACTCTTTTCGACCAGACTCGTCATGCTGGCCCAGCACACACCCCATTGACTCTTCTAATACTGTCAAGTACATTATCAGAGGTCTTCCTTCGACTGGAGGCATAAGGATTGGAGGCTCTTGTAAGTATTCCTTGATCTTGTCAAAAGCCCTCTAGCAGTCTTCATTCCACCTGACCGTTTGTTCTTTTCTTAACAGCTTGAACAAGGGTTCACAGGTTGCAGTAAGGTGAGATATGAACCTTGAAATGTAGTTCAATCTACCTAGAAACCCTCGAACTTCTTTTTTTGTCTTCAGTGCAGGCATTTCTTGAATGGCTTTGACTTTATCGGGGTCAACTTCAATCCCTTTCTCACTCACAATAAATCCCAGCAGTTTACCGGATCGTACCCCGAATGTGCATTTGTTGGGGTTCAACCTCAGTTGGTACTTCCTCAGACGCTTGAATAACTTCAGCAGATTCACCAGGTGGTCTTCTTATGTGAGGGACTTGGCAATCATGTCGTTCACATAACATTCGATTTCTTTATGGATCATGTCGTGGAATAATGTTACCATAGCCCGTTGATAGGTTGCACCAGCATTCTTCAGTCCGAATGGCATCACCTTGTAACAGAACGTGCCCCAGGGTGTAATGAAAGTTGTTTTCTCCATGTCTTCAGGTGACATCTTGATCTGATTGTATCCTGAAAATCCGTCCATGAAGGAGAACACCGAGAACTGAGCCGTATTATCCACCAATACATCAATGTGAGGTAAAGGGAAGTCATCTTTCGGGCTGGCTCTGTTCAGATCCCGGTAATCCACACACATTCTCACTTTGCCGTCTTTCTTAGGCACAGGTACAATATTAGCGACCCACGGCGGATAGCTAGTCACAGCAAGGAACCCGGTGTCCCACTGCTTTTGTACCTCTTCCTTTATCTTCATTGCCATATCTGGGCGAGTACGGCGCAACTTCTGTTTTACTGGCGGGCAATCTTCTTTTAAAGGCAGCTTGTGCATGACAATATCGGTGTCCAACCCTGGCATATCCTGATAAGACCAAGCAAAGACATCCACATACTCCCGAAGCATATCAATCAGTTGTTCTTTCACTGAGTCTTGTAGGCAGGCCCCGATCTTAACTTCTTTCACATCTTCTTCCGTACCAAGATTAACCGTTTCGACTTCCTCCTGATGAGGAGTGATAACCTTCTCCTCTTGCCTTAACAACCTGGCTAGCTCTTCAGGAAGCTCATAATCTTCTTCAACCCCTTCATCAGCTTGATTGATTGGATTGTCAAAGTCAAACGAAGCCATAGCTGTGTTGTTGTCGGTGCAGTCTGAAAGGCACTCTCTGCAAGGGTTTAGATCGTTCATTTTAGTGATTGATTTTAATCTTGTTTAGAAAAAAGTGAAATGAAGTTTATCATTTTGGAAAACATTGCCATTTTATTTTTGTACAAAAAGAAAAATGAAAAACAGTGAGCGGAAAAGGAAAAAGACTCATTTGCAAAAGATGTCCGATATTCATTGATTGATTTGTTTGCACAAAATTACAAGATGGCCCGATTACAAAATGAGTCTTGTCATCTTGGGCAAGATGCAAGACTTGATGCATGCTTAAAAATACAGGAAATAATAATTACTCTGCAGGAGTAACCCTTATAATTTTCTGGGAAGACCAGTTAAGGGCTTGGCTCCCCGGGATCCTTGGACGTATCCAACTCTCCAGGTTGCGGTCGCTTTCATCCTCGTCTTCCAAGTTGTTCACTGCATCAGGGGTGAGCATCCCCCCGCTGACAAAACTGGGCTTCTTGGCAGCCTCTGATTGATCTTATTGAGTTGGTTTGTAACCTAACCCAAACCTGTCCTCCTTCTTCTCCATGGGCAGCAGCTTGCCCCAGCCTTGGGCAGTCCCCTCTTCAACAACCTTCCTAGCTTGCTGATAAGACGTCATGGAGGTTCCAAGTACAGCAGATGCTTCATTTATGTTCAGGGCCTCAAATCCCTGGCTCATAGTTTCATGGATCTCTCCATCCATCTCAATATACTTGTACGTAGCCAGATGGCTAACAAAGATATCTTCTTCACCACAGATGGTGATGATCTGGCCTTCCCACTCGAATTTCAGCTTCTGGTGAAGGGTAGACGTAACTACGCCAGCGGCATGGATCCAAGGTCTACCCAACAAACAGCTGTAGGCCGGCTGAATGTCCATCACATAGAAGGTAATTTTGAAGGTTTGCGGGCCAATCATCACAGGCAGATCAATCTCCCCAAGCACTGATCTCTTAGAGCCATCAAATGCCCTCACCACCAAATTACTTGGACGCAGTGCCAAGCCATCATACTCCAGCTTCACCAAGGCTCTCTTTGGTAGAAAATTGAGCGAAGACCCGGTGTCCACCAGTACATGGGATAGAACAGCACCCTTGCATTCTAGAGTGATGTGCAAAGCCTTGTTGTGGTTACATCCCTCAGTTGTTAAGTCAGCATTGGTAAAGCCCAGTCCATGACTGGTATTGACGTTTCCCACCACAGTTTCTAGCTGATTAACGGTGATCTCTTCTGGCACGTAGGCTGCGTGCAGGACTTTCAATAATGCATTCATGTGAGCTTCAGAACACATTAGCAGGGATAATATGGAGATCTTTGAGGGAGTTTGGTGAAGCTGATCCACCACTTTGTAATCACTTCTCTTTATAATCCTCATAAACTCGTCTACATCTTGTTCAAAAGATGTCTTTTGAGTTTCTTTGACAGCCGGCTCTTCAAATACCACACTCTTTCCTTTTGCTTTGGCAGCAGCTTCTGCTTCGGCATTAGGTCTTTGTAGTTGTGAGGAAAAAAGGCGTCCGCTTCTGGTGAAGCCTCCGCCTCCCCCAACATTATCAATCTGTGGAGAAGAGGTTGAATAATCCGAAGTGATTTTCTCCCCATTGCAGTAAAGATCAGAGCCATAATGCCAAGGTATGGCATTGCTGCTTTCATATGGAACTGGTCTAGGTACCGTGATGGTAACTGGATTGACTGCTGCAGAGGAGGGTACTGAAATGGTGTGCGGATCGTAGTAAATGGTGACTGGTGACCTGGCAGGAGGTGCCACTGTTTGCTGTTGAAAGTTGTTGTTTGGAGGAACATCTGATGGATCATAGTAAATGGTGACTGCTGAGATATCTTCATTATTTGTTGTTGGCGTTGTAGAAGATTCTGCTGAATAAAGGGATGCTGATGTTGTAGAAGAAATGGTTGTTGACATATGGTTTGCTGAAGTGATGGATGGAGCCATTGTTGATGATATTGATGAATTGTTCGGAATGATTGTTGTTGCAGTTGTAGGAGATTCAGGAGTTGTTGTCAAAGGGATTGCTGGATTTGTAGGAGCTAATGTTGTGATCTGAAGTATACCACTTTTGATAAGACCATCTATGCTGCTTCTCAAGTTATCACACCCGTTGACTGAAATGTTGCAGTACCCACAACCGAGCTCACACCCGGGGAACATCTGGCACTCTAGAAGCTGAGCTTTAATTTCGACCAGAGGTGTCTGCATCTGCCCAACACTGGTGATTAAGAAAGATGGCTTGTCTTCCTCAACGGCGTTAATTCTTGGTCCTCCATGATTGGGCATGGGATGCTTGTTGACATTTGGCGGGGGTGCAAATTTGAGGGCTTTAGAATCCACCAGGTCTTGTACCTTCATTTGTAAAGCCCTACACTTCTCCGTATTGTGGCCAGGTGCATTGGAGTGGAAAGCACATTTGGCGTTGACATCGTAGTTTCTTGGAAGATTGGAGGGATCTGGTGGTGCCAATGTCCTTAATTCAACCAAGTTGAGTTTCAGGATTTGTGGCAATAAAGCGGCATAAGGCATAGGGATTGGATCAATCACCCTATTGGCTTGTGATGGTCTTTGCTGAAAAGGTCTTTGTTGCTGATTGTTGTTGTTGTTGTAGGTTCTTTGTGGCGGATACTGAACTTGCTGTTGATAATGAGGTTGTTGTTGTGGTTGATATGCTGGTTGCTGAGGAATCGGAGCTAGAATAGTGACAGCTGCTACTGATCTGTGGAGGTATTGAGGCCTGCCCCTGTTGGCATGAATGGCATTTGTCTCACTAGTCCTTCTAGGTCCCACAAAAGGTTTCCTGGGATTACTTGACGAACTTGCACCATTATCAGAAATCTTACCCATCTTTAGAAGGCTTTCAATTCTTTCTCCAGCTATAACAACGTCAGCGAAGCTGGTGGAAGAAAAGGCAGCTAGCCTGTCAATATATGTTCCTTGTAGCGTATTCATAAACATGTCGGCCATTTCCCTTTCCGACATGGGTGGCTGGACAGCAGTGATCACACTAAAATTCACCGTGTTTCTGACTCCGATTTCGTATGCATTCTTAGCTTTTATTGTTATTTTGTTAGGTTATTACTTTGTTTTCTTATGTTTTCAGGTTTTTATAATAATCGGGGCTTGAATCGAGAAAAGGAGCGAAAAAGGAGTGAAAACGGACGTAAACCTAGAAATTCAGCGTTTTGCACTTACGGCACCCACCGTGGCGGGCGCCATGGGGTTAGCCATGACGTGGCCACGTCTCAAGACCACTCCACAACTGCCAAGACCCATGATCCCCACTCTCTCATCCCCTGTCAACACCATGGCGGGCGCCATGACCTTGTGGCGGGCGCCACAAGGCAAAAATCAGTAACCTCCACTTTTTAGTGGAGGGGCATCCCAGTCTTTTCATGCTTTTAGTTTTCCTATAAATAGGACTTTAGTTTTTCGTTTTCAATCATCCAAAATTAGATTTCTTTAGGCATATATCAGTTTCAAAGCAGTTGCCATTCCACATCGGGGTGTTTCTGCAATCGAGTGATCGAGTCTGTAATCTGTCTGTGTGATCGAAGTTTTGGAGCACTCTGGAGGAAGTTAATCATGCCGCCATTTTAATTCCAGTTCGTATTTTATCTTTTCCGCATTGCTTTACTTTTATTTATTTCTCGCATTGCTTTACTTTATTTATCATCCGCACTCGCACTTTACTTTATTTATTTCCTGCACTCGCTTTACTTTCGTTTATTACTCGCACTCGCTTTTAATTACTTTATTTCTCGCACTCGCACTAAATTCCTTTATTTCTCGCACTCGCACTAAATTCATTTACTTTCCGCACTCGCACTAAATTACTTTTATGAAAAACTATAAAAAGAATCTTTACTTTATCATGTCTAACTAATTCCATAAAGGTTAGAATGTAAGGATCGTAATTAAACCAGTAATCAGTATAATTGTTCGTGGAAACACCTAAGGGCTATTTTATCTTTCAATTCAAGTAATTGTTTTTAACTATTTCAAAAACAGCCAAAAGCGCTTTGTCTAGTTTATTAGGAGTTTTTAGATTAAAAAGAAAAGAGATTTTAAAACGATTTTCGGACGCGTTATGAGATTTAGAGTCTGGTTCATAAGAACCTCTTTTTGCTAAGAAGTCCAGGTTAAAATACTTTTCAACTTAGTTAAGATACTATATTTCTTAAAAATAGGTTTACTACTCTAACGCAGTACGCACCTTTTTATCCGTGACAATAGGAGGGGTTGATTAGAGAGTATAACTCGGTTCTAAATACGCGAAAGCGACAGTTCCTGTTAAATTAGTTCTTTTCAAAGAAGAAAACATTGCCCATAAGTAGTTCCATTAACAAGTACTGGATTATCATTGATTACGTGAATTACATTCGAGCCTGTCTTTTATTTATTATTTAAAATTATTATTTTATTTACCATTGCACCCTTAAAACCCTTATATTTAGTTGCCTTAGATACACACCATAACAACAGGTACGATAGATTGACACTTGGTCTCTGTGGATTTGACAATCTTTTATATTACTCTGACGTGTTCGTGCACTTGCGAAAAACACGCATCAAGTTTTTGGCGCCGTTGCCGGGGACCAATATCGTCAAATTTCATTACCCTGTAGTTATACCGTTTAGACTAAGGCTGTTACCCACCTGTCAATGCGAAAGACTCGCAGTGCCGGAAGTTTAGTAGACCCTCTAGCTGAACCTGAACGTTACGCTCGCGCACGTTTATTTTTCCATAGGAATAGGAAAGCTATGGCCGAAGATCAAAACCGAAGACCTCTTAAGGACTTCTCCCAACCATCAAACGAGGAACCTAGTTCCAGTATAGTAAACCCCGCTATCCCAGCCAATAATTTTGAACTTAAACCATCCCTGCTGCAATTAGTGCAACATAGACAATTCGCAGGTCTCGCTACTGATAACCCGAACCAACATTTAAAAAACTTTCTTCAGTTAGCAGACACCTTTAAAACCAATGGAGCTTCTCCTGAGGAGATACGCTTAAGATTATTTCCCTTTTCCCTCAGAGATAAAGCTCTATCATGGTTAGATTCCCTTCCACCCAATTCAATAACAACTTGGGATGACCTTAGGAAAGTTTTCCTTGCTAGATATTTTCCCCCGAGTAAGACCGCTCTTCTTCGAAACCAAATAACTAGATTTACCCAACACCAAGGAGAGTCGTTGTTCGAAGCCTGGGAGAGATATAAAGAACTATTAAGAGCATGCCCACATCATGGCTTAGAGAATTGGCTAATCATCCAAACCTTCTATAATGGACTTCATGATAACACTAAGATGACCATCGACGATGCCGCTGGTGGCGCACTGATGAACAAACCTTACCCTGAAGCTAGTGCCCTTATCGAGGATATGGCCCAAAACCATCAATCATGGGGAGTAGAACGAGCGACAGTGGAAAAGAAGGAAGCCCAAGGAGGAATACATGAGCTAAGCTCTATAGACATGATGCAGGCTAAAATGGACGCGTTGGCCCTTAGAGTCGAACATATGTGTACAACTCCGAATACTGTAGCCGTAGTTTTGCCGAATTGTGAGATATGTGGAACGCAAGGACACCAATCCGCCGAATGCAATCTGTTGAATGAAACCAACACTGAGCAAGTAAACTATACCCAAGGGAACCCATTTTCAAACACATATAACCCTGGATGGAGGAATCACCCAAACTTCTCCTACAAAAATAATAACCCTATTCAAAATACCGCACCTCCGAGACAACAAGGTTACCAAGCCCCAAGAACAAATCAACCTATGCAACCTGTACCACCAAGCCCGAGCTTTGAGGAAGTTGTAAAAGATTTTATCATTGCTCAAAAACAACAAAACAAAGAGTTCATGAACCAAAACATCCATGTTAACGAACTAATTACCCAGTTAGGAACCAAGGTTGATCAAATCATTACTCATAATAAAATGCTTGAAACCCAGATCTCTCAGGTAGCGTTAAACCAAGCCCCATAGACTACACCTGGAGGACAGTTCCCTGGACAACCTCAACAAAACCCGAAAGGGCAAGCTAATGCCATTACTCTACAAAGTGGAACCGCTTATAAGGAGCCTTTAAACCCTAGATTAAGTGAGCCCGAAACTTCTGAGAGGAATGAGAAAAAGGAACCAGAGAAGTCTGAAACCCCAGAAAGTCAAGAAAAAGGAGAAGAACCTAAAAATAAAACCTATGTACCACCACCGCCATACAAACCACCAATGCCTTACCCTCAAAGATTAAAGAAAACCCAAATCGATAATCAATATCAAAATTTCGTTAAGGTTATAGAAAAACTTCACGTAGAAATCCCCTTTACAGAAGCCATCACCCAAATACCTTCTTACACTAAGTTTCTCAAAGACATACTTACGAATAAACGTAGACTTGAAGATCCGAAACCCGTGGAATGTAATTATATTTCCGAAAATAGGTTAGCAAAGAAAGATAAAGATCCCGGAAATTTTTCCATTCCTTGTATTTTGGGAAATCATGTCATCGAAAAAGCTTTTCTAGACTTAGGAGCTAGTGTGAGCTTAATGCCTTTAGCAGTTTGTGAGAGATTAAACTTAGGAGAATTACAACCTACTAAGATGTCGCTTCAATTAGCCGATAGATCCGTTAAATACCCTATAGGCATACTTGAAGACGTCCCTGTTAGGATAGGTCAGCTGTTTATACCTACTGATTTTGTTGTCATGGACATTAAAGAAGATGACGACATACCAATCCTCCTAGGTAGACCGTTCTTATCGACTGCTGGAGCCGTAATAGATGTTAAAAAGGGAAAACTAACTTTTGAGGTAGGTGACGAGAAGATAGAATTTATATTGTCAAAATTTCTTATGGCTCCTGTGATAGGAGATGCTTGTTATGCCTTAGATATCATCGAAGAATGCATTAGGGAATTAGAACAAGAAGAAGAAAATGAATCTATAAAATTTCCATCAACCCTTATTTTGGAAGATGACAATTATAAAAGACCCTACATTGATGATAACCTTCACGAATGTTTATCTCTTACCCCAGATCCTATGCCTTGCCCTATGAAACCGACCGTAAAACTTAAGGAACTGCCTAAAAACCTGAGATATGAATTTCTTGATGAAGATATGAACCGTCCAGTTATAGTCAGTGCTACCTTAAACCAAGAAAAAACCGATCAATTATTAGAAGTTTTACGTAGGTACCCCTCAGCCTTAGGATATAAGATCTCTGATCTAAAAGGAATAAGCCCATCCGTATGCATGCATCGGATTTTGCTTGAAGAAGATTCAAAACCTTCCAGAGAACACCAACGAAGAATAAATCCTATAATGAGTACTGTAGTTAAGACTGGAGTTCTTAAGTTACTAGAGGCAGGTATAATATATCAGATCTCGGACAGTAAATGGGTGAGTCCTGTGCATGTAGTACCTAAAAAGGGAGGCATCACAGTCGTGCAAAACGAGAAGGCGAACCTGTAGCAAAAAGAACCGATGGAGGTTGGCGTATGTGCATAGATTATAGAAAATTAAATAAAGCAACTAGGAAGGACCATTTCCCATTACCATTCATAGACCAAATGTTGGAGCGCCTAGCCAGACACTCTTACTTTTGTTACCTAGATGGATATTCTGGATTCTTCCAAATACCTATTCACCCCGAAGATCAAGAAAAAACTACCTTTACATGCCCAGTTGGAACCTTTGCCTATAGAAGAATGCCTTTTGGACTTTGTAATGCTCCTGCCACTTTCCAACGCTGCATGATGTCTATCTTTGCTGATTATTTAGATGGAATTATGGAAGTATTTATGGATGATTTCTCAGTTTGTGGGTCAGATTTCAAAAATTGTCTTGTCAACCTTGAGAAAATCCTGGAGAGATGTGTGGAGGTAAACCTTGTGCTAAATTGGGAGAAATGTCATTTCATGGTCACCGAAGGGATTGTTTTAGGACATATAGTTTCCGAAAAAGGAATAGAGGTAGATAAAGCAAAAATAGAAGTCATAGAGAATCTAAAACCGCCGAAGACTATCAGGGAGATAAGAAGTTTTCTTGGACATGTCGTATTTTACCGACGTTTTATCAAGGATTTCTCCAAAATAACAAAGCCCTTAACTGGTCTTTTAATGAAAGATGTTGAATTTATCTTCGATGAAAAATGTACTGAAGCATTTAATCTTCTGAAGCAAGCTCTGATTTCAGCACCTATAATGAAACCCCCTGATTGGTCAGAACCGTTTGAGATAATGTGTGACGCCAGTGATTATGCTGTTGGAGCCGTTCTAGGTCAAAGAAAAGATAAGAAGTTACACGTAATTTATTATGCCAGTAGAACCCTAGACGCTGCACAGCTCAACTACGCAACAACCGAAAAGGAGCTCCTAGCTGTAGTTTTTGCAATAGACAAATTTAGATCTTATCTAGTAGGAGCCAAGATTATAGTTTACACCGACCATGCTGCCATTCGTTACTTACTAAGCAAAAAGGATGCCAAGCCTAGGTTACTTCGATGGATTCTATTACTGCAAGAGTTTGATTTGGATATCCGTGATAAGAAAGGCACTGATAATGTAGTAGCTGATCACCTATCTAGGCTAGAATACCTGAAACCTGACTCAGTACCCATAAATGACGATTTTGCATATGATAGACTGATAGCCCAACTAGAAACTATTGAAGAAGATAACCCAGACCCTCACGAGCATTTTCATAAATCCTTAGCTATAAGCAATGTACCTTGGTATGCAGACTTTGTTAATTACCTAGCCGCTGACATCATACCCCCTGATCTAAACTACCACCGGAAGAAGAAGTTCTATAGTGATGTGAGAAACTTCTATTGGGACGAACCGTTTCTTTTCAAGAGAGGCAAAGATGGCATTTTCCGCCGTTGTGTTCCAGAAGAAGAGGTAAATAATATAATTGAGCATTGTCACTCTGCACCCTATGGTGGACATGCGAGCACATCTAAGACCTGCGCCAAGATTCTTCAAGCTGGCCTATTCTGGCCTACTATGTGGCGTGATGTCCATGCTTTCATTGTCAAGTGTGATAGATGCCAACGCACAGGAAATATTTCAAGACGTAATGAAATGCCGTTAAGAAATATCCAAGAAGTAGAACTCTTCGACGTATGGGGTATAGACTTTATGGGACCGTTCCCACCATCTTTTGGAAATCAGTACATCTTAGTAGCCGTTGACTACGTGTCCAAATGGATTGAAGCTATCGCCGCACCCACGAACGACACCAGAGTAGTCATCAAATTATTCAAAAATTATATATTTCCCAGGTTTGGAACCCCCCGTTTAGTCATAAGTGATGGAGGATCACACTTCATATCGAGAATATTTGATAAACTTTTAAGCAAGTATGGAGTTAAGCATAGAGTAGCAACACCATACCACCCACAGACCAATGGACAAGTGGAAGTATCTAATAGGGAGATCAAATAAATCCTCGAGAAGATTGTCTCTATATCTAGAAAGGATTGGTCACAGAAACTTCAAGAAGCATTATGGGCCTATAGAACCACTTTCAAAACTCCTATAGGAACAACCCCTTATCAACTGGTCTATGGAAAATCATGTCACTTACCATTTGAATTGGAGCATAAGGCCTATTGGGCCATCAAAACTTTGAATTTGGATTACTTGACTGCTGGTGAGAAACGTATCCTTGATATCCACAAATTAGAAGAGCTCAGACAATCTGCCTACGAAAATGCCATCATATACAAAGAAAGAACAAAAGCTTGGCATGACAAAAGAATCATAAGAAGAGACTTCAAAATAGGCGATCCTGTTCTCCTGTTCGATTCTAGGTTACGACTTTTTCCAGGAAAACTTCGTTCAAGATGGACTGGCCCTTTCGAAGTATCTAAGATCCTAAGATCCGGTGCTATTGAAATCAAGAACCAGACATGTAAACCGTTCATCGTCAATGGACAGAGGTTGAAGCCCTACGAAGGAGGTGACATTCCAACAACATACACCTGTCATACTCTGAGTGATCCACCATATCCTTCCAATGATGTCTGAAAATCGGTCGTCGACCTAATGACGTTAAACAAGCGCTGCATGGGAGGCAACCCATGGTTTTCTTATTTATGTATTTTTTATTATTTACTTTTACTTTATTTTAATTTTTTTATTTTATTATTATGTCAGGACTAACGATTGAATGTTTCATGTGCTTTCAGGACTTGTTTGCTAACCTTGTGCAGAATGCAGAACCCTGATGACATGCATGTGGCCTTTAGAGACGACGCACAGAGAGAGCGTTACTATGTCCACATGAGACGCCCTATGGCTCCTACCAGGTACCCTGACCATGACTGCATGGATGCCTTGGGGATAGAGCCAAGCGTCAGATTTTTATGCCATCAACTCCACTGGGGCCAGTTTGACTACAGGAACAACACTTATAGGAACTTGACTCTTGAGTTCCTCAGCTCGTTTCATCATGACCCTTGGGCTGGACCCGATGGACTCGCTGTTTTCAGGTTGTTCGGGATTGACTACTCATTCTCTCACAAAGAGTTTGGTGATTTGCTAGGTTTCCAGACTACTCCTGATGCTATTCCAGAGACACCGATGGGGTATTTTATGAGCAGAGAAGTGGAAAAGTTTTGGACTAAAATATCAGGTGGAGGGAGCCAAGATCCTTCTACCCAGTTTTCTCAGGTAATCCACAACCCTGCATTGAGGTACTTCCAGATGATTCTAGCACATTCTTTCCTAGGTTTGCCAGATACAGAGACCCTGCTAAGTGAAGAGGAGATTTTCCTACTGTTTTGTGCGACTCAGTCTCGCTCTGTTGCTTGTGGTAACTTTCTGTTGAAGGGCCTTGCTAGTGTTGCCAGATCATCTGTAGGCATCATACATATCGGTGGGATTGTTACACAGATAGCTACTGCATTGGGTTTGTCTCGCAAGTTATTGCACCTCAGGACCTTCTGCTGCTACACCACCCTGGATATTGATTTTTGTCTTGATAGAGGACTGATGAGGAGGGCTTCTTTTGAGCCCAACATGTTTAGATTGCTGATCGACGGCGAAGCGATACACTATTTTACTTTACCAGATCCGCTGATGACCAGTGTCCATGATCCTGAAAATTGGAGTTATGCTCTAGAGGGTTATGGAGAGACTGACGAAGAGCCGAAATCGCCTCCCGCCGCTGAGTACACTCCTACACCTCTTACTCCCTGAATCACTGTTATGTCTAACAATATGTCTCTGCAGCCACCTGACCTACAAACACAGATTTATGAGCTCCGTAAGGAGACTGCCCTGCTCAAGCAGGAAGTGGCAGACTTAGAGTTACAGATGCAGATTTCTGATCTCACTCATGCCTCAGAGGCCGATGCTCTATATCAGGCGATTGAAGAGCTTCGGAGGGAGATAGCTGAGATTCGTGGATCAAGCCAGGAAAAGAAGCCTACCACATGACTCATTCTACACTGACAGCGCTACCCTAGTATTTAATTTCCTTTTATATGCTTTATTTCATTTATCGCATTTCCAGACATATTTTACTTTATTGCAGCTTTTATATTTTCATGTACTTTGAATTCCTTATATATATACATATTATGCACTAATGTTAATTTTTTCTTTTTCTTTTTTGATTTTTAATTATTTTATTTTTGTCGTGCAAAGAAAAAAAAATATAAGACAAAAATATTTTCATTTTTGTCTTCACAAAAAAATATGCAAGCCTCATGCCTTGAAAAGAAGAAGAAAACGCTATCCAGACCCCCCGAAGACCAAAGGTGCAAGGAAGGCCCAAAAGGAGGATTCAAAAACCCAAGGCCCAGGAATTGGCCTTGTGGCGGGCGCTATAGGCCCTGTGGCGGGCGCCACACCGTACCAACAACAAATACGAGGCTGAATCCCCATTTCCACCATTTTCATCTCTTTCTTCACCAAAAACCCATTTTTACAACCTTCCAAAACCTCCTTGAACCCCATTAAAGCTCCCCCATTTCCAAAATACCCTCCATCCATAAAACATATCCAACATCCATTTCCATTTTCATCCACCAAAAACCAAAAAAATCAAAACTTTATCATTCCCCTCATAAACCACTTTTCTACCATTTTCACTACCTAAGGAACTATCAACAATGGAGTTCAACGGATTTCTTCTTCGTGATGGAAGACCGGGCGATAGGCAACGGAAAATTATTCAGAGGCTTCAGAGTCGAGAAATTCTCTCGACTAGGTACGTCGACGATAACTGTCTGTATGCTTTGGGTATTTATCATAGTGTTTTTAATTTATTAGAATTTCTAGGCTTGCATAATATTTTCATTAATCAGGAACCTACCTATGAGAGACTGACAACTGAGTTTTTGAGTTCTTTGATATACACTGTCAGTCCTAACACTGCTAGCACTGTCGGTACTGTTATTTTTAGACTGTTTGGAATTGAGTATGAATTCAGTACCGACGATCTAGTAGGTTTGTTAGGAATCCCTCATAGGGAAGGTGCGATTTGTGAGGCACCTTTGGATGCGGAGTGGTCGGCCGAGGTATTTACCTTCTGGCAAAGGCTTTCAAGTTCTTCAATTAATTCTTTTGAAGGGATACTTGCGTCGACCATTCACAACCCGGCCATAAGAGTTTTTAGACTTCTTTTGGCATGTACTATTTTTGGCCGGGAAAGTCCAAACAAGGTAAATGCTCGTGAACTCCTATTTTTGCAAGGATGCCTCACTATAACCCACATCAATCCGGTCCCGTTTATGCTTGCCCACATGACTTTATTTACTAATAAAACAGGACCGATTGTTTTTGGAGGGCTTGTTACGTCTATTGCTCGGGCTCTTGGCCTGAACAATGAGATAGCTACACTTGAACCACTACCTCCTCGCACAATTAATTTAAAATTTCTGAAAGACATGAAATTGTGCCGAACGAGGAGAGAAGGTGGTTATGAGTTGATGGTTCATGGGGTAGCTATCCCATCTGTTGCTTTACCATGCAGTAGACGTACTGATGTACGTGATGAAAGGAACTGGACCTATGATCTTAATGCTCCACGTGTTTTGGGTCCACTTCCTCCTAATATTCCCGATGGGCAGGCACATGACACTGATGAAGAGTATGATCGGAGAGAGCAGTCTCCCATCCCTCACATGTCCCCCCATCGTCCTTCACAGTCACACACCTCACCATCTTCCTCTAACCCTGTTGCAGGTACTGCTCCTGGATTCTATGTCACCGAGGAGATGTGGTGTGATATGACAGCTAGAGAGGAAAGGCGTGATGACCTTCTCTCTACTATTTCACAACAGCTGACGGACAACATGAGTTTCATGCAACAATCACGATTGGTTTCGAATCGTGCTTATAGCAACGTTTGCCGTACCTTGAACGATATCTCATTAGAGCAGAACCGTCAGAGAGAGTTCAACAGCCGACACTACCAGCTTGTAGAGGCCACTCAAGGTTCCATCTTAGGTAACCTTCGAGAGGTCCGGAGTGCTCAGGCTGCTTTATCAGCACGACTCGACCGGAGGGACCAGCATCGTAGTAGATCCCGTCGTTCCAGACCATCACAGCAGGACGGCGAGGGCACCAGTGCTCCTCCTCAGTAGTCTTTTTCAGGTTACCCCCCTTATCTTATTTCGAAACATTGGGGACAATGTTCGATTTAAGTGTGGGAGGGGATTTTATTGCTTTCTGTCATTTTATTGCTTTCTGTCATTTCCCTTTTTAGTTAATTATTTCCTTTCAGTTATTTCCCTTTTCAGTAATTTATTTTTCTTAGATAAATGCATGAGTCTGACGAGTCACCAGTATAGTGTATTTTTAGTTCATCTTCATTTTTTCCCATTTCCTTAGCCTTACCAGAAAAATTTTAAAAAGAAAATAATGTTGTTTCACATGTTTTTTGGGCTTTGGGACAGGTTTAGATTCGGATGTGGTGACTTAGGTCAACTTTTTGAAACATCAGAACCATTTTAGCACCATAGACCTCTTGAATATAGGAATCACTCCTAAACCCCACCACCATGGCCTTTATTATCATTTAAAAAATTGTCCTAAGTAGTTTATTTTAGCAGTCAGCTCCGGCCTAAGCATGCTCTACGTAGGGGGCCGATGAACATAAGTGAATGATCCAGTGCTAATAAAAAAAAAAAGAAAAAAAAGAAAAAAAAAGGCAAACTCTGGTATAGGTGACCCTCACAAAGTCATTTAAACCGAAAAAAGAGAAGAAAAAAATTTTGCCACAAAAAGAAAAAAATTGCAAGTCACCTATTGTTAGTTGGTTCAGAGGTATCTGGCACTGAACTTGGTAGGGCGGATTACGATCTGATCCCCCGCAGCTACATTTAGGCGAAATAAAAACAGGTTTACACATGCTTATGTGCCAGAAACCTTATGTTATGGATCAGAATCACTAACCGGTCACTCTACTATGAAGCATGTACGGATAACGGGCTTAATGTGATTGCGCCTGAATGAAAAGGACACAAAAAGATGAGAAGATAGGCCTAGGTATCGTGGGATGATATGGAGTGGTTAATATAGGATTGAAGTTTGTGTTTGTGTTACTATGGTACCCTTGGTTCACTTAGTTAGTATCAGTCACTGTATCCTGACTTGAACTTAGAAGCCCTTTAGCCCAAAGACACGTGTTGACACCATATTTTCTTAAAGCTTTAATGTTTGCTTGAGGACAAGCAAAGGTTTAAGTGTGGGAGAATTTGATCACACTAAAATTCACCGTGTTTCTGACTCCGATTTCGCATGCATTCTTAGCTTTTATTGTTATTTTGTTAGGTTATTACTTTGTTTTCTTATGTTTTCAGGTTTTTATAATAATCGGGGCTTGAATCGAGAAAAGGAGCGAAAAAGGAGTGAAAACGGACGTAAACCTAGAAATTCAGCGTTTTGCACTTACGGCACCCACCGTGGCGGGCACCATGGGGTTAGCCATGACGTGGCCACGTCTCAAGACCACTCCACAACTGCCAAGACCCACGATCCCCACTCTCTCATCCCCTGTCAACACCATGGCGGGCGCCATGACCTTGTGGCGGGCACCACAAGGCAAAAATCAGTAACCTCCACTTTTTAGTGGAGGGGCATCCCAGTCTTTTCATGTTTTTAGTTTTCCTATAAATAGGACTTTAGTTTTTCGTTTTCAATCATCCAAAATTAGATTTCTTTAGGCATATATCAGTTTCAAAGCAGTTGCCATTCCACATCGGGGTGTTTCTGCAATCGAGTGATCGAGTCTGTAATCTGTCTGTGTGATCGAAGTTTTGGAGCACTCTGGAGGAAGTTAATCCTGCCGCCATTTTAATTCCAGTTCGTATTTTATCTTTTCCGCATTGCTTTACTTTTATTTATTTCTCGCATTGCTTTACTTTATTTATCATCCACACTCGCACTTTACTTTATTTATTTCCTGCACTCGCTTTACTTTCGTTTATTACCCGCACTCGCTTTTAATTACTTTATTTCTCGCACTCGCACTAAATTCCTTTATTTCTCGCACTCGCACTAAATTCATTTACTTTCCGCACTCGCACTAAATTACTTTTATGAAAAACTATAAAAATAATCTTTACTTTATCATGTCTAACTAATTCCATAAAGGTTAGAATGTAAGGATCGTAATTAAACCAGTAATCAGTATAATTGTTCGTGGAAACACCTAAGGGCTATTTTATCTTTCAATTCAAGTAATTGTTTTTAACTATTTCAAAAACATCCAAAAGCGCTTTGTCTAGTTTATTAGGAGTTTTTAGATTAAAAAGAAAAGAGATTTTAAAACGATTTTCGGACGCGTTATGAGATTTAGAGTCTGGTTCATAAGAACCTCTTTTTGCTAAGAAGTCCAGGTTAAAATACTTTTCAACTTAGTTAAGATACTATATTTCTTAAAAATAGGTTTACTACTCTAACGCAGTACGCACCTTTTTATCCGTGACAATAGGAGGGGTTGATTAGAGAGTACAACTCGGTTCTGAATACGCGAAAGCGACAGTTCCTGTTAAATTAGTTCTTTTCAAAGAAGAAAACATTGCCCATAAGTAGTTCCATTAACAAGTACTGGATTATCATTGATTACGTGAATTACATTCGAGCCTGTCTTTTATTTATTATTTAAAATTATTATTTTATTTACCATTGCACCCTTAAAACCCTTATATTTAGTTGCCTTAGATACACACCATAACAACAGGTACGATAGATTGACACTTGGTCTCTGTGGATTCGACAATCTTTTATATTACTCTGACGTGTTCGTGCACTTGCGAAAAACACGCATCAAGCAGCAGCCAACTGTCTCCACCTCTGGGCATATTCCCTAAAGCTTTCTCTGGAGGACTGAGACATTCCCATCAAAAGGGTCCTGTTAGGAGCCATGTCCAGGTTGTATTGGTACTACCTGATGAAGGCCTCAGCTAGGTCCTTCCAGCATCTGATTGTAGCTCTGGTCAAGTGAGAGTACCATTCCCTTGAAGCCCCAGTCAAACTGTCTTCAAAGTAAAACATCCACAGTTTTTCATCCATAGTGTATGCTTTAAGTCTCCCCAGAAAAGACTGTAGATGAGTTCGTGGACAGGAAGTTCCATTGTACTTCTCGAAGCAAGGAGGTTTAAACTTGTGGGGAATCCTTACCCCATCCACTAACCCCATATCCATGACATCAAAGCCCAGGGAATTTTGAGACTCCAGAGATCTCAACTTCTCAGCAATTTCCTCAAACCTCCTATCATAGGCTTCATCCCCAGCTCCCATTACAGTGAATTGATCCTCTTGGGGGTCTTCTTGTAAGATTCTGCCTACAGTAGTATTCCCTTGCACGTTAACCGGGATATTGACTTCCGGATGTAGATGAGGCCCATATACTGGTGAGTTAACATGAGGCTGACCCCTCTCATTGTTACTTGTCCCTCCAGTTCCCAGATGGGGTTCTTCTGGGGTCTGTCTTTCTACCAATGCCCTCAATCTTTCTTGACTTTGAGCCAAGCCATTCATTACTTCCATGAACTAGGTCATTTGGTTTCTCATCTCCAGCCTTTCATTAGCCATCTGGGTTCTGACCTCTGTCAGATCTTGCTGTACTTGGTCCATCTGGATACCAAGAAGATTATTGCAAGTAGGATACCTGTGCGGACGGTTGAGAGGGAACACCCGACGGCGAGCAATAATTCCTGAACCACAACAGAGTTAGTAACAAACGAAACAAAGACCTGCAAAACAAATCAAAAGTTAGTATGCAATGCAGTATGCTTATTTATTTTCCAAGGTATCCGGCTTGGTGCTTGGTTTTGACCTTTCCAGACCCTGGGGAAGATGCTTTGATGTTGCTTGAGAAAAGAAACTCAAATGAAACAAACTGACAAATACATTACAAATGGTAGATCATACATAGTCTGTTTTTACAACACATGCCCCTGAGGGGTCAAAATACAATCATAAAAAGAAAAGTACATGAGATGGAAATAACAACAAGCAAAGAAGTCAAACATCTAATCCAAATTCATCCTCCTTAACTTCCTTCAGAAGTGCCTCAGTCACCGGACCATCTAGATGCTCTGTGATGTTCCTGATGAGGAGGTTTCTGGTGGCAATAGCAGTGGTCAGCTTCTTGTGCCTGTCTTGGTCCTTTGACCTCTTCACACCAGCCCTAAGCTTCAACTCTGAAATCTCCTTCTGGGCTGCTAGCAGAGCCTCCTGTTGTTTCTTTTCATTGGCCTCCAACTGCTCAATCCTGTCTTGAGTTCTCTTATCTTCTTGAGTGCGAGCTTCAGTGATCCTGACCCACCTAGCTTGACTTTCTTTCAGATAGAGATCAGTCCTAGCCTTCTGAAACTGGGCCTCTTTACAGGCATTCTTCAAAATTTGCTCCCCAGCTCTTGATTTCTTGATGTAGTCCTCTGCTTTCTCAATCCTGGCTAGATGCTCCACCTTGAGCTTTTCCAACCTTTCAATGTCTAGACGACCATCACTCCTCTCCCAGAGGGTCCTCTTTAGAGCTTGAGACAGATTCTCATTCATTTCCTTCAGTTTCTCAAATTCTTCCAGGCTGACAGTGGCTGGAGGTGGTGTTGTGGATGGTCCAGGTGTATCCTCAATGGTGAAAGGCATCCCAGAAATCTGAGCCCTAGCATGAGACCATTCATAATACTGAGCTGAAGCCACATTATTCCATCTCCCAAGAATGGCCATCCCTTTGGTCTGGATGTTGTCTCAAGCCCAGGATGCTTGCTTGACAACAGCTAGATTAGGTTTTATCTCACAATACAGGGTTTCAGCCAAGTCTTGTACTCTAGGAGGGTGAACCAAAGCATAGCCCAATTGTCTCTTAAACAGCAAAGGATTGTAGTTGATGCAACCCTTCACTCCTATTAGAGGTACATTGGGGAACTGCCCACAACTAGTAATTATGTCCCTGCCTTTGGTGCTCTGGGTGCACCACCTGATGTCATCTGAAGTCAGAGCAATAAGTCTCTTAGCCCAATTCTTCTGTTGGTGAGGATTCAGGAAGGCATCAGTCTTGGGCAAGTGTTTGAGCAGCCAGGTGTGAAATAGAGGAGCACAGCACCTCACCAACCTCCCTCTCTACTTCTATTTCCTTTGGTGAACAGAATAATAGAAATCTCCCAGCAAGGTGGGTACTGGGTTCCTCAAAATAAAGAGATGAATGGCATTCTTGCTGATGAACTTGGGCTCATCTGCAAATAGTATAACCCCATATATACTGAGGGCTAATAATGCACAAACTGCCCTCCATTCTCCCAAGGAGGCCTTCAGGATGGCCTGAGAAGTCAGAAAGTCTAGGTGTAGGCCAAGGATCCCAACCTTTGTTGTCATGTTCTGCTCAATCAAAATAGGCTCCAGGAACAGTGCTTTTGCCACTTCTTCATTGCTGGGAAAAGTCATTTCTGGGTTGAAGGGGATATCACCCCTGACAGGTACTCCAATCAATGATGAGAACTCCTCCAGCAGAGGTCATAGCTGAAAGTTCTGGAAAGTGAAGCATCTCAAAGGAGGGTCATAAAACTGTAGGCAAGTGTGAATCAAACTTCTCTGAGAAGGGTCCAAGTCCATAACCATAACAAGGATGCCTCCATAATGTTCTCTGAATAATGGGATATGGTCTGGAGTGATAAGTGCCTGGACCTGCCTGATGCCAGCCAGTACAGGCTCAAAGAAATGGTATGAAATGTTGCTCTTCTTGGGTGCCATGACTGCTGATGAAGAGCTGGAACAAATGCTGATGATGAAGACTGATACTGGTGATGAGCCACTGATAGGCTGAGGTTGGTGATGAAGGTAACTGAAGCAGGTAGCTGATGAGGATAGCTGAAGCAGATCACTGATGAACAGGGGTCTATGCAGATGAAGGGGTCAAAACCAAGCCAACTATGATGTGGATACCCTGAAAAACAAATAAACAAATGTTAAATGATGCAATGATGAGTATGCAAATGATATGCAAGGGTTTGTGATCAAGCTGGATCTGATTACTGCCTTGATATAAGTCCATGTATGTCTAAGAAGTCCAGATGGAGGTTCAAAAGTCCAGTAACCAAGGTGGGGGACTCAAATAAAGAGCCACATGTCCAGGGTTAAATCACAAGAACTGTCCAAAGTGGAGTACTCTTAATCAAAAGTAAAGTATCAGGGTATGCTATGGTCAAGGGTACCTGCAAACCTGTAAACAGCCCAACCCCCTCACAGGTGGTGCTCTAGAACAAGGATCCTCAGACTTGGATCAGTTATGAGAAGTGTAAACACTTCTAACCCGGGGGTACAGTGTTTACAATAACCATAAAAGATCCTCCTCTAATTCACCTCAGTTTCTGAAGGTCATAGTAAAGGTCATCCAGACTTAGCAGGCTTCCCAGATAGCCCTAGCACTACAGGATATCTGTAGCACAGAGTTCTCAAGAAGAAACCCATATCTAAACCGTGTTTCATATTCCCGCACCAGACCGAGATGGAATGGGAAAGAACATGAACCACTCTAGCCTAGGTGTCACTCAGGTCCCAGGTATAGGACCTTAAACTCTCAGTAGAACCCCACCCACCAAAGCAACAAAACCAGATCCAGCCAGATAACAGTATGACAGTATGATGTATATAAAGCTGTAAAGAAAGCAATAAATAACTGTACATAAAGCAATAAATAAAGCAACTATACAAACAAAAATAGCACATAATACCCTAGTAAACACAAATCAAACAAGCGCTAGGAGGAACCCACAAAAAGAACCAGAAGCCCTGGTTACAGTATAAGGGTCCCCAGCAGAGTCGCCAACCTTTCGCTCCCACCAAAATGACACCTAAGGTCTGAAGGGGTATAGACGCGAACGGTCGGTGAAAAGGAGGGATGAGAACACACAGGGGTGAACTCAAGGGAAAGAAAGAGTCGCCAGCTAGGCATTTTTATCCCGAAGGAAAGGTAATGCTGCATAAACCTAGAAAAAGGATATGGATAAGACGGTTGCGAACCAGAGAGACTGAGAAAGGGGGTTGGTTACAACCTGGGAAGGTATTAGCACCCAGATTGTCCGCCGTACTCGACGAGATCCACGCTTAAAAGATTTGTGTTTTAAAGGGGGAGTGTCAGTGCAATTTGTGTATCAAAGCTGGAAAGAATGCAAGTGTCAGTGTAAAAGAAAGTGAAGTGTAATATGAGAAGTGTCAGTGTGAGGAATGAATGAAATGCTCATGATTATGAGGTTTAAAGAATAATGCTGGAAGAAGGGGGAATATATAGAGACTTTTGTTCGATAACTGTTAAGTTATGCCTACGTATCCTCTCGTGCAATGAGGAAGTCAAAACACCGTAGTTCGACTCAAAGAGACTGGAAGATGAATTGACTTGTGAACTGCTTACTTGTCTATGCTCAAGTGTATGACCTGTCTGGCTCAGGTGCAAACTGTCTTGCATTAGACGGAAGAAGCAAGTTCTCGTTTGTGAGCGAATGAGATGAGAAAAGAATCCCGAAGGAGACGATTATTGTTTGTTTTGTGTTTTCAGTCTTTTATTGCTTTTGAAAGTTTGTCATAAGTTAATGAGCTTAAGCCTAGACCAATGGGTTAGTAAACTCATCACATCCTCCCTCTGATTAGGGGTAATGAGAATACCTTAAGTGTGAAGTCAGCATCTCACACTTAATCACCCTGATGTAGGATTAAGATCATTAACCTACTTGTGATTATTTAGATGTTTTTGGAGTTTTTGTTTAGTGTTAAGTAATGAGTTTAAGCCATAATCAAGGATCTAATGGACTCATTACACCATCCTAATAGAAGGATAATAGATGAGAACATTTAAGCTGAGAAAGACTCCTCAACTTGATCCATGATTAGGGATTAAACTCATGACAAAACAAAGCCTTTATTAAGTGGATTTTAGTTAATGGTATAATGAAGAAGTGGTTTTTATGATTTGTAAGACAACTTGAGGGGGACTTGTCCATTAACACTAGGGTTAGTCATTCTTAACCAATTAAGGAAGAATTAGAACCCTAATGCAAGGCCCAAGTTACAAGCTTGATGTCTTGATGATTATTAAGTGGATTGATTAAAGGATTTAAACACATTAAGGGTTTAACACTTAGGATTAAAGTTATACACTCCATCCTAATAGAAGGATGCAGGCATAAGCTTAATCACAAAGCCTTAAAGCCTTTAGGGTTTAGTCCCTGATTATGAGGTGAGGAGAGAAGACTCAATGAGACACAAAGGTAAAAGCTAAAAGGGGGGACTAACCAAAACCCTAATTATTGTCATGCTTGGTTGTTCCTAGGGTTTATGAGGTTTAAGAGAAAGATCTTCAGAGAAACCACCAGGAAGCAGATGAAAGGAGCAAAGAGAAGCAATACAACTTGCTTCACTTAAGAAGACAAGTTGCTTGGAGGAAGAAAGTAAGATGAACAAGAATGAGCAAGCTCAATCCAAAGCACAAGATAAAATGCAGCAATGATGCATAAGAGAGATGAAAAGAGATTGTGAGAAGTGAAGGCAAATCCACTTCTCAAAACAACTTACCACCTGAAAAGTTAGCAAAAGAAATGAAATGCAATACAAATGAGATGAAATGTGATGATGCAAACCAAAACCAGAAGCATGGGTATGATGTTAATGATGCTAAGAGATGATGCAAACATGAGGCAAGGCATTAGAATGATCATACAAACATATGGATGCAAGAGAAGCATGCTTTGAACCATGAATGTTCATTAAAAGTTATGGAATGCAAATGACATACAACATGGCAAATGAAAGATGCAATGATCAAACATGGTTCTAATATGTCCTAAGATGTCTTATGAATCAAATGAATGCACAAAATGTCATGGCAAGTGTTGCACCCCAAAATTTGCCCTCACAATACAAGACTTTGTGTGCTAAGAAGGTTCACAAGGTTCACAAGACCTCCCATGAGGTTCACAAGATTCACAAGACCTCCCATGAGGTTCACAAGGTTCACAAGACCTTTCATGAGGTTCATGAAGTTTACAAGACACTTTATGAGGTTCACAAGGTTCACAAGACCTTTCATGAGGTTCATGAAGTTTACAAGATACTTTATGAGGTTCACAAGGTTCACAAGGTTCACAAAGTTCATAATTGGTCAGAAGATTTGACAATTCCCTCAGACAATGCATCCTCCTAAGCAGTGCATCCAAAACTAGGGTTTTGACTTTAATCAGGCTAAATGGACTTCCAAGACTTCAAGTGAGCTTCATAACATCTTATATGTGTCTAAGAATCCCCATGACAAGTTTCAAGACTTTTCACAAAGGTTTGCTCACTCAGATGATCAGATAAGTCAAAACCAGTCAAAGTAGTTAAAAAGTCAAATTGAGGTCAACTGTGGTCAAACCAAAGTCAAACTTCATGATTTTTTGCCAACATCAAGTATATGAAGTAAAATTCATCATTTGATCAAGGGTTGATCATAATTCATCAAGGATATTTCATATCATCAAGAATCAGGAGTTTCTAAATTAGGGTTTCCTCAGGAAAAGTCAACTAAACTTTGACCAGCCATAACTTTCACATGCTTCATCACCAATTTTCCATCCAAAGCTCATTTTTAAGGAAATTGAATTCTCTACAACTTTGTGTCTCACAAGCCAAGCCCAAAAATGCTTCATTTGGAAGGTATGAGCTAAGACATTATAGGTCCTTTTGAAAGTCAACAAAAAGTCAACAACTTCAAAAAGGCATAACTTGAGAATAGTAAATGATATGGACATGAAACCAGTGGGGTTGGTTAGAGGACTCTTCAAGCTTTCCAAAATGTCCAAGAACACCCTCATAGCATTAAAATTGAAGGATGTGTGCCCTTGCAAAGTTGGGAAATTTTAGGGAAGTTTATGAAGCAAATGGAGGTTTAAAACCAAATTTTGCTAAATAGGCTGAACTTTTGATGACCCAAAGTGATCCATGACATCATGCACGAAAATTATTTGATATTTTCATAATTTTATTTTATTTAATTTATTTATTATGATTTTTTATATTAAAAATCATTTTAAATTTAAATAAAATATCAAGTGTGAAGATTTAAAATTATTTTTTTGTTCTAGAAGGTCATGAATGCAACTTGGATCAGATTGATACAAAAATTATGGTGATTGGCTTGAAATAGAAAGGGTTTATTCAAGAATATTTGAAATTTAAGCTTGAATCTTTTTCAATCTCATGGATCCAAATCTTCCACACAACCATCAATTCTTTTGACCTAAATCCACTCCACTATAAGTATACAACACAACCCTATTCATTAGACACGAATTCACAGCCTCCAACACCATATTCAAACTTCACAAAATTGTTCAAAAAACTCAAATTCGGTTTCACTATTACAAGGCATTTAAAGGTATTTTAAGGACATGAGAATGATCCCTGGACTTCACTGATCATGTACCAATGCTCATATGCATCCATAACCTCATGAATGACCTAAACCGAACCTGTTTTATGCTTAACTTTGAATTTTTCGATTCTTATTATCTATGCATTGCCAACTAATTTTGTTTGTTGATTTGTGATTGTTTGAAGCTTGTGATGAATTCTGGATAATTTAATTCGAGTTTCATGAACTGGAGTGAATTCCACCATACTTAGGGTTTAAAGCTTCAAATTAGGGTTCTTCGATTCACATAATATAAATGAATTTTGATGCAATAATTGAATTGTACAGGTCACAAGGAGTTTAAAGATGTCCTTAATTTGATAAAATTGTACTGGTTGTGTATGGTTTGAAAAACACAGGTTTTGAACGCAGGAGAAATCGTAGGAAATTTCCCAGGAAATTTCACAGGAAAACCTGCGAAATCCCAAGGAAGAAGATGATCAGTGGCGCCATATTTCAAATTCAAAATTTCATCTTAATATTTTATGTATTTGTTTCTGATTTGTTTCACAATTGTGTGGTTGGCTCAGTTGGCTAAAGGACGCGCGTATGAGGCTTAGGTCCAGGGATCGAATCCTGGCCTCAACAATTTTTCTTATTTTTCCAGTTTAATTATGAAACTTAATATATTATGTATTATAGTTGTTATATTAACAGGTGCGCCCTCCCGGCTGGAATGGTAATTGTGTGTGTGTGATGTGCGAAGGTCCTGGGTTCGATCCCCCCAGGCCTTTTGTTTTGTTTCTTTTTTTCATGATTTTCAGGATTAAACAACAAAATCAATTAGACCTCTCTCCTTAGCACCTGTGCGCGCTGGCCCAGTGGTTAGTCTTGCTGGTTGGAGTTCATGAAAGCAAAGGGGCTAGGTTCAATTCCCAGCCCAGGTAAGTTCTTTTGCTCTTTTTCTCTATTATTTTTTTTGATTGGTTTATTATTATTGTTATTAATTTAATTAAACTATAATCCTAATTCAATAAATCCTAATATATTTTCATAAATCAAGATTAACCCTAAAAATATTTTTCTAAAACCCTAATTGTAAATATTAGTTATTTGTTTATTTTAATTCTTGTTTATATTTTTAATAATAAATAAATCTTAATGTTTTAATAATCAAACCCTAATTTTTAATTTAATATGCATATATTCTATAATTTGTTTATAATTTAAATCTTGTATATAAATATGTTTAAAATTAAACTTTTTAATTTAATTTTGTTAATATAATAATATGGCATAAATTGTTTATAACTTAATTTTTGTATATAAATAATTTTTAATATATGTTTAAAATTGCTAATTTAATTTTGTAATTATAATTTTATTTTCATAATATGTTCATAATTAACTTAATTCTTATAATTTGCATATAACTTAAAATTTCATAATAATTAGTATAATTGTTTATATCTTATTCTTAATCTTAAAAAATAATTGCTCATTAATCTTTTAATATTTTTTGCTTATATTATTAACTATGTTTATTTTTATATTTATTTCATTATTACTAACCCCATTGTGATTTATTATTATTATTATTATTTCACTAACCCAATTATTATTATTTATTTTTGCTTATTATATTTAATTTGCTTTAATTATTATCATGTAATTGTTCCTTGGATGTAATATTTAGTAGTAATGTTTAAATATTTATTTTATGCTATGGTTAGTAAAAATAGGGAGTGTAACATGTTTGTATGTTTAAAATTAATTTAGATCATTTAAATTTAAAGATAAATATTAAAATTGTACACTCACACACGTAAGTCGATCTTTGATCGCCATCTCACTTCCTTAGGGATACCTCTCATGTTGCCTAAAATAAAAGGTCAAGTAGGGTGTATAAAGCAAAGTCCCTCAATTTAACATCATCTAGTCCCTTAACAGATAAAAAGATCAAGTCCCCTCGAATGTTGCCTTCGTAATGATCTTGTCCCTTTCGAATAAAGATGATAAGTCCCTTCGAATTGCTTATACACCCCACAGTTGCCTCAATAACAGATGTCCCTTACTTGTCCCATCACATCCAAGGTAATGACTACCTATTCCTTAATAATAGGGATAGTCTTACCATTTAAAGGATTCAAGAACAGAAAAGACTTAAAACTTAGGGTAGGTTCCTCTTAGATACTTGCTCACTCTTCAAAAACTTTTCAAACACTTCACACATTTCAAACAATTTTCAAAACAAAGGTTTATACGCATCTGTACATGGATCATTATAAACATTTAAGAAAATTTCTATTCACACACTACACATTTCAAAAACATTTTAAAGTGAGCTAAGTAACTAAGAGCCCATGGATAACCATGGATGTAAAGGGTGCTAACACCTTCCCTTTACATAACCTACCCCTCGGACCCAAAAATCTTTTAAAAGGTCTTTCCTGTTCTTTTATGCCTTTCCTTTGGATAAAATAAAAGTCGGTGGCGACTCTTGCTATCCGCAACATAACTAAAGTCAGTTCTCCCACCGTGTTACAGAACTGGCGACTCTGCTGGGGATTTAATAAAAGAGGGGTACCCTTAGGAATTAGATCACTTAAATTGTTTGCTTTGTTTGCTTTACTTTACTTGTTGGGTGCTCTTATGTGTGAAAGGTCCTAACCCGGATCTAGTGTACCTTAGGTAAATGGCAATAGACCAAGGAAACTGTACGGCATATACCGATATGGTTAATCTGGTGGCCATAGTTAGTGTGACTTCTTGGTTGGTGCTTATGTTCCTTAAGTCAAGTTGAGGATAATATGAGGCTGCCATATGTTGTCAATGCACTAACTAACTTTTAGAACCCTAGTTATCCCATCTTGGCCTTTAGAAAAGTAGTGAGATAACCGGCTTCGGTGCAGACTGAAGTTGGTTGATACTCGATGCTACACTCATTGAGATTCTAAACTTGGAGGGTTTTGGTTGGCAAGTAAGTTGCCTACTGAACAACCACCCTTGTGAAGGATCAATGATATTGAGATCCCTTAGAACCTGGTTACTTTTGTAGGACAGGATGAACCATCTAAACTTCAGGGGAGGGTACTTACCTTTGAACCTCATGCAAGCCTTTAAACCTAGGGCTATTGTGTGACTTGTTTGTGTGTGCCACATGTTTGTGATTGATCATAACATCATAGCATCATCATGCATCATAAGCATAGAATTTTCACTAACCATTTCAAGGACCAAAGGATTTATCTTTGTTCTTTGTTGCAGGTCATGGCTTCTGCTCGTAGAAACACCATCAGGATCAACTTTGTGGGCATACCTGCTAAGCTTAAAGAGTTGGTTTCTCAAGTGTCTGATCATTCCCAGTTCATCAAAAGACATGGTCACCTATTGGATCTAGTCACCTCAGGATTCAATGAAGACATGATGAGTGTTCTGTTTCAGTTCTTTGACCCTAAGCACCATTGCTTTACATTCCCTGACTACCAGCTGGTTCCTACAATGGAAGAGTTCTCTAAACTTCTGGGTATACCTGTACTTGATCAGAAACTATTCACAGGCTTGGAAAAAGAGCCTAAACCTGAGGTTATTGCTGCAGCCCTACATCTGAAAAAGTCTGACATTGTTCTAGAAACGAGAAGTGGAGTTAAGGGTATTCTTGCTAAGGTATTAATGGATAAAGCTCAAGTGTTCTTGAAGGCTATGAGCTATGATGCTTTTGAGGAGACCTTAGCCTTGCTGATTTATGGCTTAGTGTTGTTCCCCAATCCAGATCAGTTCATAGACGTTCACGCCATCAACATATTCCTGAGTCACAATCCAGTACCTACTTTACTTGGAGACATTCTGCACTCTCTTCATACTCGTACTACAAGGGCAAGAGGAACTCTGATGTGCTGCATACCTTTGCTATCTAGGTGGTTTATTTCTCACCTTCCTCGCTCAGTGATGAAGAATGAACAAGGGTTCAGGCGGTCCAAGAGGATTATGTCACTCTCTCATTCAGATATCCATTGGTGTTCCAGATCTATGGAGAATTTCACTATCATTGACCGTTGTGGAGAGTTTCCTAATGTGCCACTTCTAGGCATAAGAGGAGGCATCACCTACAACCCCTCTCTAGCTTTATGACAGTTTGGTTACGCTCGAAGTGAAGGTCCACATGACATGTTGATTCAGGGCATTGTGTTTGACTACGACAACGATCTTCAAGGTTACCGTCAGAGATTCATACGAGCATGGGGAAAAGTGAACAAGGTTGACAGCAAGACTCTGGAGCCTAAATACACTATTCCTATGGAAGCTTATCTCATATGGGTGCGATCTCGTGCTCAGACTCTTATGATGCCATATCCTGCTATCCTGCCAGTTACCATGGAACCTGTTGCTGAAGGAGATACTTATTATACCATCCTTCACCCAGACATGCCTACTGACATGGAAGACTTACAGAGATCCTGGATCCAGCTGAAGGAGCAAAGGGATACTTTCGAGGCTCATTACAAAGCAAGCCAAGAAAGAATCCTGGAACTAACAAAGCAACTTCACGAGGAACGGAATCTCAACTCATACCTCAATACAAAGAGGAAACGTCCATGGGAGACTTAAAACCCCATCTCTTGTATTTATTATTTTCATTTTCTGTAAGCCCAAGAGGCAAAAACAAGTTTATTACTAATAAAAGTTTACCTTCTTGTTTGTTTAAGCAAATTTAAATTCTGCGGTCCTTGAAAACATTGCATATGCATTCACATACCAAATCATTGCATCACAGGTTTATTGTGCACATGTTTCTTATCTTCTCGCTGTTTATTTCAGCAATGGCTCTTGAACAAACAGTTAAGGATCTCCAGGCACAAAATGCACAGTTCCAAGAGCTGATCCTGAACTTGTCCAAGGGGCAGGATGAATTGAAGACATTGCTGGCCAAGAAGACTAAGAAGACTAGAAGGTCAGGTGGCCTGATCAACATGGGAAGAAGGTTCAAAGGTCTTGCCAAGACCAAAGAACCAGTTGAAGATTATGAATCTGAAGAGTCTGAAAAAGAGGGAGGCAGTCTCCACAATACTATGGGGGACTCTGATTCTGAGGCTAATTACTACCATGAGCCTAATGAAGATAAATTCAAGATGCTGGTGGATAAAATGGATGCTATGGAGTTGCAGAAGTCTTCTGGGCTGGATTTTGAAGATTTGAGTCTGATATCTGGGGTAGTCATACCCATTGGTTTCAAGGTTCCTACTTTTGTTGTTTATGATGGGGTCTCTTGTCCCAAGCTGCATCTGAGGTCTTATGTCAGGAGAATCCAACCTCATACTGCTGATAAGAAGTTGTGGATCCATTTCTTCCAAGAGAGCTTATCTGGAGCTCAATTGGAATGGTACTATCAGTTGGAGAGTGTCAACATCCGGGATTGGAATGATCTTGCTGAAGCCTTCTATAAGCAGTAATAATACAATGCTGATTTAGCTCCCACTCGCATGCAGCTGCAAAGCATGTCTATGGGTGCTAAAGAAAGTTTCAAGGAGTATGCTCAGAAGTGGAGAGATTTAGCTGGGAGAGTACAACCCCCTTTAACTGACAGGGAGTTAGTTGATATGTTCATGTGTACGTTGAATGGTCCTTTTTATAGTCATCTCATTGGAAGCTCATCATCTGGCTTCACTGAGTTGATAATGACAGGAGAGCGCGTGGAAAATGGTATAAAGAGTGGCAAGATTCAAGTGGGTACTTCTTCATCAGGTACTGCAAAGAAGCCTCCCAGTGGAAAGAAAGAATCAAATGTTGTCTATGGTCAACCTGATCGTAGTAGAAGGCATCAGTCTGTGAGTGCAATCCATATCTCCAATCCAACTCCTACAACACCAGAGCAGCCACAGGGAAATCAATAGAGGGCTAGAAGGCAGTTCACTAAGATCAACATGTCAATGGCTCAGGCATTGCAACACTTGTTGAAGGCTGAACTTATTACTATGAAAGATGCTCCTTAGAATCCTAATGTTACCTCTCCCATGTACAATCCCAATGCACGATGTGCATATCATTCGAATTGTCAGGGACATGATACTAATAGTTGCTGGGTCTTGAAGAACAAAATTCAAGATATGATTGAGGCTGGAGAGATTGAGTTTGACCCTCCGGGTACTCCAAATGTGATTACTGCTCCCATGCCAAATCATGAGAAGACTGTCAATGCAATTGAGGAAGATTCACATATTTATTCAGTTGCAGAGTTGACTACACCATTGTCTGTCATTAAAAAGAAGCTAGTACAAGCTGGGTTCTTTCCAGGTTGTTGTGAAGATTGTTTGTATTGTACCTATAAGCCGGATAGTTGCTGGAGATTGAGAGATGGAATTCAACGTCTCATGGATAAATATACCATAGTGTTTGAGAGGACTCCACCTTCTGTAGAGAGTATGGTGGATCATATTACTAAAGGTAAGAAGATTGAAGAGGTGGATATGGTTGATAAAGTGCCGGTGAGGATCACTTCCAAAGGTCCTGTTAAAATCACTCATAAGGGTCCAATTAAGATTACTGCTGAAGGCCCTGTGAAGATTGTTGCTGAAGCCAGAGTGGCTCCTATGGTCATTACTACTCCTGGTCCTATTCCGTATACATCTGATAAAGTTGTGCCTTGGCATTATGGGTCTGATGTTTATATCCATGGTGTTAAGCAGGAACCCTTAGCTGATATGCCTGTTGATGTTGATAATATTGCTGGGTCTAGTAAGATCACACGAAGCGGAAGAGTTTTCTCTCCTCCAGTTACTTCCAAGAATGCAGTTACTCTAGCTGCTACCTCTACCACTGATGCTCGGGGCAAAGGTCCTGTTATTGAACCTATACCTACTGATGTGCCAGCTGCTGATGATCTCTCTAAGCAGATGGAAGAAGTATTGAAAATCATTCGCAAGAGTGATTATGACATTGTTGATCAGTTGGGGCATACTCCCTCCAAGATTTCTATGCTGTCTTTGTTGTTATGTTCTGAGGCTCATGCCAAGGCCTTGATTAAGTTTCTGAAGACTGCTCATGTACCCAATGAGATTTCTGTTGATCAGTTTGAAAATTGTGTTGCACACTTGACCTATGATAATGGGTTAGGTTTCTCCGATGCTGATTTGACTCCTGCCAAGAAGGATCATAACAGGGCTCTGCATATCTCAATTGAATGCAGGGGCACTACCCTGTCACATGTATTGATAGACAATGGTTCCTCTCTGAATGTATTGCCCAAAGAAGTTCTGAATAAGCTGAGTCCTAAAGATGCTGTGTTGAAACCCAATAATATAGTGGTGAAGGCTTTTGATGGTTCGAGAAGGGTGGTGCATGGAGAAATTGATCTCCCAATCAAAGTTGGTTCTCAGGTTTTCAATGCTACCTTTTATGTCATGGATATTCGTCCGTCGTATTCTTGTTTGCTTGGGCGTCCCTGGATCCATGGGGCAGGTGCTGTAACCTCTACATTACATCAGAAGCTGAGATATCCGGTAGAAGGAAAGATTGTTACTGTCTACGGGGAGGAAGGATATGTTGTTAGCCATGTGAACACCTTTAAATATCTTGAGGTGGAAGGTGAATATGTTGAAACTCCATGTCAGACATTTGAAGTGGTCCCTTGGATTGTTAATGATTATGAAGCTCCTCGTGTTGTCAAGAAAGTTCCTGTGGTCACCAGAGTTCCTCCTACAATGGCCTCCCTTAAAGATGCTAGAGCTGTGGTGGATGAAGGTGGTTGTACTATTTGGGGTCAACTCCCTGACATTCCTTACAAGTCTGACAAATTTGGTTTGGGTTTCACTGCAGAATCCCAGAAGGTTGTTCGTCGTGCTCGTGCTGTTCGTATCACCAATCAGGGGATTGTGAAGAATCAAATCAATGTTGTGGGTGACTATGATGAAGACTACAACTTGGATGCTTGGATTTTTCCTACTGTAGGTGCTGGACTCAACAACTGGAAAGCTGAAGATGTTATTCCTATCTCCTTTAGTCAGGAGTAAATACTATTACTGTGTTGTTGCTTTTTAAGTTTGTAATTTCTTGAACAATTAAACTTTCAAGCCTTGTGCCTTGCCCGAGGCACAATGGTGTGCTTGTTACGGGATGTCATTTCATTTGCATACTTCATTCAATAAAAATCAGTGGCCGTTTCGTTTTCGTAAATATTGTGTTCCTTGTCTTTCTTTTCTTTTATTTTTGTTTTATCAGCTATGTGTTCTTACACACACCCACATCACTAAAATGCAGATCCTCATCCACTCTGGATCCTGTTGATAACAGTTCTACTATTGCCAATTATAATTTCGAGAATCCGATCTATCAAACTGAAGACGGAAATGAGGACGATTGTGAGGTACCTGTAGAGCTTGCTAGGTTGTTACAACAAGAAGAGAAAGCTATACAGCCACATGAAGAGCCAGTCGAAGTTGTGAATCTGGGAACTGAAGAAAACAGGAAAGAGGTAAAGGTAGGGGCTGAATTAGAGGATAGTGTCAAGAGCAGGTTGATTCAGATGCTACGTGACTATGTGGAGATCTTTGCTTGGTCCTATGAAGATATATGCCAGGATTGGATACATACATTGTGGTTCACCGTTTACCAGTAAAAGAAGATTGTCGTCCAAAGAAGCAAAAGGTTCGTCGCATGCGTCCTGAAATGTCAGAAAAGATCAAAGCAGAGGTAATGAAACAGTTTGATGCAGGGTTCTTAGTTGTGACTTCTTATCCTTAGTGGGTTGCAAATGTGGTGTCGGTACCTAAGAAAAATGGTAAGGTACGTATGTGTGTAGACTACAGAGATTTGAACAAGGCCAGCCCCAAAGATGACTTTCCACTTCCTCATATTGATGTTCTGGTTGACAACACTGCTCAGCATAAGGTATTCTCTTTTATGGATGGTTTCTCTGGTTACAATCAAATCAAAATGGCACCTGAAGATATGGAGAAGACAACATTTGTTACACAGTGGGGCACTTTTTGCTATAAGGTGATGCCATTTGGTTTGAAGAACGCAGGGGCAACATATCAGCGTGCTATGGTGGCTTTGTTTCATGATATGATACATCATGAGATAGAGGTATATGTGGATGATATGATAGCCAGGTCCCAGAATGAAGAGCAACATCTTGATCATTTGCATAAATTGTTTGAGAGGTTGAAGAAATACAAGTTGAGATTGAACCCAAACAAGTGTACTTTTGGAGTTAGATCTGGTAAACTTCTGGGTTTCATAGTCAGTGGAAAAGGTATTGAGGTGGATCCTGCAAAAGTGAAAGCTATACGAGAGATGCCAGCTCCCCGTACTGAGAAGGAAGTTAGAGGTTTCTTGGGACGATTGAATTACATTGCAAGATTTATTTCCCAATTAACTGCCATCTGTGAGCCAATCTTCAAGTTGTTAAAGAAAGACCAGGTGATGGAATGGAATGATGAGTGCCAAACTGCCTTTGATGAAATCAAGAGATATCTGCTGGAACCACCAATTTTGATGCCACCAATTGATGGAAGACCCTTGATTATGTACTTAACAGTGTTAGACAACTCAATGGGGTGTGTGTTGGGGCAACATGACGAGTCTGGTCGAAAAGAGCAGGCAATATACTACCTTAGCAAAAAGTTTACCGACTGTGAAACAAGATACTCACTGCTCGAGAAAACTTGCTGCGCTTTGGCATGGGCTGCTCGCCGACTAAGACAGTATATGTTGACCCATACTACCTTGTTGATTTCGAAGATGGATCCAATCAAGTACATATTTGAGAAACCTGCTCTCTCTGGAAGAATTGCAAGATGGCAAATGATTTTGACAGAATATGACATACAATATACTACTCAGAAGGCCATCAAAGGAAGTGTTGTTGCTGATCATTTGGCTCATCAAGCAGTGGATGATTATCAGTCAATGAGTTTTGAGTTACCTGATGAAGATATTATGATTATTACCAAAGAACCTGGACAATATGACGGACCTGAACAAGGATCCCGATGGACTATGGTTTTTGATGGTGCCTCTAATGCACTTGGTAATGGTGTTGGTGTTGTGATCAGTTCCCCTGAAGGTTGTCATACCCCGATTACTGCCAGACTTTGTTTCTATTGTACCAATAACATGGCTGAGTATGAGGTATGTATCCTGGGTATTAAAGCTGCTATTGATATGAAGATTCAGTTCCTTGATGTGTATGGAGATTCAGCCCTGGTAGTAAGTCAGATTAAAGGAGATTGGGATACCAAGCATGATAATCTCATTCCTTACAGAGAGCATGTGTTGTCTTTAATCCCACATTTTAAAGAGATTACCTTTGGACATATTCCACGGAGAGAGAATCAGTTGGCAGATGCATTAGCCACCATGGCATCTATGTTTGAGATCAGCTGGGATGATGAAGCTCCCAAGATTACCATTGATAGATTTGAGAAGCCTGCATACTGCAATGAGATTGACACTGAAGAAGCAGAAGAGAAGCCTTGGTTTTATGAAGTGAAAAGATATCTTGAAACTCAGGAGTTCCCTGAGGGGGCATCTGTCAAAGATAGGAAGTTTCTGAGGAGGTTTTCTGCTAAGTTCTTTTTGAGTAATGGCATTCTGTACAAGCGCAATCATGATTCAACTTTGCTTCGTTGTGTGGATAAGAAGGAAGCAACTGAGATTATGGAAGATATGCATGATGGGATCTTTAGCACTCATTCTAGTGGTCATACTATGGCGAAGAAGATATTGAGAGCAAGTTACTATTGGTCTACCATGGAAGTTGATTGCTATCAACACTCCAGAACATGTCACAAGTGTCAAATTTATGCTGATAAAGTACATATACCTCCATCACCATTGAATGTGTTGAGTGCTCCTTGGCCCTTTGCCATGTGGGGCATTGATATGATTGGTGAGATCAAACCTACTGCTTCTAATGGGCATCGTTTCATCCTGGTTGCTATTGATTACTTCACGAAGTGGGTAGAGGCAACTTCATTTGCATCTGTTACCAAGAATGTTGTGGCTCGATTCATTAAGAACAATCTCATATGTAGGTATGGCATCCTCGAAAGGATTATTACTGACAATGGCTCTAATCTGAACAACACTATGATTACTGATCTCTGCACGCAGTTCAAGATTAAGCATCACAACTCTTCTCCGTATCGTCCAAAGATGAATGGGGCAGTTGAAGCTGCTAATAAGAACATTAAGAAGATTGTACAGAAGATGACTGTTACTTACAAGGATTGGCATGAGATGTTACCATTTGCTCTTCATGGTTATCGTACCACAATACGTACTTCAACAGGGGCAACCCCATTCTCCTTGGTCTATGGTATGGAAGCAGTTCTGCCCATTGAAGTTCAGATTCCCTCCTTAAGAATTATGAAGGATGCAGGCTTGGATGAAGATGAGTGGATTCAGACTCGACTTGACCAGATAAATTTGATTGATGAGAAGAGGTTAGCAGCAGTTTGTCATGGCCAGATGTACCAGAAACGAATGATCAAAGCTTTTAACAAGAAGGTTAAGCCAAAGGTATATCAGGCTGGTGATTTGGTAATCAAGCGTATTATATTACCACAGGGTGATCCTAGGGGCAAATGGACTCCAACATATGAAGGACCATTTGTGGTCAAAACGGTATTCTCAGGAGGTGCCATGATACTTACTACTATGGATGGTGAAGACTTTCCACAGCCCGTAAACGCAGACATAGTTAAAAAATACTACGCATAAAAAAAGACCCGCTAGGTTGACAGGCCTAGGCAAAAATAAGGGCATCCCGGCAAATCAAAAGGGTTTGGGCAAAAATTAGGGATATATATAAAAAATGTACACCCGGCAAGTCGAAAACCTGAAAAGGCGGCTTGGGAAAAAAAGGGTATCCCGGTGGATTGAAAACCTGAAAGGGCAATCCAGGCAAAAGTTAGGGATTAAAGCGTATGACTATGTCTCGTTGGATCACCCATGAAACTGCAACCAGTTGTGCTACTTACTCAAGCTCAAACAGATAAAGCTCAATTCAATCATTTTCGTCTCAACAACAGAAGATGAGATACTTGAAGATAATGGCAATAGTAGAATTGAAACTCAATAGGATTATTTCCCACATAGCTGATTCTCCTTGTTTTGTAAAAACTTTATGACAAAGTCCTCTTACTAGGATTTATGTCTCCTTGTACAAACTTACCCATGTATGGGTCACTTTTTGATATGAATAAAATTCCATCTTTAAATCCAGATTTACTTTTACCCTATTTACATAAGCGAAACGTCCATTGGTTGTGTTTGAATGCATGTATGCTTAATATGATTGATGTTTACCAGAAATGCATGAAAATGCAGTAATAGTATTTACTAAGGACGAACGAGGGAAGGATTCTAACGAAGCTTCACCGGTTTATCCCTACAAGACAGCTACAAATCCCCGGTAGGACAAATCCATCTTCATAAAGTCACATCTCCCCTGGAATTTATATCCATCTCTTTTATCCTCATACGGATAGTCGGGAATTTATACTTTCAATAGGAGTACGACGAACGAAGGCGGGAGGTTATGTATACCCTACTATCAAACGAAGACGGGAGGTTATGTATACCTTACTATCAAACGAAGACGGGAGGTTATGAATACTATATTATCAAATAAGACGGGAACAAGTTCCTCATATTCTTCAGCAACGAATCGGGATTTATTTTCCCTAGCCAGCAGTTGTTATACAAAGATATCCAGACGCTTCGGGCTGCATGATGCATACATACATCATTTACATCATATCATACATATACATAGATACATAATACATTACTTAAGTGCATCATATTATACATGCATACATAATGCATAAGCTTATATTATCATACAGAATTTTATAATCTTGTTTTTCAGATTAATTCTCCAGCAGACAGACTTCATTAACAACTTGTGCCTTGGGCCGTTGTTTATCTTCCCAAAGGTTATATCATTTCCTCAGGACGTTGTTTATCCTCCTGAAAGCATATTATCTCCTCGGGACGTTGTTTATCTTCCTAAAAGCTATCATCACTTCCTCAGGACGTTGTTTATTCTCCTGAAAGCATATTATTGCCTTGGGCCGTTGTTTATCTTCCCAAAGGTTACCTCATTCCCTCAAGACGTTGTTTATCCTCCTGAAAGCATATTATTACCTTAGGCCGTTGTTTATCTTCCCAAAAGGTTACATCATTACCTCAGGACGTTGTTTATCTTCCTGAAAGCTATTACCACTACCTCAGGACGTTGTTTATCCTCCTGAAAGCTATCATTATATCTTCATATTTTGGACTGCTATATCCTCCAAGAAATGTATTTGAAGAACTTTTCTCCAAGTCGCATCTTTAAGCCCACTCAAGCATATACAACCAGTCATCAATACTACTCTACGCACCGGTGAGTGCAAATTTTTGGGCTTTTGTGTTCAATCCCCTTCAACCTTCCAGGTCACGACTGGCAAATATACCAATCTAACCCCTCAGGTTTCAGAAAATTGAACAGGGGCAGCTGTTGCACCCCTAAATTTGCCCTCACAATACAAGACTTTGTGTTCTAAGAAAGTTCACAAGGTTCACAAGACCTCCCATGAGGTTCACAAGATTCACAAGACCTCCCATGAGGTTCACAAGGTTCACAAGACCTTTCATGAGGTTCATGAAGTTTACAAGACACTTTATGAGGTTCACAAGGTTCACAAGACCTTTCATGAGGTTCATGAAGTTTACAAGATACTTTATGAGGTTCACAAGGTTCACAAGGTTCACAAGGTTAACAAAGTTCACAATTGGTCAGAAGATTTGACAATTCCCTCAGACAATGCATCCTCCTAAGCAGTGCATCCAAAACTAGGGTTTTGACTTTAATCAGGATAAATGGACTTCCAAGACTTCAAGTGAGCTTCATAACATCTTATATGTGTCTAAGAATCCCCATGACAAGTTTCAAGACTTTTCACAAAGGTTTGCTCAGTCAGATGATCAGATAAGTCAAAACCAGTCAAAGTAGTTAAAAAGTCAAACTGAGGTCAACTGTGGTCAAACCAAAGTCAAACTTCATGATTTTTTGCCAACATCAAGTATATGAAGTAAAATTCATCATTTGATCAAGGGTTGATCATAATTCATCAAGGATATTTCAGATCATCAAGAATCAGGAGTTTCTAAATTAGTTCCTCAAGAAAAGTCAACTGAACTTTGACCAGCCATAACTTTCACATGCTTCATCACCAATTTTCCATCCAAAGCTCATTTTGAAGGAAATTTAATTCTCTACTGTAAACACCCCAAATTTGCCCTCACCCATTCACACCATGGCTTGTGATCATTCTCATATGCATAAACACAATCATATCACCTCATATTACATTTTTTATTCACTGCATAGATTCAAAGTCATCTGCACCTAGGGTTTGTGGTCTGAGCAATCCCAAAGTCTCTTGAGCCACTCCAAAGGCCACCAATCAACTCAAAGGGGTCCATGTGTGTTCTTATATCATATCACACCCTCTTCAAGTCAAAAATGCAAAAGAATCACAAGAACTAGGGTTTGAGTGGATGCAGAGCCAGGATAGACTGCACAGTTGACCTAAAATTAGGGTTTTGGTTTCAGAGGCCATAACTCCAAATTTTTTGGTCATTCTTGTTTCCATTGATCTCTATATGGTATAGGGAGTATGCATATCAATTTTCATGAAGAAATTCCATGGGGAAGTCATCTGATCAAGAGTTGACTTTTCAGACAAGTCAGTGCAAAATCAGGGCATCTGGGGCCCCCAATGACCCAACCAATGGGTGATCTTCATCATTTTGAGTGTATATTGTCTTTATTTGATCATAGAAGAAGATTGAAGTTCACAAAAATCAAGAATTTAGGGTTTTTGTAAATGTTGACTTTTTGGGCATAGTTGACTTTTCAAGGATGCATCATTTTAGGTCATTTTTTCAAGCCTTGATTATTGATCCAAAAATGCTTCAAATGGAAAAACTTTGGTCATGAAAGTTGTAGATCTCATCTTTCCCTTTTCAAAAAGTACAAGAACATGATCAAACTCTTCTTGGATCAAAAGTTATGGCATGACAAAGTTGGCAAAAATCATTGATTTTCAAGGCATGCTTCAAATGGGAATTTTGCAAGATCATGAACCAAGGCCCATTGTGACCTCTAATTCACTTCAAACCAGTATGCAAACATTACATAGACACTAAAAATCAGATTTGTACCAAGGATCCCTCATGTTTATGGTTTGTGTAGCAAGAATAGTCACATGTGAACCAAAAGTCACAACTTGCAAAATCTTCATGATCACTTCCTACAACTTGCTGCATTGGTTACCACACTTTGCTAGACTCTCACCTCACCTTGCTGCACTAGAACCAGCCCATGTACTTGCCTAGATCATGAACCATACTTCTCTTACACATTGTTTGACTTTTTGCAAAAGGTGACTTACCAATCAATAAAGCACATGTCCAATCATCTGACCAATGAGAGAGAGTTATGTGGACAAAGGGCAAGCCATTCCATACATCTAGCAAGGCTGAAACACACTCATTCATCACATTCACAAAATCACCTCATCTTGCAATTTGCTTCGAATCTGCCTCCACAGCTTGCAAACACAAAAACCATCTTCACCATTCAACTCACCATACTTCATAGACCCCAAACCACCAAAGCTCAAGCCTGAAACAAGCCTGACCTGAGCTTCACCATTCCTCACCTTCCAAACCAGAACTCATCGAATCCCTTCATCCGGCCATCAAACACCTCATATTTCTTCACCAACAAGTCAAGCATACCACAAGGAGTCCAAACCACCCATCACCTTGACCTAAAACAGCCTGTACACAAAGCCCACTTTCTGCTATATCAGTTTGGTACCTCTTGAAATAGCTTGCTACAGCTCATTTCAAGCCTGCCATTAGCACCAGGGGAGTCATTGGAGCTAGCTTGCATCAAGAAACTGCTCTGAAAGCCCAGAAACAGGAGTTGTCACCTCAGGTATGGCCATGAAACTTTTCTCTCAAAGCTCTGATTTTTTGTTATAAAGTGAAAATGCATGCTTCAAGGATCATGGTGATATGTTTAGATTTAAAAATGAGTGAAAACTGAGCTTGTATGGTCCTTCTGAATTTTTGCCCGTGAATTTCTTTCCTTTCGATTCCTTTGATTCATGATGCATAAATGTTTTTTGAAGATGGATTCATGACCTAGGGAGTTAGAGGATCATTTAGGTGTGCTTGATTTGTAGAATAGGTACCTGAATCATGTTCTAGGGTTTTTGTGCAGCCGGAGAAGATGACCGGAGCTTCTCTCCGGTCACCTGAGGGTGATTAACCCTAAACTCAGGTCATTATGGCCATTTGAATGCTGAGCGTAGATTGCCTCTGACTTGTTGACTTCCCGCTGCTTTGAACGGCCCAGATCATTTCATTTGCCCTAATCCTCCTAATTAGCTTAATTAATCCTTAATTTAATTAATTTAATCAGAGTCAACCAGGACACTTGGATCTGCGCGCCAGTCAACTGTCCCCAGCCCAGTTTGAATCTCCACCTTAGGATTAGCTTACTTTTCATTTAATTCAGATTAAATCCATTTTATTTTCATTTTCTTTTCATTAAATTTGCATAATTATTTTAAAATAGCAAAAATGTCTTAAAAATTATGAAACTTTTTCCTAAAAGTTTTATTAATTTTTAAGACCCAAAAATATTTTTATTTTAGTTTTTATCATAAAAAAAGTATTTTTAAATATTTAAAAGATTATTTTTAATTGATTAATGAAAATTAATTAATTAAAAATACTTTTAGGTATTTAAAAATTACCAAAAAATTTATGAAATGTTCTAAGACATTTAGAAACATTGTCCAACCTTCAAACCAAATTTCTTTTTTGATCTTGATGCATTTTAAGAATTTTTCATTGAATTAAATCATATTTTGTGCATTATTTTGATCATAAGTTCAAAAAATCATTTCTGCCTATTGGAGAAGAGTTGGACATTGGTTCTTTTTGCATTGTTTTGTGTTTAGCATGTAGTTTCTAGGATAAAATGGCCATGATTTGATCTTGCATTTTCCAATTATTTGGCATTTCTTTTGTTAAGAACCCTAAAAAACCCTAAGAACTTAGAAAAATCATATCTTGAGATTGGTTAAGAGTTGAGACCTCCCCTTTGGACATTGGTTTAGTATAGGTTTAGGGTTTCTTTGGTTGGCATTTTCCATTTTTTATCTTAGGGTTTGCTTCTGTTTTTGGTTTTTGTTTGTTGTTTGATGCATAAACCCTAATTTGGGCTTTCATTTGCATCCCTCTTGCATTCTCTTGCATAACATGACTTGCCATAGCATTTTGTGCATCCATGTGTTTCATTTGACATCATAAGACATATAGAAAGCATGCTTGATCATTGCATCACATATTTGCCATGTCATTTGCCTTGTATGATTCATAACTTTTCATGTTCATTCATGCTCCTTAACTTGCATCATTTGCATCCATGACCTTGTATGAACATCTCCATATGCTGCCTCATGTTCATAGCATCTCATAGCATCATTATCATCATCAACATGCTTCTGGTTTTGTTTAGCATCATGTCATTTCATTTCATTTAGCATTGCATTGCATTTCTTTCTAACATTTCAGGTGGTAAGTAAACTTGAGAAGTGAATTTGCCTTCACTTCTCATACCTGTTCTTTTCATCTCTCTTGCATTCATTGACACATTTTATCTTGTGTATTGGTTTGAGCTTGCTCATTCTTGTTCATCTTACTTTCTTCCTTCAAGAAACTTGTCTTCTTAAGTGAAGCAAGTTGTTTTGCTTCTCTTTGCTCCTTTCATCTGCTTCCTTCCTGGTGGTTTCTCTGAAGATCTTCTTGCAAACCACATAAACCCTAGGAACAACCAAGCATGATCATGATTAGGGTTTTGATTAGTTCCCCCATTTAGTTTTGCCTTTGTGTCATCTTTGAGTCTTCTCTTCTCATCTCATAATTCAGGGACTAAACCCTAAAGGCTTTAAGGCTTTGTGATTAGGGTTATGCCTGCATCCTTCTATTAGGATGGAGTGTATAACTTTAGTCCTAAGTGTTAAACCCTTAATGTGTTTAAATCCTTTAATCAATCCACTTAATAATCATCAAGACATCAAGCTTGTAACTTGGGCCTTGCATTAGGGTTCTAATTCTTCCTTAATTGGTTAAGAAGGACTAACCCTAGTGTTAATGGACAAGTCCCCCTCAAGTTGTCTTACAAATCATAAAATCCATTTCTTCATCTTATCATTAACTAAAATCCACTTAATCAAAGGCTTGTTTTGTCATGAGGTTAATCCCTAATCATGGATTAAGTTGAGGAGTCTTCCTCAGCTTAAACATTCTCATCTATTATCCTTCTATTAGGATGGTGTAATGAGTCTGTTTAATCCCTGATTATGGCTTAATCTCATTACTTAACACTAAACAAAAAACACCAAAAACATCTAAATAATCACAAGTAGGTTAATGATCTTAATCCTACACCAAAGGTGATTAAGTGTGAGAATCTGACTTCACACTTAAGGTATTCTCATTACCCCTAAACAGAGGGATGATGTGATGAGTTTACTAACCCATTGGTTTAGGCTTAAGCTCATTAACTTATGACAAACATTCAAAAGCAATAAAAGACTGAAAATACAAAAACAGACAATAATCGTCTCCTTCGGGATTCTTTTCTCATCACCTTCACTCATAAACGAGAACTTGCTTCTTCCGTCTAATGCAAGACAGTTTGCACCTGAGCCAGACAGGTCATACACTTGAGCATTGACAAGTAAGCAGTTCACAAGTCAATTTATCTTTCAGTCTCTTTGGGTCGAACTACGGTGTTCTGACTTCCTCATTGCACGAGAGGATACGTAGGCATAACTTAACAGTTATCGAACAAAAGTCTCTGCATATTCCCCCTCTTTCCAGCTATCCTTTAAGCCTCATGATCTTGAGCATACTCTTATCCTTACACTGACACTGTACATTTATGCACTTCACTTCTCTTACACTGACACCTGTACATCCCTTTCCAGCTATTTTATACACAAATTGCACTGACACTACCCCTTTAAAACACAAATCTTTCAAGCGTGGATCCCGTCGAGTACGACGGACAATCTGGGTGCTAATACCTTCCCAGGTTGTAACCAACCCCCTTTCTCAGTCTCTCTGGTTCGCAAACCGTCTTATCCATCCTTTTCTAGGCCTATGCAGCATTGCCTTTCCTCCGGGATAAAAATGCCTAGCTGGCGACTCTATTCATCTCCAGTGAGTTCACGGCTGTGTGTTCTCACTGTCCCCCTCGCCGACCGTTCGCGTCTGTACCTTTATCTGACCCTGTGTCACTTATCGGGAGCGACAGCTTGGCGACTCTGCTGGGGACCCTTTATATTGCAACCAGGGCTTCTGGTTCTTTTTGTGGGTTCCTCCTAGCGCTTGATTGATTTGTGTTTACTGGGGTGTTATGTGCTTATTTGTGCTTGTATTTATTTTGCTTTATGTACAGTTTGCTTTACTGCTTTCTTTATTGCTTTTGCATTATATCATATTGTCATACTGTACTGCTAGCTGGATCTGGTTTTTCTTTGGTGGGTGGGTGATTCATTGAGAGTTAAGGTCCTATACCTGGGACCTGAGTGACACCTAGGCTAGAGTGAATCATATTCTTTCCCATTCCATTTCGGTCTGGTGCGGGAATATGAAACACGGTTCAGATATGGGTTTCTTCTTGAGAACTCTGTGTTGCAGATTTCCTGCAATGCTAGGGCTATCTAGGAAGCCTGCTAAGTCTGGATGACCTTCAGTATTGACCTTCAGAAACTGAGGTGAATTAGAGGAGGAATTGTTATGGTTATTGTAAACACTGTACCTCCGGGTTAGAAGTGTTTACACTTCTCATAATTGATCCAAGTCTGAGGATCCTTGTTCTAGAACACCACCTGTGAGGGGGTTGGGCTGTTTACAGGTTTGCAGGTACCTTGACCTCAGAATACCCTGTTACTTTGATTTGTTAAGAGTACTCCATGTTGGATAGTTCTTGTGATTCTAAAACCCTGGACATGTGACTCTTTATTTGAGTCCCCCACCCTGGTTACTGGTTTTATAGACCTCCAACTGGAATTCTTGAACACACTTGGACCTATATCAGATTATTTTGGGCCAGATCCAGCTCAGTCACAAACCCTTGCATTTCATTTGCATACATAATCATTGCATCATATTAACATTTGCTTATTTGTGTTTCAGGGTATCCATCATTTATCTGGTTTTGGTTTTGACCCCATCTTCTGTATTGGCCTGTCTTCACCAGCATCTACTTCAGTTATCACCTGCACTAGCCAGTCAGTGGCCCTTTCTTCAGTATCTTCATCAGCACCTGTCTCTACCCAATCTTCAGCATCATGGCTCCAAAGAAAAGCAATATCACTTATCACTTCTTCCAACCAGAGTTATCAGACATCAAGAGGATTCAGACCCTGATCACCCCAGATCACATACCTTTGTTCAGGGAGCATTACGGAGATATACTTGATTTGGTTATGGATCTGGACCCATCCCAGAGGAGCCTCATCCACACTTGCATTCAATTCTATGATCCCCCATTGAGATGTTTCACCTTTCAAGACTTTCAGTTGGGCCCCTTATTGGAAGAGTACTCTTCATTAGTTGGTATGCCTATCAGGGGTGGAATCCCTTTCAACCCTGAGATGGTCTTTCCTGCTAATGGAGAAGTAGCAAGAGCTTTGCATCTAGAACCTGCTTTGATTGAGCAACATATGACTTCTAAAGCTGGAATCCTTGGTTTTCACCTGGACTTCTTGATCTCTCAAGCTACCTTGAAGGCTTCTCTGGGAGAGTGGAAAGCTGTTTGTGCTTTGTTGGCTTTGAGTGTATATGGAATTGTGTTGTTTGCAGATGAGCCTCGATTCATTAGCAAAAATGCAATCCATCTGTTCATCCTGAAGAACCCAGTGCCAACTTTACTGGGAGACCTTTACTATTCAGTGCATCAGAGGAATGAGAAGCAGAGGGGGAGATTAGTGAGGTGTTGTGCTCCATTATTCCATACTTGGCTTCTCAAGCATCTACCCAGGACAGATGCATTTTTAAGCCCTCATCAGCAAAGCAACTGGGCTAAGAGACTCACTGTTCTAACTTCAGCTGATATCAGATGGTGCACTCAAAGCACCAAGGGCAGAGATATCATCACCAGCTGTGGGCACTTTCCCAATGTGCCCTTAATAGGAGTTAAGGGAAGTATTAATTACAACCCTCTGCTGTTCAGAAGACAACTGGGCTATGCACTGGTCCATACTCCTAAGGCACAGGACTTGGTGGAGACCCTCTATTGTGAGAACAAGATTAGTCTGGCTGTTGTTAGACAGGCCGCCTGGGCCTGGGATAATGTTCAAACCAAGGGAGTCACCATTCTGGGGAAATGCAATAATGTGGCATCAGCACAATATTATGAGTGGTCCCGTGCCAGGGCTCAATTCTCTGGGATGCCCTTTACCATAGAAGACATGCCTGAGTCATCTTCAGCACCACCCCCTGCCACTATCAGTTTGGAGGAGTTTGAGAGCTTGAAAGAAAGAAATGAGAAGCTAACCCAGGCTTTGCAGAAGACCCTCTGGGAGAGGAGTGAGGGTATGAGGGAGATTGAGAGGTTAGAGAAGATGAGAGTGGAGCATCTGACTAAGATTGAAAAGTCTGGGGATTATATCAAAAAGTCTAAGGCTGGTGAACACATTCTGAAGAACGCTTGCAAAGAAGCCCAGTTCCAGAGAGCAAGGACAGACTTGTATCTAAAGGAGAGTCAAGCCCGGTGGGTCAGGATCACCGAGGCTCGTACCCTGGAGGACAAGAGAGTTCAGGACAAGATGGAGCAACTGGAGGCTAGTGCTAAAGAACAGCAAGAAGCCCTGGCATCAGCCCAGAGGGAGATATCAGAATTGAAGATCAAAGCGGGGGTGAAGAGGTCCAAGGACCAAACTCAGCACAAGAAGCTGGCAGCAGCTATTGCAACCCGGAACCTCCTTATCCGGAATCTCACGGAGCGTCCGGCTGATCCTGTGACCGAAGCGCTTCTCAAGGAAGTTCGTGAGGATGAGTTTGGACTTGGTGTTTGACCATTTGTTTGTTGTTGTTTCTATTCCATGTACTTTTGCTTTCTTTTTGTGATGTATTTTGACCCCTTAAAAGGGGCTTGTGTTGTAAAATGAACAAGTTGTATTATTTCACCTTCTGTAATATATTTGTGTTAGTTTGTTCCATCCAAGTTTACTTCGGAAGCAACTTCAACTGCATCTTCAAGGGTCTGGAAGGGTCAAAACTGAAGGCCAAACCGGATACCTTGAGAACAAATAAGCATAACTGCATTGCATGCTAACCTTTTGTTTGTTTTGTAGGTTTTGTTTTATTGTTGCTAACCTCTGTTGTGACATCTCAGGAACTATTGCTAGGCGCCGGGTATTTCCCCTCAACCGTCCGCACCGTTATCCAACCCGAAACAACCTTCCGGGAATTCAAATGGATCAGGTACAGCAGGACCTTGCAGAGGTTAGAAATCAGATGGCAAACGAAAGAGTGGAGATGAGGGCGCAGATAACCCAGTTTATGGAAGTTATGAACAACATGGCTCAAAGCCAGGAAAGATTGAGGGCCATGGTGGAGAGGCAAAATCAGGAGGATCCACATGTAGGAACTGCCGGCACCAGTAACAATGAAAGGGTGCAACCTCATGTTAACCCCCCTGTGTTTGGGCCACATCTGCATCCCGAGATCAACATTCCAGCAAATGTTCAAGGGACAGCCACTGCAGCAAGGGTACTTCAAGAAGACCCCCAAGAGGACCAATTCACAGTAATGGGTGCTGGGGAAGAAGCTTACGATAGAAGATTGGATGAGATAGCTGAGAAGTTAAGATCCCTAGAGTCTCAAAACTCTTTGGGTTTTGACGTGATGGATATGGGCTTGGTGGATGGGGTCAGGATCCCCCATAAGTTCAAGCCTCCTTGTTTCGAAAAGTATAATGGGACTTCTTGTCCTCGAACCCATCTGCAATCTTTCCTCGGGAGGTTAAAAGCTTATACCATGGACGAAAAATTGTGGATGTTCTATTTCGAAGATAGCTTGACTAGAGCGTCAAGAGAATGGTACTCTCACCTGACAAGGGCAACTATTAGATGCTGGAAGGACCTGGCAGAGGCCTTCATCAGACAGTATCAGTACAACTTAGACATGGCACCCAACAGGACCCTCCTAATGGGAATGTCACAGTCTTCCAGGGAGAGTTTCCGAGAATATGCCCAAAGATGGAGGCAATTGGCTGCTGCCGTTCAACCCCCTATGTCTGAAAGGGAAATGGCAGATATGTTCATGAATACCCTTCAGGGGACCTATATTGACAGGTTGACTGCTTTCTCTTCCACTAGCTTCGCGGATGTTGTCATAGCTGGGGAGAGAATTGAAAGCCTTTTGAAAATGGGTAAGATATCTGACAATGGTGCCAGCTCGTCCAGTAGTACAAGAAAGCCTTTTGCAGGCCCAAGAAGAACTGGCGAGACCAATGCCATCCACTCCAGCAGGGGCAGGCCCCAATATCTTCAAAGGTCAATAGCAGCAGTCACCATTCCTGCTCCAGCTCATCCTCTACCAGTCTATCAACCTCCTCAACAAAACTATCAGCCACAACCTCAGTATCACCAGCAAAATCAGTATCCTCCAAGAAATTACAACAATAGCAACACCAACAACAACAGTCAACAAAGGCCATTCCAACAAAGGCCATCTCAAGCTAACAGAGTGATCGATCCGATCCCCATGCCATATGCTACTTTGCTGCCACAACTTCTGAAACTCAACCTGGTTGAGCTAAGAACGTTGGCACCTCCGGATCCCAACAGTCTACCAAGAAACTATGACTCCAATGCTAGGTGTGCCTTTCATTCAAACGCACCTGGCCACAGTACAGAAAAATGCAGGGCTCTGCATATGAAGGTACAAGACCTGGTAGACTCGAAAGCTCTGAATTTCGCACCACCACCCAATGTCAATAAGAACCCCATGCCAAACCATGGTGGTCCCCGGATTAATGCTATTGAAGAAGACAAGCCGTCTTATTTAATAACTAGTGTGGGACAGATCAGGACACCATTGGTAGAAATCAAGGCTCAGCTCTTGGAATGTCAAATGTTCCCGGGGTGCGAATTGGGATGTGCTTACTGCAATATCTCTGTAAACGGGTGCGATAATCTGAGGAATGGCATAGATGGCCTTATTCAAAGTGGCCAACTTCAGATCACCACATCATTTCCAACAAATCCAACAATATCATCAGCAACAGTTTCAGAACCTCCTACAACTGCAGCAACTATTGTTCCTGACAATTCTTCGGCTACATCAACAAGTACTTCATCTATCATCTCGAATGATCAGTTTCCGACAAATTTTCCTACTACAACTTCAGCTTCACTCCATTTCGAGACTCCTACAACAACAACATCATTCCTTCCCCCATTATCTCCTACAACACCAGCAACCAATCATGAAGATGTCTCTACTGTCACCATATTTTATGATCCTGAAAACAACTCTGCCTACCATTCAGAAGGTGCTGCTCCCATCAGAGCACCAGTCACAATATTTTATGATCCACAAACAATTACAGTCCCTTCAGCAGCAGCAATCAGTCCAGTCACTGTCACGGTGCCTGGACCTGTACCATATGAAAGCAATAGGGCCATCCCTTGGCACTATGGCTCTGATGTGTACTGCGAAGGAAAAAGAATCACTCTTGAAACATCAACACCTGCACCACAAGTAGATAATGTGGGGGGAGGCGGAGGCTTCACTCGAAGCGGACGTCTCTTTGCTCCACCAAGTCCAAGACCTACTGCCGAAGCAGAAGCTGCTGCCAAGGCAAAAGGGAAGAGCCCGGTGCAGGAAGATCCAGCAGTTAAAGAAGCCTTGAAGACACCATTCGATCAAGAGGTTGATGAGTTCATGCGAATCATCAAAAAGAGTGATTATAAAATTGTGGATCAACTTCACCAAACGCCATCCAAAATCTCTATCCTCTCACTGCTTATGTGCTCCGAAGCCCATCGGAATGCACTGCTCAAGGTCTTGCACGCAGCTTACGTGCCTGAAGAGATTACTATCAACCAGTTGGAAACCGTGGTTGGAAATGTTACTGCTAGCAATGGGCTAGGGTTCACCAATACTGACCTGACAACGGATGGCCGCAACCACAACAAAGCCTTGCACATAACCATGGAATGCAAAGGAGCTGTCCTTTCTCATGTGCTGGTAGACACAGGTTCATCCCTGAATGTCTTACCAAAGAAGGCTCTGGTGAAGCTTGAATATGATGGATTGGCATTGAGACCCAGCAACCTGGTGGTAAGAGCTTTTGATGGCTCAAAGAGATCGGTTCTGGGAGAGATCGAGCTGCCTGTGACGATTGGCCCACAGACCTTTAAAACTATCTTTTATGTGATGGACATTCAGCCCACCTACAGCTGTTTGTTGGGTAGACCCTGGATTCACGCCGCTGGCGCAATAACGTCTACCCTTCACCAAAAGTTAAAATTTGAGTGGGAAGGCCAAGTTGTCACAATCTGCGGGGAGGAGGATATATTTGTTAGCCATCTGGCTACTTATAAGTACATTGAGATGGATGGGGAGATCCATGAAACAATGAGCCAAGGTTTCGAAGCCTTGAATGTCAATGAAGCATCTGCTGTATCTGGGATCTCCATGTCATCATACCAACAAGCCCGGAAGGTTGTTGAGAAAGGAACTGCCCTAGGCTGGGGCAAGGTTTTAGCTGTGGAAGAGAAGAAGGACAAGTTTGGGTTGGGTTACAGACCAACTCAACATCAAGCGAAGGCTGCTGATAAGCCTGGTTTTGTCAGTGGGGGGATGCTTACCCCCGATACTATCAACTGTCTGGAAGACGAGCTGGAAGAAGAACGCAACCTGGAGAGTTGGATTCGTCCGAAGATCCCGGGGAGCAGTATCTCGAACTGGTCTTCCCAGGAAATTATAAGAGTTACTCGATCAGAGTAATTATTATTTCCTGTATTTTTATAAGCATGCATCAAAGTCTTGCATCTTGCCCAAGATGACAAGACTCATTTTGTAATAGGGCCATCTGTACTTTTGTGCAAACAAGATCAATTAATGAAATATCAGACATCTTTTTGCAAACGAGTCTTTTTCTTTTCGTTCACTGTTTTTCCATTTTTCTTTTTTGTACAAAAATAAATGGCAGTGTTTTCAAAATGACAACTTCATTTCACTTTTCTAAATAAGACTAAAATCAGATCACTAAAATGAACAAACTTAACCCTTGCAGAGAGTGCCTTCCTGACAGCACCGACAACAGCACGGCTATGACATCGTATGACTTTGACAATCCGATCAATCAAGCTGATGAAGGGGTTGATGAAGAATATGAGCTTCCTGAAGAGCTAGCCAGGTTGTTAAGACAAGAGGAAAAGGTTATTACTCCTCACCAGGAGGAGGTTGAAGTGATCAATCTTGGTACGGATGAAGACGTGAAAGAAGTCAAGATCGGGGCCTGCCTGCAAGACTCAGTGAAAGGACAGCTGATTGACCTGCTTCGAGAATATGTGGACGTGTTCGCTTGGTCTTATCAAGATATGCCAGGGTTGGACACCGACATTGTTGTGCACAAGCTGCCTTTGAGGGAAGAATGCCCACCAGTCAAGCAAAAGCTACGCCGTACTCGTCCAGACATGGCAATGAAGATCAAAGAAGAGGTACAGAAGCAATGGGACGCCGGGTTCCTTGCTGTAACTAGTTACCCTCCGTGGGTTGCTAACATAGTACCTGTGCCTAAGAAAGACGGTAAGGTAAGGATGTGTGTTGATTACCGGGATCTGAACAGAGCCAGCCCGAAAGATGATTTCCCTTTACCTCACATCGATGTATTGGTTGATAACACGGCTCAGTTCTCGGTATTCTCCTTCATGGATGGATTTTCAGGATATAACCAGATCAAGATGTCACCTGAAGACATGGAGAAGACAACATTCATCACACCTTGGGGCACGTTCTGCTACAAGGTAATGCCATTTGGGCTCAAAAATGCCGGTGCAACCTATCAATGGGCTATGGTAACATTATTCCACGATATGATCCACAAAGAAATCGAGTGTTATGTGGATGATATGATTGCCAAGTCCCTCACTGAAGAAGACCATCTGGTGAATCTGCTCAAGTTGTTCAAGCGTCTGAGAAAGTATCAACTGAAGTTGAACCCCAACAAATGCACATTCGGGGTGCGATCCGGTAAACTGTTGGGAGTTATTGTAAGCGAGAAGGGGATTGAAGTAGACCCTGATAAAGTCAAAGCCATCCAAGAGATGCCTGCACCGAAAACTGAGAAAGAAGTTCGAGGGTTCTTAGGTAGATTGAACTACATCTCAAGGTTCATATCTCACCTTACAGCAACCTGTGAACCCTTGTTCAAGCTGCTAAGGAAAGAGCAGACGGTCAGGTGGAACGAAGATTGCCAGAGGGCTTTTGACAAGATCAAGGAGTATCTGCAAGAACCTCCAATCCTCATGCCTCCAGTTGAAGGAAGACCTCTAATCATGTACTTGACAGTATTAGAGGAGTCAATAGGGTGTGTGTTGGGCCAGCATGACGAGTCTGGTCGAAAAGAGTATGCAATATACTACCTAAGCAAAAAGTTTACCGACTGTGAACAACGTTATTCACTGCTCGAGAAAACTTGCTGTGCTTTAGCGTGGGCTGCTCGCCGACTAAGGCAGTATATGTTGACCCACACTACCTTGTTAATCTCAAAAATGGACCCAGTCAAGTACATTTTCGAGAAGCCAGCTCTTACCGGACGGGTTGCAAGATGGCAGATGATTCTTACAGAGTATGACATCCAATACACATCTCAGAAGGCCATCAAGGGCAGTGTATTGTCTGAATATCTTGCTGAGCAACCCATTGATGATTACCAGCCAATGAGGTTTAACTTCCCTGATGAAGACATCATGTTCATTAAAGCAAAAGATCATGAAGAGCCTATTCATACTGAAGGGCCCGACCCGGAAGAAGAATGGACTATGATGTTTGATGGGGCTGTTAACATGAATGGCCGTGGTGTTGGTGCAGTACTTATTACACCTAAAGGAGTTCACATGCCTTTCTCGGCAAAGCTCACTTTCAACTGCACTAACAACGAAGCTGAATACGAGGCTTGCATTATGGGTCTTGAGGAAGCCATCGACCTCAGGATCAAGACATTGACCGTATTCGGAGATTCAGCTTTGGTAATCAATCAGACCAACGGGAAATGGTACACCCACCAAGATCATCTGATACCTTACAGGGATTATACAAGGAGGTTATTGACTTTCTTCACAACGGTCAAGCTTGAGTATATCCCTCGGGACGAGAACCAGTTTGCAGATGCTCTTGCTACCATTTCGTCCATGATCAAAGTTCAAGCTGCTAACTTTGTACCTCAGATTTCAGTGTCCAGACTGGAAAGACCCGCATATGTATTCGCAGCAGATGTAGTCAAGGATGATAAGCCTTGGTTCCATGACATTAAGTGCTTCTTGGAGGATCAGACATACCCACCTGGGGCATCTTCCAATGATAAGAAGACTCTGAGAAGGCTTGCTGGAAGTTTCTTTCTGAACACTGATGGGTCTTTATACAAAAGGAACTTTGACATGGTACTCCTCAGATGTGTTGACCAGGCGGAAGCAGATTTGTTGATGCATGAAGTGCACGAAGGCTCTTTTGGTACCCATGCTAGAGGGCACGCCATGGCTAAGAAGTTGTTGAGATCAGGCTATTACTGGATTACAATGGATGCAGACTGTTGTGCTTATGCCAGGAAATGCCACAAATGCCAGATCTATGCGGACAAAGTGCATGTACCTCCAAGTCCTTTGAACATAATGTCTTCACCTTGGCCCTTTGCCATGTGGGGCATTGACATGATGGGCAAGATTGAGCCAACTGCTTCAAACGGCCACAGATTCATCCTGGTCTCCATTGATTATTTCACAAAGTGGGTTGAAGCAGCCTCATATGCAAATGTTACAAGGCAAGTGGTAGCCCGATTCCTAAAAAGAGATATCATCTGTCGATATGGAGTTCCCGAGCGAATCATTACTGATAATGGTTCCAACCTAAACAACAAAATGATGGCTGAATTATGCCGGGACTTCAAGATCCAACATCACAATTCTTCTCCTTACAGGCCAAAGATGAATGGCGTTGTTGAGGCAGCTAATAAGAATATCAAGAAAATTGTGCAGAAGATGGTAGTCACCTACAGAGACTGGCACGAAATGCTACCATTTGCCTTGCATGGGTACCGCACATCAATTAGAACATCCACTGGGGCAACGCCGTATCAACTTGTGTATGGTATGGAAGCAGTCCTACCTGTTGAAGTTGAATTACCCTCGCTACGGGTACTAATGGATGTTAAACTGAGTGAAGCAGAATGGGTTCGGTCCCGATACGAGCAACTGAGTCTGATCGAAGAGAAGAGATTGGCTGCAATCTGTCATGGGCAGTTATATCAGAAGAGAATGAAGAGAGCCTTTGACCAGAAAGTCAGGCATCGCGAGTACCAAGTGGGAGATCTTGTGCTGAAAAGAATCCTCCCTCCTCATACAGACCACAGGGGCAAATGGACTCCGAATTATGAAGGACCATTCGTGGTAAAGAAAGTTTTCTCTGGTGGGGCACTGATGCTCAGCACCATGGATGGTGAAGATTTCCCATCCCCTGTGAATTCAGATGCAGTTAAAAAATACTTCGCATAAAAGTGACCCGCTGGACACAAAAACAGAATGTAAGTCCAGGCAAAAATAGGGCATCCCGGCGAGTCAAAAAACAGAATAAAAGACTCGGGCAAAAATAAGGGAAATAAACAATAGAATGTACACCCGCTGAGTTGAAAAGCCACATTGGACAGCTCAGGCAAAAATGGGTATCCCGATGGATTGAAAACCCGAAAGGGCGATCCATGCAAAATAAGGGAATAAGCGAACAACTGCACTCTGAATTCGTATGTATCACTCACAACTTGGTAAGCCTCGAAAGGATCAAGCTTCAATCTGAATCAACATTCTTCAGAAAGCAAGACGAGAAGAACGTCATTGTCATACGAGTCATAGTGAAGAGGAAGCTCCTCCAAAGCGTCGTCAACACTGCCAGCAATTTGTTTCTCAATTTGTAACAATCTCCTCATTTCAGGAGATTTGTTTCTTTGACTGTATCTTGCCAATTCAGGGCACATAAATTAATAAAATCAGATTTTTCAGTCATGTTTCGTTTTGTATATTTTTATTTGCAAAAAATGTCTGATGTCTCTGAAAAATCAATTGCATAAGTACAAATGCTTTTCTCTAAAAAAAAACATATAATAAAGCACATGCTTGCAGGGAATATACTTACTCTCGAAAGTACTTAACTCCTATGACGGAATCCAGTAAGGGATACCTCGGGATTATCTTTGTGCGTTTCCTTATCTTTGCAGGATTGCAGGTTCAACAAGCAGCCTTAGCACTCAGAGTGTTTCCTCCCCAGCTGATTTGCCTCTCATTACTCTCCCCAGCTGAGTTATCAACAGCATTCTCCCCAGCCGTGAGGCAAATCTTTTTTCCTCAGCAGAGTGTGAAAGTTAGGGAACCATCTCCCCACAGAGTCTCAGCCTCTATTCTGAAGAGCAACGCATGAAGTCACAACAGAGTACAGGAAGCTTCTACAAACCCCAGCTGGGTCCCATATTACAAGGATATGTCAATCAGTGACTTGTGTCCCCGAGCAGATGCACCAGATCTACCAATGATCTCATCCCCAGCTGGGATGTCCATGTCAAACAGATCAGCCAGAGATCTTCGCAACAACGGGATCCGAATCCCAGATTTGTGTTATCTTTGCATAATCATGGCATTTGCATCATATTACCCCCCTCAGAGCGTAGCATTCCGTCTAATACGGAGCATTACGGCAAAAAATCAAACGCATAGCATAATCATAAGCCATGTTCTGAATCGACACTTGTGAATAATAACCGTTCATCATCATTGTACAGAAATCCCCACCAGAATCCCGGCAAAAGCAGTTGCCTCACAAATCACAAATACCAGTATATACCTCCTGTTGATACCCGTCCGCATCAACACTCCCCAGTAAAGTTGCCTGAACACACTTTACAACAAGGTCACCTGTATTACAGATACTTCTTGACACTCGCCCATGTCAAATCACCAGCAAAAAAGCCAAAGACACCCTCTTTGCATTCACATATACCTATATATACACTTTCTTGACACCCGTTCGTGTCATATCCCCAGCGCAGTCACTTACACTTTTACGACCCGTATACTTGTTGATATTATATTTTTCTCCTTCTGACACTCGTCCGTGTCACCCTCCTCAGCAGATAAACACTCATCTGTATATACTTATACTACTCATATCTTATACAGATACTCGTCCGTATCCTGTATACACCATCACTCATATCCCCACAGATTCGACAATAGTCCTTGTTCTTTGTTAACCAGATGGTACTCGTCCGTATCATCATCTCAGAACATTGCGTCTAATGTTTGTTTCTACATGATACTCGTCCGTATCATAGTCTTAAGGATGCTCGTCCGCATCTTTAATCCATACACTGTGTCAAACACTTATGTCTTCTTGAATATAGACACTCGTCCGTGTCTACTATTCCCCAGAAGAGTCCTTTCAGATGCAACGCTCGTCCGTGTTCTTTGTTAACCCGTTGATACTCGTCCGTATCATCATCTCTGAACATGTGTCAGTTTGTTTCTACATGATACTCGTCCGTATCATAGTCTTAAGGATGCTCGTCCGCATCTCTAATCTATACAATACCAAACACTTATACTTTCCTTTCTTGGTTGTGAACGCTCGTCCGTGTTCACTATATCCCCAGTAGATCGCCAACAACCAATTTTCTTTTTATCTGACACTCGTCCTGTGTCATGATAACCCTGAGAGCAGCCGTACCCTGCTGAGTGGTCGTCCTCCACTTCTTGATGGTCGTCCTCCATCATGCTCATCCGATGGCCGTCCCCATCGTTGATCTTTTTTTAGCAGCCGTCCCCTGCTAGGTGGTCGTCCTCCACCTTTTGATGATCGTCCTTCATCACTTTATCCAATGGCCGTCCCCATTGTTGATTTTGGTTATCTGACACTCGTCCTGTGTTATGATAAACCTTGAGAGCAGCCGTACCCTGCTGAGTGGTCGTCCTCCACTTCTTGATGGTCGTCCTCCATCATGCTCGTCCGATGGCCGTCCCCATCGTTGACCTTTTATCCGGCATTCGTCCTATGTCGCGATATTTTCGGCAGCCGTACCCTGCCAGGTGGTCGTCCTCCACCTTTGATGGCCGTCCCCATCATATTTCTTTTATTTCCCAACAGAGCAGCCGTCCCCTGCTAGGTGATCGTCCTTCACCTTTGATGGCCGTACCCCATCATCTGTTTATTTCATTTATTCTTTAACCCGATGGCCGTCCCCGTCGTGGTCCCCTTTCCTTTTTAGCCCGATGGCCGTCCCCATCGTTGGTTACTTTGCTTTGTGAACTTGATGGCCGTCCCCGTCATAACCTTATTTCCCCAGCTAGTCGGCCGTCCCCGTCTTGGCTTTACCTTTTATCCCCAGCATGTCGACCGTCCCCGTCATTGCTTTATTTTCCGCACTTTTCCAGCATGTCGGCCGTCCCCGTCATTGCTATTTACCCAGCAGTCGTCCTCTGCTCGACGGTCGTCCTCCGTCGCCCACACTTTACAATATACTTTATTTTCCTTTTACAATCTATATCCCTTTTCTTCTTCATTCTGTGAGTGCAAATTTTGGACTGTCTTTGGTATTCAACCACAAGTTATCTTGCTTGCCTGTTAAGCCGTTGCTTACAACCTGCACAGCTAACTCATGTTTGAATAGGGGCAGCTGTAAACACCCCAAATTTGCCCTCACCCATTCACACCATGGCTTGTGATCATTCTCATATGCATAAACACAATCATATCACCTCATATTACATTTTTTATTCACTGCATAGATTCAAAGTCATCTGCACCTAGGGTTTGTGGTCTGAGCAATCCCAAAGTCTCTTGAGCCACTCCAAAGGCCACCAATCAACTCAAAGGGGTCCATGTGTGTTCTTATATCATATCACACCCTCTTCAAGTCAAAAATGCAAAAGAATCACAAGAACTAGGGTTTGAGTGGATGCAGAGCCAGGATAGACTGCACAGTTGACCTAAAATTAGGGTTTTGGTTTCAGAGGCCATAACTCCAAATTTTTTGGTCATTCTTGTTTCCATTGATCTCTATATGGTATAGGGAGTATGCATATCAATTTTCATGAAGAAATTCCATGGGGAAGTCATCTGATCAAGAGTTGACTTTTCAGACAAGTCAGTGCAAAATCAGGGCATCTGGGGCCCCCAATGACCCAACCAATGGGTGATCTTCATCATTTTGAGTGTATATTGTCTTTATTTGATCATAGAAGAAGATTGAAGTTCACAAAAATCAAGAATTTAGGGTTTTTGTAAATGTTGACTTTTTGGGCATAGTTGACTTTTCAAGGATGCATCATTTTAGGTCATTTTTTCAAGCCTTGATTATTGATCCAAAAATGCTTCAAATGGAAAAACTTTGGTCATGAAAGTTGTAGATATCATCTTTCCCTTTTCAAAAAGTACAAGAACATGATCAAACTCTTCTTGGATCAAAAGTTATGGCATGACAAAGTTGGCAAAAATCATTGATTTTCAAGGCATGCTTCAAATGGGAATTTTGCAAGATCATGAACCAAGGCCCATTGTGACCTCTAATTCACTTCAAACCAGTATGCAAACATTACATAGACACTAAAAATCAGATTTGGACCAAGGATCCCTCATGTTTATGGTTTGTGTAGCAAGAATAGTCACATGTGAACCAAAAGTCACAACTTGCAAAATCTTCATGATCACTTCCTACAACTTGCTGCATTGGTTACCACACTTTGCTAGACTCTCACCTCACCTTGCTGCACTAGAACCAGCCCATGTACTTGCCTAGATCATGAACCATACTTCTCTTACACATTGTTTGACTTTTTGCAAAAGGTGACTTACCAATCAATAAAGCACATGTCCAATCATCTGACCAATGAGAGAGAGTTATGTGGACAAAGGGCAAGCCATTCCATACATCTAGCAAGGCTGAAACACACTCATTCATCACATTCACAAAATCACCTCATCTTGCAATTTGCTTCGAATCTGCCTCCACAGCTTGCAAACACAAAAACCATCTTCACCATTCAACTCACCATACTTCATAGACCCCAAACCACCAAAGCTCAAGCCTGAAACAAGCCTGACCTGAGCTTCACCATTCCTCACCTTCCAAACCAGAACTCATCGAATCCCTTCATCCGGCCATCAAACACCTCATATTTCTTCACCAACAAGTCAAGCATACCACAAGGAGTCCAAACCACCCATCACCTTGACCTAAAACAGCCTGTACACAAAGCCCACTTTCTGCTATATCAGTTTGGTACCTCTTGAAATAGCTTGCTACAGCTCATTTCAAGCCTGCCATTAGCACCAGGGGAGTCATTGGAGCTAGCTTGCATCAAGAAACTGCTCTGAAAGCCCAGAAACAGGAGTTGTCACCTCAGGTATGGCCATGAAACTTTTCTCTCAAAGCTCTGATTTTTTGTTATAAAGTGAAAATGCATGCTTCAAGGATCATGGTGATATGTTTAGATTTAAAAATGAGTGAAAACTGAGCTTGTATGGTCCTTCTGAATTTTTGCCCGTGAATTTCTTTCCTTTCGATTCCTTTGATTCATGATGCATAAATGTTTTTTGAAGATGGATTCATGACCTAGGGAGTTAGAGGATCATTTAGGTGTGCTTGATTTGTAGAATAGGTACCTGAATCATGTTCTAGGGTTTTTGTGCAGCCGGAGAAGATGACCGGAGCTTCTCTCCGGTCACCTGAGGGTGATTAACCCTAAACTCAGGTCATTATGGCCATTTGAATGCTGAGCGTAGATTGCCTCTGACTTGTTGACTTCCCGCTGCTTTGAACGGCCCAGATCATTTCGTTTGCCCTAATCCTCCTAATTAGCTTAATTAATCCTTAATTTAATTAATTTAATCAGAGTCAACCAGGACCCTTGGATCTGCGCGCCAGTCAACTGTCCCCAGCCCAGTTTGAATCTCCACCTTAGGATTAGCTTACTTTTCATTTAATTCAGATTAAATCCATTTTATTTTCATTTTCTTTTCATTAAATTTGCATAATTATTTTAAAATAGCAAAATTGTCTTAAAAATTATGAAACTTTTTCCTAAAAGTTTTATTAATTTTTAAGACCCAAAAATATTTTTATTTTATTTTTTATCATAAAAAAAGTATTTTTAAATATTTAAAAGATTATTTTTAATTGATTAATGAAAATTAATTAATTAAAAATACTTTTAGGTATTTAAAAATTACCAAAAAATTCATGAAATGTTCTAAGACATTTAGAAACATTGTCCAACCTTCAAAACAAATTTATTTTTTGATCTTGATGCATTTTAAGAATTTTTCATTGAATTAAATCATATTTTGTGCATTATTTTGATCATAAGTTCAAAAAATCATTTCTGCCTATTGGAGAAGAGTTGGACATTGGTTCTTTTTGCATTGTTTTGTGTTTAGCATTTAGTTTCTAGGATAAAATGGCCATGATTTGATCTTGCATTTTCCAATTATTTGGCATTTCTTTTGTTAAGAACCCTAAAAAACCCTAAGAACTTAGAAAAATCATATCTTGAGATTGGTTAAGAGTTGAGACCTCCCCTTTGGACATTGGTTTAGTATAGGTTTAGGGTTTCTTTGGTTGGCATTTTCCATTTTTTATCTTAGGGTTTGCTTCTGTTTTTGGTTTTTGTTTGTTGTTTGATGCATAAACCCTAATTTGGGCTTTCATTTGCATCCCTCTTGCATTCTCTTGCATAACATGACTTGCCATAGCATTTTGTGCATCCATGTGTTTCATTTGACATCATAAGACATATAGAAAGCATGCTTGATCATTGCATCACATATTTGCCATGTCATTTGCCTTGTATGATTCATAACTTTTCATGTTCATTCATGCTCCTTAACTTGCATCATTTGCATCCATGACCTTGTATGAACATCTCCATATGCTGCCTCATGTTCATAGCATCTCATAGCATCATTATCATCATCAACATGCTTCTGGTTTTGTTTAGCATCATGTCATTTCATTTCATTTAGCATTGCATTGCATTTCTTTCTAACATTTCAGGTGGTAAGTAAACTTGAGAAGTGAATTTGCCTTCACTTCTCATACCTTTTCTTTTCATCTCTCTTGCATTCATTGACACATTTTATCTTGTGTATTGGTTTGAGCTTGCTCATTCTTGTTCATCTTACTTTCTTCCTTCAAGCAACTTGTCTTCTTAAGTGAAGCAAGTTGTTTTGCTTCTCTTTGCTCCTTTCATCTGCTTCCTTCCTGGTGGTTTCTTTGAAGATCTTCTTGCAAACCACATAAACCCTAGGAACAACCAAGCATGATCATGATTAGGGTTTTGATTAGTTCCCCCATTTAGTTTTGCCTTTGTGTCATCTTTGAGTCTTCTCTTCTCATCTCATAATTCAGGGACTAAACCCTAAAGGCTTTAAGGCTTTGTGATTAGGGTTATGCCTGCATCCTTCTATTAGGATGGAGTGTATAACTTTAGTCCTAAGTGTTAAACCCTTAATGTGTTTAAATCCTTTAATCAATCCACTTAATAATCATCAAGACATCAAGCTTGTAACTTGGGCCTTGCATTAGGGTTCTAATTCTTCCTTAATTGGTTAAGAAGGACTAACCCTAGTGTTAATGGACAAGTCCCCCTCAAGTTGTCTTACAAATCATAAAATCCATTTCTTCATCTTATCATTAACTAAAATCCACTTAATCAAAGGCTTGTTTTGTCATGAGGTTAATCCCTAATCATGGATTAAGTTGAGGAGTCTTCCTCAGCTTAAACATTCTCATCTATTATCCTTCTATTAGGATGGTGTAATGAGTCTGTTTAATCCCTGATTATGGCTTAATCTCATTACTTAACACTAAACAAAAAACACCAAAAACATCTAAATAATCACAAGTAGGTTAATGATCTTAATCCTACACCAAAGGTGATTAAGTGTGAGAATCTGACTTCACACTTAAGGTATTCTCATTACCCCTAAACAGAGGGATGATGTGATGAGTTTACTAACCCATTGGTTTAGGCTTAAGCTCATTAACTTATGACAAACATTCAAAAGCAATAAAAGACTGAAAATACAAAAACAGACAATAATCGTCTCCTTCGGGATTCTTTTCTCATCACCTTCACTCATAAACGAGAACTTGCTTCTTCCGTCTAATGCAAGACAGTTTGCACCTGAGCCAGACAGGTCATACACTTGAGCATTGACAAGTAAGCAGTTCACAAGTCAATTTATCTTTCAGTCTCTTTGGGTCGAACTACGGTGTTCTGACTTCCTCATTGCACGAGAGGATACGTAGGCATAACTTAACAGTTATCGAACAAAAGTCTCTGCATATTCCCCCTCTTTCCAGCTATCCTTTAAGCCTCATGATCTTGAGCATACTCTTATCCTTACACTGACACTGTACATTTATGCACTTCACTTCTCTTACACTGACACCTGTACATCCCTTTCCAGCTATTTTATACACAAATTGCACTGACACTACCCCTTTAAAACACAAATCTTTCAAGCGTGGATCCCGTCGAGTACGACGGACAATCTGGGTGCTAATACCTTCCCAGGTTGTAACCAACCCCCTTTCTCAGTCTCTCTGGTTCGCAAACCGTCTTATCCATCCTTTTCTAGGCCTATGCAGCATTGCCTTTCCTCCGGGATAAAAATGCCTAGCTGGCGACTCTATTCATCTCCAGTGAGTTCACGGCTGTGTGTTCTCACTGTCCCCCTCGCCGACCGTTCGCGTCTGTACCTTTATCTGACCCTGTGTCACTTATCGGGAGCGACATCTACAACTTTGTGTCTCACAAGCCAAGCCCAAAAATGCTTCATTTGGAAGGTATGAGCTAAGACATTATAGGTCCTTTTGAAAGTCAACAAAAAGTCAACAACTTCAAAAAGGCATAACTTGAGAATGGTAAATGATATGGACATGAAACCAGTGGGGTTGGTTAAAGGACTCTGCAAGCTTTCCAAAATGTCCAAGAACACCCTCATAGCATTAAAATTGAAGGATGTGTGCCCTTGCAAAGTTGGGAAATTTTAGGGAAGTTTATGAAGCAAATGGAGGTTTAAAACCAAATTTTGCTAAATGGGCTGAACTTTTGATGACCCAAAGTGATCCATGACATCATGCACGAAAATTATTTGATATTTTCATAATTTTATTTTATTTAATTTATTTATTATGATTTTTTATATTAAAAATCATTTTAAATTTAAATAAAATATCAAGTGTGAAGATTTAAAATATTTTTTTGTTCTAGAAGGTCATGAATGCAACTTGGATCAGATTGATACAAAAATTATGGTGATTGGCTTGAAATAGGAAGGGTTTATTCAAGAATATTTGAAATTTAAGCTTGAATCTTTTTCAATCTCATGGATCCAAATCTTCCACACAACCATCAATTCTTTTGACCTAAATCCACTCCAATATAAGTATACAACACAACCCTATTCATTAGACACGAATTCACAGCCTCCAACACCATATTCAAACTTCACAAAATTGTTCAAAAAACTCAAATTCGGTTTCACTATTACAAGGCATTTAAAGGTATGTTGCTATGAGAATCGGATACTAAGCTATTGATTAAGCTTGAATCGCAAAACTTTTATGTTCACCACCGACTTTAATTTAATCCAAAGGGAAAAGGGAAAAAGATCGTAAAAACCCTAAATGAGGAGAAACTAGGTTCGGGGGTTGATTATACCTAGGGAAGGTGTTAGCATCCTAAGCATCCGCAGTATCCTACGGGAACCTCTTGTTAATATTTGCATTATTGTTGTTTATTGCTTGTTAAAATTAAGGGAACCTAAGGTTTTTATTTCTAATGGTGCTCGCACAACATCGCATCGATGCCTACGTATCGGGTATAGAATCAGAGCACTCGTAGTTCTCCTAAGGATTAACGAACACTTGGGTACGCTCAAGGTTCGCGGGGAAGGTAAGCGTTATGGCAAACACTCACGTGACTTTAAGAAAGTCACAAAAAGTTGTAAAATAAAAAGCTAAGGACCTAATGGCTAAGGACCTAAGGATGAGGGACCTAATTGCTAAGGTCAAAGAAAAGGAAAGGGGCCTAATTGCTAAGGTCAAAATGGAACTAAAGATTGCTAAACTTCCTATGACATTGAGTCAACTGCAGGAGTCTTTCCCTTTGGATTGAAATGCATAAACAAAAATAAATAAATGAGGGTGCAAGCTCCTAAGTCTAATGCAAAGGTTGCTACTTGCAAAAATAAATCGAATAAAGTAAACAGGAAATGCAAAGACAAAGGCCTAGTAACTGGGCTATGGCTCGATATATGGATCGAGAATGCTGAGGTGGAAAACAAGCGCAGTGCGTCAATTTGTTTAAGTTAAAAAGCTGTGCAGTGTAAGGAACTGTGCAGATGGCGATCGTAAAACGACCGACTTACGTGTGTGAGTGAAGTGTATGTGTAGTTCACTTGGCGTTGGACCAAGGATTTATTATTTTTGAAATGAAGTTAGTATGGTGTAAAAGCGCGAGAAATAAATAATAAATAATAAATAAAGTGAAATAAATTATGAAATAGAATAAAATAAATTAAATAAATTAAATAGAATAAATAAATGAAATAAATAGAATAAAAAATAAATAAATGCATGAAATAGAAATAAATAAATGCATGGCCTCATATGGGTCACGATTAATCGGAAACGATTTATCGTGACCTTTGTCATATCATCGGCCCATAAAAGATAAAATCAAGAAATTGTATATACATTTTTTTTAAAAACTACTCATAATGATAATAGTAGGAAAGAAAATTCCAAAATTAAAATGTTTTTTTTTAATATTTATTTTATATGTATATGAATATATTTACTAAAGATAATAATAAAATAGAATAGAAAGGAAAATTGAAATTAAAGTGTTTATATTTTATTTATTTTGTATGTACATAAATTTATTAACTAAATATAATAATAGAAAATTTTGAAATTTAAAAATTTTGCTTACTTATTTATATATATATTTAAGTGAGAAAATAATAAAAGAAAATAAAATAACTAGATACTTAACAAACATTAAATTAAAGAAATAATTGAATCAAGAAAATGTTTTTAGATTTTTTTTATAAAATAAAGAGAAGAAAACAACAAAAAACTAAATGGGCTGGGAAGAAACAGGGGGTGCTGGATAGAAAGGAGGCCTAAATATCCTCCAGCAAATACTCAGGGAGCTGCAATACTAAAAAAATGTGGGGTGAGCAGAAATCCAGTTGGGGCAAACATGACTGACCCACGATCCACATGAATAGTGATAAACAAAGGGAGCAAAGATTTTATAACAAAATAAAATAAAAATAAAAGATATGAAAAAAACAAAGAAATCAAAATCCAAAGCGAAACAAAATCCCAATCCTCTTCTCCTTCACAGTTCAGAAAACAAGAGGTGGCCATCTCATTTCTAGACCTCACTCACGGCTTTCTCACACTCAAATCACCTCTGTCTCTCGGATCTCTCGCTCACTTTCGCACGTCTCGGTCCGATCTCGCTCTCTCTCAAATCAGCTTCGCTCAGGATTTCTCCTCACTCGTCCGCCTCTCTCTCTCTCACACGATGCTTTCTGGCTTGGTGGCGGCGCGATGGTGGACTCTACGGTCGTTTCGGGTCAGTAAGGGTCTTGGCATTTGGTGGCTGTGATGATTAAAGGTGGAAACAGGGTTTGAGAGTTGGCCGGTGATGAGGTTTGGTCGCGATTCACGGTGGGGGTTTCGATTTTCGGCGCTGGGTGATGAAGGGTTAAGGGGTTTGGTGGTGATGATGGTGATTTCTGAGTTTTGGTTTTCGCAGTGGATGGTTGTCTGCGTGTTTGTTGATTGGGTTTGTGTTTGGCCGGAAGTTGTTTCGTTGGCGGAAGAAAGTCACGGTTTCTGGGTTTTGAGAAGAGTAAATGAGTGGTATTTCGGAGGATGGTGGCGGCAAGGGTAGCGTCTCACGGCTTTAGCTCTGCGGTTAACGGTTAGCTCAGAGGTTTGTGGTGGAGGTCTAAGGTAAGGTTTTGTGTGCGTTCTGTTTTTGAAGTTGTTTTTTCACAGTGGTGGTGTTTTTGGTGTTGTCGAGAACAAAGTAATGGGTGACAATGGTAAAGAGTTTCGTGTGATGCGTGGTTTTGAATCTGGGTTTGCATTGAACCGAGTTTGAGAAAACAGGTTTGTGTTTGTTGTTGTTGAAGGGTTTTGGTTTCTGTCTCTTTTTCTGTTCTGGTGTTCAACTGACATGGATTTTCTATTTTTTGATTCTCACTCCATCTTATTTTTTCTGGTTGTTTTTGTTTATGGCAGGTGATGGCGATTTGCAGGTGGATGTTGATTTGTTGTGTCGATGCGACCAACTGACACTAAGAATAATCAACAAAATAAACATTCAAAGTGAATGCACAGCGGCTCGATGCGACCAACTGTCACTGAGAATGACAACAAGCTTATTCAAGGTGAATGCGCAGCGGCTCGATGCGGCCAACTGACACCAAGAATAACAACAAAAACATTTGAAGTGGAAGCACAATAGGTTCGAAACCTATTGACACTACAAAAGAAAGCCAAGATACACTCAAAGTGAATGCGCAACGAGTTAAAAAACCAGTTGACACTAAGAATGATAAAGAAAAAGCAGTCAAAGTATTCAAAATGGTAAATTAGCAGGTTCAAATGTAACTGCCGACACCGAGGATAAGGAAGGAAAACACAGTGATTTAGTAGCGGCTCTATGCGACCAGCTAACAATGGGAATAGAATGAAAATCATCTAAAGATAGATCAACGGCTCTAAGCGACCGGCTAACGCGAAAGTAACAACAAAATATGTTGGAGTTTTTAAATAAGATAAAACATCCAACCTCTGGAAATTCCTTCAGGAACCATCAGGAGAAAGGTACAGGTATGTGCCAAAATCAAATGGACTTGAATTCAAGCAACCTGTTTCACGACCTGCTTAAAAGATTTGTGCCAATGACAATTGGACTTCAAGGAGACATTGATGGTCATAAAGACAAATGCCAAACACAATTAGAATTCCACGGGGGAACACCAGCAATTACTGGGGACACAACAATGGTAAACCAAACTTCGGGTACCAACAACAATGAATTCCCAAATTGAACACTAAAGATATATGGACTTGGAGTTAGACAGACGCCGACTGGGGAAAGACAAATGCTAATGTCAAATGCGCATGATTGAGCATGATGCAAATGATCATGATATGCAAATGTTGACTCAAAAGAGACAGAGAGTTTTGACAAGACCCAAAGAGGAGTCGGCTCTCAACACCAATACTCAGGTGAGCAAGATGAAAAACACTGGGGAGATGTCTTCGAACTTGGAAATCATGCTTGGTCCAAGGATCCATCCAAGAGTGTTATCAGTTTTGAACTTCTATGGGAATTTCTGTAACAATAGTATAAAAGTGTTGTTGCAAACCAGGACTTCTTGGGGAAACAGAAGGTTTTTTTTTTTTTTTTTATCAAAGTCAAAGAAACTTAAAAGTTTTTCAGTGTGTTTTCAAAAACATTTCCTTAAAAAACTTGTCATTTTCAGAGTTAAATTGTAATCAAGTGATGGCATTTTGTATAACAAAAGAAAATAAGAAGCTGAACAAAATTCATAGACAAAGTTTGTATTCTATTCAAGAATGGTAGCTTGCCAATGGCGAGAACTCCATGGGAAATTACAATTTGAAAATGGCAATGGGGAAGGGTCTACATTGAATCCAACGACCACTACAATCCCTAATAACTAAAACTGCCCGACACCTTGCTTCCGACGAGAGTAGTTGGATCGATCTTCCAGTATGATTCTTCAGTAATGGTAAACACCATCTGACACAGTCAAATGCCTTTGTCCCTAACTTTTTCCTGGACCGCCCTTTCGGGTTTTCAATCCACCGGGAGGCTCTTTTTTGCCTAAGCCGCCCTTTCGGGTTTTCAACTTAGCGAGCTCTTATTTTTTCATTTTTATCCCTAACTTTTGCCTGGATCTCCTTCATAGGTTTTAATCCACCGGGATACCCATTTTTGCATAGGTCGCCATTTCTGGTTTTCGACCTATCGGGTTTTATTTAGGCATAATATTTTTTGACTGCATCAGAATTCACCGGGTGCTTCAGCTGTTCACCATCCATAGTTGTAAGGATTAAGGAACCTCCAGAGAATGCCATCTTCACAACATATGGGCCTTCATAGTTAGGACTCCATTTTCCACGCATGTCTTTGTGGACTGGCAAGATTTTCTTGAGTACAAGATTTCCTTCTTTGAATTCTCGGATACGGACTTTCTTGTCAAAAGCTCTCTTGATGCGCTTCTGGTACATCTGGCCATGGCACATGGCGGTCATTCTCTTCTCGTCAATGAGGTTCAGTTGGTCATATCTGCTCTGGACCCACTCAGCTTCCTCCAGTTTGGTTTCCATCAAGATTCTCAAAGATGGTATCTCTACTTCAATAGGGAGAACTGCATCCATCCCATACACCAGAGAGAAAGGGGTTGCCCCTGTTGAAGTGCGGACGGATGTTCTGTATCCGTGTAAAGCATACGGTAACATCTCGTGCCAATCTTTGTAAGTTTTTACCATCTTTTGCAGAATCTTTTTGATGTTCTTGTTTGCAGCTTCAACAGCTCCATTCATCTTCGGTCGATACGGAGAAGAGTTATGATGTTCAATCTTGAATGTCTCACACAGCTCTTTCATTGTTTTGTTGTTCAAATTGGTCCCATTATCTGTGATGATTCGGCTTGGGATTCCATAACGACAAATAATTTGGTTCTTGATGAAACGGGCAACCACTTGCTTTGTCACATTGGCGTAGGAAGCTGCTTCTACCCATTTGGTGAAGTAATCAATTGCGACCAAGATAAACCGATGACCGTTGGAAGCTTTAGGCTCAATTGCCCCTATCATGTCAATGCCCCACATTGAGAAAGGCCAAGGCGATGACAGAACATTCAAAAGTGTCGGAGGTACGTGCACCTTGTCGGCATAAATCTGGAATTTATGACACTTCCTGGCGTACCTGAAACAATCTGATTCCATGGTCAACCAGAAATATCCAGCTCTCAAAATCTTCCTGGACATGGCATGTCCATTGGCATGTGTTCCAAATGATCCTTCATGGATTTCCCTAATCAATAAGTCTGCTTCGCGCTTGTCCACACATCTGAGCAGAACCATATCATGATTTCTCTTGTAAAGAACATTGTTGCTGAGGAAAAACTTGGACGCCAATCTCCTTAAAGTCTTCTTGTCTAGATTTGTTGCATCAGCTGGGTACTCTTGATTCTGCAAATAATTCTTGATGTCGTAGAACCACGGTTTCTCATCAGTTTCTTCTTCGACCAGTAGACAGTAGGCTGGTGCAGTTCTTCGCTCGATTGTAATGAGTGGAGCTTCATTAAGAAATCTGACCTGAAACATAGATGCCAACATTGCCAAGGCATCCGCAATTTGATTTTCTGCCCTTGGAACGTGATGGAAAGTGACTTCATCAAAGTATTTGATCAATTCCACAATGTGGGCACGGTATGGGATCAACTTCTCGTCACGGGTCTCCCATTCACCTTTAACTTGGTATATTACCAAAGCTGAGTCTCCATATATATCAAGAATCTTGATTCTAGTATCAATTGCAACTTCGATACCTAAAACACATGCTTCGTACTCAGCGATGTTGTTTGTAAATTCAAAGCACAATCTAGCCGTGAAGGGAGTATAACCGCCATCGGGATTCATCAAGACAACTCCTACACCATGCCCCATGTAGTTAGAAGAACCATCAAACATCATCTTCCAACGAGACCCTGGCTCGGGACCTTCATCTGGACCTGGAACTTCACAGTCCTTTATCAACATAATGTCTTCGTCCGGGAAATCGAATTTCAAAGGTTCATAGTCTTCGACAGGATGATCAGCAAGGTATTCAGATAGAACACTGCCTTTAATAGACTTCTGGGTTACATACTGGATATCATATTCGGATAACAACATGTGCCAACGGGCGAGTCTTCCAGTCAAAGCAGGCTTCTCAAAGATGTACTTTATTGGATCCATTTTCGAGATCAACAAAGTAGTGTGACAAATCATGTACTGCCTGAGGCGTCTGGCCGCCCATGCTAAGGCACAACAAGTCTTTTCTAAAAGTGAGTATCTGCTCTCACAGTCTGTGAACTTCTTGCTTAAGTAATAAATGGCATGTTCCTTACGACCAGTTTTGTCCCGTTGGCCTAAAACGCAACCCATAGATCCCTCGAGCACAGTCAGATACATGAAAAGAGGCTTCCATGGGGTAGGTGGGATCAAGATAGGGGGTTCCTGTAGATAAACCTTAATCTTCTCAAAAGCCAGTTGACAATCAGGACTCCACTCAATTGCTTGATTCTTCCGGAGTAACTTGAATAAAGGCTCACAAGTAGCAGTCATGTTGGAGATAAATTTGGAGATGTAGTTCAATCTTCCAAGGAAGCCTCTGACTTGCTTTTCTGTTTTTGAAGCTGGCATCTCTTGAATTGCTCTGACCTTATCTGGATCTACTTCAATTCCTTGCTGACTAACAATAAAACCAAGTAACTTTCCTGATCGGACACCAAAAGTACACTTAGCCGGATTCAGACGCAGTTGGAACTTTCTGAGACGCTCAAATAACTTCAAGAGATGATCCAAATGATCCTCCTCACTCTGTGATTTGGCAATCATATCATCCACATAAACTTCTATTTCTTTATGCATCATATCATGGAAAAGGGTGACCATCGCCCTTTGATAAGTGGCTCCTGCATTTCTAAGACCGAATGGCATAACTTTGTAACAATAAGTGCCCCACGGTGTAATAAAAGTGGTCTTTTCCATATCATCAGGATCCATCTTGATTTGGTTATATCCTGAAAATCCGTCCATGAAGGAGAAAACAGCAAATTTAGCAGTGTTGTCAACCAAAGTATCAATATGCGGAAGAGGGAAATCGTCCTTCGGACTGGCTTTATTCAAATCCCTATAGTCCACACACATTCTGACTTTGCCATCCTTTTTAGGGACCGACACAATATTAGCTACCCACTCAGGGTACTTTGCAACTGCAAGGAATCCAGCATCAAACTGTCTTTTGACCTCTTCTCGAATCTTCAGAGCCATGTCTGGTCTTGTTCTTCGGAGCTTTTGCTTTACAGGAGGACAATCTGGTCGAAGAGGTAACTTGTGGACCACTATGTCTGTGTCTAACCCGGGCATATCTTGATACGACCATGCAAACACATCTACATACTCTCTGAGAAGCTTGACCAATCTTTCTCTGATGTCTGCCCCAAGTGTTGTACCAATCTTGACTTCCTTCTTGTCTTCATCAGTGCCAAGATTGATGGTCTCTACCTGCTCCTTATGTGGCTGGAGCTCTGTGTGCTCATACTCAACTAATCTTTCCAGTTCTTCGGGAATGTCACAATCTTCCTCACTTTCATCTTCCGCTTGGTAGATGGGCGAATCAAAGTTAGGAGAGAATGTAAAGTCATTGGATTCAACAGGGTTTTCGTTTATTCTGCATATGATAATGATTTGTTTTTATTAAAAGTGGAAAATAGAGAAATGCAAGAGAAAAAGCTTCTTTATTGGTTTTGAAAGATTGCCATCTTCTTTTAAAAGTGAAAAGAGAGAAAAACTGTAAGTGATCAAAGTAAGAGTTTAACAAAATGCCTTCATTGATAATAACTTTAAAAATGAGAAGGGGCCCTACAAAATACTCCCATAGCCTTGGGCAAAGCTAGGGAACTTTGGAAACATTTAAAAAACAACAAATTACTTTGACAATGGAAAAAACTATGGGATCTCGACTGCCTCCCAATTGTCCAAGGCTTCTTCACACTGATACACCAAATGATTCACATCTTCATCTTCAGCATCCCCACTAATTGCATTGACCTGATAACCAGCACTGGAAAACACTTCTTGAATGGTCTTTGGACGTCCTTTGACGGAGGTTGACGCTCCTTCCTTCACATGAGTTGGTTTGTAACCCAACCCACAACGATCTAACTTCTGCTTAACTTCAATGACATCACCCCAACCTTCATAGCTTCTTTCTTCAATAGTGGAAATGGTACTCTTCAGCGACGCAAAAGATGGGATACCTTTCCCTTTTGGTTCCTCAACTTCCAAAAGGACAGCATTGGCTATCTCAAGAGCTTGGAAAGAAGTTTCCAAAGCATCTTCATCAGCCTCAATATAGCTAAAGGATGAAAGGTTGCTGACCATGAGATCTTCTTCCCCAGACACAGTTACCAGCTTGTTATCGACTACAAACTTCATCTTCTGGTGTAGGGTAGAAGTGACTGCCCCAGCAGCATGGATCCAAGGTCTTCCCAGCAAGCAACTGTAATTAGGATTGATGTCCATAACCTGGAAAGTGATTTTGAACACCTGTGGCCCAATCAAGATCGGTAAGTCTATTTCTCCAATAACAGTCCTCCTTGACCCATCAAAAGCTTTCACAATCAGTGCACTGGGCACCATCTCTGCCCCTTGATAAGATAATTTGGGAAGCGTTCTTTTCGGCAAAACATTCAATGAAGATCCTGTATCCACAAGAACTCTTGCTAAAGTATCCTCTTGACATTTTACAGATATGTGGAGAGCACGGTTATGGTCCAAGCCCTCCTTTGGAAGATCCTCCGTACTGAAGCTGAGATTGTTACAGGCAGTGATATTGGCAATGACTCCATCAAACTGATTCACAGTTATATCATGTGTAACATGGGCCTGGGCTAGTAATTTCTGGAGAGCACTCCGATGAGCCGGTGAATGCATAAGAAGTGATAGGATAGATATTTTGGAAGGCGTTTGATGTAGCTGATCAATAACCTTATAATCACTCTTCTTAATGATTCTGAGAAATTCTGCATCCTCTTCTCCCAAGACTACCCCTTTATCCTGGTTGACAACAGCTGGAATGACTTCTTTAGGCGGAACCGTATTGGCTTGCTGAGTGTAAACACGTCCACTGCGAGTTAAACGACCTGCCCCTGCTATGTCAGCACTTGCAACTTTTGAACTCTCTTTCTGGCTATCTTTATCAATCTTCTGATGAACTCTCCATGTATCATACTTCCATGGAACTGCTTTAGTGTTTTCATAAAGGAAAGGGTTACTCCTTTGTTCAAACCTTGGCTCAGGTATATTGAAAATGGGTATCACAGGCTCTGGCATATTAAAGATGGGTTGAACTCTTGAGGACTCAGGCAGGTTGAACACTGGCACCAAGGTGGAATCAGATTCAGGCAAGTTGAAAATGGGTTCAATCACTGCCACTTCATTCTTCTTCATATAACTGCTTACTTGTAAGACACCTTCATCAATCAAATCTTGAACATCTTTTAAGACCAATTCACATCCCTTTGGGCTATTTGCACAAGCTTCACAATTCTTATGACAACTCTTCAACATACCCACTTCTACTAACTTCGCATGGAAGTCTCTAAGCGGGGTCTTGATCTCTGTGGCGTTGAAAATCAAACCTTCGTCAGACTCATCAACAATGGCATTTATGGACCCATGCTTGGGCAAAGGATTATCCTTGACATTCGGACCAGTATTTCCAAATGACAGAATGTTCTTCTCCATCAAATCTTTCACGATGTACTTCAAAGCATAACAACCCTCCAAATCGTGCCCTGGGGCACCTTCATGGAATAAACAGTGAGCATTTGAGTTGTAATTTGGTGGGAGTGGATTTGGTGGAGGACCCAAAGGCCTTGGAGTAACCAAACCTTTCTTCAGCAGTGAAGGGTATAATTCAGTATAAGTCATAGGGATCCGAGGATTAGGAGGCCTTCCTCCTGGTCTTCTATTCTGAAAGTTGGGATTCGGATGAGGAGCTGGAGTCCTCTGCTGATAGGCTGAAGCATTGGGCGCTTGTTGATAGCCTGGATTGTTGAGCATTGGCTGATAAGGTGGAATCACTGGAGCCGCTTGCTTATACATTGGTACTGCTTGAGTTGGCCGATACATCGGGACTTGTGGATTAAATGACGGTTGAACCGCCGCTACATAAGGGTGTTGGGCATAATGCGGCGGATGAGCATACTGCTGTTGAGCCATAGGTGGAGGTCTCTGCCAAAGCGGATTTCTTCTTTGACTTGTCATTATTGCATTTGTCTCACCCTCTTTCTTCTTGTGGAAGTTACTGGTAAATTTCTTGACATTACTTCCACTGCCAGTGCTGGAACTGCCAGATGCACCACTCATCTTTCCACTTTTTAGTCCAAGTTCAACTTTGATTCCCACAGCCACTAAATCAGAGAAACTAGCAGTTATGCTTCCCACCATTCTCTCATAGAATTCTGGTCGCACAGTGTCAACAAACCAGTCAGCTAATTCTCTTTCAGTCAATGGGGGCTCTACCTGAGAAGCGGTCCCCCTCCACCTCTGAGCATATTCTTTAAATGATTCAGAATCTTTTTGTGACATACTCAACAGTTGCCTCCTATCGGGAGCAAGGTCCATATTGTATTTGTACTGCTGAATGAAAGCATCTGCCAAGTCTTGGAAACTGCGAATCTTCGACTGGTCTAGAGTTAGATACCATTTGGAGGAGATTCCCTTCAAACTGTCCTGGAAGCAGTGGATCATTAATTTATCATTGTCCACCTGTGCAGCCATTCTTCGATAGTACATCAAGAGATGGTTCTTGGGACAAGTTGCGCCCTCATACATCTCAAAAGTGGGTATCTTGAACTTTGGAGGTATTACCAATCCAGACACCAGACACATTTCTCTAGCAGCGGCCCCAAAGATCTGGTCACCTTCGATTGCTCTTAACCTTTTTTCAAGGGTATCAAAATTCTCTTGCATCTTCTCATGTTTCTCATCACCATTTTCAGACATATCTGGCGCTTCATACGCCTGATGGTCATTAAAGTATGGTTGGACACGGGTGTGCACAATGTCTGGTGTAAAATTAGCAACTGCATGGTTCTCTTCATTAGTCACCGGAATAGTCTGTTGAGCAGCAAATCCATGAGGTTGAGGCACAAAACCTTGGGAAAGAAATGCCAAACCCTGAGAAGGAGGTGCGAAACTTTGAGAAGCAAAACCTTGGGATGGAGGGAAGAAACCCTGAGCAGCAAATCCTTGGGAAGAAGGAATAAAAACCTGAGCAGCAAATCCTTGGGAAGAAGGAATGAAACTTTGAGCAGCAAAGCCTTGGGAAGGAGGGAAGAAACCCTGAGCAGCAAATCCCGAAGAAGAAGGAATAACACTCTGAGAAGCAAAACCTTGAGAAGGAGGGAAAAAACCCTGAGCCGCAAATCCTGAAGAAGAAGGGATAACACTCTGAGAAGCAAAACCTTGAGAAGGAGGGAAAAATCCAGGAGGGAACCCAAAAGGAGGCCAGGTCACAGGGGTAATGACTGATGACGTAGCCTCAGTCGTTGCAGTGACAACTTCAGTTGTTGCAGTGACAATTTCTGACACCACAGTTTGCTGGGTATCCATCTTCGCTCTAATAACCTGCAACATTTCCATCATCTGACCCATATCTCCACGAATATCAGAAAGCTCTTCGTTAACTCTATCCATCTCTAAGTCTCTTTCAGCCATCCTCTTTCTGGCTTGAGCTCGAGTGTAGTATTTGCGTGAGAGCCTCAGTGTGAAAGCTGGAGAGCAGATGACGGGAATGAGTTTTATATGAAAAAGATGCAAATGAAATGCCAAATGTATGAATGCAATGCGAAAACATAAAATTATTCAAGGAACTTAAGAAACGATTTGCAAATACCAAGGAACAACATAATAATCAAAAGACATGGTTTCATTAAATTCAAAAAGTGATACAAAGTCTTGAGTACACTTTCAAAAATCCCAAACAAAGCTTAATAAAAACAAAGACAAAGTCCTAAGGAGATTCTCCTAGAAGCCTCAAGTTGAGCTTCTCAATGTGTGCCTTCATCTGAGCCCTTTCAAGCATAAGCTGATCCACGATCGACTTCCAAGAAGTGTCCTCTTGAGTGCTGGAGGAAAATAAAACCTCTTGTGCTTTCCTTTTCTTGTTGGAGAGCTCTTCTTCTTCCTTCATCTTCAGTTGTCTTCTAAGTTCCTCATTCTCACTACTGATGATCTGATGCCGATTCTTCCATGCATTCTTCTCTCGAATCTCTTTCTCCAAATCAATCTTCAGCTTCTCTGCATCATCCATAAAGATTAGAATGGGTTTCTTGAAGGTCATAGGATCCTGGCGAGGGTAAGGCATCTTCAGACTGATTGCCCTATCTCGTACCCATTGGAGATAGGGTTCCATAGAAACACAATTCGGCTTTCCCAAGCTACTCCTCCCTTTCCTATGGATGCACTTCCAAGCTTGCATAATCTGTTTCTTGAGCTCTAGTTCTTCGTCATCCTTAAAGAAAATTCCTTCCACTTCAACACCCTTAGGTTTGTCCTTCAACGGATACCCGAGTTGACGGCGAGCCAAAACTGGATTATAGCTGATTCCTCCCTTAGTGCCAAGAAGAGGCACATTAGCAAAATCACCACAGCTATCAATAATCAATGCTCCATCATAAACACGATTGTACCAGCTAATGTCAGAGTGGGTAAGAGACATGATCCTTTGTGACCACCATAAACCATCCTTAAGGTTCCAAAATGAAGCTGACTTAGGCAAGTGAGAAATAAACCACTCGTACAACAATGATGCACAACAAGTAATCATCCCTCCCTTATGGAGATTCCTCAGATGGATGGAATGGTAGGTGTCTCCGAGCAAAGTAGGGACCGGGTTCTTCTTCAGAAAGATCTTGATGGCGTTCAGGTCGACAAAGTCTTCAAAGTTTGGGAAAAGTAACACTCCATATATCAGCAGAATAAAAGTCGCCTCAAAAGCTTTCATATCCTTCACATCAACAAAATTCTTGGCCTTTTCTATCAGAAACTTTGTAGGGAATCCAAAAATCTTTCCTTTATAAGTCATATTTGCCTTGACCTCAGGAACACTCAAATATGTCGCCTTTGCAATCTCCGCTTCTTCAGGGTCCTTCTCTAGAACAGGGAATGGAAACTCATCCTTAACACGTGATCCCACCAGAAATGAATATTCTTCCAAAGTAGGCGCCAATTGGTAATCAGGGAACGTAAAACAATGGTAGAGAGGATCATAAAACTGGAGCATCACAGAGAGCAACCTTCCGTCCCACTCAGTCTTAAGTAAGGCTAAAAGTCTCCTATGCTTCTCCATGAAGGCTTCTTGATCCAGAACCAAATCTCTTAATTTCCTTAGGTCTTCAAGTTTGGGAGTTTTGAATGTGTACTTGACAGTCTTTCTTCTTCCAAAATCCATGATGATACCTATGATATTTGCAAAAATAGAGTTTCTGAGTTCCTTGAATAAATGGGTAAAAATGATGCTTCATGATGCATGAATGCAACAAACACAAACAAGGCTTAGGTTCAAAGCTTGCATGAGGTCAAAGGTTCAACCCTCCCAAAAGGTATGTACTATGAGTTTATTTGTACCTGTACAACGGGTTCTAAAAGTTTCCAGAATCACTGTCCCATCTTTCGGATATTACCGACTTCCCAACTCGACTTGGTAATCAGTAATATTCTCAAGAGAGTCTCATCCGAGTGCAGTATCGCGTAACAACTATTTTGGATTTGCACCCTCATAGTCATCGCACTACATCCCTAAAAGGCCAAGTGGGGGTAAATGTTCTACGGTCCTCAGCATTACTGGCTCTCAGGTCGAATATAGTAATGTTTTCACGACTGAACTCGATCAACAAAACTACATCCGAGGAGGCCTCCGCTGAGTGGTGGTGTCTCAAGTCAACTTGGTCGGGACTCAACTCCCTACAAGCCTTCTTGAATATACCACCGTCCTAACGTATTTGCACTCAAGTCCGGGTTAGGACTTATCTCACCACACATGGAACACCCAAAAATCCAAAAATAATAACAAGCAATACAACAACAAATATACAAATATACAAGGTGGGCTTAACCCTCAAAAATAGAGTCCCCAGCAGAGTCGCCATTTTCTGTTGCGGTGAGAATCGGATACTAAGCTATTGATTAAGCTTGAATCGCAAAACTTTTATGTTCACCACCGACTTTAATTTAATCCAAAGGGAAAAGGGAAAAAGATCGTAAAAACCCTAAATGAGGAGAAACTAGGTTCGGGGGTTGATTATACCTAGGGAAGGTGTTAGCATCCTAAGCATCCGCAGTATCCTACGGGAACCTCTTGTTAATATTTGCATTATTGTTGTTTATTGCTTGTTAAAATTAAGGGAACCTAAGGTTTTTATTTCTAATGGTGCTCGCACAACATCACATCGATGCCTACGTATCGGGTATAGAATCAGAGCACTCGTAGTTCTCCTAAGGATTAACGAACACTTGGGTACGCTCAAGGTTCGCGGGGAAGGTAAGCGTTATGGCAAACACTCACGTGACTTTAAGAAAGTCACAAAAAGTTGTAAAATAAAAAGCTAAGGACCTAATGGCTAAGGACCTAAGGATGAGGGACCTAATTGCTAAGGTCAAAGAAAAGGAAAGGGGCCTAATTGCTAAGGTCAAAATGGAACTAAAGATTGCTAAACTTCCTATGACATTGAGTCAACTGCAGGAGTCTTTCCCTTTGGATTGAAATGCATAAACAAAAATAAATAAATGAGGGTGCAAGCTCCTAAGTCTAATGCAAAGGTTGCTACTTGCAAAAATAAATCGAATAAAGTAAACAGGAAATGCAAAGACAAAGGCCTAGTAACTGGGCTATGGCTCGATATATGGATCGAGAATGCTGAGGTGGAAAACAAGCGCAGTGCGTCAATTTGTTTAAGTTAAAAAGCTGTGCAGTGTAAGGAACTGCGCAGATGGCGATCGTAAAACGACCGACTTACGTGTGTGAGTGAAGTGTATGTGTAGTTCACTTGGCGTTGGACCAAGGATTTATTATTTTTGAAATGAAGTTAGTATGGTGTAAAAGCGCGAGAAATAAATAATGAATAATAAATAAAGTGAAATAAATTATGAAATAGAATAAAATAAATTAAATAAATTAAATAGAATAAATAAATGAAATAAATAGAATAAAAAATAAATAAATGCATGAAATAGAAATAAATAAATGCATGGCCTCATATGGGTCACGATTAATCGGAAACGATTTATCGTGACCTTTGTCATATCATCGGCCCATAAAAGATAAAATCAAGAAATTGTATATACATTTTTTTTTTAAAACTACTCATAATGATAATAGTAGGATAGAAAATTCCAAAATTAAAATGTTTTTTTTTTTAATATTTATTTTATATGTATATGAATATATTTACTAAAGATAATAATAAAATAGAATAGAAAGGAAAATTGAAATTAAAGTGTTTATATTTTATTTATTTTGTATGTACATAAATTTATTAACTAAATATAATAATAGAAAATTTTGAAATTTAAAAATTTTGCTTACTTATTTATATATATATTTAAGTGAGAAAATAATAAAAGAAAATAAAATAACTAGATACTTAACAAACATTAAATTAAAGAAATAATTGAATCAAGAAAATGTTTTTAGATTTTTTTTATAAAATAAAGAGAAGAAAACAACAAAAAACTAAATGGGCTGGGAAGAAACAGGGGGTGCTGGATAGAAAGGAGGCCTAAATATCCTCCAGCAAATACTCAGGGAGCTGCAATACTAAAAAAATGTGGGGTGAGCAGAAATCCAGTTGGGGCAAACATGACTGACCCACGATCCACATGAATAGTGATAAACAAAGGGAACAAAGATTTTATAACAAAATAAAATAAAAATAAAAGATATGAAAAAAACAAAGAAATCAAAATCCAAAGCGAAACAAAATCCCAATCCTCTTCTCCTTCACAGTTCAGAAAACAAGCGGTGGCCATCTCATTTCCAGACCTCACTCACGGCTTTCTCACACTCAAATCACCTCTGTCTCTCGGATCTCTCGCTCACTTTCGCACGTCTCGGTCCGATCTCGCTCTCTCTCAAATCAGCTTCGCTCAGGATTTCTCCTCACTCGTCCGCCTCTCTCTCTCACGCGATGCTTTCTGGCTTGGTGGCGGCGCGATGGTGGACTCTACGGTCGTTTCGGGTCAGTAAGGGTCTTGGCATTTGGTGGCTGTGATGATTAAAGGTGGAAACAGGGTTTGAGAGTTGGCCGGTGATGAGGTTTGGTCGCGATTCACGGTGGGGGTTTCGATTTTCGGCGCTGGGTGATGAAGGGTTAAGGGGTTTGGTGGTGATGATGGTGATTTCTGAATTTCGGTTTTCGCAGTGGATGGTTGTCTGCGTGTTTGTTGATTGGGTTTGTGTTTGGCCGGCAGTTGTTTCGTTGGCGGAAGAAAGTCACGGTTTCTGGGTTTTGAGAAGAGTAAATGAGTGGTATTTCGGAGGATGGTGGCGGAAAGGGTAGCGTCTCACGGCTTTAGCTCAGCGGTTAACGGTTAGCTCAGAGGTTTGTGGTGGAGGTCTAAGGTAAGGTATTGTGTGCGTTCTGTTTTTGAAGTTGTTTTTTCACAGTGGTGGTGTTTTTGGTGTTGTCGAGAACAAAGTAATGGGTGACAATGGTAAAGAGTTTCGTGTGATGCGTGGTTTTGAATCTGGGTTTGCATTGAACCGAGTTTGAGAAAACAGGTTTGTGTTTGTTGTTGTTGAAGGGTTTTGGTTTCTGTCTCTTTTTCTGTTCTGGTGTTCAACTGACATGGATTTTCTATTTTTTGATTCTCACTCCATCTTATTTTTTCTGGTTGTTTTTGGTTATGGCAGGTGATGGCGATTTGCAGGTGGATGTTGATTTGTTGTGTTGATGAGAGTTGGGGTTTGCAGGTCGGTGGTGGTTTCATGTTTTGACTCGGGTGTGGCTGAGGTTTGATTGTTTTTGGACGACGAAAGGGTGGTGGCCGACGCGACTTGGCTTCGGCATCTGTATTGTTGCTGGTTTGAAAATGATTTTGGTTGCGTTTGTTCTGGTTTTGGACTTGGTGATGCGGGTGGTTCTGAGTTTTGGAATTTGGTTAAGATGGGCTTGTTGCGAGATTTGTTCACAGGTGAGCGGTTTGAGGTTTGAAGCAGAATTGTTTAAAGGATTTTTCTGTGCTTTTGTGAAATGGATGGAGGAAAATTATGGTGGCTGGGTGAAATGGTTGTTAACAGGTGGGGATTCGGATTTGCAGTGCCTTAGGAACATTTGGAAATTTTGAGGATGTTTCTGTATTGTTTGGTAATTGTGAAGTGGATTGTGTTTGATGTTGCAAAAAGGAAAATGAGTATTTGAGTGTTTTTTTGTTTACAGGTTTCAGTGTTATTTTGGTTTTTAAGTTAAGTTTTTTTTGAAGTTCTTTTTTTAATATGAAGTTTTTACTCTTTGTGCAGATTTGAAATGAAGCTAAAAAAAAGAAACTATCTATGAACACAAGCTGAAAAGAGGTGAAAGGAAAAAAGAATCATACCGGCCCGAATGTTATCGGGGTGACGAATCCTCGATTGTAAGTGTGTTACTCCTTGCTAACTGCTTGTTGTTGTGTGACTGTTTTCGAAGTTGTGCTCTCTTTTCTCCTCTTTTTTTTTTGAAGTTTAAGTTGCTGGATTTTTGGTGGTTTTGAGGGCTGCTCTTGAGGGCTGATTGTGTGTTGTTTTTGTGTGATTTTTTGAATTGTTTTGAATGTTGTTTGAGTTGTGTTTTGAGGGGGCTGTTTTGGTGCTTTTTGTGGCTGCAACAGTGGCTGTTCTGCAATGTTTTAGGGATGAATTTTGTGGTGTTTTGAGAGTTGATTGAGAGTTGGTTTTTGGCTTGTAACAGAGTGCTGAGTTTTGTGGCTGAGGGCTGATTTTTCAATGTGTTTTGAGAGCTGTTCTGATATTGTTTTTATGCTGAATTTTGTGGTTGCTTGTAGGTGAAGGGTTGGAGGAAAGGGGACAAAATCTGAGTTTTTGTGGAGGAAGTGGAGCAGGAAATGCAGGTTGTTGGTGGCTGCAGGCTGAATTTTTTTGTTGCCTTGTGCTGCTGTAAATGTGGTGCTTTGGGGCTGATTGTGCTGCTGCATTTTGTATTCTTGTGCTGAATTTTTTTTGTACCATTTTCTTGTAATTGTAATATAACAATATTATGGAATAAAAAGTTGATTATTTACATTTGGGGTTATAACTTGAAATTAACACTTAATATTGAAAATGAGAACTTTAAATTAAAATCTAAACATAAACTTAAATTAGAAATGAATTAAAAAAAGAGTTAAACTTAAAAATTGAAAATAACTTATAAACTTAAATAAATAAACTTGGAATTAAAATTAATTTAGAATTTGAGAAATAAATTTGGAATTTAGAAAAATAAAAAAAATAAAAATGAATTAGAAATTGACATTGAATTAGAAGTAACAACTTGAAAATAAAATCAACAATTGAAGAATAGAAAATAAAGTCAAAAATAAGAATTTGAAAATGAAATAAAAATTAATTTAGGAATGAGGACTTGATAATGAAAAGAAATAACAAATAATTTTAGAAAAATTTTGAAAATTGAACTAAAAATTAGAAATAGAAATTGAAATAAAATTTTAACAATAGGAACTTGAAAATAGAAACGAAAATAGAAATTAAAAAATTAAAAATACGAAAATGAAATAAAAAGTCATTAATAAGAGAAGAGAAATTAAATTAAAATGGAAGCTAGAAAATGAGAAGAAAGCAACAGAAAATGAATCGGGAAAAAATCCCTGCTAAATGCGATGAATGTATGATGCGGGCAGTTAGGGGTAAAATTTGGGGTATGACAAGGTATTTTAAGGACATGAGAATGATCCCTGGACTTCACTGATCATGTACCAATGCTCATATGCATCCATAACCTCATGAATGACCTAAACCGAACCTGTTTTATGCTTAACTTTGAATTTTTCGATTCTTATTATCTATGCATTGCCAACTAATTTTGTTTGTTGATTTGTGATTGTTTGAAGCTTGTGATGAATTCTGGATAATTTAATTTGAGTTTCATGAACTGGAGTGAATTCCACCATACTTAGGGTTTAAAGCTTCAAATTAGGGTTCTTCGATTCACATAATATAAATGAATTTTGATGCCATAATTGAATTGTACAGGTCACAAGGAGTTTAAAGATGTCCTTAATTTGATAAAATTGTACTGGTTGTGTATGGTTTGAAAAACACAGGTTTTGAACGCAGGAGAAATCGTAGGAAATTTCCCAGGAAATTTCGCAGGAAAACCTGCGAAATCCCAAGGAAGAAGATGATCAGTGGCGCCATATTTCAAATTCAAAATTTCATCTTAATATTTTATGTATTAGTTTCTGATTTGTTTCACAATTGTGTGGTTGGCTCAGTTGGCTAAAGGACGCGCGTATGAGGCTTAGGTCCAGGGATCGAATCCTGGCCTCAACAATTTTTCTTATTTTTCCAGTTTAATTATGAAACTTAATATATTATGTATTATAGTTGTTATATTAACAGGTGTGCCCTCCCGGCTGGAATGGTAATTGTGTGTGTGTGATGTGCGAAGGTCCTGGGTTCGATCCCCCCAGGCCTTTTGTTTTGTTTCTTTTTTTCATGATTTTCAGGATTAAACAACAAAATCAATTAGACCTCTCTCCTTAGCACCTGTGCGCGCTGGCCCAGTGGTTAGTCTTGCTGGTTGGAGTTCATGAAAGCAAAGGGGCTAGGTTCAATTCCCAGCCCAGGTAAGTTCTTTTGCTCTTTTTCTCTATTATTTTTTTTGATTGGTTTATTATTATTGTTATTAATTTAATTAAACTATAATCCTAATTCAATAAATCCTAATATATTTTCATAAATCAAGATTAACCCTAAAAATATTTTTCTAAAACCCTAATTGTAAATATTAGTTATTTGTTTATTTTAATTCTTGTTTATATTTTTAATAATAAATAAATCTTAATGTTTTAATAATCAAACCCTAATTTTTAATTTAATATGCATATATTCTATAATTTGTTTATAATTTAAATCTTGTATATAAATATGTTTAAAATTAAACTTTTTAATTTAATTTTGTTAATATAATAATATGGCATAAATTGTTTATAACTTAATTTTTGTATATAAATAATTTTTAATATATGTTTAAAATTGCTAATTTAATTTTGTAATTATAATTTAATTTTCATAATATGTTCATAATTAACTTAATTCTTATAATTTGCATATAACTTAAAATTTCATAATAATTAGTATAATTGTTTATATCTTATTCTTAATCTTAAAAAATAATTGTTCATTAATCTTTTAATATTTTTTGCTTATATTATTAACTATGTTTATTTTTATATTTATTTCATTATTACTAACCCCATTGTGATTTATTATTATTATTATTATTATTTCACTAACCTAATTATTATTATTTATTTTTGCTTATTATATTTAATTTGCTTTAATTATTATCATGTAATTGTTCCTTGGATGTAATATTTAGTAGTAATGTTTAAATATTTATTTTATGCTATGGTTAGTAAAAATAGGGAGTGTAACATGTTTGTATGTTTAAAATTAATTTAGATCATTTAAATTTAAAGATAAATATTAAAATTGTACACTCACACACGTAAGTCGATCTTTGATCGCCATCTCACTTCCTTAGGGATACCTCTCATGTTGCCTAAAATAAAAGGTCAAGTAGGGTGTATAAAGCAAAGTCCCTCAATTTAACATCATCTAGTCCCTTAACAGATAAAAAGATCAAGTCCCCTCGAATGTTGCCTTCGTAATGATCTTGTCCCTTTCGAATAAAGATGATAAGTCCCTTCGAATTGCTTATACACCCCACAGTTGCCTCAATAACAGATGTCCCTTACTTGTCCCATCACATCCAAGGTAATGACTACCTATTCCTTAATAATAGGATAGTCTTACCATTTAAAGGATTCAAGAACAGAAAAGACTTAAAACTTAGGGTAGGTTCCTCTTAGATACTTGCTCACTCTTCAAAAACTTTTCAAACACTTCACACATTTCAAACAATTTTCAAAACAAAGGTTTATACGCATCTGTACATGGATCATTATAAACATTTAAGAAAATTTCTATTCACACACTACACATTTCAAAAACATTTTAAAGTGAGCTAAGTAACTAAGAGCCCATGGATAACCATGGATGTAAAGGGTGCTAACACCTTCCCTTTACATAACCTACCCCCCGGACCCAAAAATCTTTTAAAAGGTCTTTCCTGTTCTTTTATGCCTTTCCTTTGGATAAAATAAAAGTCGGTGGCGACTCTTGCTATCCGCAACATAACTAAAGTCAGTTCTCCCACCGTGTTACAGCAAGTCATGGTATGCAAGCAAATGGAAGATGGATGCAAAGGAAGGCATGAATTAGGGTTATATGCAACATATAAAGCAAAAATCCAAAACCAGAAGCAAATGACATGATAAAAATTTGGAAATGCAATCAAGGGAACCCTAAACCTATACAAACTCACTGCCCAAAGGAGGGGATCCCACTCTTAACCTATTGCAAGTTATGAATTTCCTAAGATTGCTAGGGTTTTGGGGTACCTCATCAAGAAAAATACCAAACAAATTGAAAATGCAAGATCAATTCATGCCTATTTTATCCTACAAACTACATGTTATGCAAGATGCAATGCAAAAAGAATCATTGTCCAACTCTCAATGGTTAGGCAGAAATGAATTTTTGAAGTTTGAAACAAAATATTGCCTTAAAATGAAATTAAATCCAAAGAAAATTATCAAAAGGCATCAAGAACAAAAAATAAATTTGGTTTGAGAGTTGGACAATGTTTCTAAATGTTTTTGAAGGTTACATGAATTTTTTTGTGATTTTTAAATACCTAGAAGTAATTTTAATTAATTAATCTTCATTAACTAATTAAAAATAATCTTTTAAATGATTTAAAAATGATTTTTAATGCAAAAAATAAAAATAAAAATATTTTTGTGTTCTGAAAAATAATGAAAATCTTGACAAAAATTTTCATAATTTTTAAACATTTTTTGCTATTTTTAATAATTCGTGCAAAATAAATCAAAACAAATGAAAATAAAATGAATTTTAAATGAAAAATGAGAAAGTCAGCAGATCCAAGGGATGAGATTCAAACTCACAGGGGCGGGAGTTGACTACGCGCGCTAATGGACGACCCACATTCAAACTGGCCTAATTATGATTAAAGCCCTAATCTGAACCCTAATGACTTTCAGATGACCGGAACAGTGTTCCGGTCATCTTCTCCGGCAAGGTGAAATCTCAATCTCTCTTAATACGCATCAAATCCTCACAAAACTCTCCAGAATCAACCTATGAACATCACTAAGCATAAACCCTAACTCAAACAACATTTATTTTTCGTGAATCAAAGGAATCAAGCAAAAACATTTTTACGGGCAAACTTTCAGATCATCATAACATGCTTGTTTCTGGCTCATTTTCAAAAATAAATAGATCCCCATGATCAGGGTAACATGTAGAACAACATTCTAACAAGAAAACAAGGTTCTGGAAAATTTGTTCATCATGTTACCTGAGGTTGAGCTTTCAATCCAGGAGCTTTCTGGCTGCTTCTCTGGCTCAAACAAGTCCCAATGATCCTCCTTAGAAGCTTTTGACACTTAGCTGGAGTTTATATGGCCTCTAGAGAGAGTTGGCAGAAGCTCAGGCCAAGGGAGTGTGAAAATCGTATTTGTGATGTGGGAGGTTTCAGGCCAAAACAATGGTTGGTTTGTGATCAGTGGAGCATTTTGAGATCAATGGTGAAGTTTGTTTTTGTGTTTGATGCTTGTGCTGTGAGTTTCGAATGGTTTTGCATAAGTGGTGAAAAATGAGAATACTGGCTTCGAGAGAGTTTCAGGCTTGTGTGTGTTATGAAAATGAAGCATTGGAGTGTGTTTGTAAAGTCTGGATTGGGCAGAGAGTTGTTGTGGACTGTTGTGATTGGTATGGGTGTTTTTGCCAAAAAGTCAAAAGTGTTGTACTTGAGGTATGAGCAATGGTGTAGCTAGCTCATTGGCTTTTCCTTGCTCAGCTGAGATTAAGGAGGTCCATGGAATTAGTTTTGAGATGATTCAGCAAGTTGAATGAAGTTTATGAGATGTTTTGCAATTTTCTTAAAGTTTGGCCATTTGGGAATTCATGAAGTTCAAGGTATCAAAATGCATAATTCTTGGGCCAATTATGGTTTTTAGAAGTCACATGATCATGTTGTAATGAGTTTGTGCACATTTGAATCCTTTAGAACACTTGATCATACCATTTTGCAAAATGCCTCTTTGGTACCAAACTTGGAATTATGTGATTTTTCCCAACTTTGACAAGCCATAACTTTTGATCCAAAATGAATTAGAATGAGTTCTTGTACTTTTTAAAAAGGGAATGATCCACTCTACAACTTTCATGACCAAAGTTTTCCCATTTGAAGCATTTTTGAATCAAAAAGCAAGGGTTGAAAAAGTTTCCCAAAATGGCAATTTTCCATTACAAGTCATTTTCCCAAAAAGTCAACTTTGCAAATGGCTTAAAATTCTTCAATTTTGTGAACTTCCAACATCTTCTATGATCAAATAAAGATCATACATAATCAAAATGATGAAGAACACCCTTTGGTTGGGTCATTGGGGGCCTCAGATGCCCTGATTTTGCACTGACTTGCTCAAAAAGTCAACTCTTGATCAGATGCCTTCCCCATTGAATCTCTTCATAAAAATTGATATGCATGATCCCTATACCATATAGAGACCAATAGAAACAAGGATGACCAAAAAAATTGGAGTTATGGCCTTTGAAACCAAAACCCTAATTCTAGGTCATCTGTGCAGTTAAACCTGGCTCTGCTTCCATGCCATCCTCAGTTCTTGTGATTCTTTGACTTTCTTGACTTTGTGGGGGATATAATATGATGCTTGAACATACATGAACCCCTTTGAACTGATTGAAGACCTTTGGAGTGGCTCAAGTGGCTCTTGGATTGCTCAGATCACAAACCCTAGATGCAGATGACTTTGAAGCAATGCAGTGAAACAAATATGCAATATGAGATGATGTGATTGAAATTATGCATATGAAAAGACCACAAGCCATGGTGTGAATGGGTGAGGGCAAATTTGGGGTGTCTACACCTAGCAGGGGACGGCTGCTAAAAAAATATCACGACATAGGACGAATGTCGGATAGGAAGGGGTTTTAATGAAATAGAGACTCCACTGGGGACGATGAAGGACGATCATCAAAAAGGTGAAGGACGATCACCTAGCAGGGGACGGCTGCTGGAAATATCATGACATATGACGAATGTCAGATAAAAGGAGATAATTTATCAAGATTTGTCGGGAATTCTTCTGGGGAATAGTAGACACAGACGAGTGTCTGATTTCAAGGAGGCAAAGACATAGGTGTTTGACACGGTGTATAGATTAAAGATGCGGACGAGCATCCTTAAGATTATGATACGGACGAGCATCAATAGAAATAAACGCTGACGCATGTTCAGAGATGATGATACGGACGAGTACCAACTGGTTAGCAAAGAAATACTGACGAGTGTTGATTCTGAGGGGATTTAAGTGATATATACAAGATACTGACGAGTATCGGTATGAGTAAAAAGTGATGAGTGAGACATAAACGAGTGTTCAACTTGCTGTGGAGAACACGACACGGACGGGTGTCGGAAGAAGTATATTATAAACAAGTATTTGATCTACAATCAGTGTTTAGGTAATCATGCTGGGGAAGGGTGACACAGACGAGTGTTAAAGGAGGAAAAACACATATGTATTAGTGAGTGCAAAGGGGACGCTTTGGCTTTCTGCTGGGGATATGACACAGACGAGTGTAATGTATAAGCATCTGCTTGCTCGGGCTATTTTACTGGGGAATGATGACACGGACGAGTGCCAAAAGGAGCATGTAACTGTATTTGTAGAGGAAAATGCTTCAGTATTCTGCCGGGGAGTTTGAGAGGTATTTAACGTCGGTATTTACGGGTGTTCGGTTCGACACATGGCTTATGATTTATGCAATATGTTTGACTTTTGCCGTAATGCTCCGTATTAGACGGAATGCTACGCTCTGTGGGGAAAATATGATGTGAATACTATGATCATGCAAAGATACCGATCCGGGATTCGGATCCCGTTGCTGTAGAGATCCCTGGTTGATCTGCTTGAAGTGGATATCCCAGCTGGGGATGAGATCATTGGTAGATCTGACATATATGGCTCTGCTTGAAGTGGATATCCCAGCTGGGGATGAGATCATTGGTAGATCTGACATATATGGCTCTGCTTGAGGAAATAAATCATTGGTAGACCTATCTTGGTAATGAGGGACCCAGCTGGGGTTTGCGGGAGCTTTCGTCACTCTGTTGTGAGATCTTCAGGCATTGCTCTTCTGTATAAAAACTGAAACTCTGCGGGGAGATAGTTCCCTGTCTGACACTTGGCTGAGGAGGAATGATGACTGGCAACTCAGCTGGGGATAAAGCATCTCCGGTGCCATATGGGAGATGTGCTGAGCAAGTAATGATTTGGCAACTTGCTGGGGGGGAAGCTTTCATGCCCCATGCTGTGCTTTGAATACCTGCAATCCTATCATGACAAAGAAACGTACAAGTATCCCGAGGTATCCCTTACTGGATCCCATCATAGGAGTTTAGACACTCCCGGGAGCAAATATATTTCCCGTAAGCCTGTAGTTTTTAGAAAGGAAACATCTGTATTTATGCAATCAATATCTTAAGGACATCGGACATTTTGCAAATGAAAATAAAATGTACGAGACGGAATATGACTGAAAATCTGATTTTATTAATTTATGTGCCCTGAATTGGCAAGATACAGTCAAAGAAACGGATCCCCTGAAATGAGGAAATCGTTACAAATTGAGAAACAAAATGGTGTTGGCAATGTTGATGACGCTTCAAGGAGCTTCCCTTTGCTATGACTTTGTATGACATTTGACATTCTCGATTAAAAGGTCCAATGCCTTCGAATAGTTGTTTCCGATTAAAAAGGGCCGAACGCCTTCGAACCGTTCAAAACACTGCACACACGCTTCCTCTTGGGAAAACTACAACGAGACCTCTTTATTTCTCGCAATCCCCTGTATTTATTTTGTATCCCTCTCCCATTACTTTGTACGCATTTTATTTTCCGTATTTTATTTAATTCTGAATCCTTGGTCCAACGCCAAGCGATTGCACTTGCACACTCGCACTTTATTGTTCAGTTATTGTTTCGTTTATTAGGATCCACCTCTCCTTACGAGCCGAGCGCATTGTGCCTCGCTAAACAAACCACAAAAATAAACTCCATTTGCATTTACCCTCTAACCTCAAAAAAACCAAAACGTTTCGATTAGATCCAAGCCCTTGATCCAACGTCAAGTGGTCTTAGGAAATAAAACATTCTAATAAAAACGAGAAGATTTGTACGCCATGAGCCTTAAGTGGTAGAAAGGAGGATAACGAGCTCCCGTTACTCGCTCCGATTATTTCGACGCAAGACGCTCGTCTTGTTGGACGAGATAAACTATCCATAGTCTTTAGTGCAATTCGACTCCTAAACCCTTTTGTCGAAGAAAGGTGATAAAATCAAACAACCATTACCCTTAGTAGGCCGAACTACGAGGCTCTGACTTTCCCATTGCACGCGGGAGTACGTAGGCACGAGGATCTCAATCCTTGCCGAGCACCTAGGTTCAATCTAACTTATAACTCAACTCTTTTCCCTCTAGCAAGCAATTCGTTTAAGCATAAACATCCTTTCGCGCGCGTTAACTTAGATGGTTCCCATCGAGTATGATGGATGTAGGGGGTGCTAATACCTTCCCCCTGCATAACCGACTCCCGAACCCAGGCAATGGTTCTGTTGACCTTTGTCCTCATCCTTTTCTTCCCGGGTTGTATCTATATCTCCCTTTTCCCTCTTCGGGAATAAATTGAATTAGGTGGCGACTCTTCAGTCCGTCCAGCGCGCGACTCCCGTCTTTACGGATCGCGTGAGGTCGTATTTTTCGGGGTACGACAACTGGCGACTCTGCTGGGGACTGGTTCACCCCTATGCGAGTCAAGCATAGTCTAGGTTCCCGCGCTTGTTTGGATGTTTGCTTTTATGCCTTGCTTGTTTATTTTTATCGCTTTCTTTATCGCATTCCATATTATATATCTTGTGGCTCCTTGGTACTATAATTTGGATCGATACTTTGCAAAAGAATTTGAGGGAAAGGCTCTATACCCGGGCTTGCGAGTACAAACATAAGTTAGCGAGGTTGTGTAGTATGGGCTCCCGAGGGAACCACTCTCGTGGGTTGTCGATACGAAAACCTCACTTGGAGTAGATTTTAATGAGAATACTGACGACCGCCAAGCTTTCGGCGTGTGTGCTCAGTTGTTTTCATTAAGGTCAACAACTCTGAGAGCCTTTAGAACCTTTTGGTTAAAACATCGATTGATGGTTGCGTAGTATTGGGCACTAGGGTTCGCCCTCGCGTGGCTCGATACGAAAACCTCACTTGGAATAGACTTACTCAATGGAGTTGATTGACTGTCAAAGAATGTATGAAATTGACACGTGCATCAAACAGTTGAGAAAGTTCCATAACTCCAGGACTTTGTTTTAAACCTCGTGTCGATGATCACGTAGTATGGACTCCCGAGAAAATTTGCTCTTGTGGGTTTTCGATACGAAGATCTCACCCAAAATAGATTCATATGGCAGAGTCAATCAACCGTCATGCTTATGGCGCGTGTGATGAACAGCCATATGAATTGACAACTTTGGGATCCCTAAAACCTTAGAGTCTACCCAGTGATTTCCTGATCAGAGTATCCTCCATCTGTACCTTGAACTCGTGAGACCCTGATCTTGTGATCCTGGATTCTGATATTGCATATCATCTCATTTGCATCATTTATTCATCTTGCATTTCATTCCAAAAGCCGTAAAATTATTTCATGTTCCTCCATCTTCAGTAAATCAATCTGGTTTCCCGATGCCCGTATCGTGCTAGACGCCCATACTTAACTCGAGCCAACACTAGAAGACTGATGGACGTAATTCAAGAAGAGCAAGCTGCCATGAGGGAGGAGATTGACTCGGTAAAGAGCAAGATCGATCAGATTTATGAGACTTTTCAAGCTTTGGCAAGAATGGAAGAACGTCGCGAAGCTGCTGCCGCAATGAACAATGCTCAAGTGCAAGGATCTACCTCGCGCGCAATGCCTTCAGTTCCCGTTCCAAATCCTTTGGTCTACGGTTTGACTCCAAGTTTCACTCCTGCTGTTGAAGAAGTAACTTCCCAACCAATACCTGCTTCTGGTGTCACTGTTGGTGCTATTCCTCAAGCTCAACCTATTCCAACTCAAATCCAGTTTCCTCAGGCTGAGGAGAATCATCAAGTTGAGTATGAGATGCATATTGTTGTTCCAATCACCAATCCACATGTTGGTCAAGAATCCGAAGCTATGAAGATGTGCCGCGAGTTAGCTGAAAAAATCCGAATCATAGAAGGACGCAACTCGACTTCTCTGAGTGCCTCAGACATGTGCTTAGTTCCAGATGTTGTGATCCCTGCTAAGTTCAAGCTGCTAGAATTCGAGAAATACAAAGGCCTCAGCTGTCCTGAGCTTCATTTGAGGATGTACTGCAGAAAAATGGCCGCTTATGCCAAAGATGACAAGCTCATGATCCATTGCTTCCAAGACAGCCTGTCTGGAGCATCTCTAGAATGGTACATGCAGCTCGAACGCAACAATGTTCGTACTTGGCTTGATCTATCTGATGCATTCAAAAAGAAGTACAAGTATAACACTGACTTAGCTCCTAATCGTACTCAACTTCAGATTATGTCTCAAAAGGAAAGCGAATCCTTTAAAGAGTACGCCCAACGCTGGAGAGAGCTAGCCGCCAGAGTACATCCTCCATTGGTTGACCGTGAATTGATTAATATCTTCATGGGTACCCTACAGGGGCAATACTACGAGAAGCTGATCAGCAGCGTATCCTCTGGATTTTCAGACATGGTAATGGTAGGAGAAAGAATCGAAGAAGGCCTGAAAAGTGGAAAGATCCAAGGAGGCTCTAGCAGCCAAAACAATGCCAAGAAACCTTTCAATGTGTATAAAAAAGGCGACACAAATGTCATTTCTGCTGCAAGTGGGAATTTTCAACAGAGTGCACCTGCTCCAGTTCCCTACTATCAGTATCCTTATGTTGCTGCTGCGCAATATGCTCCTATGCCATATCAGCCAGTTCCTCCAATGCCTTATCAGCAGGCCTTTCAAGCTCTATTTCCGCCTCAGATGGCTCATCAACCACGTCCACGTCCAATGGTTGCATCCGCGCAATATGCACCTGGACCATACCAGCAACCGACTTATCCACAACGGCCTGGTCAACAGAAACAACGCGCTCCTTAACAGTGTCCACCATATCAGCAAAGAGGATATGATAGGCACATTGATCCCCTGCCTATGTCATACACCGAAATCTTTAAACAGCTGACGGCAAAAGGACCTCTTACTTTGAGAGACATGCCACCTCAGAATGGCAACGTCCGAAACTATGATGCTAATGCTCGCTGTGAGTATCACAAAGGCGCTCCAGGTCACACCATCGAGAACTGCCATGCCTTCAAACATTTTGAAATTCTGTGATCAGGTACGTGATGTCGAATGAGATGTTTAAACACTTGAAGCCTTGAACAAAACTTAAAGTGCAAGAAAATTAAACAACACAGGAAATTGTTAACCCAATTCAGTGTATAACCACACTTACATCTGGGGGCTACCAAGCCAGGAAGGAAATCCAATATAAGTAATATTAATTCTAGACTTAAACCACTCAGTTTAATCTTTCACTTAATATCTACCCAAGGCAATTTCTACCTAAGACACAAATTAGATATGAGTACCAACTCACTCCCCCTCAATCACACAGTGATGTGTTTACAAGTTTAATAAAATTGAAGTCATACTTCAAACAAAAACAGCTTGATCTTACTTCACAGTTTCAATCAAGACACAAATACACTTTTGCTTAAAAGCTCATAAAGTGATACACATAAAACAACATGCTATTAAAACACAAACACCATATTTAGTCTTCTTAAATTCGTACACTATTCTGAGAGTTTCTGTTGCTTAAATAGGTGTTTGGATTTTGGGCTTTCTGTAGGTTTATCCAATCCTGATACGCATGCTGCCATCACCTTGAATTAGGGTTTGTTACTTCCTAGATTCTAGGTGATTCAGTTCTTCTGATTATACTGAAGTCATATAACAAATCTTCCTACAGATGCGCCTTCTTCTGTTTTATCCATTCATAATTAATTCCAGATATCTTCCCTGAATTTACTCAGTTCTGTTAATCATTAATTAATTCTGATAGCAGGTTTGAGATGTCACAACATCTGGTGTGACATCCTGAAAACTGAACTTACTTCATTAACTTATACAATGTCACAACATCTGGTGTGACATCCTGTAAACTGACCTTACTTCATTAACTGATACAATGTCACAACATCTGGTGTGACATCCTGAATTAAGTTCATTTACTTATACTCTGTTTGATAATTTCACAACATCTGATGTGACATCCTGAACTAAGTTCAACACTTCTTGTTGGTCAAAAATTCTGCCAATTCTAAACATCTACAAACTCCCCCTTTGGCTAATTTTTGGCTAACATAATCTTTTGGTTTATCAGAGTGCAGCAGAGTTTCTTTTATCAGAGTACAACAGTTCTTTTCTGTTAAGTCATGTGTGAGTTTACTCCCCCTTAAACCTATATGTGTTCTGACTTGTTTCAACATAAATTTTTCATTAAAAACACAGCTTTAGTTCAGAAGCAAACAGAAGTCATTTTTCATTAATCAGTAAGCTGCATCATACATTGTTGTTGCTGTTCAGTTCTCTTCTCCCCCTTGTTAGACATAAATTGGGGCCAAATTTTTCATTGACAGAGAGAAGTACAAAATTACTAATTCAAAATACAATGCTGAAGCAGACATTACATATTCCTCACATACATTTTTCACTCAGAATCTTCATATTCAGTGTCTTCCTCTTCTTCAGTTTCCTAATCAGAAGCAGCAGCCTTCTGAGCACTCTCTTCAATTTCCAGCCTTTGGATAATCTTCTCAAGCTTCTGCTTCCTGGCATCCAGTTCTTTGCATGTGTTCTTCAGCTCAGCAATCAAAGCAGCTTTGGAGATTGGAGACTTTGCCTTTGAAGGTCCAGCAGATGTCCCAGAGGGAGCTTCAACATCGGCTGCATGATGACTTAAGAACAGCTTGTAGTGGAAGGCCAGAGGACTCTCTCTTTTGCAGATTGAATCCTTTTCAGTGAGGATACCTGGATACTGGCTAAGAATTATTCCACACAACAAAGAAGGGAAGGCAATAGGCAGCTTTGTTGCAGATGTTCCAGCATGCTTCAATGTCTGATCAAAAATATAAGCCCCAAAATCCAGCTTTGTTTGGGTGCCCACAACATATATGAACCTGCCCAATCCAGTTGCTATTGAGGAGGTGTGGTTGGTAGGGACCCAGTTTGCAGTGCCAATCCTATGCAACATTGCATACTTTCTTGTTAGCAAGCTAACAGAAAGTTTCCCCTTAACTGGCCAAGTCTTGACCTGATTGGCAGTGATGACCTTGCATATCTGGTTGTCTGTCTTTCCCAGCTCATTAGGTCCATCAGATTCTCTCCCTAGATAGTGGTTGATAACCCTAGGAGAGAATCCCACACATCTCCCTCTTACATACACCTTTCTGAAGTCAGCTGACTTACCATCAGCATAGTCCTCTTGAAGGTTGACAATAAATTCCTTGACTAGCAGCTCATAGCAAGGAGAGAAGTTTAACACTGTTTTGAATAAGCCAGCAGAAGAGATGAGATAAATTACCTCAGTGCACTCAAGTGCATTGCTGCTCAGCTCTCTTTCAAGTGCTACCCTTCTTTGGTAGACAAATTTCCATCTGCTCACACTTGACACATGATGGAATGAAATGTTGTCCAGAGGAGCTTCTGGAACAGCAGAGGAGGACCTTGAAGGTGCTGGTTTCTTCTTCGGTGGGGATGTTGGGACATCCTCTTCAACATCTGAATCTGGAGGAGTGACAGCTTTCCTCTTTTGTGTATTCACCTTGCTCCATTGTTTGGTAGGACCAAAAACAACTTTAGCTTTGTCCTTCTTTGGTGTAGGCTGCTTCTTCTCAGGAGTTGCATGTCCTGTAGTCTTCTTTTCCTTCCTAGTTCTGAGCCTTTTGGCTATGCTAGGGTTCACAGAGGCAATGATTTCTGTGTCAGAATCATGCTCTATGTCAACAACAGGAGGAGGTTGTGTAGTCTCCTCTTCAGCAGGTGGATCAACAGAGGCTTGATCATCAGTGGAGGCCTTGTGCTGGTCCTCAGATGTCTCATCATTATCATCATCAGTGGAGGCCTTGTGCTGGTCCTAAGATGTTTCAACATCTATTGGGACATCCTGTTGAGCAGGAGTGTCCTTGTTAGCTTGATTATTCTGTTCTTCTTGTGGAGCTGGCATGGTGTTTAGAGGGATATATATGCCACTCACAACTCTTTGCTCAGACAGAATCCTATTCACAAGTTCCTTTATAGAATCATCCACATATTCAGAGGCTTTTGGAGTGGTGTTTGAGGATGAAGGCATTCCTTTGGCTTTGCTGAATACAGGTTCCTTTGCTCTTCTCACTGTTGGAGTTCTAGGCTTCTGAGCAAGAGGAACACTTCCTCTGATTTCGTCCATGGGAGTTGAATCCATAGGTACCACAGAAATGGGGGTTGCATGCACCACATCCTCTTGGTTGAGGATTTCATCAGAGAGGTTAGGGTTTTGATGTTGAGACATTTTCGAAAGTGGTGGATGAAGAGTTTAGGTTTGAATGATTTTGATGAGTTCTTAAAATCAGTTAGAGTATGCAATTAGTTTTGAGAGGATGATGAGAAGATGAATAGCTGAGAGCAAGCTGGTATTTTTATAAGTAGCCGTTACTTGGAGAATTTTTAGGAGTGGAATACACAGAGTTCTTGACCAGACTGGTGTTGCCATCTGGTGATCATGCCACACGATGTCCTAGGACATGTTGGCACTTCTCCATAACTGCTTGTAAACACCCCAAATTTGCCCTCACCCATTCACCATGGCTTGTGATCTTTTCATATGCATAAGTTCAATCATAGCATCTCATATTACATATTTGCTTCACTGCATTGGTTCAAAGTCATCTGCATCTAGGGTTTGTGATCTGAGCAATCCAAGAGCTTCTTGAGCCACTCCAAAGGTCATCAATCACTTCAAAGGGGTCCATGTATGTTCAAGCATCATATTGTATCCCCACAAAGTCAAGGAAGTCAAAGAATCACAAGAACTGAAAATGGCATGGAAGCAGAGCCAGGCTTAACTACACAGATGACCTAGAATTAGGGTTTTGGTTTCAGAGGCCATAACTCCAAATTTTTTGGTCATTCTTGTTTCTATTGGTCTCTATATGTTATAAGGATCATGCATATCAAGTTTCATGAAGAAATTCCATGGGTAAGGCATATGATCAAGAGTTGACTTTTTGAGCAAGTCAGTGTAAAATCAGGGAATCTGAGGCCCCCAATGACCCAACCAAAGGGTGTTATTCATCATTTTGATTATGTATGATCTTTATTTGATCATAGAAGATGTTAGAAGTTCACAAAATTGAAGATTTTCAAGCCATTTGCAAAGTTGCCTTTTTGGGAAAATGACTTGTAATGAAAAATTGCCATTTTGGGAAACTTTTTCAACCCTTGCTTTTTGATTCAAAAATGCTTCAAATGAGAAAACTTTGGTCATGAAAGTTGTAGAATGGGTCATTCCCTTTTCAAAAAGTACAAGAACTCATTCTAATTCATTTTGGATCAAAAGTTATGGCTTGCCAAAGTTGGGAAAAATCACATAAATTCAAGTTTTCTACCAAAGAGGCAAACTTGCAAAAACACTTGCCAAAGCCAAATGTGACTTCAAACCAACTTCTAGTCATCACACAAACATCATTCATGGTCCATAATTCAGATTTGCCCAAGAAATTTCTCACTTTCATGCTTTGGATTCCAAGTAATCATAAGCCATTTTCCATAAAGTTCAAAAGGGGGAATTCTTGCAAAAATGATTCCCAAGGGTTTGTGTGGTCTCTAACTGATCCCAAAGCATTACCATAACATCATGAAGCATTTCACAACAAGAATTCAGCAAGGAATGTCACATGTCCATGACCAAAAATCACAAAATGCAACAAGTTGCAAAAATGCAAAACATGTGACATCTCACCCTTCATCCATTTCAGATCACATCAGAACATCCAAGGGCCTTCCTTGAAGCTGGCTGAGGCAATCCTAACACAGAAATCTCCTCTGCCATGGCCCATACCTATAGTACACAATTTTTGACTTTTTGGCCAATCATCCCATACCATTCCCACAGTGCATACCTGCCCTCCTAGATTGTTGGGATTGCTTATGGATTGCCTCAAGATCATAAAACAAGAAGGAAGAAGGCTCAGAACACACACACCACCATCTTGCACAAAAACTGTCAAAAACTTCATCTCTTCGAAACTCCCTCAAGACTTAACAAAAATCCAAAATTTCTTCACCAATAAATCACATATCACTCAGAGAACAAAACCCACCCCCTGAAACAGCTTGAATCATCACACACACAAACCTCCATTTCTGCTATACCAGAACTGAAACATTCAAACCAGCCATTCTTAAAGCTTTCTAAGCTTCACTTCATCATCAGGAGGTTCGAAGGAGTGGATTTGCAGCAAAGGAAAGGCCAGGAAGCCCAGAACCAGGAGGTTCCATCTCAGGTATGGCTCAAGAACTTTTTTCTCAGAACCTTGTTTTTAAGTTCTAAATTGAATCCTTATGATGTGCTGATGATTCTGATGTGTTTAATTTTCAAAATGGTGGAGTATTGAGTATGTATGAGTTGTCTGAAAGTTTCTGACCTAAATTTACTTTGCTTCGATTTGCATTGTTGGTGAATAAGAAATGAGTTTTGATTGGGGGTTTTGATTCAGTGATGAGTGGGGTTTGATTCTGGGCAGAGAGATTTCATTTTCGTTGCTTGGAGAGAGAGATAAGGTTTTGGACTCGTCGGAGAAGACGACCGAAACACTGTTCCGGCCGTCTGAGAGTCATTAATGATAATTAGGGTTTAGGTCCAGTTTTAAATGAGGAACGTTGGATGGTCTTTCCCGCGCGTGTACCAATGGCCCAGATGCATTCGTTTAAGCCCTAATCAGGATTAGTTTTAATTAATTAACTTTAGGAAATTCAAATTTTCAGTTTCAATCCCAGCCGTCCTTTCGCACGCGGGTCAACTCCCTCCAAAGATCTTTAAATCCAGGCCTTTGGATCTGATTACTTTCCATTTAATCTGATTTTTATTTCATTTTATTTGCATTTTCTTGCTTATTTTATTTAAAATAGTAAATCATTTCTAAAAAATCTCATTTTTTGCATCCAGCCTTAAAATATTTTTCTCTTTCTGAAAATAATTTTTATTTTATTTTTTTGCATAATTTTCGTATTTTAAAAATATTTAAATGTTTATTTTAATTAGTTAATGAGAATTAATTAATTAAAATAGCATTTAGGTATTTAAAAATCACAAAAAAAATCATGTAACATGTAAAAACATTTAGGAACATTGTCCAACTCACAAACCAAATTTATTTTTTGTTCTTGATGCCTTTTGATAATTTTCTTTGGATTTAATTTCATTTCAAGGCATTATTTTGTTTCAAACATCAAAAATTCATTTCTTCCTAACCATTGAGAGTTGGATGATGATTCTTTTTGCATTGCATCTTGTATAGCATGTAGTTTATAGGATAAAATTGGCATGATTTGATCTTACATTTTCAATTTGTTTGGCATTTTTTCTTGACAAGGTACCTTAAAACCCTAGCAATCTTAGAAATTCATAACTCTCACTAGGTTAAGAGTTGAATCCCCTCCTTTGGGCAGTGAGTTTGTATAGGTTTAGGGTCCCTTTGATTGCATTTTCAAATTTTTATCATGTCATTTTCTTCTGGTTTTGGATTTTTGCTTTGTGTGTTGATCATGAACCCTAATTCATGCCTTCCTTTGCATCCAGCTTCCATTTGCTTGCATACCATGACTTTCCATGACACTTTGTGCATTCATTTGATTCATAACACATCTTAGGACATATTAGAATCATGTTTGATCATTGCATCATTCATTTGCCATGTTGTATGTCACTTGCATTTCATAACTTTTCATGTATGTTCATGGTTCTAAGCATGCCTCATTTGCATCCATATGCTTGTTTGATCATTATCTTACCTTGCCTCATGTTTGTATCATCTCTTAGCATCATTAGCATCATGTATTTGCTTCTGACTTTGCCTTGCATCATGCCATTTCATCCCATTTGCATTGCATTTCATTTCTTTCACTAACTTTTCAGGTGGTAAGTTACTTTGAGAAGTGAATTTGCCTTCACTTCTAATGATCTCTTTTCATCTCTCTTATGCATCATTGCTGCATTTTATCTTGTGCTTTGGATTGAGCTTGTTCATTCTTGTTCATCTTACTTTCTTTCTTCAAGCAACTTGTCTTCTTAAGTGAAGCAAGTTATTTTGCTTCTTGTTGCTCCTTTCATCTGCTTCTCTCCTTGATGGTTCTTTGAAGATCTTTCTCTCAAACCTCACAAACCCTAGGAACAACCAAGCATGACAATGATTAGGGTTTTGATTAATCCCCCACTTAGCTTTTACCTTTGTGTCTCTTTGAGTCTTCTCTTCTCATCTCATAATCAAGGACTAAACCCTAAAGGCTTTAAGGCTTTGTGATTAAGCTTATGCCTGCATCCTTCTATTAGGATGGAGTGTATAACTTTAATCCTAAGTGTTAAACCCTTAATGTGTTTAACTCCTTTAATCAATTCACCTAATAATCACTAAGACACCAAGCTTGTAACTTGGGCCTTGCATTAGGGTTCTAATTCTTCCTTAATTGGTTAAGAAGGACTAACCCTAGTGTTAATGGACAAGTCCCCCTCAAGTTGTCTTACAAACCATAAAAATCACTTCTTCATCTTATCACTAACTAAGATCCATTTAATAAAGGATTTGTTTTGTCATGAGGTTAATCCCTAATCATGGATTAAGTTGAGGAGTTTTCCTCAGCTTAAACATTCTCATCTATTATCCTTCTATTAGGATGGTGTAATGAGTCTGTTTAATCCTTGATTATGGCTTAGTCTCATTACTTAACACTAAACAAATACCACAAAAACATCTAAATAATCACAAGTAGGTTAATGATCTTAATCCTACACCATGGTGATTAAGTGTGAGATGCTGACTTCACACTTAAGGTATACTCATTACCCCTAATCAGAGGGATGATGTGATGAGTTTACTAACCCATTGGTTTAGGCTTAAGCTCATTAACTTATGACAAACTTTCCAAAAGCAATAAAAGACTGAAAACACAAAAACAAACAATAATCGTCTCCTCCGGGATTCTTTTCTCATCTCATTCACTCACAAACGAGAACTCGCTTCTTCCGTCTAATGCAAGACAGTTTGCACCTGAGCCAGACAGGTCATACACTTGAGCATAGGCAAGTAAGCAGTTCACAAGTCAATTAATCTTTCAGTCTCTTTGGGTCGAACTACGGTGTTCTGACTTCCTCATTGCACGAGAGGATACGTAGGCATAACTTAACAGTTATCGAACAAAAGTCTCTATGTATTCCCCCTCTTTCCAGCATTATTCTTTTAGCCTCATAGTCATGAGCATTTCATTCTTGTTCTTACACTGACACTTCTCTTATACACTTCACTTTTCTTTTACACTGACACTTGCATTCTTTCCAGCTTTGATACACAAATTGCACTGACACTTCCCCTTTAAAACACAAATCTTTTAAGCGTGGATCCCGTCGAGTACGGCGGACAATCTGGGTGCTAATACCTTCCCAGGTTGTAACCAACCCCCTTTCTCAGTCTCTCTGGTCCGCAACCGTCTTATCCATATCTTTCCAGGTCTATGCAGCATTACCTTTCCTTCGGGATAAAAATGCCTAGCTGGCGACTCTTTCTTTCTCTTGAGTTCACTCCTGTGTGTTCTCATTCCCTCTTTCGCCGACCGTTCGCGTCTGTACCCCTTCTGACCTTTGGGTGTCATTTTGGTGGGAGCGACAGCTTGGCGACTCTGCTGGGGACCCTTATACTGTAACCAGGGCTTCTGGTTCTTTTTGTGGGTTCCTCCTAGCGATTGTTTGATTTGTGTTTATCTGGGGTGTTATGTGCTATTTGTGTTTGTATATTTGCATTTATTTTTGCTTTATGTACAATTATTTACTGCTTTCTTTACAGCTTTATATATCATACTGTCATATTGTCATCTGGCTGGATCTGGTTTTGTTGCTTTGGTGGGTGAGGTTCTATTGAGAGTTTTAGGTCCTATACCTGTGACCTGAGTGACACCTAGGCTAGAGTGGTTCATGTTCTTTCCCATTCCATTTCGGTCTGGTGCGGGAATATGAAACACGGTTCAGATATGGGTTTCTTCTTGAGAACTCTGTGCTACAGATCTCCTGTAGTGCTAGGGCTATCTGGGAAGCCTGCTAAGTCTGGATGACCTTTACTATGACCTTTAGAAACTGAGGTGAATTAGAGGAGGGTCTTTTATGGTTATTGTAAACACTGTACCTCCGGGTTAGAAGTGTTTACACTTCTCATAACTGATCCAAGTCTGAGGATCCTTATTTTAGAACACCACCTGTGAGGGGGTTGGGCTGTTTACAAGTTTGCAGGTACCCTTGACCACATCATACCCTGTTACTTTGTTTTGATTAAGAGTACTGCACTTTGGACAGTTCTTGTGATTTAACCCTGGACATGTGACTCTTTATTTGAGTCCCCCACCTTGGTTACTGGACTTCTGAACCTCCATCTGGACTCCTTGAGCATACATGGGCTTTATATCAAGGCAGTAATCAGATCCAGCTTGATAACAAACCCTTGCATATCATTTGCATACATCATCATTGCATCATTTAACACTTGCTTATTTGTTTTTCAGGGTATCCACATTTCATTTGGCTTGGTTTTGACCCCTTCATCTGCATAGACCCCTGTTCATCAGTGATCTGCTTCAGCTATCTTTATCAGCTACCTGCTTCAGTTAATTTTATCACCAGCTTCAGCCTATCGGTGGCTCATCTCCAGTATCAGTCTGCATCATCAGTACTTGTTTTCAGCTCTTCATCAGCAGTCATGGCACCCAAGAAGAGCAACATCTCATATCATTTCTTTGAACCTATGTTGACTGGCATCAGGCAGGTCCAGACACTTATCACTCCAGACCATATCCCATTATTCAGAGAGCATTATGGAGGCATCCTTGATATGGTTATGGACCTAGACCCTTCTCAGAGGAGTTTGATTCACACTTGCCTACAGTTTTATGACCCTCCTCTGAGATGCTTCACTTTCCAAAACTTTCAGCTAGGACCTTTGCTGGAGGAGTTCTCATCATTGATTGGAGTACCTGTCAGGGGTGGTATCCCCTTCAACCCTGAGATGGCTTTTCCCAGCAATGAAGAAGTGGCAAAAGCACTGTACCTGGAACCTGTTTTGATTGGGCAGAACATGACAACAAAGGCTGGGATCCCTGGCCTACACTTGGACTTTCTGACTTCTCAGGCCATCCTGAAGGCCTCCTTGGGAGAATGGAGGGCAGTTTGTGCATTGTTAGCCCTCAGCATTTATGGGGTTATACTATTTGCAGATGAGCCCAAGTTTATCAGCAAGAATGCCATTCATCTTTTCATTCTGAGGAACCCAGTGCCCACATTGCTGGGAGACTTCTATTACTCTGTCCATCAAAGAAATGAGAAGCAAAGAGGGAGGTTGGTGAGGTGCTATGCCCTCCTATTTCATACCTGGCTGCTTAAACACTTGCCTAAGACTGATGCCTTCCTGAATCCCCACCAACAGAAGAATTGGGCTAGAAGACTTATTGCTTTGACCTCAGATGACATCAGGTGGTGCACCCAGAGCACCAAAGGAAGGGACATAATTACTAGCTGTGGACAGTTCCCCAATGTGCCTCTGATAGGAGTGAAGGGTTGCATCAACCACAACCCTTTGTTGTTTAAAAGACAATTGGGCTATTCTTTGGTTCACCCTCCTAGAGTACAAGACTTGGCTGAAACCCTTTATTGTGAGATAAAACCTAATCTAGTCGTTGTCAGACAAGCATCCTGGGCTTGGGACAACATCCAGACCAAGGGGATGGCCATTCTTGGAAAGTGCAATAATGTGGCTTCAGCTCAGTATTATGAATGGTCTCATGCTAGGGCTCAGATTTCTGGGATTCCTTTCATCATTGAGGATGCACCAGGACCATCCACAGCACCACCTCCAGCCACTGTCAGCCTGGAAGAATTTGAGAAACTGAAGGAGAGGAATGAGAATCTGTCTCAAGCTCTAAAGAGGACCCTCTGGGAGAGGAGTGATGGTCGTCTAGACATTGAGAGGTTGGAAAAGCTTAAGGTGGAGCATCTAGCCAGGATTGAGAAAGCAGAGGACTACATCAATAAATCAAGAGCTGGAGAGCAAATTTTGAAGAATGCCTGTAAGGAGGCCAAGTTTCAGAAGGCTAGGACTGATCTCTATCTGAAAGAAAGTCAAGCTAGGTGGGTCATAATCACTGAAGCTCGCACTCAAGAGGATAAGAGAACTCAGGACAGGATTGAGCAGTTGGAGGCCAATGAAAAGAAACAACAGGAGGCTCTGCTAGCAGCCCAGAAGGAGATTTCAGAATTGAAGATTAGGGTTGGTGTGAAGAGGTCAAAGGACCAAGACAGGCACAAGAAGCTGACCACTGCTATTGCCACCAGAAACCTTCTTATCAGAAACATTACAGAGCATCCTGCTGGTCCTGTAACTGAGGCACTTCTGAAGGAGGTTAAGGAGGATGGGTTTGGTCTTGATGTCTGACTTTTTTTTTGTTGTTGCTTTCATTTCATGTACTTTTCTTTTTATGATGTATTTTGACCCCTCAGGGGCATGTGTTGTAAAAAACAACTATGTGTTATGCACCATTTGTAATATATTTATTAGTTTGTTTCATTTGAGTTTCTTTTCTCAAGCAACATCAAAGCATCTTCCTCAGGGTCTGGAAAGGTCAAAACCAAGAGCCAAGCCAGATACCTTGGAAAATAAATAAGCATACTGCATTGCATGCTAACTTTTGTTTTGTTTTGTAGGGTTTTTGTTTTGTTTGTTACTAACTCTGTTGTGACTCAGGAATTATTGCTCGCCGTCGGGTGTTCCCTCTCAACCGTCCGCACAGATATCCTACTCGCAACAATCTTCCTGGTATCCAGATGGACCAAGTACAACAAGATCTGACAGAAGTCAGGACTCAGATGGCCAATGAAAGGCTGGAGATGAGAAACCAAATGACCCAGTTCATGGAAGTAATGAATGGCTTGGCTCAAAGTCAGGAAAGATTGAGGGCATTGGTAGAAAGACAGACCCCGGAGGAACCCCATCTGGGAACTGGAGGAACAAGTAACAATGAGAGGGGTCAGCCTCATGTTAATCCACCAGTATATGGGCCTCATCTACATCCGGAAGTCAACATCCCGACTAATGTGCAAGGGAATACCACTGCAGGAAGAATCTTACAAGAAGACCCCCAAGAGGAGCAATTCACTGTAATGGGAGCTGGGGATGAAGTATATGATAGGAGGCTTGATGAAATTGCTGAGAAGTTGAGATCTCTGGAGTCTCAAAATTCCCTGGGTTTTGATGTCATGGACATGGGGTTAGTGGATGGGGTAAGGATTCCCCACAAGTTTAAACCCCCGTGCTTCGAGAAGTACAACGGAACTTCCTATCCACGAACTCACCTACAGTCCTTTTTGGGAAGACTTAAGGCATACACCATGGATGAAAAACTGTGGATGTTTTACTTTGAAGATAGTTTGACTGGGGCCTCAAGGTAATGGTATTCACACTTGACCAGAGCTACAATCAGATGCTGGAAGGACCTAGCTGAAGCCTTCATCAGACAGTACCAATACAACTTGGACATGGCTCCTAACAGGACCCTTTTGATGGGAATGTCTCAGTCCTCCAGAGAAAGCTTCAGGGAATATGCCCAGAGGTGGAGACAGCTTGCTGCTGCTGTCCAGCCACCCATGTCGGAAAGAGAAATGGCCGACATGTTTATGAATACTCTGCAAGGGACATACATTGATAGGCTAGCTGCCTTTTCTTCCACCAGCTTCGCTGACGTAGTTATAGCTGGAGAAAGAATTGAAAGCCTTCTGAAGATGGGCAAGATTTCTGATAATGGTGCAAGTTCGTCGAGTAATCCCAGGAAGCCTTTTGTGGGACCAAGAAGAACGGGTGAGACTAATGACATCCATGCCAGCAGGGGCAGACCTCAGTATGTCCACAGATCAGTAGCAACTGTCACTATTCCAGCTCCGATTCCTCAACAACCAGCATACCAACAACCACAACAACCCCATTATCAACAGCAAGTTCAGTATCCGCCACAGAGAACCTACAACAACAATAACAGCAATCAACAACAAAGACCCTTTCAGCAGAGACCATCACAGGCAAATAGGGTGATTGATCCAATCCCTATGCCTTATGCCGCTTTATTGCCACAACTCCTGAAACTCAACTTGGTTGAATTAAGGACATTGGCACCACCAGATCCCTCCAATATTCCAAGAAATTATGATGTCAACGCCAGATGTGCTTTCCATTCTAATGCACCTGGCCACAATACTGAGAAATGCAGGGCTTTGCAAATGAAGGTACAAGACCTAGTGGATTCTAAAGCCCTCAACTTTGCACCCCCGCCAAATGTCAACAAGAATCCCATGCCCAATCATGGAGGACCAAGAATTAATGCCATTGAGGAAGACAAGCCATCTTTCTTAATTACCAGTGTTGGACAGATTCGGACACCTCTGGTAGAAATTAAAGCTCAGCTCCTAGATTGCCAGATGTTCCCCGGGTGTGAGCTCGGTTGTGGTTATTGCAACATTTCAGTCAACGGGTGTGATAACTTGAGAAGCGGCATAAATGGTCTTATCAAAAGTGGTATACTCCAGATCACAACAACAACACCTACAGATCCAGCAATCACTTTGACAACAACTCCTGAATCTCCTACAACTGCAACAACAATCATTCCGACCAATTCATCGATATCATCAACAATGGCTTCATCCATCACTTCAACAAATCAGATGTCAACAACCATTTCTTCTACAACATCAGCATCCATTTATTCAGCAGGATCTTCTACAACACCAACAACAATTAATGAAGATATCTCAGCAGTCACCATCTACTATGATCCATCAGATTTTCCTCCAAACAACAACTTTCAACAACAAACAGTGGCACCTCCTTCCAGGTCACCAGTCACCATCTACTACGATCCGCACACCATTTCAGTACCCTCCTCTGCAGCAGTCAGTCCAGTTACCATCACGGTGCTTGGACCAGTTCCATATGAAAGCAGTAATGCCATCCCTTGGCATTATGGCTCTGACCTCTACTGCAACGGGGAGAAAATCACTTTGGACTCTTCAACTTCTTCTCCACAGATTGATAATGTTGGGGGAGGCGGAGGCTTCACCAGAAGCGGACGCCTTTTTGCCTCACAATTGCAAAGACCTAACGCCGAAACAGAAGCTGCTGCCAAAGCAAAAGGAAATAGTGTGGTAGTTGAAGAGCCAACTGTCAAAGAAACTCAGAAGACATCTTTTGAGCAAGATGTAGACGAGTTTATGAGAATTATAAAGAGAAGTGATTACAAAGCGGTGGATAAGCTTCACCAAACTCCCTCAAAGATCTCCATATTATCCCTGTTGATGTGTTCTGAAGCTCACAGGAATGCATTATTGAAAGTCCTGCACGCAGCATACGTGCCAGAAGAGATCATTGTTAATCAGCTAGAAACTGTGGTGGGAAATGTCAACACCAGTCATGGACTGGGCTTTACCAATGTTGACTCTACAACTGAGGGGCGTAACCACAACAAGGCTTTACATATCACTCTAGAATGCAAGGGTGCTGTTTTATCCCATGTACTGGTGGACACTGGGTCTTCACTCAATGTTCTACCAAAGAAAGCCTTAGTGAAGCTGGAGTATGATGGCTTGGCACTGCGTCCAAGTAATTTGGTGGTGAGAGCGTTCGATGGCTCTAAAAGATCAGTGCTTGGGGAGATTGATCTGCCTGTGATGATTGGCCCGCAGACTTTTAAAATTACCTTCTATGTGATGGACATTCAGCCGGCCTACAGCTGTTTGTTGGGTAGACCCTAGATCCATGCCGCTGGCGCCGTTACGTCTACCCTTCACCAGAAACTGAAATTCGAGTGGGAAGGCCAGATCATCAACATCTGTGGTGAAGAAGATATCTTTGTTAGCCATCTGGCTACGTACAAGTATATTGAGATGGATGGAGAGATCCATGAAACTATGAACCAGGGGTTTGAGGCCCTGAACATAAATGAAGCATCTGCTGTACTTGGAACCTCCATAACGTCTTATCAGCAAGCCAGGAAGGTTGTTGAAGAGGGGACTGCCCAAGGCTGGGGCAAGCTGCTGCCCATGGAGAAGAAGGAGGACAGATTTGGGTTGGGTTACAAACCAACTCAACAAGATCAATCAGAGGCTGCCAAGAAGCCCAGTTTTATCAGTGGGAGGATGCTCACCCCAGATGCAGTGAACAACTTGGAAGACGAGGAGGAAAGTGACCGCAACCTGGAGAGATGGATACGTCCAAGGATTCCGGGAAGCCAAGTCCTTAACTGGTCTTCCCAGGAAATTATAAGGGTTACTCCTGCAGAAGAGTGCCTTTCAAACTGCACCGACAACAACACAGCTATGGCTTCGTATGACTTTGACAATCCCATCAATCAAGATGATGAAGGGGTTGAAGAAGATTATGAGCTTCCTGAAGAGCTAGCCAGGTTATTAAGGAAAGAGGAGAAGGTTATCACTCCTCATCAGGAGGAGGTCGAAACGGTTAATCTTGGTACGGAAGAAGATGTGAAAGAAGTTAAGATCGGGGCCTGCCTACAAGACTCAGTGAAAGAACAACTGATTGATATGCTTCGAGAGTATGTGGATGTGTTTGCTTGGTCTTACCAGGATATGCCAGGGTTGGACACCGATATTGTCATGCACAAGCTGCCTTTAAAAGAAGACTGCCCGCCAGTAAAACAGAAGTTGCGCCGTACTCGCCCAGATATGGCAATGAAGATTAAAGAAGAGGTACAAAAGCAGTGGGACGCCGGGTTCCTTGCTGTGACTAGCTACCCGCCGTGGGTTGCTAATATTGTACCTGTACCTAAGAAAGACGGCAAGGTAAGAATGTGTGTGGATTACCGGGATCTGAACAGGGCCAGCCCGAAAGATGACTTCCCATTACCTCACATTGATGTACTGGTTGATAATACGGCTCAGTTCTCGGTGTTCTCCTTCATGGACGAATTTTCAGGATACAATCAGATCAAGATGTCACCTGAAGACATGGAGAAGACAACTTTCATCACACCCTGGGGCACGTTCTGTTATAAGGTGATGCCATTCGGACTGAAGAATGCTGCTGTAACCTATCAACGGGCTATGGTAACATTATTCCACGACATGATCCATAAAGAAATTGAATGTTATGTGGATGACATGATTGCCAAGTCCCTCACAGAAGAAGACCACCTGGTAAATCTTTTGAAGTTATTCAAGCGTCTGAGGAAATACCAATTGAAGTTAAACCCCAACAAATGCACATTCGGGGTACGATCCGGTAAACTGCTGGGATTTATTGTGAGTGAGAAAGGGATTGAAGTTGACCCTGATAAAGTTAAAGCCATTCAAGAAATGCCTGCACCGAAGACAGAAAAAGAAGTTCGAGGTTTCTTAGGTAGATTGAACTACATTTCACGGTTCATATCTCACCTTACAGCAACTTGTGAACCTTTGTTCAAGCTATTGAGAAAAGAGCAAACGGTCAGGTGGAATGAAGACTGCCAGAGGGCTTTTGACAAGATCAAGGAATACTTACAAGAGCCTCCAATCCTTATGCCTCCAGTGGAAGGAAGACCTCTGATAATGTACTTGACAGTATTAGAAGAGTCAATGGGGTGTGTGCTGGGCCAGCATGACGAGTCTGGTCGAAAAGAGTATGCAACTTACCACCTAAGCAAAAAGTTTACCGACTGTGAACAACGTTATTCACTGCTCGAGAAAACTTGCTGTGCTTTAGCGTGGGCTGCTCGCCGACTAAGGCAGTATATGTTGACCCACACTACCTTATTGATATCAAAGATGGACCCAGTTAAGTACAGTTTTGAGAAGCCAGCACTTACCGGACGGGTTGCAAGATGGCAAATGATCCTCACAGAATATGACATCCAGTACACATCTCAGAAAGCCATCAAGGGCAGTGTATTGTCTAATTACCTTGCTGAGCAACCCATTGATGATTACCAGCCTATGAGATTTGACTTCCCTGATGAAGACATCATGTTCATAAAAGCAAAAGATCACGAAGAGCCCGTTCACACTGAAGGGCCTGACCCAAAAGAAGAATGGACTATGATGTTTGATGGGGCTGTTAACATGAATGGTTGTGGTGTTGGTGCAGTACTCATTACACCTAAGGGAGTTCACATGCCTTTCTCGGCAAAGCTCACCTTTAACTGCACTAACAACGAAGCTGAATACGAAGCTTGCATTATGGGTCTTGAGGAAGCCATTGACCTCAGGATCAAGACTTTGACTGTATTCGAAGATTCAGCTCTGGTAGTTAATCAAACCAACGTCAAATGGTACACACACCAGGATCATCTGATACCTTACAGGGATTATACAAGGAGGTTATTGACTTTCTTTACAACGGTCAAGCTTGAGTATATCCCTCGGGACGAGAATCAGTTTGCAGATGCTCTGGCTACCATTTCATCCATGATCAAAGTTCAAGCTGTCAACTTTGTGCCCCGAATATCAGTATCCAGACTTGACAGACCAGCATATGTATTTGCAGCAGATGTTGTTAAAGATGATAAGCCTTGGTTCCATGATATCAAATGCTTCTTGGAGGATCAGACATACCCATCTGGGGAATCTTCCAATGATTAGAAGACACTGAGAAGGCTAGCTGGTAGTTTCTTCCTGAATACTGATGGTTCCCTATACAAGAGAAACTTTGATATGGTACTGCTCAGATGCATTGATAGAACAGAAGCAGACTTGTTGATGCGCTAGGTGCACGAAGGATCCTTTGGTACCCATGCAGGAGGGCATGCCATGGCTAAGAAGTTGCTAAGGTCAGGCTATTACTGGATCACAAAGGACGCCGACTGTTGTGCTCATGCCAGAAAATGCCATAAATGCCAGATTTATGCGGATAAAGTGCATATACCTCCCAATCCTTTGAATGTGATGCCTTCACCCTGGCCCTTTGCCATGTGGGGCATTGATATGATTGGCAAGATCGAGCCGACTGCTTCAAATGGCCACAGATTCATCCTGGTAGCCATTGACTATTTTACCAAGTGGGTTGAAGCAGCTTCCTATGCAAATGTTACAAGGCAAGTGGTAGCCCGATTTCTGAAGAGAGATATCATCTGTCGGTATGGAGTGCCCGAGCGAATCATTACTGACAATGGTTCCAACTTAAACAACAAAATGATGGCAGAGCTATGCCGGGACTTCAAGATCCAACACCACAATTCTTCTCCTTACAGGCCAAAGATGAATGGCGTTGTTGAGGCGGCTAATAAGAATATCAAGAAGATTGTGCAGAAGATGGTAGTTACTTACAAAGACTGGCATGAAATGCTACCGTTTTCCTTGCATGGGTACCGTACATCAATCAGAACATCCACTAGGGCAACACCGTATCAGCTTGTGTACGGTATGGAGGCAGTCCTACCTGTTGAAGTTGAATTACCCTCCCTACGGGTGCTGATGGATGTTAAGCTGAACGAAGCAGAATGAGTCCGATCCCGATACGAACAATTGAGTCTGATTGAAGAAAAGAGATTAGCTGCAATCTGTCATGGGCAGTTATATCAGAAAAGAATGAAGAAAGCCTTCGATCAGAAAGTCAGGCTCCGAGAGTACCAAGTAGGAGATCTTGTGCTGAAAAGACTCTTCCCTCCTCATACAGACCACAGGGGCAAGTGGACTCCGAACTATGAAGGACCATTCGTAGTAAAGAAAGTTTTCTCTGGTGGAGCACTGATGCTCAGCACTATGGATGGTGAAGACTTCCCGTCCCCTGTGAATTCAGATGCAGTTAAAAAATACTTCGCATAAAATGACCCGCTGGACATAAAAACAGAATGTAAGTCCAGGCAAAAATAGGGCATCCCGGCGAGTCAAAAAAACAGAATAAAAGACTCGGGCAAAAATAAGGGAAAATAAACTAAAAATGTACACCCGCTGAGTTGAAAAGCCGCATTGGACAACTCAGGCAAAAAAGGGTATCCCGATGGATTGAAAACCCGAAAGGGCGATCCATGCAAAACAAGGGAATAAGCGAACAACTGTATTCTGAATACGTCGGTGTCACTTACAACTTGGTAAGCTTCGAAAGGATCAAGCTTCTTTCAGAATCAGCCTTCTTCAGAAAGCAAGACGAGAAGAACGTCAAATGTCATACGAGTCATAGCAAAGGGAAGCTCCCTGAAGCGTCATCAACATTGCCAACACCTTTTGTTTCTCAATTTGTAACAATCTCCTCATTTCAGGGGATTTGTTTCTTTGACTGTATCTTGCCAATTCAGGGCACATGAATTAATAAAACCAGATTTTCAGTCATGTTTTGTCTCATATATTTTATTTTATTTTTGTTTGCAAAAATGTCCGATACCCCTAAGATACTGATTGCATAAATACAGATGCTCTTTCTACTAAGAATATGTGCTTGCAGGAAATATACTTACTCCCGGGAGTGTCTAGGCTCCTATGATGGAATCCAGTAAGGGATACCTCGGGATTACTTGTGTGTTTCTATGTCTTTTCAAGGTTGCAGGAATTCAAAGCACAACATGGGGCATGAAAGCTTCACCCCAGCAAGCTGGCAAATCATTATCTACTCAGTTTTAGCACCGGAGGTGTTTTCTCCCCAGCTGAGTTGTCATCCATTATTCCTCCTCTGCCAAGTACAGAAGCCAGGGAACCATCTCCCCACAGAGTGTCAACCTCTACCCAGAAGAGCAACGCACAAAGAAATCACAACAGAGTGAAGAAGGCTTCTACAAACCCCAGCTGGGTCCCTCATTACAAGGATGGGTCTATCAGTGACCTATTTCCCCCAAGCAAAGTCATACATGACAGATCTACCAGTGATCTTATCCCCAGTTGGGATGTCCATTCCAAGCAGATCGGCCAGAGATCTTCGCAGTAACGGGATCCGAATCCCGGATCGGTATCTTTGCATAATCATAGCATTCGCATCATTATTCTCCCCACAGAGCGTAGCATTCCGTCTAATACGGAGCATTACGGCAAAAATAAAACATATTCCATAATCATAAGCCATGTTCTGAATACTGACAATCCATCAACGATGTGCAGAAATTCCCCAGATTCCCCGGCAGAGAGCCCAGACATTTCTCTTACAGATACAGATACTCCTTAACACTCGTCCGTGTCATATCCCCACCAGAGAGCCAAAGCATTTGCCTTTTACCCACAAATACAAATGCACACTCCTTTTGACGCTCGTCTGTGTCATATTTCCCCAGTAAAGTCGCCCGAGCATTCTTTACAAACCACTTATATTACAGATACTTCTTGACACCTGTCCGTGCCATACCCCCAACAGAAAGCCAAAGCATCCCCTTTGCACTCGTAGATACATATATACAATTCCCTAACACCCGTCCGTGTCACTTTCCCCAACATAGTCACCCAAACACCTTGTAAATCATATATTTGTTTATAATACACTCTCTCCGACACTCGAACACTCATCTGTACACCGTTCATACTTACTACTCTTGTTTCACTCATACAGATACTCGTTCGTATCTTGTATATACCACCTATACATCCTCAGATTTGACACTCGTCCGTGTTCTTTGTTAACTAGTTGGTACTCGTCTGTACCATCATCTCTGAACATACGTCAAGTGTTTGTTTCTACCTGATACTCGTCTGTATCATAGTCTTAAGGATGCTCGTCTGCATCTTTAATCCATACACTGTGTCAAGCACTTGTGTCTTCTTGAATTTAGACACTCGTCTGTGTCTACTATTCCCCAGAAGAGTCCCCGCAGAATCAATACTCGCCCGTGTTCTTTGTTAACCAGTTGATACTCGTCTGTATCATCATCTCTGAGCATGTGTCAGTTTTTGTTTCTACCCGATACTCGTCCATATCGTAGTCTTAAGGATGCTCGTCTGCATCTTTAAATCCATACACAGTACCTAAACAATTACACCTCTCATTTCTTGGATATAGACACTCGTTCGTGTTTACTTTTCCCCAGCAAAGTCCCCAACAAAGCTTGTTGAACTATTTCCTTTTTATCTGGCATTCGTCCTATGTCATGATACCCCTTTTCGGCAGCCGTACCCTGCCAGGTGATCGCCCTTCACCTTCGGATGACCGTCCCTCATCCTTTCCCCAGCGGAGTCTCTATTCATTAGACCCCTTATCTATCCGACATTCGTCCTATGTCGCGATACTCTCAGCAGCCGTGCCCTGCTAGGTGATCGTCCTTCACCTCTTGATGATCGTCCTTCATCATTTTATCCGATGGTCGTCCCCATCGTTGATCTTGTTATCAGACATTCGTCCTATGTCATGATAAACCCTGAGAGCAGCCGTACCCTGCTAGGTGATCGTCCTTCACCTCTTGATGATTGTCCTTCATCATGCTTATCCGATGGTCGTCCCCATCGTCGACCTTTTATCCGGCATTCGTCCTATGTCGCGATACTTTTGGCAGCCGTACCCTGCCCGGTGATCGTCCTTCACCTTAGATCACCGTCCCTCATCTTATCCCCAACAGAGCAGCCGTCCCCTGCTAGGTGATCGTCCTTCACCTTTGATGACCGTACCTCATCATTTATTTCATTTACCTATAATCCCCAGAAAATCTTATAGTTTCACCTGATTGCCGTCCCCGTCATAATCTCTTATATCTCCAGCTTGTCGGCCGTTCCCGTCATTGTTTCATTTCCCGCATTTCCCCAGCATGTCGGTCGTCCCCGTCATTGCTTTATCCCCAGGAGTCGTCCTCTGCTTGACGGCCGTCCTCCGTCGCCCGCACTTTATAAATATACTTTACTTTCCTTTACAATCTATATCCTTTTTCTTCTTCATTCTGTGAGAGCAAATTTTGGACTGTCTTTGGTATTCAACCACAAGTTATCTTGTTTGCCTGTTAAGCCGTCGCTTACATCCTGCACAGCTAACTCATGTTTGAATAGGGGCAGCTGTAAACACCCCAAATTTTCCCTCACCCATTCACCATGGCTTGTGATCTTTTCATATGCATAAGTTTAATCATAGCATCTCATATTACATATTTGCTTCACTGCATTGGTTCAAAGTCATCTGCATCTAGGGTTTGTGATCTGAGCAATCCAAGAGCTTCTTGAGCCACTCCAAAGGTCATCAATCACTTCAAAGGGGTCCATGTATGTTCAAGCATCATATTGTATCCCCACAAAGTCAAGGAAGTCAAAGAATCACAAGAACTGAAAATGGCATGGAAGCAGAGCCAGGCTTAACTGCACAGATGACCTAGAATTAGGGTTTTGGTTTTCAGAGTCCATAACTCCAAATTTTCTGGTCATTCTTATTTCTATTGGTCTCTATATGTTATAAGGATCATGCATATCAAGTTTCATGAAGAAATTCCATGGGGAAGGCATATGATCAAGAGTTGACTTTTTGAGCAAGTCAGTGTAAAATCAGGGCATCTGAGGCCCCCAATGACCCAACCAAAGGGTGTTCTTCATCATTTTGATTATGTATGATCTTTATTTGATCATAGAAGATGCTAGAAGTTCACAAAATTGAAGATTTTCAAGCCATTTGCAAAGTTGCCTTTTTGGGAAAATGACTTGTAATGAAAAATTGCCATTTTGGGAAACTTTTTCAACCCTTGCTTTTTGATTCAAAAATGCTTCAAATGAGAAAACTTTGGTCATGAAAGTTGTAGAATGGATCATTCCCTTTTCAAAAAGTAAGAGAACTCATTCTAATTCATTTTGGATCAAAAGTTATGTCTTGCCAAAGGTGGGAAAAATCACATAAATTCAAGTTTTCTACCAAAGAGGCAAACTTGCAAAAACACTTGCCAAAGCCAAATGTGACTTCAAACCAACTTCTAGTCATCACACCAACATCATTCATGGTCCATAATTCAGATTTGCCCAAGAAATTTATCACTTTCATGCTTTGGATTCCAAGTAATCATAAGCCATTTTCCATAAAGTTCAAAAGGGGGAATTCTTGCAAAAATGATTCCCAAGGGTTTGTGTGGTCTCTAACTGATCCCAAAGCATTACCATAACATCATGAAGCATTTCACAACAAGAATTCAGCAAGGAATGTCACATGTCCATGACCAAAAATCACAAAATGCAACAAGTTGCAAAAATGCAAAACATGTGACATCTCACCCTTCATCCATTTCAGATCACATCAGAACATCCAAGGGCCTTCCTTGAAGCTGGCTGAGGCAATCCAAACACAGAAATCTCCTCTGCCATGGCCCATACCTATAGTACACAATTTTTGACTTTTTGGCCAATCATCCCATACCATTCCCACAGTGCATACCTGCCCTCCTAGATTGTTGGGATTGCTTATTGTCGCTCCCGGGATTTTCATCCTAGTACAAACGCGAAAGTGGCGCGGAAAAGGTAGAGTCGCCAGCCAGACATTTTTATCCCGAATGAATGGGAAAGGTGATGTTGCACAAACCTGAGGAAGAAGGAAAGGACAAGGCCTTGCGAACCAAAGATCTGAGTTCGGGAGTCGGTTACGACCTGGGAAGGTATTAGCACCCCAGATCGCCCGTCGTACCCGACGGGATCCACGCTTGCTTGTTTTGTTTCAAAGGGTGAGAAAAATAGTTGCTGCTGAATAAAACCGCTAACTGGAAATTGGAAATGGGAAAAGGAACTAAAAGAGAATGGAAAGAAAGAATGGGGAAAATGTAGGGAAAATAAAGAATGTGCTCGAACGGGCCCTACCCCGCTGCCTACGTACCTCACTGGGATAATGAGGATCAGAGTCGACGTAGTTCGCCTAACTAAGGCGGGAACTATTTGTTTGTGTTTTTTATGCTGGAACTGCGTATGTCTATGCTCAGGTGTTGCAGGCTCGTCTGGTATGAGTGCGTTTACCGTCTTGCATGTGAGACAAGTCGTCGCGAGTTCGCGTTGTGAGTGAATAAGATGAGAAGAGAAGTTCCCGCAGGATAGTCGCTTGTTATTTGTTTTTGTCTTTTAAAAGAAGTGTTTTGAATTTGTTTGTGAACGGTCTTGTACTAAGACCTATCCATCACGGGAAGCGTTTACACCTCGCCCCGAAACAGGACGTGTATAAACACTCCGCAACAAAGTCTCGTGTCGTACAAGATTGTTCGGTTTTTATTAAGTGTTTTATTGCTTTTCTTTATGAGATGAGAAAGAATGACTCAAGTTGAAAAAAGGACAAAATCTAAGGGACTAAGACTCAACCCTAATTTTGTTTATTTATTTACAAAAGTGATCCTATGGTTTGTGAAGTTTTCTATTCCTAAGGAGAAACTAGAAACTACTAGAATTCAACTTACTTCTTAATGAAGTTAAGTTGATTCTAAGAACAATGGGGAAACCTATACAAGTTATAAAACCAAATGATAAGGCAAAACAATAGAAATGGACATAAGAAATAAAATTCTAAAATGCATTAAAGGCATGAACTAAAAAAAATAGTCCTATTTTATTTATTCTAATCCTAATGATAATGAAACTTTAAACCTAAGTTCTAAATCTAAGTCAATCCTAATATTCATTCTAAAAAACAAATTTTAACCAACCTAAGTCTACATTAGATTCTAGGATTAAATCTAACCTAAACTATATTTTTGTTCTTTATTTTTTAATGGCCTAAACTAATGGGAATTATGCATAACTAGGCCTAAGAACTAATATCCTAAAAAATAGCCAAACTTCTGGAAAAAATATGCAAATAAACCTATAGGGTCCTAACACTATCTATAATATTGTATTAAAAGGGATTCTAAAAAAATCTTATTTTTTCTATGCCTAAAAATTAATTGTTTTCAGCTAAGAATTAACCACTAATTCCTAAGGATTACACCACTAAAACCTAAGATAAAAGGTCCTAAAAAATCCACTAAAAATATCCTAAGCACTATTATGAGTCATCTAATTACAGAAAAAAGAATGGCTCAAAAATCCTACTGGAAGGTTAAAATATAAAATCTACAAAGTTGTATACAATTGAAGAAATCCATTAAAAAAACACTTACATGAAAAAATCCAAATAAAATCAAAAATACAGCAAAAACAGAAAAATAAAATGTCAATTATTTCTAATATGAACTAAAAATATAATTGAATTTTTTTGGATTTTTCCTATTCTTTTTCCTATTTTTTGATGAATTGTTTCTAACCTATATTAAACAAAAGATTAAAAGGAAAAGGGTGCCTTAAAGTGGCGAATCGGGATTACTTACTTGGTCGAAGTGCCGATTCTTCACACAAAAGAAAATCCAAAAAAAACACTTCCAAGGTCTTGTAGTCTTCCATAAGCAAAATAAATGCTTATCATCCATATTAACTTTGTGAAGCTTTGTCATAATCAAAATCGATTCAAATCGATCAAAAAGACATGAACACTTTAATTCAAAATTAGTACTACACACTAATTAAAATTCTCACAAAAAATTCTAATTAAAAAAAATGTCAATAACTGGATTAAAATATCAACCCACATAAATTAATTAACAACAAAAATTAATTAAAAAAACAAATTATGTATAAATTTCTAAGAGAACATAGACAAGAACGCAAGGGGTGAGAAAAGGAATCTCGTGGTGCTGATAAGCATTTCCGTAGGCCCAAACCCAGAAGACCCATGCACAGGAGGGGGTGCATAAGTGATTCGGGTGCGCAAATAGAAACCCATAGATTCTGAGGCCCAATTTGAATAGGTTAGTGCAGGGGGGTGTAAACATGAAAACGAAAGTGTGGAAAAGAAATCCATGGGGTTTGGGCCCAAAATACATCCTCATGAAACCCTAATCTCACCATGTCTAATGACTGAAATAAAAAAAACCTTGAGAACATGTTCTTAAACATGTCTCCACCGCAACCCTTTCTTCTCCACAACCACCATCGTCCATTCATCATCTTACGGCCTAGCTTCTTCTTCGTTTCTTCAAATCGTCGCCGCTCATCATCATCTTGTCTTCTTCCATGATCGATCCGGAGCAAAAGGTCACGCCGCCGTTCTCCTCTTCGTCGCCTTCCTCCTTCTCGGATGCGACTTCGTATCTCCCTTCCCCAAACATCATCATGATTCCGCCACCATCATCCCGGTTCCGCCGCGCTCCACACAACACCACCTTTCACGATTCTGGCCTCAAAATGTGAGGAGATAAACTACACAACCTACCGGCCGCCTTGTCTTCTTCTTCAGCCGTGGTATTCATCACCATTATCACCTTACCTCTTCTGCAATTCTCACTATCGACAAATGCAACACCATTGCCGAGCCGTTCCTCACATCGCCACCATCTCAACCCCTTATTCATCGTGAACTCAGATGCACCGTAACGATCGCAAGCATCACATGCCTATCATAATCGGTCTCACTCTCCCTAAATCCTGCAACAAACACCAACCGAAACCGAATTTCCAACCTGAATCGCACGCTAAGAAAACACGGCTTCGACAAAGTGACGGATCCGTAATACGGCAACGACGCAGACAAGTTCTGTTCTTCAGGTATAAAACTCATTCATTTCTCTTCTTCTTCTCACGTTTCTTCTGCTGAGACGTTTTTGTTGTGATCTCTTGCAAGGTTTGGAGAGTGAATCAAGATATTGTTGCCCTGCGGTAATGATGATGTGATGTTCTTGTTGCACTTCATCGCGAAAGCGAAACCGACACGATGACTGCAAGAATTGAGTCGTGCAGGTTGTGAAGATTTAGGGAAGATCGATGTTGTTGAATCCTTTTAAACCCTTGCTGCAGGTTTCATTATGGATGAAGGTTCTTGGTGAAGAATGATTTCGATACTGATATTGTAAAGACGATGGTGGTTCCGATGCAGAAGATTGATGAAATTGTTTTCTCTTGGGGTTTCTTTGTATCTTTTGCAGGATAATGATGAGAAGTGTTGAAGAATGTTGGTTGATGATGAGAATTGATGGCAGTTCGTGAAGTTGATCAAGAGATTGAATATGGAAGATGAAGATTGGTGCTAAATGAGGATAATTAGGGAGAGAGATCGGTGGCGAGCATTGCTAAGATTCTGAGTTTGAGAGGGATTAAGATGAGGTTACAAGAGGTGGATTTTGAGATTGATGAAGATTTTTTGATGTTGGTTGAAGAGTGCAGGGTTGAAGATGAAGATTGAAGAGAGTTAGGGATGAGGATTGAAAGAAAAGTTGAGGAATTAATTAGAAAGGGTGATGCAGATCCATTAGAGAGTGATGGAGGTTGGAGAGATTGGATGATTTTTTTTGGGAAAAGGAAGTCAGAACCCGAAGATTGAAGAGGAGGCCTCTGATTTATATCTGCCGATTTTCCGGATCCTTCTGGAATACTTCATGTGAGTTCTAGAAACTTTCTGTTAGGATTCCAATGTGAGCTTTTGGTTAGAATCAGTTGTGATTAGTTATGAATGGTTTGTGGATTCAGTTATTTCAGTTATTGGTTTGTTTCCCTCTTCTGAATTTCTGCATTAATGTTGGGTGCTGCAGGTAATCACAATGGTGATGAAGATTCATTGGTGCTGGAAGTTTGTTGAAGCTTTGATGAAGCTTGGAGGACTTCTGAGTTTTCGGTTTCCTGGTGATGCAGGATTACGAACTGAAGATGAGGTATTGCTGCAGATTGAAGGAGATGAAGACTTTAGTTCTGTGTTTTCCTGTTTCTGAGTTCTCCTCTATTTTCGATAACTCATTCAACCTCTCTTTTTTCTGTTTTGTAACTGTTACCTATCAGTCACATTCGTAACTGATTTCTTGAACTTTCTTTGGTAACTGTTTCTGTTTTTTTCGTTATTCGCGTAGCTGTATTTTTCCAATTACTCATTTTCTACTTTTTCGTTTTAAACACATTTTGCAACTTGATTCTCTGTGTGCAGGGTCAGTGACAACATTAATGAAGGTTGATGAAGGATGCTAAAGGTTTGTGTTCTCGAAGTTGATTCGGTAGGTTCATTACTTGGATGAAACGTGTTCCTGATGCCATTCCTTTGATGAAACTGTAGGGTACGGAGATCGAAGAGATAAAATCTGAGAAGAAATTACAGAACGATGCGGAGTGTGACGACTCTGTTAGAGTCTTGCTGGGAATTTTAGAAGATTGATGATGGATCCAGAGAGAAATTAAGGACGGTGATCCGTTTGTTAACTGAGGCTTCTGTTTTTCATGTGAATTCCATAGCTTGTAAACGAACTTTAGCTAAATTCTGAAATTGCAGTTGGTTGAATTTTTCTATTCTCATTCTTCTGCATAATCCTGTAGCAAAGCTTCTTTATTGTCCTTTATTGTCTTTCTTGTAATTGAATTCAAACTTTGGTTATACATTTTCCTTATGTTTCTATTTCTTTGTCATAATTTCCATTATCACATTTTCCAATAAGTTGAATCCAAAGTCCCCTAAAGAGATCAATCAATATAAATTAAATCCCCTCCTATTCTTTTCAAATCTGAACTTCTCGTTAAAGTCCACGAAATAATGAAGTTTTAAACCCTCCTCATGAGTTCCCTTTTCTTGCACTTGAACTTGAGAATACAATAACGGGCCAAAGGTGAGCTTTGTGCTGAATTTTGTAAATGAGACCCAAAACGATAACTAAATTTATTATTAACAGAAAAAAAACTCTAATTAATAGTAAATCTAATTAACATTGGGCCCCCCTTTTTTAAGAGAATGAATATCTAGACATGGCTTAGAAATATGGAAGGACCCATGAATAATCAGATAACTGGATGACCCAATGGACTCGACTATGACTATTAGGTAATGACTTGAGGTTTGAAACAAATATGAATTGAGTGGTTATTGAGAAATGAAGTAGTCTGGTAATTGGGAGAAAAACAAATGAGGAATGGACCTTGAGGACCAAATGAATTCAAAGGTGATATTGAAATTGAATCAAGATGAATATGACTTGACATGGATATCGATTAATTACATGAATATACAAGTGAATAATGGAGTGGTTTAGAAAAAGGAGACAGGCTTAAATCGGGTAAACTAAAAAATTGAGTATAAATTCGGACACCTCATTTCCAAATAAACCAATGACCACACACTTTTACTTAGCTTAAGTCAAACATTTGGGCACAAACCATTCCCCCAGAATTATGATGGCCACATCATCAAATAACCATACATAAGGTGTGAAACCCTAAATTCATAATCCGTGAAACAAAATCCAGTGAAGTATAAACCACTAACCCATGGAATAACCTGGCTCTTCAGAGTGCACTGATCTCATGCCTGAGGAATACAATGCAATTGCATGATGATGGATATTATGATCTAATGAGAAATGCAAATGAATGCGAAACGATAAGCCAGTAAAGGGAATAAATAATGAGGGCAAATTTTGAGGTATTACAGCTGCCCCTATTCAATCAACTGCAGAACTGAATGAATAATTGCAACAGCTTTTAGACGTTCAAGGTATGGAGTGATTGAATACTCGAATAAAACCTGAAAATTTGCACACTGAGGGTAATGGAAATTCCATTCGCCCATTTATTTATTTATGTATTTTTTGTTTTTGACCTCTGAATAGGTAGCGAAAATAGAACCAGGTGGAAATATGCTGGGAAGATTGCCATCCTCGAATGACAACTCAAAAGATCCTCGGATCAAAAACGAAACCATCCTCGAATGGAGACGCAAAGGTGTATCAGCCTCGACCGATAACCAAACACAAAAAGAAAATAGGACAAGATAGAACGGGATCGCTGTACATAAACGAGGGCCCAAGCAAACAGGATCATTGTACTTAAATGATAACCTGAGACGCGACCGTTGTACTGAAACGGAGACGCGAAAGAATGAGACTGTTGTACTGAAACAAGACTCAAATACGAGACCATTGTACTTAAATGGAAACTCGAAATGAACGGGATCATTGTACTTAAACGAGAGCCCAAGCAAACAGGATCATTGTACTTAAATGATAACCTGAGACGCGACCGTTGTACTGAAACGGAGACGCGAAAGAATGAGACTGTTGTACTGAAACAAGACTCAAATACGAGACCATTGTACTTAAATGGAAACTCGAATGGAATGGGATCGTTGTACTTAAACGAGAGCCCAAGCAAACAGGATCATTGTACTTAAATGATAACCTGAGACGCGACCGTTGTACTGAAACGGAGACGCGAAAGAATGAGACTGTTGTACTGAAACAAGACTCAAATACGAGACCATTGTACTTAAATGGAAACTCGAATGGAATGGGATCGTTGTACTTAAACGAGAGCCCAAGCAAACAGGATCATTGTACTTAAATGATAACCTGAGACGCGACCGTTGTACTGAAACGGAGACGCGAAAGAATGAGACTGTTGTACTGAAACAAGACTCAAATACGAGACCATTGTACTTAAATGGAGACTCGAAAGGAACGGGATCGTTGTACTTAAACGAGAGCCCAAGACGCGACCGTTGTACTGAAACGGAGGCGCGAACAAATGAGACTGTTGTACTGAAACAAGACTCAAATACGAGACCATTGTACTTAAATGGAAACTCGAATGGAATGGGATCGTTGTACTTAAACGAGAGCCCAAGAAAACAGGATCATTGTACTTAAATGATAACCTGAGACGCGACCGTTGTACTGAAACGGAGACGCGAAAGAATGAGACTGTTGTACTGAAACAAGACTCAAATACGAGACCATTGTACTTAAATGGAGACTCGAAAGGAACGGGATCGTTGTACTTAAACGAGAGCCCAAGACGCGACCGTTGTACTGAAACGGAGGCGCGAACAAATGAGACTGTTGTACTGAAACAGGACTCACAGACGAGACCATTGCACTTAAATGGATACTCGAAATGAATGGGATCGTTGTACTTAAACGATAACCCAAGACGTGACCGTTGTACTGAAACGGAGACGTGAAAAGATGAGACTGTTGTACTGAAACAAGACTCAATTGGGGATAACAACAAGACTTGGTGGACGCATCCACCCTGGGAAATGAAGTTGTATTCTGTGGGGAATATTTCAATCCGATTGGAGATGCAACGGATCTTATGTAATATACCTCACAACTGGCCCATGCTGGCATGCATATGTTTGAATTTATGGCATAATGCTCCATGACGATGGAAATGCTATGCTTTGGAGAATGCAAATGTAATGATGATTACTGGACGCAAATGCAAATGCAAAGGGGTCTCCTAATAAGGAGGCTGCAGGTATCCCAGATAGCTCGGCTGGGGAGAGCTGATGATCACTGCATTGATCTGGTTCATCTTAATGAGGAGGAAACAACTCTGCGGGGAAGGTTGTCAATGATACACCAGCTCTGAACAACCGCCACTGCCAAAAAATAAATTGGACTTTGAGATTGGAGCGCCAAGACCCTGCTGGAGATGGACCCTTCTTGAACTCTGGTGGGGAACCAAAGGCATGATACTGCTGAGGAAGCAACTGCTGGGGAGGCAAAACACTCCTTATACTGCTGAGAATTGCCCCTGTCTGAAGGGAAACTTCTGCTTGGGGATTGCACCCACTCTCTGTTGCCTTGCTGAGAAATTTCAACTTCCACATTACTGGGGATGACAGGTGATGCCAATGATGAAGCTTCATGCTGAAGATAAAAACTTAGGCTTCCACTTACTGGGGATAAGAGATAAATCCTCTCATGTTGGGAATGAGAGATGTAAGGCGTCTCATGCCGGGGATGAGAGACGACGATATCCTTCTGCTCAAGAAGTAATCTTCCATTTGCCGCACTACTGGAGAATGGATTGTTTAATGAGACTTGCTAAGGAATTTTGATCAATGAAGCTTGCTGATGAAGTAACTCTTGAAGTACTGTGCTGACAATGGCTTTGCCCCTAGCCATGGGTTGATAGATCACCAACTAATCATGATTGAATACTGGTTCTCTGAAATTTTCAACTCGCCTCCGACTAAGGTCCATCGGAAGAAAATGTCTCAAGAGGATTTTACAGAAAACATGACATACGGAATGCCTCAGTGTCTTCAAACTCTTGGAGAGATTCATCGGATCTCGAAATGACTGCCCCAGACTGCATGGTATGTGAAAGAAATTTTCTTGCAAGGATTCATGAAGAACTTCATATCACTGTGAGATATTCTTCCCCAGTATCTCGAACTTCGGATAGGCGCTTTGAATTGACGGTCTTCGGGAGAGAGTGACTTCTCATGCCCTTGAAGTGATCATCTATGACTGACTTGTGCTTTGAAGCAAATATCCATACTACATACTCCTGGAGAGATTTGAATCTCAAAGTGATTGCCCCAGTTTGGTTGAAATTTGAATAATGCCTCCGCCTGATGGCTCTTTGAGAGATTTGAATCTCGAAGTGATTGCCCCCGATTAGTTGGCTCTTACCAGGAATGTTGGGAAAGTCCCTACTCGATGGAGTTTCTTTTATTTGAAAAAGTACATCTCAATAGATTGACCTTCGGAAGTTTCAGACTTCTCAAATTGGCAAGATTAAGCTTCTGGACGGAGATTCAATATGTAAACTTTTATGATGCCAAACAAATGTATGTAAGCAGAAAATGTTTATTTTAAGAATGAAAATTCTAATGCAACACACATGTTAATCTTGAAGTTTTACTGTAAAAATATGTCGCCAACCTTTGTGAGTGAATCACTGGTTAAGATACGACATTGATTTTTGATGAATGAAAGCATGCACATGCAACACCAACAAAGAACTTTTAGCACAACTCATAGGAGTCAGGAACGCGGTCTCGTGGTAGTACGCTCTCAAAAATAACCTTGTTTCAGTTAGGACTTTTGAGGGTTGTATCGTGGCCTGGTTCACGGTTATAGAAACAAAGGATATAGGCTCGAAATTTATTTGTGCCCACCCATCTTCGTGATGTTCTCCATTCCTATGTTCAGCTAGCTTGGCACAAGCGCTCACCTTTCGAAAAGGGGTTTTGTGATGATTGAGGAACCAATTACACTAACGGTTTAAGCACCACTCAGGTTGTTGTTTGGAGTCAGTCATCCCTTCGTCTTTCGTGTCTGTATCACACGACTTTGTTCTTGTTCAAGGATCCTTCTGGTGTAATCCTCATCGTCTTTCGCTTTTGCATTATCTTTCTTATCCCTAACTTTTGCCTGGACTGATTCTTGTGAATCCTTGATTGTGAAGTCCAGCGGGATGCCTAATTTTTGCCTAAGTCGCTTGTTTTCAAGTTTCGACTTAGCGGGCTTTCTCATTCATTTTTTTTCAATTCTTTTTTTTTTGAACAAATCGTGTGACACTGTTTGTCTTGAATGCTTTGCGAGGGTCGTGACTGTCTCACTCCTTGGTTGAGGAAGGATAACCTTTGTGGTTTCCGGTCTCTGGACCTCTTGCTTGGGATAACCATTGTGGTTTTTGGTCATTGGACCTCTTGATTTGGTACAACGAAAGGTAATGGATCCTCAGGTTTGCACTCCTTTTTGAAATTTGAACGCTCGGTCAACCTAACTGACGCTTACCCTGCCCCTGGGTTAAATGCAAGGGTTTTCTTCATGCGAAAAGAAACTCCTACTTCAAGGCTCAAACGGGTTGGCGAGGGTCTATCTCCCTTATATCTTCGGTGTTTAGGATTTGAAACAATGCCTGTACATCGTCAACAGGGTCTTTCTCAAAAGCGAACAATTAGAGTTTTTGCGTTTTCATTTCGTCATCCTCTCTGATAGAGTTTAAGCACAACAGTTGGTATTGCAATTCACATACACAAAATCATGAGTGAATACGAATGGATTACTTCAAGAAAAACATGTGCATTTTATTATGGTTAACATTCAAAAACAAATAAGTTTCATGCATGCATACAAATGTTTAAACAAACAATATAAACTACAACTGAAAATGCAGTAAAGAAGCTGAACATTGCCGTCATTGAGGAGACTTGGCTCCGTCTGGACTTATTGCTCTCGGAGACTTTCAGCAGTCAGTAGTCTGGATGTTTACTCAATCAAATTCGCGACCTTGTTTTTACCTTTGCCTCTGAAAGACTTGCAATCTTCAATTAAAAGGCCAGGTGCCCCAGAATGGTAATCATACTTGGCATTGAAACCCCAAAGGAAGCTTTGTCGGAGACGATCCTGATGCAGTTAGCTCCACCACTCCAAATTTGCATAAATGAGGAAACTTATTGCACGTACGTCATCAGAATATGATCAAACTTCTTCTCAAGTGGTTTTGGCCTTTACCCTTATGCTCTGCCCGCTGGACTCTCTTGGGAAGCTGAAATTGGATGCCAACAAATGACGTCTGGAGGGAAGAGGTTGATAAATGAAGTTGATAAATAAAGTTGCTCGGAAAGATCTGATTTGATCTCCTGCCTACGTATCTCCATTGACCAATGGAGAATCAGAGCAGTGTAGTTCCCCTCAATAGGGATGAAAATAGCTTCATTCAGAATTTCCATAACCAAGCTCATCTGAGTCTTCATCTGGTTGACTTCCTGTTTCAGCAGTTTCTGGTTTTGAAATAAAGCTTATACCTCTGCCCTGAATGGCCTCAGCTGGGTCTTCATCTGGTTGACTTCCTCTTTCAATAGTTTCTGATTCTGAAATAAAGCTTATACTTCTGCCCTGAATGGTCTCAGCTGGGTCTTCCTTCGATTACCTCCGCCCGGAGTTGCTTCAAATATATACCTTGATGACTATGATTCAAGTTGTCCATTCTGATGAGAAATCAAGTCAGGAAAAGAATTTGTCTCTGAACACCTGTCAAGAATGCAAGGATGTATGCAAATGCCATGTTCAGTTATTTCTGAGGAATCTATCTGCTTTGATTCAAGTTATGACACAAAAAAAAGTCTAATGGCATGATTCAGATATATGATCCTCGGAAATAACTGAACATATATGCTGGAATGCTATGATGTCATGTATGCAACAGGCGTGTGATCAATGATCTGATGCTGGTGTCTGTGTTCAGCAATGAGTCAAGTGTCTGAATAGAACCATAATAGTAGCACCCTCTCTGTATAGAACCCCATAACTGAGAACCCAATAACTGTAGAACTGGGTCACATAATAGAATAGTCACTGATGGTGTTGAAGTTGAACAATGAGCCAAGTATCTGTGGAGAGTCACAATATCAAGGTCATAATGGTAATCACAGTAACAATTTCTATGAATAGAAATCCCAGGTCTCAGAATCAAAGAACCATAGAACACCATATAATATCATAAAACAACACTGGCAAAGCGGGTATGTTGAAGTTTAGGGTTCCTGCAAACCTGTAAACCCCTCCCAATCTCACGGGTTTGCTACTCGGGTCAACATCACGGACTCTCAAAGCCGAATAGCAATAATACGTTCACCATTTCCGAGAAATGGCTCATGACCAAATCAGGGAATCAGTTTGGCATTATGTACTACGCAGGGAACTCTCAGTCGAGTCCGGAAAAACAAGCATCCCTCACAAGTCTCCAGCTTCAAGCACTGAATCGAGAAACAATAGTACATTCATCCCGAAGGGTACAATACTACCGTCATACGAACAGTTTTGCTTTAACCGAATTCCTATGAGAGAACCAGGCCATCCTATGCGAGTTCCCAATGGACCCTCGGATGCGAGTGGGTTTGCCAACAAATGTGGTCTGCCACTGTCATCACTAGAGAGGGGTGTTCCCATTAAGGTCCTCGAAGATCGGTCACCAGATGCACATAACTATCAAGGTCGTACCCTGAAGTGAGGTAATCCCCACACAGAATAGTTCCAAGACGGTCGCAATCTGGGTGTGGAACACATCGCCACCCATCATGGTGAGATACCATAAGAGTACAATGTCTGTCCACGCTAATCCTATGGTGCACTCAAGCCGGGTATTTGGCTTATCTCACAGTAACTCCCAACCCACAGAAAAAATGAAAACCAGCACAGCCAGACAATCCAGTATAATATGATGCATGGAAAATAAAATACTGAAAGCAATAAATAAATGCGGTAAAGTAAAGCTGTAAAGTAAAACTGTAAATAAAAACAGTAAAGCTAAACTAAAGCACACAACAGCAAACAAACACCCAAAAAAAGCAAAACCAAACAGGCGCTAGGATTGACTCTACAAGGGAAATCGGAAGAATCAGGTTACTCCCCAGCAGAGTCGCCAGCTGTCGCTCCCGGGATTTTCATCCTAGTACAAACGCGAAAGTGGCGCGGAAAAGGTAGAGTCGCCAGCCAGACATTTTTATCCCGAATGAATGGGAAAGGTAATGTTGCACAAACCTGAGGAAGAAGGAAAGGACAAGGCCTTGCGAACCAAAGATCTGAGTTCGGGAGTCGGTTACGACCTGGGAAGGTATTAGCACCCCAGATCGCCCGTCGTACCCGACGGGATCCACGCTTGCTTGTTTTGTTTCAAAGGGTGAGAAAAATAGTTGCTGCTGAACAAAACCGCTAACTGGAAATTGGAAATGGGAAAAGGAACTAAAAGAGAATGGAAAGAAAGAATGGGGAAAATGTAGGGAAAATAAAGAATGTGCTCGAACGGGCCCTACCCCGCTGCCTACGTACCTCACTGGGATAATGAGGATCAGAGTCGACGTAGTTCGCCTAACTAAGGCGGGAACTATTTGTTTGTGTTTTTTATGCTGGAACTGCGTATGTCTATGCTCAGGTGTTGCAGGCTCGTCTGGTATGAGTGCGTTTACCGTCTTGCATGTGAGACAAGTCGTCGCGAGTTCGCGTTGTGAGTGAATAAGATGAGAAGAGAAGTTCCCGCAGGATAGTCGCTTGTTATTTGTTTTTGTCTTTTAAAAGAAGTGTTTTGAATTTGTTTGTGAACGGTCTTGTACTAAGACCTATCCATCACGGGAAGCGTTTACACCTCGCCCCGAAACAGGACGCGTATAAACACTCCGCAACAAAGTCTCGTGTCGTACAAGATTGTTCGGTTTTTATTAAGTGTTTTATTGCTTTTCTTTATGAGATGAGAAAGAATGACTCAAGTTGAAAAAAGGACAAAATCTAAGGGACTAAGACTCAACCCTAATTTTGTTTATTTATTTACAAAAGTGATCCTATGGTTTGTGAAGTTTTCTATTCCTAAGGAGAAACTAGAAACTACTAGAATTCAACTTACTTCTTAATGAAGTTAAGTTGATTCTAAGAACAATGGGGAAACCTATACAAGTTATAAAACCAAATGATAAGGCAAAACAATAGAAATGGACATAAGAAATAAAATTCTAAAATGCATTAAAGGCATGAACTAAAAAAAATAGTCCTATTTTATTTATTCTAATCCTAATGATAATGAAACTTTAAACCTAAGTTCTAAATCTAAGTCAATTCTAATATTCATTCTAAAAAACAAATTTTAACCAACCTAAGTCTACATTAGATTCTAGAATTAAATCTAACCTAAACTATATTTTTGTTCTTTATTTTTTAATGGCCTAAACTAATGGGAATTATGCATAACTAGGCCTAAGAACTAATATCCTAAAAACTAGCCAAACTTCTGGAAAAAATATGCAAATAAACCTATAGGGTCCTAACACTATCTATAATATTGTATTAAAAGGGATTCTAAAAAAATCTTATTTTTTCTATGCCTAAAAATTAATTGTTTTCAACTAAGAATTAACCACTAATTCCTAAGGATTACACCACTAAAACCTAAGATAAAAGGTCCTAAAAAATCCACTAAAAATATCCTAAGCACTATTATGAGTCATCTAATTACAGAAAAAAGAATGGCTCAAAAATCCTACTGGAAGGTTAAAATATAAAATCTACAAAGTTGTATACAATTGAAGAAATCCATTAAAAAAACACTTACATGAAAAAATCCAAATAAAATAAAAAATACAGCAAAAACAGAAAAATAAAATGTCAATTATTTCTAATATGAACTAAAAATATACTTGAATTTTTTTGGATTTTTCCTATTCTTTTTCCTATTTTTTGATGAATTGTTTCTAACCTATATTAAACAAAAGATTAAAAGGAAAAGGGTGCCTTAAAGTGGCGAATCAGGATTACTTACTTGGTCGAAGTGCCGATTCTTCACACAAAAGAAAATCCAAAAAAAACACTTCCAAGGTCTTGTAGTCTTCCATAAGCAAAATAAATGCTTATCATCCATATTAACTTTGTGAAGCTTTGTCATAATCAAAATCGATTCAAGTCGATCAAAAAGACATGAACACTTTAATTCAAAATTAGTACTACACACTAATTAAAATTCTCACAAAAAATTCTAATTAAAAAAAATGTCAATAACTGGATTAAAATATCAACCCACATAAATTAATTAACAACAAAAATTAATTAAAAAAACAAATTATGTATAAATTTCTAAGAGAACATAGACAAGAACGCCAGGGGTGAGAAAAGGAATCTCGTGGTGCTGATAAGCATTTCCGTAGGCCCAAACCCAGAAGGCCCATGCACAGGAGGGGGTGCATAAGTGATTCGGGTGCGCAAATAGAAACCCATAGATTCTGAGGCCCAATTTGAATAGGTTAGTGCAGGGGGGTGTAAACATGAAAACGAAAGTGTGGAATAGAAATCCATGGGGTTTGGGCCCAAAATACATCCTCATGAAACCCTAATCTCACCATGTCTAATGACTGAAATAAAAAAAACCTTGAGAACATGTTCTTAAACATGTCTCCACCGCAACCCTTTCTTCTCCACAACCACCGTCGTCCATTCATCATCTTACGGCCTAGCTTCTTCTTCGTTTCTTCAAATCGTCGCCGCTCATCATCATCTTGTCTTCTTCCATGATCGATCCGGAGCAAAAGGTCACGCCGCCGTTCTCCTCTTCGTCGCCTTCCTCCTTCTCGGATGCGACTTCGTATCTCCCTTCCCCAAACATCATCATGATTCCGCCACCATCATCCCGGTTCCGCCGCGCTCCACACAACACCACCTTTCACGATTCTGGCCTCAAAATGTGAAGAGATAAACTACACAACCTACCGGCCGCCTTGTCTTCTTATTCAGCCGTGGTATTCATCACCATTATCACCTTACCTCTTCTGCAATTCCCACTATCGACAAACGCAACACCATTGCCGAGCCGTTCCTCACACCGCCACCATCTCAACCCCTTATTCATCGTGAACTCAGATGCGTCGTAACGATCGCAAGCATCACACGCCTATCATAATCGGTCTCACTCTCCCTAAATCCTGCAACAAACACCAACCGAAACCGAATTTCCAACCTGAATCGCACGCTAAGAAAACACGGCTTCGACAAAGTGACGGATCCGTAATACGGCAACAACGCAGACAAGTTCTGTTCTTCAGGTATAAAACTCATTCATTTCTCTTCTTCTTCTCACGTTTCTTCTGCTGAGACGTTTTTGTTGTGATCTCTTGCAAGGTTTGGAGAGTGAATCAAGATATTGTTGCCCTGCGGTAATGATGATGTAATGTTCTTGTTGCACTTCATCGCGAAAGCGAAACCGACACGATGACTGCAAGAATTGAGTCGTGCAGGTTGTGAAGATTTAGGGAAGATCGATGTTGTTGAATCCTTTTAAACCCTTGCTGCAGGTTTCATTATGGATGAAGGTTCTTGGTGAAGACTGATTCCGGTACTGATATTGTAAAGACGATGGTGGTTCCGATGCAGAAGATTGATGAAATTGTTTTCTCTTGGGGTTTCTTTGTATCTTTTGCAGGATAATGATGAGAAGTGTTGAAGAATGTTGGTTGATGATGAGAATTGATGGCAGTTCGTGAAGTTGATCAAGAGATTGAATATGGAAGATGAAGATTGGTGCTAAATGAGGATAATTAGGGAGAGAGATCGGTGGCGAGCATTGCTAAGATTCTGAGTTTGAGAGGGATTAAGATGAGGTTACAAGAGGTGGATTTTGAGATTGATGAAGATTTTTTGATGTTGGTTGAAGAGTGCAGGGTTGAAGATGAAGATTGAAGAGAGTTAGGGATGAGGATTGAAAGAAAAGTTGAGGAATTAATTAGAAAGGGTGATGCAGATCCATTAGAGAGTGATGGAGGTTGGAGAGATTGGATGATTTTTTTTTGGGAAAAGGAAGTCAGAACCCGAAGATTGAAGAGGAGGCCTCTGATTTATATCTGCCGATTTTCCGGATCCTTCTGGAATACTTCAGGTGAGTTCTAGAAACTTTCTGTTAGGATTCCAATGTGAGCTTTTGGTTAGAATCAGTTGTGATTAGTTATGAATGGTTTGTGGATTCAGTTATTTCAGTTATTGGTTTGTTTCCCTCTTCTGAATTTCTGCATTAATGTTGGGTGCTGCAGGTAATCACAATGGTGATGAAGATTCATTGGTGCTGGAAGTTTGTTGAAGCTTTGATGAAGCTTGGAGGACTTCTGAGTTTTCGGTTTCCTGGTGATGCAGGATTACGAACTGAAGATGAGGTATTGCTGCAGATTGAAGGAGATGAAGACTTTAGTTCTGTGTTTTCCTGTTTCTGAGTTCTCCTCTATTTTCGATAACTCATTCAACCTCTCTTTTTTCTGTTTTGTAACTGTTACCTATCAGTCACATTCGTAACTGATTTCTTGAACTTTCTTTGGTAACTGTTTCTGTTTTTTTCGTTATTCGCGTAGCTGTATTTTTCCAATTACTCATTTTCTACTTTTTCGTTTTAAACACATTTTGCAACTTGATTCTCTGTGTGCAGGGTCAGTGACAACATTAATGAAGGTTGATGAAGGATGCTAAAGGTTTGTGTTCTCGAAGTTGATTCGGTAGGTTCATTACTTGGATGAAACGTGTTCCTGATGCCATTCCTTTGATGAAACTGTAGGGTACGGAGATCGAAGAGATAAAATCTGAGAAGAAATTACAGAACGATGCGGAGTGTGACGACTCTGTTAGAGTCTTGCTGGGAATTTTAGAAGATTGATGATGGATCCAGAGATAAATTAAGGACGGTGATCCGTTTGTTAACTGAGGCTTCTGTTTTTCATGTGAATTCCATAGCTTGTAAACGAACTTTAGCTAAATTCTGAAATTGCAGTTGGTTGAATTTTTCTATTCTTATTCTTCTGCATAATCCTGTAGCAAAGCTTCTTTATTGTCCTTTATTGTCTTTCTTGTAATTGAATTCAAACTTTGGTTATACATTTTCCTTATGTTTCTATTTCTTTGTCATAATTTCCATTATCACATTTTCCAATAAGTTGAATCCAAAGTCCCCTAAAGAGATCAATCAATATAAATTAAATCCCCTCCTATTCTTTTCAAATCTGAACTTCTCGTTAAAGTCCACGAAATAATGAAGTTTTAAACCCTCCTCATGAGTTCCCTTTTCTTGCACTTGAACTTGAGAATACAATAACGGGCCAAAGGTGAGCTTTGTGCTGAATTTTGTAAATGAGACCCAAAACGATAACTAAATTTATTATTAACAGAAAAAAAACTCTAATTAATAGTAAATCTAATTAACATTGGGCCCCCCTTTTTTAAGAGAATGAATATCTAGACATGGCTTAGAAATATGGAAGGACCCATGAATAATCAGATAACTGGATGACCCAATGGACTCGACTATGACTATTAGGTAATGACTTGAGGTTTGAAACAAATATGAATTGAGTGGTTATTGAGAAATGAAGTAGTCTGGTAATTGGGAGAAAAACAAATGAGGAATGGACCTTGAGGACCAAATGAATTCAAAGGTGATATTGAAATTGAATCAAGATGAATATGACTTGACATGGATATCGATTAATTACATGAATACACAAGTGAATAATGGAGTGGTTTAGAAAAAGGAGACAGGCTTAAATCGGGTAAACTAAAGAATTGAGTATAATATCGGACACCTCATTTCCAAATAAACCAATGACCACACACTTTTACTTAGCTTAAGTCAAACATTTGGGCACAAACCATTCCCCCAGAATTATGACGGCCACATCATCAAATAACCATACATAAGGTGTGAAACCCTAAATTCATAATCCGTGAAACAAAATCCAGTGAAGTATAAACCACTAACCCATGGAATAACCTGGATCTTCAGAGTGCACTGATCTCATGCCTGAGGAATACAATGCAATTGCATGATGATGGATATTATGATCTAATGAGAAATGTAAATGAATGCGAAACGATAAGCCAGTAAAGGGAATAAATAATGAGGGCAAATTTTGAGGTATTACACTTATGGATTGCCTCAAGATCATAAAACAAGAAGGAAGAAGGCTCAGAACACACACACCACCAGCTTGCACAAAAACTGTCAAAAACTTCATCTCTTCGAAACTCCCTCAAGACTTAACAAAAATCCAAAATTTCTTCACCAATAAATCACATATCACTCAGAGAACAAAACCCACCCCCTGAAACAGCTTGAATCATCACACACACAAACCTCCATTTCTGCTATACCAGAACTGAAACATTCAAACCAGCCATTCTTAAAGCTTTCTAAGCTTCACTTCATCATCAAGAGGTTCGAAGGAGTGGATTTACAGCAAAGGAAAGGCCAGGAAGCCCAGAACCAGGAGGTTCCATCTCAGGTATGGCTCAAGAACTTTTTCTCAGAACCTTGTTTTTAAGTTCTAAATTGAATCCTTATGATGTGCTGATGATTCTGATGTGTTTACTTTTCAAAATGGTGGAGTATTGAGTATGTATGAGTTGTCTGAAAGTTTCTGACCTAAAATTACTTTGCTTCGATTTGCATTGTTGGTGAATAAGAAATGAGTTTTGATTGGGGGTTTTGATTCAGTGAAGAGTGGGGTTTGATTCTGGGCAGAGAGATTTCATTTTCGTTGCTTGGAGAGAGAGATAAGGTTTTGGACTCGTCGGAGAAGACGACCGGAACACTGTTCCGGCCGTCTGAGAGTCATTAATGATAATTAGGGTTTAGGTCCAGTTTTAAATGAGGAACGTTGGATGGTCTTTCCCGCGCGTGTACCAATGGCCCAGATGCATTCGTTTAAGCCCTAATCAGGATTAGTTTTAATTCAGTGATGTTTGGGAAATTCAAATTTTCAGTTTCAATCCCAGCCGTCCTTTCGCGCGCGGGTCAACTCCCTCCAAAGATCTTTAAATCCAGGCCTTTGGATCTGATTACTTTCCATTTAATATGATTTTTATTTCATTTTATTTGCATTTTCTTGCTTATTTTATTTAAAATAGTAAATCATTTCTAAAAAATCTCATTTTTTGCATCCAACATTAAAATATTTTCCTCTTTCTGAAAATAATTTTTATTTTATTTTTTGCATAATTTTCGTATTTTAAAAATATTTAAATGTTTATTTTAGTTAGTTAATGAGAATTAATTAATTAAAATAGCATTTAGGTATTTAAAAATCACAAAAAAATTCATGTAACATTTAAAAATATTTAGGAACATTGTCCAACTCTCAAACCAAATTTCTTTTTTGTTCTTGATGCCTTTTGATAATTTTCTTTGGATTTAATTTCATTTCAAGGCATTATTTTGTTTCAAACTTCAAAAATTCATTTCTGCCTAACCATTGAGAATTGGATGATGATTCTTTTTGCATTGCATCTTGTATAACATGTAGTTTATAGGATAAAATTGGCATGATTTGATCTTACATTTTCAATTTGTTTGGCATTTTTTCTTGACAAGGTACCTTAAAACCCTAACAATCTTAGAAATTCATAACTCTCACTAGGTTAAGAGTTGAATCCCCTCTTTTGGGCAGTGAGTTTGTATAGGTTTAGGGTCCCTTTGATTGCATTTTCAAATTTTTATCATGTCATTTGCTTCTGGTTTTGGATTTTTGCTTTGTGTGTTGATCATGAACCCTAATTCATGCCTTCCTTTGCATCCATCTTCCATTTGCTTTCATACCATGACTTGCCATGACACTTTGTGCATTCATTTGATTCATAACACATCTTAGGACATATTAGAATCATGTTTGATCATTGCATCATTCATTTGCCATGTTGTATGTCACTTGCATTTCATAACTTTTCATGTATGTTCATGGTTCTAAGCATGCCTCATTTGCATCCATATGCTTGTTTGATCATTATCTTACCTTGCCTCATGTTTGTATCATCTCTTAGCATCATTAGCATCATGTATTTGCTTCTGACTTTGCCTTGCATCATGCCATTTCATCCCATTTGTATTGCATTTCATTTCTTTCACTAACTTTTCAGGTGGTAAGTTACTTTGAGAAGTGAATTTGCCTTCACTTCTAATGATCTCTTTTCATCTCTCTTATGCATCATTGCTGCATTTTATCTTGTGCTTTGGATTGAGCTTGTTCATTCTTGTTCATCTTACTTTCTTTCTTCAAGCAACTTGTCTTCTTAAGTGAAGCAAGTTGTTTTGCTTCTTGTTGCTCCTTTCATCTGCTTCTCTCCTTGGTGGTTCTTTGAAGATCTTTCTCTCAAACCTCACAAACCCTAGGAACAACCAAGCATGACAATGATTAGGGTTTTGATTAATCCCCCACTTAGCTTTTACCTTTGTGTCTCTTTGAGTCTTCTCTTCTCATCTCATAATCAAGGACTAAACCCTAAAGGCTTTAAGGCTTTGTGATTAAGCTTATGCCTGCATCCTTCTATTAGGATGGAGTGTATAACTTTAATCCTAAGTGTTAAACCCTTAATGTGTTTAACTCCTTTAATCAATTCACCTAATAATCACTAAGACACCAAGCTTGTAACTTGGGCCTTGCATTAGGGTTCTAATTCTTCCTTAATTGGTTAAGAAGGACTAACCCTAGTGTTAATGGACAAGTCCCCCTCAAGTTGTCTTACAAACCATAAAAATCACTTCTTCATCTTATCACTAACTAAGATCCATTTAATAAAGGCTTTGTTTTGTCATGAGGTTAATCCCTAATCATGGATTAAGTTGAGGAGTTTTCCTCAGCTTAAACATTCTCATCTATTATCCTTCTATTAGGATGGTGTCATGAGTCTGTTTAATCCTTGATTATGGCTTAGTCTCATTACTTAACACTAAACAAAAACCAGAAAAACATCTAAATAATCACAAGTAGGTTAATGATCTTAATCCTACACCATGGTGATTAAGTGTGAGATGCTGACTTCACGCTTAAGGTATACTCATTACCCCTAATCAGAGGGATGATGTGATGAGTTTACTAACCCATTGGTTTAGGCTTAAGCTCATTAACTTATGACAAACTTTCCAAAAGCAATAAAAGACTGAAAACACAAAAACAAACAATAATCGTCTCCTCCGGGATTCTTTTCTCATCTCATTCACTCACAAACGAGAACTCGCTTCTTCCGTCTAATGCAAGACAGTTTGCACCTGAGCCAGACAGGTCATACACTTGAGCATAGGCAAGTAAGCAGTTCACAAGTCAATTCATCTTTCAGTCTCTTTGGGTCGAACTACGGTGTTCTGACTTCCTCATTGCACGAGAGGATACGTAGGCATAACTTAACAGTTATCGAACAAAAGTCTCTTTCCAGCATTATTCTTTTAGCCTCATAGTCATGAGCATTTCATTCTTGGTCTTACACTGACACTTCTCTTATACACTTCACTTTTCTTTTACATTGACACTTGCATTCTTTCCAGCTTTGATACACAGATTGCACTGACACTGCCCCTTTAAAACACAAATCTTTTAAGCGTGGATCCCGTCGAGTACGACGGACAATCTGGGTGCTAATACCTTCCCAGGTTGTAACCAACCCCCTTTCTCAGTCTCTCTGGTCCGCAACCGTCTTATCCATATCTTTCTAGGTCTATGCAGCATTACCTTTCCTTTGGGATAAAAATGCCTAGCTGGCGACTCTTTCTTTCTCTTGAGTTCACTCCTGTGTGTTCTCATTCCCTCTTTCGCCGACCGTTCGCGTCTGTACCCCTTCCGACCGTTCGTGTCATTATGAGTAGCATTGTCCATCCCAAATTTCTTGACAATGTTCTTAGCATACTTGCTTTGGGAAATGAACATGGAGTCTTCCATTTGCTTTATTTGCAGTCCAAGAAAGTAGGTTAATTCTCCTACTAGGCTCATCTCAAATTCAGATTCCATTTGAGTGACAAAATGTTTAACCATCATGTTTGACATCCCACCAAAGACAATGTCATCTACATATATTTGAGCAATCATGACATTTCCTTCTTCATCCTTTATAAACAAGGTTTTGTCTATTCCACCTTTCATGTACCCTTGCTTGATAAGAAAAGTAGTCAGCCTTTCATACCATGCTCTTGGGGCTTGCTTCAGTCCATAAAGAGCCTTCCTTAGTTTGTACACATGGTTTGGACAGCTTGGATCAATAAATCCCTTAGGTTGTTCTACATATACCTCTTCATTAAGATATCCATTTAGAAATTCACTTTTCACATCCATTTGAAATAGCTTGAACTTCAGGATACAAGCAATTCCTAAAAGTATTCTGATTGATTCAAGCCTTGCTACTGGTGAAAAGGTTTCATCAAAGTCTACTCCCTCAATTTGTGTGTATCCTTGAGCTACAAGTCTAGCTTTGTTCTTTGTAACAACTCCCTGCTCATTTGACTTGTTCTTATACACCCATTTAGTGCCAATCATATTTATGTCATCAGGTCTAGGAACAAGATCCCACACTTCAATCCTTGTGAACTTACCTAATTCTTCTTGCATAGCACAGATCCAGTACTCATCAGTAAGAGCTTCCTTGATGTTTTTAGGTTCTATTTTTGAGACAAAACAAGAACCTGAAATCACCTCTCTTGATCTAGTGCTTACACCTCTGTTGGGATCCCCAATTATCAAATCTTTGGGATGATCTTTCTGGATTCTTATGGAGGGAGGTTTGCTGGATTGTTCTGTCCTTACATCAGTTTGAGTGAAGTCAGGATGATCACTCTTTTCTTCAGCTTCAGTTTGACTGTCAGCAGATGTTCCAACATCTTCTGTAACATCTGCAGGGGCATCATCAATTATCACATTTATGGACTCCCTGATAACCTTGGTTCTAGAGTTAAATACTCTATAGGCTCTGCTGTTTATAGAGTATCCAAGAAAAATCCCTTCATCACTTTTAGGATCCATTTTTCTTCTTTGCTCTCTATTAGCCAGAATATAGCAGTTACTTCCAAACACATGGAAATACTTAATTGTGGGTTTTCTGCCCTTCCAGACTTCATAGATTGTGGACAAGGTTCCTTTCCTTAGACTTCATAGATTATGAATCATAACTTTTTGGCATGGATCATAGCTCTTGCTGATTCTTGGATAGTTCTGTTCTTCCTCTCAACAATCCCATTTTGTTGAGGGGTAATAGGTGAAGAGTATTCATGATTGATTCCTTCTGAAGAACAAAAATCTGAGAATTATTGATTCTCAAACTCCTTTCCATGGTCACTTCTTATTCTGACCACACAGCTTGCTTTTTCTCTTTGTATTCTTTGGCATAAATCTTTGAATACATCAAATACATCAGACTTTTCTTTGATAAAATTTATCCATGTATACTTTGAAAAGTCATTAACCACCACATAGGCATACCTCTTACCACCAAGGCTCTCAACCTGCATAGGTCCCATAAGATCCATATGCAATAATTCCAAAACTTTGGAAGTTGTCAGATGTTGGAGCTTTGGATGGGACATCTTGGTTTGCTTGCCTATTTGACATTCACCACATATTTTGCCATCATCAATCTTCAGTTTAGGAATACCTCTCACAGCTTCCATAGATATGATTTTCTTTATACCTCTGAAATGAAGATGACCCAGTCTTTGGTGCCATAGTTTCACTTCTTCTTCTTTGGCTAAAGAGCAAGTTGAAGTGAGACTGAAATCTTGAGGTTCCCACATATAACAGTTGTCTTTAGATCTGGCTCCTCTCATGACAACCTTCTGTTCTTTATTAGACACTATGCATTCAGTTTTGGTAAAGTTTACACTGTAACCTTGATCACATAATTGACTTATGCTGATCAAGTTAGCAGTCAATCCTTTTACCAACATCACATCATCTAGTCTTGGTACATCCGGACAGTCCAAGGTCCCAACTCCCTTGATTTCTCCTTTAGCTCCATCTCCAAAGGTTACATATCTGGATGAATATGACTTTAAGTCTACTAGCAGATTCTTCAATCCAGTCATGTGCCTTGAGCATCCACTGTCAAAGTACCAGTCTTCTTTGGCTGATACTCTTAGAGATGTATGAGCTATATATGCAACACTCTTCTTTGACCATTTGTATTGAGGTTTCCTTTGATGTCTCTGCCATGTGTAATGTCCATTTTTAGAGCTCCAAGGTTGTTTGTTGAGCTTGTTCTTGGACATGTAGCTTTGATCAGCATGAGGAATAGCTTTAGGTACCCATACTTTCTTGATGATCTCTGTCTTCTGCTTAGAGGGTTACTGATATATCTGATTTGGATATCCATGCAACTTGTAGCAATGAGGTTTGATATGACCAAACCTTCCACAATAATGACATCTCCATCTTTGATACTTCTTTTTCATCATGTTCTTTTCATGATGTTGAGACATCTGTTGGGACATTATGTTTGACTTTATGTTCTTTTCATGATGTTGGAGCATCTGTTGGGACATCTTGTTTGACTTTATGGAATTTGAAGTAGCTTTGTTGGTGCTAGCCTCAACCTGTTTAGCTTTGTTAAATCCCAGTCCAGTTCTATACCCTGAATGCTTATTGTTGTTGAGAATAACATCCAGTGTGTTTGAGCTACTGTTCAGCATTCTAACAGATTTGGACATATGCTCCAACTTGGAGTTGAGAAGGCTTACTTCACTTTTCAAGGTGTCATTGATCTCTAGATCACTTGTTTTTTCAGCCTTTAGTGCCTCAATCTGCTTCTTCTGCTTTATACTCTCCATACATATTTCAGTGCTCCTTTTAACCAGCATCTTGTATGATTCTTCTAGCTCTTCAAAAGTCAGCTCCTCATCACTGGATCCACTTTCAGAATCACATACTCCAGCTAGAGCAGTGATATGCTTTGCTGATTCTTTTTCTGAATCACATCCTGAGTCTTCATCAGACCAGGTCACAGAAAGACCTTTCTTCTGCTTCTTTAGATAAGTAGGGCATTCAATTCTGATGTGTCCATATCCTTCACATCCATGACATTTAATCCCTTTATCTTGATTGGTCTTTTCATCATAATTTGACCTTCTATTAGCATCATAAGGTCTTTTATTCTCAGAAGAGTTTGAGTATCTTCCACTTGGTCTGGACTTGCCATCCATCTTTCTGAGAATCTTGTTGAATTGTCTTCCAAGCATAGCAATGGTTTCTGATAAACTTTCTTCAGGTTCTGCTTCATTATTTTCTTCTTCTTTATCAGTATTTGACACCAAGGCTATTCTTTTGTTCTTCTTTACAATTGTGTCATTCATTCCCATCTCAAATGTTTAAAGGGAACCAATGAGTTCTTCAACCTTCATTGTGCATATGTCTTGTGCTTCTTCTATTGTTGTGACCTTCATGTCAAATCTTTTTGGTAAAGATCTAAGAATCTTTCTTACCAGCTTTTCATCAGTCATCTTTTCTCCTAAAGCACCAGAAGTATTGGCTATTTCCAAGATGTTCATGTAGAACTCATGAATTGTCTCATCTTCCTTCATTCTCAAGTTTTCAAACTTGGTGGTGAGAAGTTGAAGTCTTGACATCTTCACCTTTGATGTTCCTTCATGAGTTGTTTTGAGAGTGTCCCAAACATCTTTGGCCAGCTCACAGTGATGCACAAGTCTGAATATATTCCTATCAATGCCATTGAATAAAGCATTTAAGGCCTTGGAATTTCCAAGTGCTGAATCTTCTTCCTCCTTGCTCCATTCTTCTTCAGGTTTCAACACTTTTGCTCCATCTTTGTTGTCTTGGACAGGGTGTTCCCATCCTTTGTTGACTGCTTTCCAGGCCCTATTGTCAAGTGATCTTAAGAATGCTACCATTCTTGGCTTCCAGTAGTCATAATTAGATCCATCCAATATAGGTGGTCTATTTACTGATCCTACATCTCTGTCCATGTTTCCAGAATTTGCAGTCCCTAGATCTCACCCAGTATAAATAGGCAGGGTGCCTGCTCTGATGCCAATTGAAATTCTGTGATCAGGTACGTGATGTCGAATGAGATGTTTAAACACTTGAAGCCTTGAAAAAAACTTAAAGTGCAGGAAAATTAAACAACACAGGAAATTGTTAACCCAGTTCAGTGTATAACCACACTTACATCTGGGGGCTACCAAGCCAGGAAGGAAATCCAATATAAGTAATATTAATTCTAGACTTAAACCACTCAGTTTAATCTTTCACTTAATATCTACCCAAGGCAATTTCTACCTAAGACACAAATTAGATATGAGTACCAACTCACTCCCCCTCAATCACACAGTGATGTGTTTACAAGTTTAATAAAATTGAAGTCATACTTCAAACAAAAATAGCTTGATCTTACTTCACAGTTTCAATCAAGACACAAATACACTTTTGCTTAAAAGCTCATAAAGTGATACACATAAAACAACCTACTATTAAAACACAAACACCCTATTTAGTCTTCTTAAATTCGTACACTTTTCTGAGAGTTTTTGTTGCTTAAATAGGTGTTTGGATTTTGGGCTTTCTGTAGGTTTATCCAATCCTGATACGCATGCTGCCATCACCTTGAATTAGGGTTTGTTACTTCCTAGATTCTAGGTGATTCAGTTCTTCTGATTATACTGAAGTCATATAACAAATCTTCCTACAGATGCGCCTTCTTCTGTTTTATCCATTCATAATTAATTCCAGATATCTTCCCTGAATTTACTCAGTTCTGTTAATCATTAATTAATTCTGATAGCAGGTTTGAGATGTCACAACATCTGGTGTGACATCCTGAAAACTGAACTTACTTCATTAACTTATACAATGTCACAACATCTGGTGTGACATCCTGTAAACTGACCTTACTTCATTAACTGATACAATGTCACAACATCTGGTGTGACATCCTGAATTAAGTTCATTTACTTATACTCTGTTTGATAATGTCATAACATCTGATGTGACATCCTGAACTAAGTTCAACACTTCTTGTTGGTCAAAAATTCTACCAATTCTAAACATCTACACATTTGATTCAGGATATGATCAACTCTAAGGACCTCACTCTCACTCCGAGAAATGCAAATGTCTAGAATGATCCAATGCCGCCGCACGGTGCCAACAAGTGAAGACATTTGAAGGGTTGTTGAAGACCAAGCTGAGTTGTCTCCAACTTCTAAGTATTCAATCAAGAGAAGTTCAATTCCTCAAATCAAGGCAGCCAGTGCCATTTATTATTTCTGCACTCCTGTTATTTTGTATTGTTTTTTTAAGTACTATTTGCTCTGAACATTATCGTTTGTACTTGGTTATGTTAATGTTATGTTTATGCATGTTTTGAATCAATTTATTCGCATTCGCTCATATTTATCATTTATCACAAAATCACAAAAATATTCTCTCACTTCACTTTAGCAAATATTTGAGGGAGGATGATGAAAACAAATACCCATAACTGTTGCGGTATGCTTTCGGATAAAACCTTGTCAATGATGTACAGGCATTTGTTCAAATCCCCAAACACTGGAGATATAAGGAGTTAATCCCTAGTCAACCACTTCGAGCCTAGAAGTAGGAGCTTTCTTTCGGATACAACCCTTACATTTAACCTGGGGCAGGGTAGTTGTTCAGTTAACCTGGCTACACCTTCGAATCGTAAGATGAGACATCCCGTCAGAGGACCATCAACAAATGACTTGGCAGTCACAACATTCAAGCAAAAAGAAATAGAAAAAGAAAAAACCACTAAGTTGAGCACCCAAAGGGAGACTTAGTCGAGAAATCAAAAGAGGAACTCAAATCCTCAGCAAAAGCAAAACAAATATCAGGTGACCACCAAATCAAAATCAAAGGGGCACCAACATCAAAGCAAAATAAGATGACTGCCACTTCAAGCAAACCTTGAAGTTTCATCACTCTTGCAAAGTCAAAACAAATGCATGTGTAGAATTAACTGAACATAGGACTGGAGAATATTACGAAGAAGGGTTGGGTACAAATCAAACTTTGAGCCTTATATCCTTTGTTTCTCTAACCATTAATCAGACCACGTTACAACCCTCAAAAGTCCTAATTGAGGAAGGGTTTATTCTGAAAGCATGCTACCAATAAGGTTGCGTAAATTGACTCCCATATATTTGCTAATCTTCAATCTCGATCGCACATTATTCTCGCTGCATCTTTCACACTCTTTCTAAATCAGCACTTCGTTTGGACTAACGGTCCATTCGTCACACTATCACAACATTTAAATAAATTGACTTTTTCAAAACTTACATGAACTTTACATTAACATTACCATTTGTATATGAACAATTTAACTGCAAATCAGTGCATAATATCAGTGCAATCCCAACAAGGGGCAATCAAAAGAGGAATTTGAATCAATACTTCTTCAAAATCAGCTCAAATCAGGGGCAAAAATTATTCTCAACAGCCCAGTCAGGGGCAAGATCACCTTCAAAGGCTCAATCAGGGGCAGGTCATGCCATGGCCATTGTCAAAGCTTCCCCACCAGATTTATTTCAGATACCCTACAGGCAGGGGCAAGCAAGCAAGGAGCAAATCTTCTTATCTCTTCTCCCCAGCTGAACAGGCAGTTCTTGCTAGACGTTGGCAACCATTCAAAGCGATCTTTACATGTCAACCAAGTCGCTTCGCTCATCAGCAAATAAATAAACCTGGAGTTTTCAGATCCGTCTTCTGATCGCGCATCATCAAAGATCGAGTGTCGGGGAATCAGTCCCTCCACCCACCCATAGTCCAATCGTTATTGGCAACTACCAGATCAAAAGTCCACCAAGCTGGCACCTTTCAATCGCTCATAAGCATCATGTGCATCATATGCATCATTACACATCATTTACATCAATCATTTACAACATATGCATCATTTTCATACCTAAATAAACCAGCTTTTCATATCCCCAATATTTTCAACTTACATCTCAGTGCATAAACATTTGCATCGTATCTCCATCCCTATGGAATACCATATCAAACAATCAAGCATAGTTGCATAATTCAGGATCCAAGATCAACATAAGTTTCCAATCCTTTCCCCAGTGGAAGTCAGGATCATATCAATCGAAGATTCTAGGCATCTCCTCGGCGGATTCAGTGGCCGTATTTAAATTTCATTCGCCTTATCATCCTCTGTTGATAAGTGAGTTTATTTCTAGTTATTCACCTTATCATCCTCTGTTGATAAGTGAGTTTATTTTCAGTTATTCGCCTTATCATCCTCTGTTGATAAGTGATTTTATTTTTCAGTTTGTTGCCTTATCATCCTCTGTTGATAAGCGATTTTATTTTTAGTCTGTTGCCTTATCATCCTCTGTTGATAAGTGATATTATTTTTCAGTTATTTGCCTTATCATCCTCTGTTGATAAGTGATTTTATTTTCAGTCTTTTGCGTTATCGTCCTCTGGTGATAAGTGATTTTATTTTCAGTCTATTGCCTTATCATGCCCTGTTGATAAGTGATTTTATTTTTCAGTTATTTTCCTTATCATCCTCTGTTGATAAGTGATTTTATTTTTAGTCTGTTGCCTTATCATCCTCTGTTGATAAGTGAGTTTATTTTCAGTTATTCGCCTTATCATCCTCTGTTGATAAGTGATTTTATTTTCAGTCTGTTGCCTTATCATCCTCTGTTGATAAGCGATTTTATTTTTAGTCTGTTGCCTTATCATCCTCTGTTGATAATTGATTTTATTTTTCAGTTATTTGCCTTATCATCCTCTGTTGATAAGTGATTATATTTTCAGTCTTTTGCCTTATCATCCTCTGGTGATAAGTGATTTTATTTTCAGTCTATTGCCTTATCATCCTCTGTTGATAAGTGATTTTATTTTTCAGTCATTTGCCTTATCATCCTCTGTTGATAAGTGATTTTATTTTTCAGTCATTTGCCTTATCATCCTCTGTTGATAAGTGATTTTATTTTCAGTCTGTTGCCTTATCATCCTCTGTTGATAAGTGATTTTTATTTTCAGTCTGTTGCCTTATCATCCTCTGGTGATAAGTGATTTTATTTTCAATTACTCGCTGTATCATCCGTTGATGATAAGTGATTTATTTTGTCAACTTGCTTCTTGCTGTGTCACCCTTCATTTCCAGTTCATTTCATTTGCTATTTTCACAAATTTCTTTCTTTGTCGGACAAATTTGGAGTCTGTTAATATCTAATTATCTTATACCTTGAAAGATGGAACGCGAGCAAGTTCATTTTACTCGGTCTAAGCCAATTCGATAGGGGCATCTGTCATACCCCAAATTTTTCCTACCCGCACTATTTTAGTTTACTGTCTAAACCATAAAAAAAAAATCCAAAATATATACCATTTTACTTTTCTGTGTGATATTCGAAAAAGTCAAAAAATGCATTTATTTCTCTTTAAAATTAAAAATTCATATCTTCTTTTATCTTTAATATTATCATGGGCATTTTATTTATTTTATTTTTTATTATTTAGTCATTATTCAAAAAAAAACTATTTCTTATTTTTATTATTAATACTTTTTATTAACATTATTGTTATTATTAGTTTTTTTTTTTTAGTATTCTCATTTTCTATTATTTCTATTATTATTACTTATATTATTGTTAGTATGTTTCGTTTTCGTTTTTTATTATTATTATTATTATTATTATTATTATTATTATTATTATTATTATAGCCATTTCTATTATAATTTTCCATTACTAAACAATTTTCTATTATATCTATTAACTTTTTATTTTTATTATTTATTATTCACTTTTTATTATTTCTATTATTATTGTCATTTTATTATTATTATTATTATTATTCTTATTATTATTGTATTATTATTATTATTATTTTGTTTGTCTATCTTTAACTTTTATTCATTCTATTTTTGTTTCATTTTTGTTTAAGTCATTTTACTAACAAATAAATTCCTTATTGGTCCACTTTCAAAAGTAAAAGGTCATTTGAAATTTACAAAAGAGATTCTTTTTTTTGAGAGACTTTTCTGCCTTCCCACACAAAACGCATCCTCCATTTTCACATATCCTGGCCCACCTCCAGCTCACCAATTTATGGTTTCCTTTACTCTGGTGCACAAGACGAATAAACCGCATATACCGTACAAAACGGATTCCATTAGCACTACTATGCGGATGGAAAAGCAAAAGATGCTGCAAGAAAATTTGTGCTGCTCCAAAACGCAGAAAAAGATGGTCAAAACGGCAGCATTCCTATTACATCTTTCCTCCATCCTATATATTGAACCCTCCATTCACCATAAAAGGGGGAGCTTGAAAACAAAGAACTCTGAAAATTTCCTACAAAACCAAGCTTTAACATTCTTCTCACAGAATAAACACCTTCACAAACCTGCAATAAACAAACCAATCTCACAAACAGCCACTCATCTCCTTTCTACAATCACTCTTTCAACCTTAATCCCTCTTTTTTTTTACGTCCACCAAATCTCAACCCACATAAACATCAAAACCAGACAAAAAAAAAGGAAAAGATGAAGAGAAACGAGAATCATCCACCACTGTAAAATCGAGACACTCACAAACCATAAACAACTCGTTAAACCACGGCGAACACCAAGTTTCGTGTCATCCCCTTTCACTCAGAAACGCTCAAACTCACCACCGCTCCCATCCAAAACGCATAAACCAAGAACCACTAAACCAAAACTGTGAAAACCGACTGGATCTGAAACACGAACCAAACACATAATCCGAAACCGAAAACGCAAGACCAAACCGGGACCGGGAGAGCTGAGACAGAGACGAACGACGCGTTTTTGTTCGTGTTTAGGGAAGAAGGCCGCCAACGGTTTCTCAACGGAGGAAGATGAGTTGTGCGATGCAAATTTGAGAGAAGAGGTTTTGAAGTGGTGAGCAATCGGGTGAGAAACGGCAGCCAACGAGTTGAGGGAGGGATCTGTTTCTTTCCCGTCTTCGTCTTGAGAAAAGAAGTGTATGCCTCTGTTTTTTAATGATTCTTTTTCCACTAACTGTTAACATTTTTATGATAACCTTTTTTTCTTTTTTTTATTATTTCATATAAACCATTAACTTGTTTATATGGGCTTGGTTCATGGTACCTCATTTTCTTGTACACACTACACACACCGATGCACCTCCTTCTTAAAGTTTTTTTTTATTTTTTTTTATTTTTTTGTGTTTTAGACTATGGGCTAGGCCCGTTTACTTTGCTACCACACACATCACTAATCCGTATAAACCCCCCCTCTGCTTGGTATTGTTTTTTAATATTTTTCTTTATTTATTTAATACTGCTAGATTTTTGTTCATATAATAATTTTCTTACGTTTTAATTTCAATTTATTTAGAGATCTATTTGCCTAGGAAAATACTTAAAAAATAGTAGTGAAGTTTTTTTTATATTTCGTTTTTTTTAGGGCCAATGACTTGATAAAAGGCCGTTTTTCGCCCGATTTCGTTAAATCGGTGATATTCGGTCAATATGAGGCCCTCCTTGTAATTAGATTTTTTTTCATTTTATTATTTTATTATTTTGACCAATAAATATTCAATTTAATTAATTTTATTCTTTATTCCCAAATATTACCAATTTATTTATTAATTTGTATTTATTAGTTTATTATAATTTTTGCGATTCATTTCGATTTATTTATTTAATTTCGCATTTCAAAATTACGTTTCGACTCCTTATAGAATGATTCCAATTTTGAATCGATTCTAAGGTAGTTCACGAACTAAATTTCGACGCGTTCCAAAAAGGTCCAACGCCTTCGAATAGTTGTTCTCGATTAAAAGGTCCAACGCCTTCGAATAGTTGTTTCCGATTAAAAAGGGTCGAACGCCTTCGAACCGTTCAAAACACTGCACACACGCTTCCTCTTGGGCAAACTACAACGAGACCTCTTTATTTCTCGCAATCCCCTGTATTTATTTTGTATCCCTCTCCCATTACTTTGTACGCATTTTATTTTCCGTATTTTATTTAATTCTGAATCCTTGGTCCAACGCCAAGCGATTGCACTTGCACTTGCACACTCGCACTTTATTGTTCAGTTATTGTTTCGTTTATTAGGATCCACCTCTCCTTGCGAGCCGAGCGCATTGTGCCTCGCTAAACAAACCACAAAAATAAACTCCATTTGCATTTACCCTCTAACCTCAAAAAAACCAAAACGTTTCGATTAGATCCAAGCCCTTGATCCAACGTCAAGTGGTCTTAGGAAATAAAACATTCTAATAAAAACGAGAAGATTTGTACGCCACGAGCCTTAAGCGGTAGAAAGGATGATAACGAGCTCTCGTTACTCGCTCCGATTATTTCGACGCAAGACGCTTGTCTTGTTGGACGAGATAAACTATCCATAGTCTTTAGTGCAATTCGACTCCTAAACCCTTTCGTCGAAGAAAGGTAATAAAATCAAACAACCATTACCCTTAGTAGGCCGGACTACGAGGCTCTGACTTTCCCATTGCACGCGGGAGTACGTAGGCACGAGGATCTCAATCCTTGTCGAGCACCTAGGTTCAATCTAACTTATAACTCAACTCTTTTCCCTCTAGCAAGCAATTCGTTTAAGCATAGACATCCTTTCGCGCGTGTTAACTTAGATGGTTCCCATCGAGTACGATGGATGTAGGGGGTGCTAATACCTTCCCCCTGCATAACCAACTCCCGAACCCAGACAATGGTTCCGTTGACCCTTGTCCTCATCCTTTTCTTCCCGGGTTGTATCTATATCTCCCCTTTCCCTCTTCGGGAATAAATAGAATTAGGTGGCGACTCTTCAGTCCGTCCAGCGCGCGACTCCCGTCTTTTCGGATCGCGTGAGGTCGTATTTTTCGGGGTACGGCAATATGATATGATGCTTAAAATGAAGAGGGAAAATTTGGGGTGTTACAATAGTCAATGAGGTACATATAAGACAAAAGCAACACTATTTATAAGCATGACATTCTTTATACTATATGAATGCCTTTTTAAAAAAACGACACACTTATCCCTTATGCATTATATTATTGTAGTCTTATTACATAAAAGGAAGATAATTACTATTCATAAACATTCTTGTGATCTTTGAAGGACACTTGTCCATTTAGTCTTTGCAAATGAGTTCATGAGAAAGGGACATATTCTGATCGGATAAATTCCATCAGAAAAGCAATCTCCATATTGAGATGACTCATGCTGCCAGGTGTCATCCATCATGTAAGCATGATCCGCTAATTTGTATTAGCATCTTCCACTTGTACTTTTAAGAATTGAGCTTCCATCGGAGAATCTTGTTTCTGTTGTGTGGCTTGAGTCGAACTTTCTCCCATTTCCGATCTTCTGAACATTTCATGACTTATGCAAGTTGAACTATCATCAAAGTTATTTGGATCATATTGATTAATGAAATTAACATACTCCAATAATTCCCTTATGATTTTTAGACTGAGAGGATATTCATCAATAGTTTCCCAAAGGTGAACATAACTCTTACATTTAAGAAGCTTAGTTGCAGGATATGTCATATAGGGCATATGTAGAAAGAAAACAAACTTGATTTTGCCAATATCTTCGGAAGATAATCTCCATGCTTGAACCTCGTCTATGATCGTTTTTAATTGATCTCTCCACCATTGTAATGGAGAGTACCACTGAAGATTAGTCCAAATCAAAGACTTGTGGTTCTCGAGATCCATTATGTGTTGATACATGGCCTCGGTGGGAATGAGAATATGCATATAATACAAACAGGTGGAACACCAGATATATCACAAATGGTTGTGAATTTAACATTTGGGTTTATTAAAATTGGTAGGAGAATATGTGTGTTTGGGAAATAAGGACTATGATCACGTAGTTTATTCCTTATGATTTTTATCATGTAATAAAAGCATACTGCTTGAGTTGGGACGGTGAAAAGGATATCGTTACTCATGGAGGAAGATTCTTGGTTTTGGATGCATGGGCTGGTAGTGGCTTGACCAAAAGAATTAGAGGAAAAATTTGTTTGGCTGTGATGATCTGGATAGGTTTCATAGGTCTGGATAGCAGATCAGGGATTACATTTTGAGTTTCTTTGATATCTCTTACAGAGAAATCATATTTAGAAAACCAATCTTTGAGCCTAAGAGTTTGAGGATCATGAGGCATCTTATTCTTGAATTCAAGGATCTTAGGAAAAGAGGAATTGTCCATCTGGACTTCACACTGGTAGCCTCTTAGGTGAAAGTCAAACTTTTGGATTCCCATTTTCACGGCAAGAGCTTCCTTATAGGTGGTGTGGTAGTGTTTTTCCTCTTCTTTAAATTGACCACTGGCATGACCACAACAATATCTTTTCCATCAAGTTCTTCTATCAGAACTGCTCTCCAATAGTGATCACTAGCATCGGTTTGCATGATTCTTTTGCCATTCCCAAGAATTTTTAGAGCAGGTGGAGTTTGTGTGATTTTCTTTAAGGATTTTATTGCTTCATTTTTCTTTGCTCCCCATGGTGGGGTTTTTTTCTTCAACATTTGGGATAAGGGACTTTGTGTATCTCTCCAGTTTCGACAGGAAATCTCATATATAATTAATTATACCAAGAAATTGTTGGATTTGCTTAACTGTAAGATTTTCATCAGGAAAGTTTAACAGTTCTTGGGAAATATGAGGTTGGGGTTGATATTTTCCATATGAGAAATGTATCCCTATAAAATCAATCTTTGTTTGCCCCAATTGACTTTTCTTTTCAAAGAGCGTCATTCCATGCTGTTGGGCTATTTGAAGGAATCGACCCAATAATTGTTTATGGGCATTTTCATCTTTTGTGAATAATAACACATCATCAATATAGATCATGATATTGTTGAGAATGAGTTCAAAAATTCTAGTCGTGGCTTTTTGAAAGAGAGATGGAGCCACCTTAAGCCCAAATGATAACACTGTCCATTGGCACTGGGCGTTAGGAATGCAAAACATTGTTTTGTGACGATCCTCAGGTTCAATGCCTAATTGCCAAAAACCTGACTTAAGGTCAAACTTAGAATATATCTGGGCATCTTTGATGAATACATTAAAGGACGAGGCCTTTGGAATGGGAAATTTATCATCTTTGAGAAAATGATATAGAGGTTTGTAATCGATTACTAGCCTCTTTTTCCTCTCAACTTTTCAACTTTCTTTTCCATGTAATATGCTTGGCAAGCCCATTCTGATTTAGTGGGTTCTATCAGACCTTGCTTGAGTAGCTGGTTGCATTTTTCTTTGGCTAATGTGTAATCTGATAGACTCATTCCTGGATGAGTGGCCTTGGTTGGATTAATATCTTTGTTAAGCTTGAAAGGAAGTTGAATGAAGAAGTATTTATTCTTCCATAGAGGTTTTGGGTGGCGGAAATTTTCATGGCTGTCAGCACATAGTTTGTGTAGGTTGGACTTGATTTCTTCATAGCCATAAGGGATTTTGGAAAGTGAATATAGTTTAAATATCCCAGATAAGCTTTGAATTCTCTTTTGTATTTGATTCCTGTTGGGAGAATTTGAAATCTACTTGCTGCTGAATATACATCCATTCCTACTACAATATCTTTGTTTGGAAGGTTACTGCCAATGACCCTGGTCCATACTATGCAGTCTGGGAAGAATTTAATTCCTATTTTGTCTTTGGTCATAAATTTGTCTTGAGAACTTTTCCATCTGCTGCTACAAAGTATGCAGCATGTGTCACCCATGATTCTATTGGGAGAATGTTGGGATTCATCATTGTAATCTAGGATCCATTGTCCATGTAAGCTATATGTAACGCCCGTTTATTTAATTAATTATTTAATTAAATATAGTTGTGGTATGTTGTGTTAAGTCGCGTTGATTTAAGTTGATTTCCAAAATATTGGAATATTATGTTGATAATTATAAGTTGGTTTAGGTCAAATTTAATTAATTAAGTTAATAAAAGTTGTGGAATACGATATGGAATATTCTTCGGGTATTGTTGGATATGTTTTTAGAATTGTTTTTGGACCATTTGGTTGATAATCGGAAGTTAATCGATTAGGTCGTGAATAAGTATTTATTTGAGAATTATTATTTGGTCGATCTGGCATTGTGGTAAATTAAGTCATTAAGTCGGAAAGTCGAGGAAATAATATGATAAGTGATATTATTGATTATTGGAGCATGTTGGTTAATGTGCTTGATTTCTTCGAAAACAACAATTAAAGGGGTGTAGTGTTAAGGCCCATTAGTTGATTATTAAATTGGATTATTATTTAATAAAACGAAAATAAAATAAGAATTAGTCAAGATGAGAAGAAGTATCAGTAGAAGATGAGAATATGAGGAACGCGGAAAATTGGAGAATGAGGAAAAATGGAGAAAAACAATTACGAGAAGTCGCCGTCGGAAATTCAAAACGGAACATCGATCAGAGATTCGAGCGGCCATCTATTTAAGGTAAGGGTGGGGTTCAAACTCTATACTTGGGATTATGATAATTATTATGCGGGATTAGGGTTATGTGATTTCTATGCTATTGGATGTTGAGTTGATGTCGATTGGGTGGTTTAAATTTATCGTGAAAAATATTAAGTTGCTATAACAATCTTATAATCGATTTTTTTGGAAGTGTCAATAGTCGAATTGAAATTTTCTGGAAAATACGAAATTGGACGAAATCCTTTTTTTTATACGTTGAACAGGTGGCGCAGGCCACCCAAAAGATAAGAGATTGACATATGGCGCATGCCATAGCATCATGGCGCATGCCATCCCTACCTTTGGGGCATGGCTCAGGCCATGGCATGTTGTGGTGGTCATGGCGTAGGCCATGATGTATGGTGGGTCATGCCTACTTTTTGTCTTTTTCTTAATTTCCTGTATACTTCTTATATGAAGCTTGTTGATTTTAAGTATTATACAAATTATGTGTGAAACATGGTTAATAATAATAACTGAGTGGAAAATGTGAAAGATGAGGGATGTGTATACATAATGTGGCGCATGCCACAAGAGTTATATGTGGGTAGTGCAAGCCACCCCTATAATAAGGGAGATAAAGACAAAAATAAAGTCCTAATTTTATTTTATTGGATATATATATATATATATATATATATATATATATATATATATATATAACTTGGATAAACTTCGTACCACTATTTCAGAAACATTTTAAACTAATAACCTGATGAACCAATATTAATTAAGGTTTAGATAATATATGAAAGTGTATCAGCATGTTGTAGACAAGTAACGAAATAACTGGCCTTTTGACAGAAACATAAGTAACAGGTTTAGTAGAAAATGAAAGGTTAGAAGGTTTGAGGTTTTTACCAAAAACTGAGTTCTAAAGGTTTTCATGACAGAGGATTTCTAATTATAACGGAGCAAATGTATTAGAAGGATAAGATTTTCAGGAGTAATACATTTGACTAGTAGTAATTGCAGAATAATTAAAACATAGCCGATTTAGCCGATTTAAGCGGAAAAAATTAGTTTTCCGGAATTTAACAAAAATTGTCGAGTTAGTTCGGAATAATAAATAGGTGATTTTAGTCGGTGTATTTTGTTAATCGGTGTTGAATGTGTGTATTTTCTAGTATAGTTTCTTATGTTGTTTTGTCCCGGTTTGGGGGCATTTTTAAGTTGATGGTCGAAGGACTAATGTTTATTATTAAAGTTGTAGGTCGTATGAACAACGTTGAAAGTTGTATGTCTATGACCAAAGTTGAATCGTGTTGAATCTAAGTTGCTACGTTGTTAGTTGTATGTTGTTCTGAGTTGTTTGTTGCTTATGTGTTGTGTTGTTGGTCTCATGACATACATTGCATTTCTAAGTTGGAGCGGATGCTCACCACGTTGGTCTGGATTGGCAAAATTATTAAGTTGAAGGCTTATGCCTTGCATATACCTCGATAACCTGGTATATTCTAAGTTGGGAGTTTTACTCCAATGGTACCACATGTATATGCATAGTCGAGTCGCATCCTGTACTGCCTTAATTATGTTGTTTATGTTGATTGTGTTTTGTTGAAGTTGAGCAAGTTGTTCATGTTGCTTAAGTTGATAAAGTTATTCATGTTGTTTAAGTTGATAAAGTTGTTTAAGTTTCTCAAGTTGATGAAGTTGTTTAGGTTGAATTGTGTTGTTGATATGATTTAAGTTGATTATATGATCATGTTGATAAAGTCTATTATGTTGATGTTGAAAAAGATGAATATGTTGTGTATGTTTGCTAAAGTTGATGAAGGTGTTTATGTTGATTTTATAGTTGAATTTGGTTATGTTGATTAGGTTGATTTTAGTGATTATGTCGAGAATTTTGATATGTGAATTAAGTTGATAACGTATGTTGATAAGTTGTGGGTGATTGGTAAGATGTTGTTGTTGGATAGTATGAAAGTTGTATGATTCTATCTAGCGTATTAATTATCATACTCTTATTTATATGGTTCGATATCTCACCCCTTATGTTTGAATGTTACCCTTGGTTGGTAACATGCAGGTTAGGTTGAAGGAAGATTATTATCTTCAATAGTTCGAGTCGGTCGATGCTCTGATATGTAACACTCGGAGGGATGAACGCTTAGTTGTTTTGGTGTTAAATTAAGTTTTTGTTGTTGTTTTAAGTCACTTCAATGAAAAACATGTTATTACTAAGTTGTTAGGTTGAACAAGTTGTTATATGATGTTAAGTTGAATATTTGTGAATCCGCTGCCTATTTGTAAGAGTTGCTTTATTTCAAAGAGTTGAATAAGAGTTGAAGTTATGGTTTTATCCTAATTGAAAGTGTTATGTATCCTTGATATATGAAAATCAATGAAGTTGTTTTTAAAGTTGAAAATTTTGACATCCTGTTTGTTTACTTGTTGGTTGAATCTCCTACTCTAATTTTTTTAATATAATTGTCGAGTAGAAATGGGGTGTTACACTATGACTTTCTTTGGACGTGAAAACTTTGTTGCGAGGATATGAGCTTCAATGCAAGGAAGTGGTGTAGTAGGAAGAGAACTGCCTATCTCTTTGAAGGAGTAAACAAGTAGTTATTTGTCATCTTCTGAAAAAGAGGCTTCATCAAACGAAGAGTCTTGAAGGGCAAAAATTGTTTCTTCATCAGCAAAGCTTTGTTCAGAATATAAAGATTCTAAGTCTCCTTCTAGAGGCTGAAGAGAATTGATCAATTTTGCGGCTTTATGGGTGTTATTAGGTCATTCTTTAGATAAATGCCCTTTTTTCCACAAATAAAGCATCTATAGTTTCTCCCTTTTCCTCGGAAAGGATTTTTTCTAAAGAACTTCATATTCTTTCTTTTCTTTCCCTTGAAAGTCCTAGGAGATTTGGTGTATTTTTTATGATGATGTTTCTTTTTTGTTGCACATCTACACCTTTTGTCTTTACACTTAATCTCCAGGTAGGTCTTCTTACATGTTTGGGTTAAATTGGACTTTTGTTTTATAACTTCGGAGAATTGATGATGGAAACTGCAGAGCTTTTCAAGTGCTTCTAGTGTCACCTGGTGGATTTGGCCAATATTCATTGTTTTAATATCCTTTTGAGTTGTGGCTAACATCCTATGAATTTTTGGCTGGAGTTTTTGTGGTAGAGAGGATACATATGTATTCTTAAGATTAGGGTCATTGTATCCATTAAGGACATAATACCTATGTGCCATCCTATGATAGTGTTTGTCAAGGTCCTTTATTTTGAGAGAACAACATTTCATCTCAAAGAATTCTTGTTAGTTCTTCCTATCAAATATCTCCATGTCACTAATGAACTCACGGTAAAGCACACTAAGAACATTAGTTGTAGTTTCTAGACGATGCAACTCATCTTTTTTGAAATCTCCAAGATTGTGATACCATTCTTTCATCGTGTTTGTCATTCTACAGCAAAATACTTTAATAATCTTATAGCTATCTGCATTAGTTTTCATCTTTTGGGTGTCAATCCAAGCTCTAAATTCTAATAGTCTCTTTCTCCAGCGGCTAGGAGGTATATCATCTAAAGTGAACCAGGAACCGCCATTTACTCTAGTCCTTTCAGGGACTAGAGTTTCTTCAGAGGATTCCTACTCAAAAAAAGGATTCTACCTCCTTTATATTTACCATAAAGAGTCTTGGGATATAATTATCTTCAAATTCTGGTCTAGATGAAAAGGATCTTGGTGTTTCATCAGAGGACGTTTCTTGATCATAGTTGTTGTCACCATCTGAAGAGGATTCGTCTTCCTTTTGTGTTGATGATTCAGAGTAATTTATTTGGGAAGATTCATAATTTATAGTGATTGCTAAGGCTTGGAAATATTTATCAGGAAATTCTTCATCCTTTTGGATTTTTGGAGGAGGTGTTTCAGGGATATCTTGAGATTTTGAGGATGAAGCGCTCAAATAGACAACTTTCTCTTTTTTCTTGGAGGTTGGGGGTAGTGGTATTTCTGGTGGATTTTGGTCTATAAGTTGTAGGTATGTATTTGACCATTTTTGGTGGCGATGAAACATAGGCATGGTAAAAATGAGAAGGCATTTCTGGTAGTTTGAAATATGTAGGAAAAGCAGAAAGGTCCAAGAAGAGTTTTCAACGGGCTTGGGGTTTCTTTCATGAGAGGCTCTTAAGAAATCATCTATATCTTTTACTTGCCCTTGTAGACTTCTGATTTCTCTTTCCCTTTGGTCAATAGTTTTTCCAAAAGATATCTCTTCTAACATCTTACTCAAATCACAATTTAGTTGGGATACTTGGACTTTCAAGCTCCTGTAGTGTTTCTTCATTTTTTGGGATAAAACCTTGAGATACTCATCCATTTCGTCTATTTTTCTAGCAATCTTATCTATCTTTTTGTCAAGGTTTTGGAGAATCTCATTTTAAGAAATCATGTTTTCATATTTCCAGTTCAGAACTTCTTTAGCTTGAGTTAAAGGCTTAAGTTTCCCATCGGGCTGGAATTCACTAGGATGAATGGAGGGCTTGGATGTTCGGCCTATGTTTGGATTCATCTTTCTTTCCAAAGTAGGAAATTGTCAGTCGTACTCTGAATTTGTGGATGAGTACATAAATCAAGGAATTGGTTGGACAACATCTGGAGGATGTAGTGGATTACAATGATCTGTAGGTGACCAAGTAACAAGAGTCAGATCATCAGGTAGTAACATCCTTCTTTCTAGAGAAATTTAAGTCCATCCTCGTAGATACATAGGCGTTTCTTCTTACTATGGATTCCTACCCATGGACCATTATCTGGATCAAATCTCCTTTGTGGAGGTGGATGAGGTTTGCACCTTCCTTTTTCTTTGTTTTGGGAAGAATGATATCTCGGTCGATATCATTGCCGTGCATGCAGCAGTCGCAATCAGGGTCACATCTTGTTGGATTAATATCCCAGATGATGTGGCCATCTATTTTATCAGTGTATATGGGGTTTCCCTCTGTTGTAACAACATGGACAGTGTAACGCCCCAAATTTTATTTAAATATTTTATTCAAAATATTGTGTTGTGATGTGTGAATAATAATATATATTATCAAATATAATTGTGGTTGAAAATTATATTTTGGTGAATAATTTTATTATTGAGTGATAAATAAAATAAATGGAGTAAAATAAGAGATAAGGACAAGGTGGTCAATTGGTAAAAGTAGTAAGGGTAAAAATGGAAGATCATAAGTTAGGTCTTAGGGTTTATGTTGGAAATAGGGAGAAAGGGAAAAAATAATGTCGCTCCCACCAAATTACACCTGGTCAGAAGGGGTACATACGCAAACAGTCGGCGAAAGGAGGTGAGAACACACAAGGGTGAACTCAAGAGAATAAGAGTCGCCAGCTAGGCATTTTTATCCCAGGGGAAAGGTAATGCTGCATAAACCTAAGAAGAGATGGATAAGACGGTTGCGAACCAGAGGGACTGAGAAAGGGGGTTGGTTACAACCTGGGAAGGTATTAGCACCCAGATTGTCCGCCGTACTCGACGGGATCCACGCTTGAAAGTTTGTGTTTTAAAGGGGTAGTGTCAGTGCAATTTGTGTATCAAAGCTGGAAAGAATGCAAGTGTCAGTGAAAAAAGAAATGTAAAGTGTATAAGAGAAGTGTTAGTGTGAGAGCAAGAGTGGAATGCTCAAGACTACGAGGCTTAAAGAATAAAGCTGGAAGAGGAGGGAATATACAGAGACTTTTGTTCGATAACTGTTAAGTTATGCCTACGTATCTTCTCGTGCAATGAGGAAGTCAGAACACCGTAGTTCGACTCAAAGAGACTAAAAGATAAATTGACTTGTGAACTGCTCATTTGTCTATGCTCAAGTATATACCTGTCTGGCTCAGGTGCAAACTGTCTTGCATTAGACGGAAGAAGCGAGTTCTCGTTTGTGAGTGAATGAGGTGAGAAAAGAATCTCGGAGGAGACGATTATTGTTTGTTTTTGTGTTTTCAATATTTTATTTCTTTTGGAAGTTTGTCATAAGAAAATGAGCTTAAACCTAAACCAAGGGTTAGTAAACTCATCACATCTTCCCTCTGATTAGGGGTAATGAGAATACCTTAAGTATGAAGTAAGCACCCCACACTTAATCACCATGATGCAGGATTAAGATCATTAACCTACTTGCATTTATTTAGATGTTTTTGAAGTTTTGTTTGGTGTTAAGTAATGAGTTTAAGCCATAATCAAGGATTTAATGGACCCATTACACCATCCTAATAGAAGGATAATAGATGAGAACATTTAAGCTGAGAAAGACTCCTCAACTTAATCCATGATTAGGGATTAACCTCATGACAAAACAGAGCCTTTATTAAAGTGGATTTTAGTTAATGGTAAGATTAACAAGTGATTTTTATGGTTTGTAAGACAACTTGAGGAGGACTTTTCCATTAACACTAGGGTTAGTCCTTCTTAACCAATTAAGGAAGAATTAGAACCCTAATGCAAGGCCTAAGTTACAAGCTTAATGTCTTAGTGATTATTAGATGGATTAGTTAAAGGATTTAAACACATTAAGGGTTTAACACTTAGGATTAAAGTTATACACTCCATCCTAATAGAAGGATGCAGGTATAACCCTAATCACAAAGCCTTAAAACCTTTAGGGTTTAGTCCTTGATTATGAGATGAGAAGAGAAGACACAAAGATGACACAAAGGTAAAACTAATAGGGGACTAATAAAACCCTAATTGTGATCATGCTTGGTTGTTCCTAGGGTTTATGAGGCTTGCAAAATATCTTCAAGAGAAATGCCACCAAGAAAGATGCAGATGAAAGGAGGAAGAAGCAGAGAGAAGCAAGTCAACTTACTTCACTTAAGAAGATGAGTTGCTTGGACAAAGAAAGTGAGGAGGAAGCATGAATGAGCAAGCTCACTATAAAGCAAAAGAAAATGCAGCAAGGATGCATAAAGAGAGATGAGAAAAGATTATGAGGAGTGAAGGCAAATTCACTTCTCAATGACTTACCACCTGAAAAGTTAGTAACAAGAAATGAAATGAAATGAAAATGAGATGAAATGCAATGATTCACACCAAAGTCAGAAGCATAAACATGATGTCAATGATGCAAAGAGATGATGCAAACACATGGCAAGAGTTGTGAATGATCATACAAGGATGAGGATGCAAATGAAGCATGCTTTGAACCATAAAAGTTCCTGAAAGTTTATGAAATGGAATGAATGCATATCATGGCAAATGAATGATGCAATGATCAAACATGATTCTAATATGTCCTAATATGTCTCATATGTCATTTTGATGCATAAAATGTCATGGTAAGTTCTTGAATGCAAGCAAATGAGAGATGAATGCAAATGAAGGCAAAAATTAGGGTTTACATACAATATGCAACACAAAATTCAAAATCAGAAGCAAATGACATGATAAAAAATTGGAAATGGGATCAAAGGAACCCTAACCCTACACAAGTTCACTGTCCAAAGGAAGGGAACTAAGTCTTAACCTAATGGAAATTATGATTTTCTCAAGTCAACTAGGGTTTCAAGGCACTTCAAAAGGGAAAATGCTCATCAAATTGAAAATGAAAAATAAATTCAAAACAAATTTACCCTAGAAACTAAATGATATGAGGAATGCAATGCAAAAGGAATCAACATCAAACTCTTCATGGTTAGGCAGAATGAATTTTTCTAAGTTAGGACCAAAATATTGCCTTTTAATGACTTTTATTCAAATGAAAAATGTCAAAATACATCAAGAACCAAAAATAAATTTGTTTGAAGAGTTTGATAATGTTTCTAAATGTTTTAAAATGCAATGTGAATTTTTTGGTGATTTTTAAATACCTAAATGCATTTTTAATTAATTAATTTCCATTAACTAATTAAAAATAAACATTTAAATGATTTAAAAATGTTTTTTAGTGCAAAAATAAAAATAAAAATATTTTTGGGTTCTGAAAATTAATAAAAGGTTTGATAAAAAATTTCAGAATTTTTTAATGCATTTTACTATTTTTAAAAATTCGTACAAATTAAATAGAAAGAAAATGAAATAAAATTAATTAAATGGAAAAGTATGAGGATCCTGAGGCTGAGATTCAAAGGTTTTTGGAGGGAGTTGACCCGCGCGTGTTTCAATGGCTAGGATTCATTCTGGCAAAATTCAAATTTAATCCTAATTAATTAAACTAATAAATCAGAATTAGGGTTTAATGATGGATCTGGTTCGTTCATTCGCGCGCGGGAAGGCAAGATCAAAGGCTCACATTCAAACTAAGCCCTAATCCAGATTAAAGCATTAATGACTTTCAGGTGGCCGGAAATGACCTCCGGTCATCTTCTCCGGCCACCTCTCCCCTGAGATTTCTCTAAAATGCTCCCTAGGCCAAATCAAACCCCCCCAAATCTCCAGAAATGATCCCCAAACCCCATAGAACAAGAATCAAACATCAAACTTCATTTATTTTTCCTCAACAACAAGATTCGAACAAAAAACCTAAAACTGAACAAAATTTCAGAACATGCATACACCCTCAAAACTCAACCATTTTTCCTCATTCAAGGTTCATTGTGACCAGTGGAACATACTCTACCATTCTATAACTAAAGAAACAAGTTCTGGAAAAAAGTTTCAAGAGGATACCTGAGATGGAGCTTTTGCTTTTGGAGCTTTTTGGCCAGTTCCTTGCTTCCAATCACCTCTACTGACTTCCCTCAAGAGTTTGCAAAGCTTGTTTGGAGTTTCTTATGACTAGTTCGGGAGATTGATTCAGTTCAGTTCAAAAGGGAGAAAAATCGTATTTGGTGTGTGGTGACTTTTAAGGCAAAGTAAAGGGTGGTTTATGATCAGTGATGCATTCTAAGATGAATGGTGGAAGAAGTTTTAAGTTTGAGTAGCTGAGTTGAGAGATTCGATAGAATATGCAAAAAGAGGGATTTTTGTGAACTATGGTCATGTTCTGGTTCCAGGCTCCAAGATTGTGTGAAATGTGATCCTTGAGGCATGTATGTGAATCTGTGATTGGTCAGAGTAGTTGGTGTGGCTCAGTTTGATTGGTATGGCTCAAGTTGCATAAAGTCAACATTTGTGTAAGTGAAGGTATGGGCTGGTTCAGTCATGGTACAAGGGCATGGTTCGAATCAACTTGCTTCAAGGAGGTCCATGGGAGTCATTTTTGGCAGCTGGCACAAGTGGATGAGAAGCATTGGGTCATTTTGCAAATTCATGGAGTTTTATCCCCTTTTGGATTTCTGAATTTGAGGTCATGTGTTATGTTTATGTGATGCTTAGAAGTCATTTTGAAGTCATAGAAATGCTTGGCATGTGAATTTGCAAGTTTCCCTCTTTGGTGCCAAAGTGAAAAATAAGTGATTTTTCCCAACTTTGACAAGCCATAACTTTTGATCTAAAATGAATTAGAATGAGCTCTTGTACTTTTTGAAAATGGGAGGATCCAATCTACAACTTTCATGACCAAATATTTTTCATTTGAAGCATTTTGAATCAAAAAGAGGAGGTTGAAAAACTTTCCCAAAATGGCAATTTTGCATTATAAGTCACTTTCCAAAAATGGCAACTTTGCAAGTGACTTGAAATCCTTCAACTTTGTGAACCTCTAACATCTTCTAAGATCAAATAATGATCATACACATTCAAAATGATGGATAAACCCCTTTGGTTGGGTGATTGGGGGCCTCAGATGCCCTGATTTTGCACTGACTTGCTCAAGAAGTCATATATTGATCAGATGCCTTCCCCATTGAATTTCTTCATGAAACTTGGTATGTATGATCCTCATAATATATAGAGACCAATAGAATCAAGAATGACCAAAAAATTTGGAGTTATGGTCTTTGAAACCAAAACCCTAATTTCAGGTCATCTGTGCAGTTAAGCTTGGCTCTGCTTCCATGCCTTTCTCAGTTCTTGTGATTTTTTTGACTTCCTTGATCTTGGGAGTATATAATATGATGATTGAACATACATGGACCCTCTTGAGATGATTTAAGACCTTTGGGGTGGCTCAAATGGCTCAGGGATGGCTCAGATCACAAACCCTAGATGCAGATGACTTTGAATCAAAGCAGTGAAGCAATAATGCAATATGAGATGATATGATTGAACTTATGCAATATGAAAAGAAACACAAGCCATGGTGAAATGAGTGAAGGAAAATTTGGGGTGTTTACAGCTGCCCATATTCAAACATGAGTTAGCTGTGTAGGATGTAAGCGCCTGGCTTAACAGACAAACAAGATAACTTATGGTTGAATACCAAAAACAGTCCAAAATTTGCACTCGCTGAATGAAGAAGAAAAGGGATATAGATTGTAAAAAGGAAAATAAAGTATGATTATAAAGTGCGGGCGATGGAGGACGACCGCTAGGAAAAAAAACAATGACGGGGACGGCCGACATGCTGGGGGAAACAGAGAGATTATGATGGGGACGACCATCATATACAACAAGGTTCTCTAGGGATCGAAGGTGAAGTCAATGATGGGGACGACCATCGGGTTTGCAAAGTAAAGGTAAACAATGATGGGGACGGCCATCAGGTTCATGAAATAAATGATGAGGGACGGTCATCCATGGTGAAGGACGATCACCTAGCAGGGGACGACCGCTCTGTTGGGGATAAGGATGAGGGACGGTCATCCAAGGTGAAGGACGATCACCTGGCAAGGTACGGTTGCCGAAAGTATCGCAACAAAGGACGAACGCCGGATAGAAAAGGTCGACGATGGGGACGGCCATCGGATAAGCATGATGAAGGACGATCATCAAGAGGTGAAGGACGATCACCTAGCAGGGTACGGCTACTCTCGGGGTTTATCATGACATAGGACGAATGTCGGATAACAAGATCAATGATGGGTACGGCCATCGGATAAAGTGATGAAGGACGATCATCAAAAAGGTGAAGGACGATCACCTGGCAGGGTACGGCTGCCGAAAATATCACGACATAGGACGAATGTCGGATAGGAAGGGGTTCTAATGAATAGAGACTCCGCTGGGGATGATGAAGGACGATCATCAAAAAAGGTGAAGGACGATCACCTGGCAGGGTACGGCTGCCGAAAATATCATGACATAGGACGAATGTCAGATAAAAAGGAGATAATTTATCAAGATTTGCCAGGAATTCTTCTGGGGAAAAGTAGACACAGACGAGTGTCTAATTTCAAGAAAGTAGAGGCATAAGTATCTGACATGGTGTATAGATTAAAGATGCGGACGAGCGTCCTTAAGACTATGATACGGACGAGTATCAGTAAAAACAAACGCTTGACGCATGTTCCGAGATGATGATACGGACGAGTACCAACTAGTTAACAAAGAACACGGACGAGTGTCGACTCTGAGGGTATTTAAGTGGTGTATACAAGATACGAACGAGTATCTGTATGAGAAAAAGTGATGAATGAGATATGGACGAGTGTCCAACTTGCTGTGGAAAGCACGACACGGATGGGTGTCGGAAGAAGTGTATTATAAACAAGTATTTAGGCAACTGTGCTGGGGAAGGTGACACGGACGGGTGTCAGGGAATTGTATATATGTATCTGTCTGTAGAGAACGTTCGTGCGTTTTTACTGGGGAATGATGACACGGACGAGTGCTAAAGAGTATGTATCTGTATTTTGAGAGTGCAAAGGGGACGCTTTGGATTTCTGCTGGGGATTTCGAGAGGTATTTTTGTATCACTGTGTGGAATGTTGGTATTTACAAGTGCTTGATTCAGACCATGGCTTATGATTTATGCAATATGTTTGTTTTTTGCCGTAATGCTCTGTTTTAGACGGAATGCTACGTTTTGGGGGAAAATATGATGCAAATGCTATGATTATGCAAAGATACCGATCTGGGATTCGGATCCCGTTGTTGTGGAGATCTCCGGTTGATCTGCTTGATGTATATTCCCAGCTGGGGATGAGATCGTTGGTAAATCTGATGAAATGATTCTGCTTGGGGAACCAGGTCACTGATTGACTTTTCTTTGGTGATAATAAGCCCGACTGGGGCTGTGGAAGCTTTCGTCGCTTTGTTGTGAGACCTCAGGCATTGCTCTTCTGGATAGAGGCTGGCCCTCTACGGGGGGAATGGTTCCCTGCCTGACACTTGGCTGAGGAGGAATGATCACTGAACGATCTTCCTAGAGATTTCCGTGGGGACCTTGCTGAGGAAGATGATGTCTGGCAACTCAGCTGGGGAGAGGGCATCCCTGGTGCTATAGTGATTTGGTAGCTGTTGCACCCCAAAATTTGCCCTCACAATACAAGACTTTGTGTGCTAAGAAGGTTCACAAGGTTCACAAGGTTCACAAGGCTCACAAGACCTCCCATGAGTATCACAAGACATCTTATGAGGTTCCCAAGGTTCACAAAGTTCACAAATGGTCAGAAGATTTGACAATTCCCTCAGACAATGCATCCTCCTAAGCAGTGCATCCAAAACTAGGGTTTTGACTTTAATCAGGCTAAATGGACTTCCAAGACTTCAAGTAAGCTTCATAACATCTTATATGTGTTTAAGAACCCCCATGACAAGTTTCAAGACTTTTCTCAAAAGTTGGCTCAGTCAAATGATCAGATAAGTCAAAACCAGTCAAAGCAGTTAAAAAGTCAAACTGAGGTCAACTGTGGTCAAACCAAAGTCAAACTTCATGATTTTTTGCCAACATCAAGTATATGAAGTAAAATTCATCATTTGATCAAGGGTTGATCATGATTCATCAAGGAGATTTCAGATCATCAAGAATCAGGAGTTTCTAAATTAGGGTTTCCTTAGGAAAAGTCAACTGAACTTTGACCAGCCATAACTTTCACATGCTTCATCACCAAGTTTCCATCCAAATCTCATTTTGAAAGAAATTGAATTCTCTACAACTTTGTGTCTCACAAGCCAAGCCCAAAAATGCTTCATTTGGAAGGTATGAGCTAAGACATTATAGGTCCTTTTGAAAGTCAACAAAAAGTCAACAACTTCAAAAGGGCATAACTTTAGAATGGTAAATGATATGGACATGAAACCAGTGGGGTTGGTTAGAGGACTCTTCAAGCTTTCCAAAATGTCCAAGAACACCCTCATAGCATTAAAATTGAAGGATATGTGCCCTTGCAAAGTTGGGAAATTTTTGAGTGGTGTATGAAGAAAATAGGGCTTTAAAATCAATTTCTTCCAAATGGGCTTGCAATCTTGTGATCCAAACTTCAATATAACACCAAGCACGACCCACCCATGTAATTTCTGATTTTTTTTATTTTATTTAATATTTATTTGAATTTTATTCATTTAAATACATATTAAATCAAAATAAAATCAAAAAATCAATATTTAAGGGTGATTCTTCTTCTAGAAAGTCATCAACACCATTCAAGACCAATTATCAACATCCAAATTCGTGCTAGGCCAAAATAGTAAGAATATATTGGATTTTTTTGATATTTTTGGATGAGAGATTTCTTCATAATCAAGTAATCAATTTTCATGATACAAGGTCCATTCTTTTTGACCTAATTCAATCATTATAAATACTTGAAGACACTGCAAGCACTAGGGACGAATTGGGCAGCCTTAAGAACCATAATCAAACTTCAAAAATTCAAGCAAAAACACACATTCGGTTTTTGATTTACAAGAGGTTTCAAGGTCTTTTAAAGGTGGAGACATGATCCTTGATGCTTCTTAAAGCTATCCTGATCATTTGCATCACTCAAAATGCCCCCATAAGCATGAACCGAATCATGTTTTCATCAATTTATGCATCTTTTCGTTTTTATACTTTTAACCATTATTGATCAAATTTGATGTTTGATTTGTGTTTGTTATGACCTTAGGATCGTTTCTGGATTAATTTCTTGAAGTTTCGTGACCTACAACGCATTTCACCATAACTAGGGTTCTAAGCTTCAGTTTGGGGCTTTACGATTTAACTAATATCAATGACTTCTAATGACATAGATGAATCGTATAAGTCATGGGGAATTCATTGGTGTTATTAATTTGATGAAATTGTACCGATTGCATAACATTTGAAATTCACAGGTTTTGTGGGCAAGAAAATTCGCAGCAAACTTCGTTTGAAAATTCGCAGGTAAATTCGTGGATCTGGAGGAAGAAGACGAAGACTCATGCGCGCGAAAATCTGATTTGAATTTGATACAGGGCTTAAAACGAATTTGTTTATGTTATATGTTAACTAGCGCGTTTGGTTCAGTTGGTTTGTATGTCTTGCTGGTAAACGAATGGTCCTGGGTTCAAACCACCCCCAGGCCATTTTGGTTTTATTTTTATTTTCCATGTTTTCGCAGGTTAAACAATAAAACAATTGCTATCTGATTATTATCACAAAAAGCGTGCGCGGCCTGGTGGTAGTCTTATGCGCCCAGGGGGTGGCAAAGCCTAGGGCGTGGGTTCAATCCCTGCCCCAGGTAAGTTTTGGTTTTATTTTTTTTTCAATTATTCTGTTTTAATATTATTATTTCTAATTATAATAAAAATAGTAATAGGTAAATATTTATGTTAATTCCATATTTTCAAAAAAAAAGGGACCTCTAATTTATTTTCTATAAATTTAAATTCTAATTTATATTCAAACTAAAATATGTATATATGTTATTATTATATGTTTATTTCTTTCTTTTAAATAGTCAAATTAATATTGTAAATTAAACCATAAATCCTAATTTTATTTTCTAAAATATGTAAACCTAATTTCCTAAAACCCTAATTTTCTTTTTTTTAATTCATTTATAACTTAATTCTTACATATAAATATGTTTAAAATAATTAAAATTTTGTAAATATAATAGTATGATCATATTTTATCATGTATATATTTTGTTAAATTTTGTAAATATAATTATAATTAACCCTATTTTTATAATATGTAAATATTTCATAAATTGTTCATAATTTAATTTTTTATATAAATAATTTTTATTACATGTTTAAAAATTGCTAATTTAATGTTTGTAATTATAATTTTATTTTCATAATATTTTCATAATTAATTTAATTTTTATAATTTGCACATAACTTAAAACTTTATAATAATTGTTTATATTTTAATAATAAATAATAATTGTTTATAAAATTGAATTTTTAATTATTATAATATGCTTGTTTATTTCATTATTATTATTAATTATATTTTTATGATATTTATTTATTACTAACCCCATTTAATTTGGTATTATTTTTATTATTATTATTTCACTAACCCAATTATAATTATTTATTTATTTTACTTATTATATTTAATTTTGCTTTTATTATTATTATGTAATTGCTCCTTGGTGTAATATTTATTTATAATGTTTATTATTTATATTTTATGCTATGGTTAGTAAATAGGGAGTGTAAACATACTTGTAATTTAAAATTAATTTAGATCATTTAAATTTAAAGATAAATATTAAATCAAACACTCACACACGTAAGTCGATCTTTGATCGCCATCTCACTTCCTTAGGGATACCTCTCATGTTGCCTAATCAAAAAAAGGTCAAGTAGGGTGTATAAAGCAAAAGTCCCTCAAATTCACATCATCTAAGTCCCTTAACAGATAAAAGATCAAGTCCCTTTCGAATGTTGCCTTCGTAATGATCAAGTCCCTTTCGAATAAAGATGATAGTCCCTCCAAAATTGCTTATACACCCCACAGTTGCCTAAATAACAATGTCCCTTCACTTGTCCCTCACATCCAAGGTAATGACTACCTATTCCTTAATAATAGGGATAGTCTTACCATTTAAAGGATTCAAGAACAGAAAAGACTTAAAACTTAGGGTAGGTTCCTCTTAGATACCTCCTCACTCTTCAAAACATTTCAAATACTTCACAATTTCAAACAAATTTTCAAAACAAAGGTTTTTTACGCATCCGTACATGGATCATTATCAAACTCTTAAGAAAATTTCTATTCACACACTTCACATTTCAAAAACATTTTAAAGTGAGCTAAGTAACTAAGAGCCCATGGATAACCATGGATGTAAAGGGTGCTAACACCTTCCCTTTACATAACCTACCCCCCGGACCCAAAAATCTTTTAAAAGGTCTTTCCTGTTCTTTTATGCCTTTCCTTTGGATAAAATAAAAGTCGGTGGCGACTCTTGCTATCCGCAACATAACTAAAGTCAGTTCTCCCACCGTGTTACAGAACTGGCGGCTCTGCTGGGGATTTAATAAAAGAGGGGTACCCATAGGAATTAGATCACTTAAATTGTTTGCCTTGTTTGCTTTATACTACTTGTTGGGCTCTTATGTGTGAAAGATCCTAACCCGGATCTAGTGTACCTTAGGTAAATGTCAATAGACCAAGGAAACTGTACGGCGTATACCGATGTGGTTGATCTGGTGGCCATAGTTAGTGTGACTTCTTGGTTGGTGCTTATGTTCCTTAAGCAAGTTGAGGATAATATGAGGCTGCCATATGTTGTCAATACACTAACTGACTTTTAGAACCCTAGTTATACCATCTTGGCCTTTAGAAAGTAGTGAGATAACCGGCTTTGGTGAAGACTGAAGTTGGTTGATACTCGATGCTACGCTCATTGAGATTCTAAACTTGGAGGGTTTTGGTTGGCAAGTAAGTTGCCTACTGAACAACCACCCTTGTGAAGGATCAATGATATTGTGATCCCTTAGAACCTGGTTACTTTTGTAGGACAGGATGAACCAATTAACTTCAGGGGAGGGTACTTACCTTTGAACCTCATGCAAGCCTTTAAACCTAGGGCTATTGTGTGCCTTGTTTGTGTGTGCCACATGTTTGTGATTGAGCATAACATCATGACGTCATCATGCATCATAAGCATAGCATTTTAACTAACCATTTCAAGGACCAAAGGATTTATCTTTGTTCTTTGTTGCAGGTCATGGCTTCTGCTCGTAGAAACACCATCAGGATCAACTTTGTGGGCATACCTGCTAAGCTTAAAGAGTTGGTTTCTCAAGTGTCTGATCATTCCCAGTTCATCAAGAGACATGGTCACCTACTGGATCTAGTCACTTCAGGGTTCAATGAAGACATGATGAGTGTTGTGTTTCAGTTCTTTGATCCTAAGCATCATTGCTTCACATTCCCCGACTACCAGCTGGTTCCTACAATGGAAGAGTTCTCTAAACTTTTGGGTATACCTGTTCTTGATCAGAAACCATTCACAGGCTTGGAAAAAGAGCTTAAACCTGAGGGTATTGCTACAGCTCTACATTTGAAGAAATCAAACATTGTCCTAGAAACAAGGAGTGGAGTTAAGGGTATCCTTGCTAAGGTATTGATGGAGAAAGCTCAAGTGTTCCTGAAAGCTATGAGTTATGATGCTTTTGAGGAGATCTTAGCCCTATTGATCTATGGCTTAGTGTTGTTCCCCAATCCATACCAGTTTATAGATGTACATGCCATCAACATATTTCTGGCCCATAATTCAGTGCCTACATTACTTGGAGACATCTTACACTCTTTTCATGCCCGTACTACAAAGGCACGAGGAACTCTGATGTGCTGCATACCTTTGCTATCTAGGTGGTTTATTTCTCACCTTCCTCGATCAGTGATGAAGAATGAACAAGGGTTCAGGTGGTCCAAGAGGATCATGTCACTTTCTCATTCAGATATTCATTGGTGCTCTAGATCTATGGAGAATGTTACTATCATTGACTGTTGCGGGGAGTTCCCTAATGTACCACTCCTAGGCATAAGAGGAGGCATTACTTACAACCCTTCTTTAGCTTTACGACAGTTTGGTTATGCTTGGAGTGATGGTCCACATGACATGTTGATTCAGGGTATTGTGTTTGACTACGGCAACGATCTGCAAGGTTACCATCAGAGATTCATACGAGCATGGGGAAAAGTAAACAAGGTTGACAGCAAGACTCTGGAGCCTAAGTACACTATTCCTATGAAGGCTTATCTCAGATGGGTGCGATCTCGTGCTCAGACTCTCATGATGCCATATCCTGCTATCCTACCAGTTACCATGGAACCTGTTGCTGAAGGAGATACTGCTTATACCATCCTTCACCCAGACATGCCTACTGACATGGAAGACTTACAGAGATCCTGGATCCAGTTGAAGGAGCAAAGGGATACTTTCGAGGCTCATTACAAAGCAAGCCAAGAAAGAATCCTGGAACTAACAAAGCAACTTCACGAGGAGCGGAATCTCAACTCATACCTCAACACAAAGAGGAAACATCCATGGGAGACTTAAAACCCCATCTCTTGTATTTACTGCATTTCATTTTTGTAAGCCCAAGAGGCAAAACAAATTTATTACTAATAAAAGTTTACCTTCTTGTTTGTTTAAACAAATTTAAATCATGCGGTCCTTGAAAACATTGCATATACATTCGCATACCATATCATTGCATCACAGGTTTCTTATGTACAGGTATCTTATCTTCTCGCTGTTTATTTCAGCAATGGCTCTTGAAAAAACTGTCAAAGATCTCCAGGCTCAGAATGCTCAGTTCCAAGAAGTGATCCTGAATTTGTCCAAGGGGCAAGAAGAGTTGAAAGCACTCCTCTCTGAAAATCCTGAAGATAACAAGGATAATCAGTTGAAACAACTGCAAGCTGAGATGACAAAAATGAGGACCCAGATGAATGACCAGGTGGTTCTTATTCAAAGTTTAGCTCAGGGGCAAGAAGAGTTGAGAACCTTTGTCCAAAAACTTCAAAGTAATGGAGTCAGGAATCTAATGGTCAATCAACCTCCATAAAACAAGCTGATTTGGTTGAAAGGAAGATGAGGATAAAAGAAGGTAAGAAACCGGTTACCACTGATTGTTCTTCAGTTAAAGAAAAAAGACATGGTAAAGTTAATCCACCTCAATACAAGGGATGTAGAAGACAGTTTGTCAAATTCAGCACTCCAATGTCACAAGTTCTGCAATGCTTGTTGGAGATGATGCTAATTTCCTTGAAAAATCCTCCTCACAATCCTAAAACTTCCTCTCCTCGCTATAATCCCAAGGCAAGGTGTGAGTATCACTCCGATAGTCCCGGACATGATACTAATAACTGTTGGGCATTGAAGAAAAAGATTCAAGACCTGATTGACGAAGGAATCCTAGAGGTTACTCCAGAAGGTCAAGTTGAGTTCTACTATCGTCCATCAAATACCGAAGCTACAAGACAAGTGGCCCAAGGTAGCAAGAAAGAAAGCCTACCTATTCCTGTTGAGATATGGGGCACATTGGGACATCCAAGTGGTAAATTTGATTTCATGGTGAAGTATACTGCTCCTCAAAGTTCACAGATTGCAATTGAGGACATTCAGCCAACTGGATGGGACAACATTTGAATTTTCATTTGTAATTTCTTTTATTTGTTTGAACACTTACTATTATGTTAAACTTTTGTTTTCATTAATGCATTGCATATGTTTGTCTTGAATTAATCCATTCGTTCCACTATATTTTGAATTATGCTTCTTATTTCTATCTTGTGATATTTAACTCCTGATAAAGCTATAAGCCTGTAGAGGGAGGATGACGAAAACAATACCATAATATTAGGCAGTATGCTTTCGAACAGACTATGCTGACGATGTACAGGCATTTTTTCAATTCCTAAACAGTGGAGATATAAGGAAGTTAATCCCTAGTCAACCCTTTTGAGCCTATGAAGTAGGAGTTTTTGTTCTTGCACAAATTAAAACCCTTATTCATAACCTGGGGAAGGGTAGTACACAACTAGTGATGGTTCTCTATAATCACTAAAGTCTGCAAAAGAAAAGCTCACTAAGTTAAAACCTATGAAGGAAACTTAGTAAACATTGAGATATCCCGCTGACTGTAACCTTGAAATAAACAGTTCAGGCAAAAAGAAGGGATAATAAAGTCAAAAGAAGAAAAAAGAGAGGTCATTATGAATCCTCAACAAAGAAAGATGACTGAATGTTCAAATAAATTTTTGGTCTCTGAACCATCACAAATGTCAGTGTTACAATTCCAAACTACTGTGGAACCTCAATGCATAAGTTAACCGAGCATAGGACTGAAGAACATCACGAAGAATGGGTTGGGTAAAATAAATTTGAGCCTTTATCCTTTGTTTCTTAAACCGTGAACCAGGCCACGTTACAACCCTTTAAAAGTCCTAACTGAAGCATGGTTAGTTCGAAAGCGTACTGCCACAAAAAGGTATCCTGACTCCTTTAGGGCTTATTATAAAACTTGAGTTAATATCACAATTTTCACAAAAAAAAAAAAAAATTGTTTTTCTAAAATAACCTTTTTTTCAAAACTTCAAGACAGACATAAGCATTGCATTTTTGAATATATTTGTTTGCATATACCTGAGTGTTTGATAAATAGAGAAACTTACAGGATGAATGTTCAAAGTCCTTTCGATAAACAAAGTTGCTTCCTGGATCAAAGTCCATGTATACAAAGGGGCATAGTCATTATCTCCCAATCAAGGGGGCAGGTCATGATACTTCCTAACTCATTTGGGGCAATCAGGACAGGATTCAACTATGTTTAAGCAGTCAGAGGCAGATCTTCACATCTGTCTAAATTACCAAGGGTAACATTACAAAGTTCATAATGCCAGGGGCATAGTCACTATTTCCCAATCAAGGGGCATACCAACTTACTGTTCAATTCATTCGGGGCAATCAGGTCCAGATTCAACAATGCTTGATAGCCAGGGGCAGCTCTCCTCATATATGTGAATTTCATGAGGTCAAGGGCATACTATTGTGAGGCATTCTGCTTATTTCTCTTGAGGTAACTACATTCAGATACTTCCATTTATGGGACAATTCATCCTCAACCAAGGGGCAATGCTTTCTTTTCAAATCTAATACCCGGAGCGTATATGGTCCATCACAATTCGAAGACACATTCCTCTCATTATATTACCTTGATTTTGGGTTCTCATCAGGAGCTATTGTGGGAATTAATTGTCTATGCCGGTAGTATCAGATGGTGTCAGTATCATATCTTCAGATCCAGCCATGAAAATTTCGGGGAAGGTATTCAGGAAAGTTAAGAATCTCAGGAGCTCTAAATCCAATTGGTTTTACACTCTCGAAATTGAAACGATTCTGTTTTCAAGTTCAGCTTTACTTTTCCCTCTGAATCCAGATTTACTTTTACCCTATAAGCGAAACGTCTATTGGTTGTGTTTGAATGTATGTACGTTTTTTAATATGATTGATGTATACCAGAAATGCATAAATGCTTAATATGATTGATGTTTACCAGAAATGCATAAAAATGCAGTAATAGTATTTACTATGGACGAGCGAGGGAAGGATTTCAACGAAGCTTCACCAGTTCATCTTTACAAGACAGTTACAAATCCTCAGTAGGACAAATCCATCTTCATAAGTACTTCAAAGTCACATCTCCCCTGGAATTTATATCCATCTCTTTTGTCCTCATACGGATATTCGGGAATTTACATTCCAATAAGAGTACGACAAACGAAGACGGGAGGTTATGTATATCTTACTATCCCCAGCAGACAGGAGGTTATGTATACCTTGCTATCCCCAGCAGACGGAAGGTTATGTATACCTTACTATCCCCAGCAGGCAGGAGGTTATGTATACCCTATTATCAAACAAGACGGGAACGAGTTCCTCATGTTCTTCAACAACGAATCAGGATTTATTTTCCCTGGCCAGCAGTTGTTATACGAAGATATCCAGACGCTTCAGGCTACATAATACATACATACATCATTTATATCATACCATATCATACATATACATAGATACATAATGCATTACTTAAGTGTATCATATTATACATGCATACATAATTCATAAGCTAATATTATTATACAAAATGCTACCTTGTTTTCAGGTTAATTCTCCAGCAGACAAATTTCATCAACAAAATTGTGACTATTGGGCCGTCGTTTATCTTCCCAAAAGTTATCATTACCTCAGGACTGCTTTATCCTCCTGAAAGCATATTATTACCTTGGGCCGTTATTTATCTTCCCAAAGGTTATATCATTACCTCAGGACTGCTTTATCCTCCTGAAAGCATATTATTGCCTTGGGCCATTGTTTATCTTCCCAAAGGTTACCCTATTTCCTCAGGACGTTGTTTATCCTCCTGAAAGCATATTATTACTTTGGGCCGTTGTTTATCTTCCCAAAGGTTATATCATTACCTCAGGACTGCTTTATCCTCCTGAAAGCATATCATTACCTTGGGCCGTTGTTTATCTTCCCAAAGGTTATATCATTACCTCAGGACTGCTTTATCCTCCTGAAAGCATATTATCATTCCCTTAGAACGTTGTTTATCCTTCTGAAAGCATACTACCACCTCAGAACGTTGTTTATCCTTTTGAAAGCATATCATTTCCTCAGAACGTTGTTTATCCTTCTGAAAGCATATCATTTCCTCGGGACGTTGTTTATTTTCCTGAAAGCTATCAGGACTGCTTTATCCTCCTGAAAGCATATCATTACCTTGGGCCGTTGTTTATCTTCTCAAAGGTTATATCACTACCTCAGGACTGCTTTATCCTCCTGAAAGCATATCATTACCTTGGGCCGTTGTTTATCTTCTCAAAGGTTATATCACTACCTCAGGACTGCTTTATCCTCCTGAAAGCATATTATTACCTTGGGCCGTTGTTTATCTTCCCAAAAGGTTACATCATTATCCCTCAGAACGTTGTTTATCCTTCTGAAAGCATACTACCACCTCAGGACGTTGTTTATCCTCCTGAAAGCATATTATTTCCTCAGAATGGTGTTTATCCTTCTGAAAGCATATCATTCCCTCAGGACGTTATTATCCTCCTGAAAGCATATTATTACCTCAGAACGTTGTTTATCCTTCTGAAAGCATATCATCACCTCAGGACGTTGTTTATCCTCCTGAAAGCATATCATTACCTTGGGCCGTTGTTTATCTTCCCAAAGGTTACACCATTTCCTCTGGACGTTATTTATCCTCCTGAAAGCATATCATGACTTTGGGCCGTTGTTTATCCTCCCAAAAGTTATACTTATACCTCAGAACGTTGTTTATCCTTCTGAAAGCATACCACTACCTCAGGACGTTGTTTATCCTCCTGAAAGCATATCTTGACCTTGGGTCGTTGTTTATCTTCCCAAAGGTTACATTATTTCCTCAGAACGTTGTTCATCCTTCTGAAAGCATATCATCACCTCGGGACGTTGTTTATCTTCCTGAAAGCATATGATCACCTCGGGACGTTGTTTATCTTCCCGAAAGCTATTACCATTACCTCAGGATGTTGTTTATCCTCTTGAAAGCTATCACCACTACCTCGGGACGTTGTTTATCTTCCTGAAAGCTATCATTATATCTTCATATTTTGGACTGCTTTATCCTCCAAGAAATGTACCTGAAGAATGTTTCTCCAAGTGGCATCTTTAAGCCCACTCAAGCATATTCAACTAGTCATCAGTATTACTCTACGCACCGGTGAGTGCAAATTTTTGGGCTTTTGTGTTCAATCCCCTTCAACCTTCCAGGTCACGACTGGCAAATATACCATTCTAACCCCTCAGGTTTCAGAAAATTGAACAGGGGCAGCTGTTGCACCCCAAAATTTGCCCTCACAATACAAGACTTTGTGTGCTAAGAAGGTTCACAAGGTTCACAAGGTTCACAAGGCTCACAAGACCTCCCATGAGTATCACAAGACATCTTATGAGGTTCACAAGGTTCACAAAGTTCACAAATGGTCAGAAGATTTGACAATTCCCTCAGACAATGCATCCTCCTAAGCAGTGCATCCAAAACTAGGGTTTTGACTTTAATCAGGCTAAATGGACTTCCAAGACTTCAAGTAAGCTTCATAACATCTTATATGTGTTTAATAACCCCCATGACAAGTTTCAAGACTTTTCTCAAAAGTTGGCTCAGTCAAATGATCAGATAAGTCAAAACCAGTCAAAGCAGTTAAAAAGTCAAACTGAGGTCAACTGTGGTCAAACCAAAGTCAAACTTCATGATTTTTTGCCAACATCAAGTATATGAAGTAAAATTCATCATTTGATCAAGGGTTGATCATGATTCATCAAGGAGATTTCAGATCATCAAGAATCAGGAGTTTCTAAATTAGGGTTTCCTTAGGAAAACTCAACTGAACTTTGACCAGCCATAACTTTCACATGCTTCATCACCAAGTTTCCATCCAAATCTCATTTTGAAGGAAATTGAATTCTCTACAACTTTGTGTCTCACAAGCCAAGCCCAAAAATGCTTCATTTGGAAGGTATGAGCTAAGACATTATAGGTCCTTTTGAAAGTCAACAAAAAGTCAACAACTTCAAAAGGGCATAACTTGAGAATGGTAAATGATATGGACATGAAACCAGTGGGGTTGGTTAGAGGACTCTTCAAGATTTCCAAAATGTCCAAGAACACCCTCATAGCATTAAAATTGAAGGATATGTGCCCTTGCAAAGTTGGGAAATTTTTGAGTGGTGTATGAAGAAAATAGGGCTTTAAAATCAATTTCTTCCAAATGGGCTTGCAATCTTGTGATCCAAACTTCAATATAACACCAAGCACGACCCACCCATGTAATTTCTGATTTTTTTTATTTTATTTAATATTTATTTGAATTTTATTCATTTAAATACATATTAAATCAAAATAAAATCAAAAAATCAATATTTAAGGGTGATTCTTCTTCTAGAAAGTCATCAACACCATTCAAGACCAATTATCAACATCCAAATTCGTGCTAGGCCAAAATAGTAAGAATATATTGGATTTTTTTGATATTTTTGGATGAGAGATTTCTTCATAATCAAGTAATCAATTTTCATGATACAAGGTCCATTCTTTTTGACCTAATTCAATCATTATAAATACTTGAAGACACTGCAAGCACTAGGGACGAATTGGGCAGCCTTAAGAACCATAATCAAACTTCAAAAATTCAAGCAAAAACACACATTCGGTTTTTGATTTACAAGAGGTTTCAAGGTCTTTTAAAGGTGGAGACATGATCCTTGATGCTTCTTAAAGCTATCCTGATCATTTGCATCACTCAAAATGCCCCCATAAGCATGAACCGAATCATGTTTTCATCAATTTATGCATCTTTTCGTTTTTATACTTTTAACCATTATTGATCAAATTTGATGTGTGATTTGTGTTTGTTATGACCTTAGGATCGTTTCTGGATTAATTTCTTGAAGTTTCGTGACCTACAACGCATTTCACCATAACTAGGGTTCTAAGCTTCAGTTTGGGGCTTTACGATTTAACTAATATCAATGACTTCTAATGACATAGATGAATCGTATAAGTCATGGGGAATTCATTGGTGTTATTAATTTGATGAAATTGTACCGATTGCATAACATTTGAAATTCACAGGTTTTGTGGGCAAGAAAATTCGCAGCAAACTTCGTTTGAAAATTCGCAGGTAAATTCGTGGATCTGGAGGAAGAAGACGAAGACTCATGCGCGCGAAAATCTGATTTGAATTTGATACAGGGCTTAAAATGAATTTGTTTATGTTATATGTTAACTAGCGCGTTTGGTTCAGTTGGTTTGTATGTCTTGCTGGTAAACGAATGGTCCTGGGTTCAAACCACCCCCAGGCCATTTTGGTTTTATTTTTATTTTCCATGTTTTCGCAGGTTAAACAATAAAACAATTGCTATCTGATTATGATCACAAAAGCGTGCGCGGCCTGGTGGTAGACTTATGCGCCCAGGGGGTGGCAAAGCCTAGGGCGTGGGTTCAATCCCTGCCCCAGGTAAGTTTTGGTTTTATTTTTTTTTCAATTATTCTGTTTTAATATTATTATTTCTAATTATAATAAAAATAGTAATAGGTAAATATTTATGTTAATTCCATATTTTCAAAAAAAAAGGGACCTCTAATTTATTTTCTATAAATTTAAATTCTAATTTATATTCAAACTAAAATATGTATATATGTTATTATTATATGTTTATTTCTTTCTTTTAAATAGTCAAATTAATATTGTAAATTAAACCATAAATCCTAATTTTATTTTCTAAAATATGTAAACCTAATTTCCTAAAACCCTAATTTTCTTTTTTTTAATTCATTTATAACTTAATTCTTACATATAAATATGTTTAAAATAATTAAAATTTTGTAAATATAATAGTATGATCATATTTTATCATGTATATATTTTGTTAAATTTTGTAAATATAATTATAATTAACCCTATTTTTATAATATGTAAATATTTCATAAATTGTTCATAATTTAATTTTGTATATAAATAATTTTTATTACATGTTTAAAAATTGCTAATTTAATGTTTGTAATTATAATTTTATTTTCATAATATTTTCATAATTAATTTAATTTTTATAATTTGCACATAACTTAAAACTTTATAATAATTGTTTATATTTTAATAATAAATAATAATTGTTTATAAAATTGAATTTTTAATTATTATAATATGCTTGTTTATTTCATTATCATTATTAATTATATATTTATGATATTTATTTATTACTAACCCCATTTAATTTGGTATTATTTTTATTATTATTATTTCACTAACCCAATTATAATTATTTATTTATTTTACTTATTATATTTAATTTTGCTTTTATTATTATTATGTAATTGCTCCTTGGTGTAATATTTATTTATAATGTTTATTATTTATATTTTATGCTATGGTTAGTAAATAGGGAGTGTAAACATACTTGTAATTTAAAATTAATTTAGATCATTTAAATTTAAAGATAAATATTAAATCAAACACTCACACACGTAAGTCGATCTTTGATCGCCATCTCACTTCCTTAGGGATACCTCTCATGTTGCCTAATCAAAAAAAGGTCAAGTAGGGTGTATAAAGCAAAAGTCCCTCAAATTCACATCATCTAAGTCCCTTAACAGATAAAAGATCAAGTCCCTTTCGAATGTTGCCTTCGTAATGATCAAGTCCCTTTCGAATAAAGATGATAGTCCCTCCAAAATTGCTTATACACCCCACAGTTGCCTAAATAACAATGTCCCTTCACTTGTCCCTCACATCCAAGGTAATGACTACCTATTCCTTAATAATAGGGATAGTCTTACCATTTAAAGGATTCAAGAACAAAAAAGACTTAAAACTTAGGGTAGGTTCCTCTTAGATACTTGCTCACTCTTCAAAACATTTCAAATACTTCACAATTTCAAACAAATTTTCAAAACAAAGGTTTTTTACGCATCCGTACATGGATCATTATCAAACTCTTAAGAAAATTTCTATTCACACACTTCACATTTCAAAAACATTTTAAAGTGAGCTAAGTAACTAAGAGCCCATGGATAACCATGGATGTAAAGGGTGCTAACACCTTCCCTTTACATAACCTACCCCCCGGACCCAAAAATCTTTTAAAAGGTCTTTCCTGTTCTTTTATGCCTTTCCTTTGGATAAAATAAAAGTCGGTGGCGACTCTTGCTATCCGCAACATAACTAAAGTCAGTTCTCCCACCGTGTTACAGTAGCTTGCTGGGGAGAAGCTTTCATGCCCCCATGTTGCCCTTTTGCCTACCTGCAATCCTGTATGCCAAAGAAACATACAAGTATCCCGAGGTATCCCTTACTGGATTCCATCATAGGAATTTAGACACTCCCGGGAGTAATATATTTCCTGTAAGCATGTAATTTTAGAAAAAAAAACGCATCCGTACTTATGCAATCTACATCTTAAGGACATCAGATATTTTGCAAATGAAAATAAAATGTACGAGATGAAATGTGACTGAAAATCTGACTTTATTAATTTGTGTGCCCTGAATTGGCAAGATACAGTCAAAGAGACAGATCCCCTGAAATGAGGAGATTGTTACAAATTGAGAAACAAAGAGATGTTGACAATGTTGATGACGCTTCGAGGAGCTTCCCTTTGCTACGACCCGTATGACATTGACGTTCTTCTCATGCTGCTTTTGAAGAAGGCTGATTCCGACCGAAGCTTGAACCTTTCGGAGTTTACCATGTTGTAAATGATGCAAACGAATTCAGAATGCAGTTGTTCGCTTATTCCCTTATTTTGCGTGGATCGCCCTTTCGGGTTTTTAATCCACCGGGATACCCATTTTTGCCCGAGCTGTCCAATGCGGCTTTTCAACTCAGCGGGTATACATTTTTATATTTATTTTCCCTTATTTTTGCCCGAGTCTTTTATTCTGTTTTTGACTCGCCGGGATGCCCTATTTTTGCCTGGACTTACATTTTGTTTTTGTGTCCAGCGGGTCATTTTTATGCGAAGTATTTTTTAACTGCATCTGAATTTACAGGGGACATGAAGTCTTCACCCTCCATAGTACTGAGCATCAGTGCTCCACCGAAGAAAACTTTCTATACTATGAATGGACCATCATAATTCGGAGTCCACTTGCCCCCTGTGGTCTGTATGAGGAGGGAGGAGTCTCTTCAGCACAAGATCTCCTACTTGGTACTCCCGAAGCCTGACTTTCTGATCGAAGGCTTTCTTCATTCTTTTCTGATATAACTGCCCATGACAAATTGCAGCTAATCTCTTTTCTTCGATCAGATTCAGTTGTTCGTATCGGGACCGGACCCATTCTGCCTTATTCAACTTGACATCCATCAGTACTCGTAAGGAGGGTAATTCAACTTCAACAGGTAGGACTGCCTCCATACCATACACAAGCTAATACGGTGTTGCCCCGGTGGATGTTCTGATTGACGTTCGGTACCCATCTAAAGCAAATGGTAGCATTTCATACCAGTCTTTGTAGGTGACCACCATCTTCTGCACAATCTTCTTGATATTCTTATTAGCTGCCTCAACAGCGCCATTCATCTTTGGCCTGTAAGGAGAAGAATTATGGTGTTGGATCTTGAAGTCCCGGCACAGTTCTACCATCATTTTGTTGTTCAAGTTGGAACCATTATCAGTAATGATTCGCTCGGGCACTCCATACCGACAGATGATATCTCTCTTCAGGAATTGGGCTACCACTTGCCTTGTAACATTTGCATAAGAAGTTGCTTCGACCCATTTGGTAAAATAGTCGATGGCTACCAGGATGAATCTGTGACCATTTGAAGCAGTCGGTTTAATCTTACCAATCATATCAATGCCCCACATGGCAAAGGGCCAGGGTGAAGACATCACATTCAAAGGGTTGGGAGGCACATGCACTTTATCCGCATAAATCTGGCATTTATGGCATTTCCTGGCATAGGCACAATAGTCTGCATCCATCGTGATCCAATAATAGCCTGATCTCAACAACTTTTTAGCCATAACATGTCCTCCAGAATGGGTACCAAAGGACCCTTCGTGCACCTCGTGCATTAACAAGTCTGCTTCTGCCCTATCAATACATCTGAGGAGTACCATATCAAAGTTCCGCTTGTATAGGGAACCATCAGTATTCAAGAAGAATCTTCCAGCTAGCCTTCTTAATGTCTTCTTATCATTGGATGATGCCCCATGTGGGTACGTCTGATCCTCCAAGAAGCACTTAATGTCATGGAACCAAGGCTTGTCATCTTTAACAACATCCGCTGAGAATACATATGCTGGTCTGTCAATTCGGGACACTGAAATCCGAGACACAAAGTTGGCAGTCTGAACTTTGATCATGGATGAAATGGTAGCCAGAGCATCTGCAAACTGATTTTCATCTCGAGGGATATACTCAAGCTTGACCGTCGTGAAGAAAGTCAACAAACTTCTTGTATAATCCCGATAAGGTATCAGATGATCTTTGTGGGTGTACCATTTACCGTTGGTTTGATTAATTACCAGAGCTGAATCTCCGAACACAGTCAAAGTCTTGATCCTGAGGTCAATGGCTTCCTCAAGACCCATAATACAGGCTTCGTATTCAGCTTCGTTGTTAGTGCAGTTAAGGGTGAGTTTTCTGAGAAAGGCATGTGAACTCCTTTAGGTGTAATGAGTACTGCACCAACACCACGGCCATTCATATTAACAGCCCCATCAAACATCATAGTCCATTCTTCTTCCGGGTCAGGCCCTTCTGTGTGAATAGGCTCTTCATGATCTTTTGCTTTTATGAACATGATGTCTTCATCGGGGAAGTCAAATCTCATAGGCTGGTAATCATCAATGGGTTGCTCAGCAAGGTAATCAGACAATACACTGCCTTTGATGGCCTTCTGAGAGGTGTACTGAATATCATACTTTGTGAGGATCATTTGCCATCTTGCAACCCGTCCGGTAAGTGTTGGCTTCTCAAAAATGTACTTAACTGGGTCCATCTTGGAGATCAACAAAGTGGTGTGGGTCAACATATACTGCCTTAGTCGGCGAGCAGCCCACGCTAAAGCACAACAAGTTTTCTCGAGCAGTGAATAACGTTGTTCACAGTCGGTAAACTTTTTGCTTAGGTAGTATATTGCATACTCTTTTCGACCAGACTCGTCATGTTAGCCCAGCACACACCCCATTGACTCTTCTAATACTGTCAAGTACATGATTAGAGGTCTTCCTTCAACTGGAGGCATAAGGATCGGAGGCTCTTGTAAGTATTCCTTGATTTTGTCAAAAGCCCTCTGGCAGTCTTCATTCCACCGGACCGTTTGTTCTTTTCTTAACAGCTTGAACAAAGACTCACAGGTTGCTGTAAGATGAGATATGAACCTTGAAATGTAGTTCAATATACCTAGCAACCCCCGAACTTCTTTTTCAGTCTTCGGTGCAGGCATTTCTTGAATGGCTTTAACTTTATCAGGGTCAATTTCAATCCCCTTCTCACTCACAATAAATCCCAGCAGCTTACCGGATCGTACCCCGAATGTGCATTTGTTGGGGTTTAGCTTCAACTGGTACTTTCTCAGACGCTTGAATAACTTCAACAGATTCACCAGGTGGTCTTCTTTTGTGAGGGACTTGGCAATCATGTCATCCACATAACATTCAATTTCTTTATGGATCATGTCGTGGAATAATGTTACCATAGCCCGTTGATAAGTGGCACCCGCGTTCTTCAGTCCGAATGGCATCACTTTATAACAGAATGTGCCCCAGGGTGTAATGAAAGTTGTCTTCTCCATGTCTTCAGGAGACATTTTGATCTGATTATATCCTGAAAATCCATCCATGAAGGAAAACACCGAGAACTGAGCCGTATTGTCGACCAATACATCAATGTGAGGCAAAGGGAAGTCATCTTTCGGACTAGCTCTGTTCAGATCCCGATAATCGACACACATCCTCACCTTGCCATCCTTCTTAGGTACTGGTACAATATTAGCAACCCACGGCGGATAGGTAGTCACAGCAAGGAAACCGGTGTCCCACTGCTTTTATACCTCTTCTTTTATCTTCATTTCCATATCCGGGCGAGTACGGCGCAACTTCTGTTTTACTGGCGGACAGTATTCCTTCAGAGGCAGCTTGTGCATGACAATGTCGGTGTCCAACCCTGGCATATCCTGATAAGACCAAGCGAAAACATCCACATATTCCCGAAGCATATCGATCAGTTTCTCTTTCACTGAATCTTGTAAGCAGGCCCCGATCTTGACTTCTTTCAAGTCTTCTTCTGTACCAAGATTAACCGTCTCAACCTCCTCCTGATGAGGAGTAATAGCCTTCTCCTCTTGTCTCAACAACCTGGCTAGCTCTTCAGGTAGCTCATAATATTCTTCAACCCCTTCATCAGCTTGATTGATTGGATTGTCAAAGTCACACGAAGTCATAGCAGTGTTGTTGTCGGTGCAGTCTAGAGGGCGCTTTCTGCAAGGGTTTAGATTGGTTTATTTTAGTGATCAGTTTTATCTTATTTAGAAAAAGTGAAAATGAAGTTGTTTATTTTGAAAAGCATTGTGTTGCACCCCAAAATTTGCCCTCCACAAGACAAGTCATTGTGTACTAAGAGGCTCACAAGGTTCACAAGGCTCACAAGACATCTCATGAGGTTCACAAGGTTCACAAAGTTCACAATTAGTCAGAAGATTTGACAATTCCCTCAGACAATGCATCCTCCTAAGCAATGCATCCTAAACTAGGGTTTTGACTTTAATCATGCTAAATGGACTTCCAAGACTTCAAGTAAGCTTCATAACATCTTATATGTGTTTAATAATCCCCATGAAAAGTTTCAAGACTTTTCCCAAAGGTTTGCTCAGTCAGATGATCAAATAGGTTAAAATCAGTTAAAGTAGTTAAAAAGTCAAACTGAGGTCAACTGTGGTCAAACCAAAGTCAAACTTCATGTTTTTTTGCCAACATCAAGTATATGAAGTAAAATTCATCATTTGATAAAGGGTTTATCATGATTCATCAAGGAGATTTCAGATCATCAAGAATCAGGGGTTTCTAAATTAGGGTTTCCTTAGGAAAAGTCAACTGAACTTTGACCAGCCATAACTTTCACATGCTTCATCACCAAGTTTCCATCCAAATCTCATTTTGAAGCAAAATTGAATTCTCTACAACTTTGTGTCTCACAAGCCAAGCCCAAAAATGCTTCATTTGGAAGGTATGAGCTAAGACATTATAGGTCCTTTTGAAAGTCAACAAAAAGTCAACAACTTCAAAAGAGCATAACTTGAGAATGGTAAAATATATAGACATGAAACAAATGGGGTTGGTTAGAGGACTCTTTAAGCTTTCTAAAATGTCCAAGAACACCCTCATAGCATTAAAATTGAAGGATTTGTGTCCTTGCAAAGTTGGGAAATGTTTGAGTGGTTTATGAAGTAAATGGGGTCTTAAAACCATAAGTCTTCAAATGGGCTGACTTTTTTGTGACCCAATGTGTTCCATGACATCATGCACGAAATTTATTTAATATTTTCATAATTTTATTCATTTTATTTTTATTTATTATGATTTTTTATATTAAAAATCATTTTAAATTCAAATAAAATATAAAATGATGAAGATTTAAAAATATTTTGCTTCTAGAAAGTCATGAAAGTTGATTGGATTTAATTGATATGAAAATTATGAAGATTGTCTCAAAATAGCAATGATATATCAAAGAATATTCAAGTTTTATGACATGATCTTTTTCAATCTTAATTGATCCAAAAATCCAAAGGATAGTCTGATTTTTTGACCTAATTATGTTCTACTATATATGTATAACTCATCCAAACACAAGGGGATGGATTCAGAAGCCTCCTAGTGCATTCTCCAATCTTCAAATTTTCACAAGAAATCAATTTTCGGTTTTGGCAAATAAGGAGGTTTCAAGGCATTCTAAAGGTCTCAACATGTTCCTTGATGTTCACTGAACGCATAACAATACTTATCATCATCCAAAACTCCATAAAACGCATAAACCGAATTGCTTTTCATCTCACATTTGATTTTTTCGATTCTATGAGTTTACTGCATTTTAATTGATTTTGATTGCTTAATCTTGTTTGTTTCATTGTGTTGAAGCTTTCTGGACAGTTTGATTTGAGTTTCATGGACTAGAATGAATTCCATCATTGTTAGGGTTTGCAGCCTCTTTTAGGGTTTTACTATTGAGCCAAAATAAATGAATTATAAGAACATGGAATGATTGCAAATATCATATGGAACTCAATGGTACCCTTAATTTTGCGAAATTTTACTGTTTGTATGAAGTTTGAAAATCGCAGGTTTAGCTACGAAAATAAATTCGCAGGAAAATTTGTAGAAGTTTTCGTAGGTAAATTCGCAAGTCCAGAGGTAGAAGATGAAGTCCAGCGCGCGCTTTCTGGATTTTTAAATTTTGTTTTAATATTTTATTGAATTGTTTGTAATTTATTTCACAGATGCGTTGTTGGCTCAGTTGGTATGCGCGTTTGTTAATGAATGAATGGTCCTGGGTTCGATTCCCCCCAGGCCATTTTGTATTGTTTTGCTTTTTATGATTTTTACAGGTGAAGAAACAAAACGCATTGGTGCTCATTCCATATCACCTGCGCGTGCGTAGCCCAGTGGCTGGCTTGTTGGTCTTGAGGGTGTGAAAGCCTAAGGCCTGGGTTCGAATCCCAGCCCCAGGTATGTTTTTGTTCATATTTTCTTTTATTTTGTGTTTGTTTATAATATATTATAATTAATTTAATAAATGATAAATGCTTAAAACAAAAAATGTTTATATTATTTTCTTGTGTATAATTCAAAGAACTTATATTTTCTGAAAAAATTCAAACTTTATTCTTAGAATTATTTAATATTTATTTTACTATATATTATTAATATTATTTGTTTTGCATAAATAAATTAATTATATCTAGATTAACTCATAAATCCTAATATTTTTATATATAAAATCTAATTTTCTTTTATAAACCCTAATTATATTGTAAATCTTAATTTATTTGTTTGTAAATTTTAATTATGTATATTTATTTTATAATCTGTTTATATTATTATTGTATATAGTTTTTTTTAGATAAATAATGTAATTAGGATTAGATTAAGTAATTAACCCTAATTTATTTTTTCTAAACAATTAAAAACCCTAACTTTATTTTATGAATTTAATTTATTATTTTTATATGCTTACTTAATTATAATTAGATATTTTTATAATATGTATATAAAATTAAATTATTAGAATTATTAGTCATATTTATTAATATATAATATTTATCATTTATTTCTTTTTTTTATTATTATTAAAATTCTCTTAAAAAATATTTATTTATTAAATTTTGAACTTTTAATTTATTTCTATATTATATTGTTATACTAACCTTCTTATATTTATTCTTTGTTTATTATTACTAACCCATTTAATTATTTATTTATTTGCTTATTTATTTTAATTATTTTAATTATTATAATGTAATTGTACCCACTATGTAATAGTTGTAGAATTTCTTATTATTTATTGTAAAATGTCATGGTTAGTAAAATAGGGAGTGTAAAACATGTTTGTATTTAAAATTGAATTTAGATCATTAATCTCAAGATAAATATATGAATTTGTACACGCACACACGTAAGTCGGTCCTGAATCGCCATCTCACATTCTTAAGGATACCTCTCATGTTGCCTAAACAAAAAGGTCAAGTAAGGTGTAAAGCAAAGTCCCTTCTCTCATATCATCTAGTCCCTTAAAAGATAATAAGATCAAGTCCCTCCATGGTTGCCTTCGTAGATGATCTTGTCCCTTTCGAATAAAGATGATAAGTCCCTTCGAATTGCTAAATACACCTTACAGTGGCCTAATAACAGATGTCCCTTCATTTGTCCCTCACACATCCAAGGTAATGACTACCTATTCCTTAATAATAGGGATAGTCTTACCATTTAAAGGATATTTAAGAACAGAAGAGACTTAGCTTAGGGTAGGTTCCTCTTATGTACTTGCTCACCTTTTCAAACATTTCAAAAACACTTCACATTTTCAAGCAAGTTTCAAAACAAAGGCTTTATATATATCCGTACATGGATCATTATAAAGTACTTAAGGAAATTTCTAAACACACACTACACTTCTCAAAAATATTTTAAAGTGAGCTAAGTAACTAAGAGCCCATGGATAACCATGGATGTAAAGGGTGCTAACACCTTCCCTTTACATAACCTACCCCCCGAACCCAAAAATATTTTAAGGTCTTTCCTGTTCTTTTATGCCCTTTCCTTTTGGATAAAATAAAAGTCGGTGGCGACTCTTGCTATCCGCAACATAACTAAAGTCAGTTCTCCCACCGTGTTACACATTGCCATTTTATTTTTGTACAAAAAATGAAAAATGAAAAACAGTGAGCGAAAAAGAAAAGACTCATTTGCAAAAGATGTCCTGATATTCATTAATTGATCTTTGCACAAAATACAAGATGGCCCGATTACAAAATGAGTCTTGACACCTTGGGCAAGATGCAAGACTTGATGCATGTTTTAAAATACAGGAAATAATAATTACTCTGCAGGAGTAACCCTTATAATTTCCTGGGAAGACCAGTTTGAGACATGGCTCCCCGGGGTCCTTGGACGTATCCAGCTTTCCAGGTTGCGCTCATCTTCCGACTCATCTTCCAAATTGTTCACAGCATCCGGGGTGAGCATTCCCCCGCTGACAAACTTGGGCTCTTTGGCAGCCTCTGGTTGATCTTGTTGAGTTGATCTGTAACCCAACCCAAATCGTTCTTCTTTCTTCTCCACGGGAAGCAACTTGCCCCAGCCTTGGGCGGTACCTTCCTCAACAACCTTTCGGGCTTGCTTGTACGATGCTATGGAAGTTCCCAGTACAGCAGATGCTTCATTAATGTTCAAGGCCTCAAACCCTTGGCTCATGGTTTCATGGATCTCCCCACCCATCTCAATGTACTTATACGTAGCCAGCTGGCTAACAAAGATGTCCTCCTCCCCACAGATGGTGATGATTTGGCCTTCCCACTCGAATTTTAACTTCTGGTGAAGGGTAGACGTAACAGCACCAGCGGCGTGGATCCAAGGTCTACCCAACAAACAGCTGTAGGCCAGCTGTATGTCCATCACAAAGAAGGTAGTTTTGAAAGTCTGCGGGCCAATTAATACAGGCAGATCAATCTCCCCAAGCACTGATCTTTTAGAGCCATCAAATGCTCTCACCACCAAATTACTTGGTCGCAATGCCAAGCCATCATTCTCCAGCTTCACTAAGGCTTTCTTTGGTAGAACATTGAGTGATGACCCAGTGTCCACCAGTACATGAGATAGAACAAGCACCCTTGCATTCCAAGGTGATATGCAAAGCCTTATTATGGTTGCGCCCCTTTGTTGTTAAGTCAGCATTGGTAAAGCCCAGTCCATGACTGGTGTTGACATTTGCAACCACGGTTTCTAGCTGATTAACAATAATCTCCTCCGGCACGTATGCTGCGTGCAGGACTTTTAGCAGTGCGTTCCTGTGAGCTTCAGAACACATCAACAGTGATAATATGGAGATTTTGGAGGGAGGTTGGTGAAGCTGGTCCACCACCTTGTAATCACTTCTTTTTATGATTCTCATGAACTCGTCTACATCTTGTTCAAAAGATGTCTTTTGAGTTTCTTTGGTAGTCGGCTCTTCAGGTACCACACTCTTTCCTTTTGCTTTGGCAGCAGCCTCTGCTTCCACATTAGGTCTTTGTGTTTGTGAGGCAAAAAGGCGTCCGCTTCTGGTGAAGCCTCCGCCTCCCCCAACATTATCAACTTGTGGAGAAGAGGCTGATGAATCCAGAGTGATTCTCTCCCCGTTGCAGTAGAGATCAGAGCCATAATGCCAAGGTATGGCATTGCTGCTTTCATAAGGAACAGGTCCAGGCACCGTAATGGTGACCGGACTGATTGCTGCAGAGGAAGGCACTGTAATGGTGTGCGGATCATAGTAAATTGTGACTGGTGATCTGGCAGGAGGTGCCATGGCTTGTTGTTGGAAATTGCTACTGGGAGGAACATTTGATGGGTCATAGTAGATTGTAACTGTCGAGACATCTTCATTAATCCTTGCTGGCGTTGTAGAAGATTCTGCTAATAAAATGGATGCTGATGTTGTAGAAGAAATGGCTGTTGAATTTTGACTTGTTGAAGTGATGGATGGAGTCATTGCTGATGATATCGATGAATCGGTAGGAATGATTGTTGTTGATGTTGTAGAAGAATCAGGAATTGTTGTTAAAGGAATTGCTGGATTTGCAGGCGCCGTTGTTGAAATCTGAAGGATACCATCCTTAATAAGACCATTTATGCCGCTTCTCAGCCTTTCACACCCATTGACTGCAATGTTGCAATACCCACAGCCGAGCTCACACCCGGGGAACACTTGGCATTCTAAAAGCTGAGCTTTAATTTCGACCAAAGGTGTTCTAATTTGTGCAACACTGGTGATCAAGGTAGATGGTTTGTCTTCCTCAATGGCATTAATCCTCGGCCCGCCATGATTAGGCATAGGATTTCTGTTGACATTCGGAGGAGGTGCAAAGTTGAGGGCTTTAGAATCCACCAGATATTGGACTTTCATTTGTAAGGCCCTGCATTTTTCAGTATTGTGACCAGGTGCATTGGAGTGGAAAGCACACCTGGCGTTGACATCATAATTCTTTGGGAGATTGAGGGGATCTGGTGGTGCCAACGTCCTTAACTACACCAAGTTAAGCTTCAGGAGTTGTGGAAATAAGGCAGCATAAGGCATAGGGATGGGGTCAATCACCCTGTTTGCTTGTGATGGTCTTTGTTGGAAAGGACGCTGTTGTAGGTTGCTATTGTTGTTGTTGTAGGTTCTCTGTTGCTGATACTGAACTTGTTGTTGATTATGTGGTTGTTGCTGAGGATATGCTGATTGTTGAGGAATCGAAGCTGGAACGGTAACAGCTGCTACTGATCTGTGTACATACTGGGGTCTGCCCCTGCTTGTATGGATGGAATTGGTCTCACCGGCTCTTCGGGGTCCCACAAAAGGCTTCCTGGGATTACTGGATGAACTTGCACCACTATCAGAAATTTTGCCCATTTTTAAAAGGCTTTCAATCCTCTCCCCATCTATAACTACGTCAGCAAAACTGGTAGAAGAAAAGGCAGCCAATCTATCAATGTATGTTCCTTGCAACGTATTCATGAACATGTCGGCCATTTCTCTTTCCGACATGGGTGGTTGGACAGCAGCAGCAAGCTGTCTCCACCTTTGGGCATAATCCCTGAAGCTTTCTCTGGAAGACTGGGACATTCCCATTAGGAGGGTCTTGTTAGGAGCCATGTCCAGATTGTATTGATATTGCCTGATGAAGGCTTCAGCTAAGTCCTTCCAGCATCTAATGGTAGCCCTGGTCAAGTGTGAATACCACTCTCTTGAAGCCCCGGTAAGACTGTCTTCAAAGTAGAACATCCACAGCTTCTCATCCATAGTATAAGCTTTAAGTCTTCCCAGGAAAGACTGCAGGTGAGTTCGTGGACAAGAGGTTCCATTGTATTTCTCAAAGCACGGGGGTTTGAATTTGTGGGGAATTCTCACCCCATCCACTAGCCCCATGTCCATTACATAGAAGCCCAAGGAATTCTGAGACTCCAAAGATCTCAACTTCTCAGCAATTTCTTCTAACCTCCTGTCATATACTTCATCTCCTGCTCCCATAACAGTAAACTGCTCCTCTTGGGGATCCTCCTGCAAGATTCTCCCCCCAACAGTATTACCCTGCACATTCCTTGGGATGTTAACCTCTGGATCCAGATGAGGTCCAAATACTAGTGGATCAGTACGAGGCTGGCCCCTTTCATTGTTACTAGTTCCTCCTGTCCCAAGATGGGGCTCCTCAGGAGTTTGCCTTTCCACCAGTTCTCTTAATCTTTCTTGACTCTGGGCCAAACCAGTCATCACAGCCATGAATTGAGACATCTGATTTCTCATTTCCACTCTCTCATTAGCCATCTGATTTCTGACCTCAGTCAGATGTTGCTGTACTTGTTCCATTTGAATACCAGGAAGGTTGTTGCGAGTCGGGTACCGGTGCGCGCGGTTGACAGGGAACACTCGGCGACGAGCAATGTTTCTTGAGATCACAACAAAGCTAGGAATAATAACAAAACCTACAAAGCAAAACAAAAGTTAGTATGCAATGCAGTATGCTTATTTGTTTTCCAAGGTATCCGGTTTGGTTCTTGGTTTTGACCTTTCCAGACCTCGAGGAAGATGCTTGATGTTGCTGAAAAAAGAAACCCAATGAAAGCAAACTAATATATTACAAATGATGAACAAATACATAGTTTGTTTTACAACACATGCCCCTGGAGGGTCAAAATACAAAAAAGAGAAAAATACATCAAATGGAAATGAACAACAAGCAAAGAAGTCAAACATTCAGTCCAAACTCATCCTCCTTGACCTCCTTCAGGAGTGCCTCAGTCACTGGACCAGCTGGGTGCTCTGTAATGGTCCTAATGAGGAGGTTCCCGGTGGCAATGGCAGTGGTCAGCTTCTTGTGCCTGTCCTGGTCTTTTGATCTCTTCAATCCAGCTCTGAGCTTCAACTCTGAAATCTCCTTTTGGGCTGCCAACAAAGCTTCCTGCTGCTTCTTTTCATTGGCCTCTAACTGTTCAATCTTAGCTTGAGTCCTTTGGTCCTCTTGTGTTCGGGCTTCAGTGATCCTAACCCACCTAGCCTGACCCTCTTGCAAATAGAGCTCAGTCCTAGCCTTCTGAATCTTGGCTTCTTTACAGGCATTCTTCAATATCTGCTCCCCAGCTCTTGCTTTCCTGATGTAGTCCTTTGTCTTCTCAATTTTGGCGAGATGCTCCACCCTGAGCTTTTCCAATCTCTCAATATCCAGAAGACCATCACTTCTTTCCCACAAAGTCTTCTTCAAAGCTTGAGACAGATTCTCATTCCTTTCCTTCAGCTTCTCAAATTCTTCTAGGCTGACAGTTGATGCTGGCTGTGCTGTAGATGGTCCAGGTATGTCCTCAATGGTGAAAGGCATTCCAGTAATCTGAGCTCTAGTACGGGACCAATCATAGTACTGAGCTGAAGCAACATTATTACACCTTCCTAGAATAGCCATCCCTTTTGTCTGGATGTTGTCCCAAGCCCAAGATGCTTGTCTGACAGCAGCTGAATTAGGCTTCACTTCACAATATAGGGTCTCAGCTAAATCCTACACTCGGGGAGGGTGAACCAAAGCATAACCCAGTTGTCTCTTAAACAACAAAGGATTGTAGTTGATGCAACCCTTTAATCCTATCAGAGGCACATTTGGGTACTACCCACAGCTGGTGATAATGTCCTTGCCCTTGGTGCTCTGGGTGCACCATCTAATATCATCTGAAGTCAAAGCAATGAGCCTCTTGGCCCAATTCTTCTGCTGGTGAGGGTTCAAGAAGGCATCTGATTTAGGTAGGTGTTTGAGCAGCCAGGTGTGAAACAAAGGAGCACAACATCTCACCAACTTCCCCCTTTGTTTCTAATTCCTCTGATGGATGGAGTAATAGAAATCTCCCAGCAAGGTGGGTACTGGGTTCCTCAGAAGAAACAGATGAATGGCATTCTTGCTGACAAATTTGGGTTCATCAGCAAATAGTATAACCCCATATATGTTGAGGGCTAACAGTGCACAGACTGCCCTCCACTCTCCCAAGGAGGCCTTCAGGATGGCCTGAGAAATCAAGAAGTCCAAGTGCAAACCAGGGATCCCAGCTTTTGTTGTCATGCTTTGCTCAATCAAGGCAGGCTCCAGGTACAGTTCTTTTGCTACTTCTCCATTGCTGGGAAAAGTCATTTCTGGGTTGAAAGGGAGTCCACCCCTGATAGGTACTCCAATCAATGAGGAAAACTCTTCCAGTAGAGGCCCTAACTGAAAGCCTGGGAAGGTGAAGCATCTCAAAGGAGGGTCATAAAACTGCAAGTAGGTGTGGATCATGCTCCTCTGAGAAGGGTCAAGGTCCATAACCATATCCAGGATACCTCCATAGTGCTCTCTAAACAAAGGGATGTGGTCAGGGGTGATAAGTGACTGGACCTGCCTGATGCCAGTCAACACAGGCTCAAAGAAATGGTAGGATATGTTGCTCTTCCTGGGAATAGTCATAAATGCTAAAGAGGAGGAAGGTAGGTGCTGATGAAGATCAAGGCTGATACTGGAGATGAGCCACTGACAGGCTGATGCTGGTGATGATGAAAATAGCTGAAGCAGATAACTGATGAAGTAGAGGTCTATGCAGAAGAAGGGGTCAAAACTAAACCAAATATGATGTGGATACCCTGAAAAACAAATAAACAAATGTTAAATGATGCAATGATGATGTATGCAAATGATATGCAAGGGTTTGTGATTAAGCTGGGTCTGATTATCTGTCTTGATATAAATCCATGTATGTTCAAAGAAGGTCCAGATGAAGGTTCAAAAATCCAGTAACCAAGGTGGGGGACTCAAATAAAGAGTCACATGTCCAGGGTTAATCATAAGAACTGTCCAAAGTGGAGTACTCTTAAGCAAAACAAAAACAGGATATGATGTGGCCAAGGGTACCTGCAAACCTGTAAACAGCCCAACCCCCTCACAGGTAATGTTCTAGAACAAGGATCCTCAGACTTGGATCGGTTATGAGAAGTGTAAACACTTCTAACCCGGAGGTACAGTGTTTACAATAACCATAAAAGATCCTCCTCTAATTCACCTCAGCTTCTGAAGGTCATAATAAAGGTCATCTAGACTTAGCAGGCTTCCCAGATAGCCCTAGCACTACAGGAAATCTGTAGCACAGAGATCTCAAGAAGAAACCCACATCTGAACCGTGTTTCATATTCCCGCACCAGACCGAGATGGAATGGGAAAGAACATGAACCACTCTAGCCTAGGTGTCACTCAGGTCCCAGGTATAGGACCTTGAACTCTCAATGGAACCCCACCCATCAAAACAGAAACCAGATCCAGCAATGATAATGACAGTATGAAATATGTAAAACTGTAAAGAAAAGCAATAAATAAAGCTGTACATAAAGCAATAAATAAAGCAAATAAATAAACACAAATAACACATAACACCCCAGTAAACACAAATCAAACAAGCGCTAGGAGGAACCCACAAAAAGAACCAGAAGCCCTAGTTACAGTATAAGGGTCCCCAGCGGAGTCGCCAAGTTGTCGCTCCCACCAAATGACACATGGTTAGAAGGGGTACAGACGCGAACGGTCGGTGAAAGGAGGTGAGAACACACAAGGGTGAACTCAAGAGAATAAGAGTCGGCAGCTAGGCATTTTTATCCCGGGGGAAAGGTAATGCTACATAAACCTAAGAAGAGATGGATAAGACGGTTGCGAACCAGAGGGACTGAGAAAGGGGGTTGGTTACAACCTGGGAAGGTATTAGCACCCAGATTGTCCGCCGTCTTCGACGGGATCCACGCTTGAAAGTTTTGTGTTTTAAAGGGGTAGTGTCAGTGCAATTTGTGTATCAAAGCTGGAAAGAATGCAAGTGTCAGTGAAAAAAGAAATGTGAAGTGTATAAGAGAAGTGTCAGTGTGAGAACAAGAGTGGAATGCTCAAGACTATGAGGCTTAAAGAATAAAGCTGGAAGAGGAGGGAATATACAGAGACTTTTGTTCGATAACTGTTAAGTTATGCCTACGTATCCTCTCGTGCAATGAGGAAGTCAGAACACCGTAGTTCGACTCAAAGAGACTGAAAGATAAATTGACTTGTGAACTGCTCATTTGTCTATGAAATTCTGGTATGACAGACTCAGATGTCTAATATGATGTTGAGACATCTTATCTGTTACTTATAAACATGGTAAGGCATACATATCAGTACTTAAATAATTCTGATATATCAGAGTCAAACATGCTTCAGGATGTTGGGACATCTGATAGGACATTCAGTTCAGGTACTGCATAAAACATAAAAGATGTAAAGAACACAGAAGTTTGTTAACCCAGTTCAGTGTATAACCACACTTACATCTGGAGGCTACCAAGCCAGGAGGAAATCCACTATTAGTAATATTAATTCTAGACTTAAACCACCCTGTTTAATCTATCACTTAATACTTACCCAATGCAATTTCTACCTAAGAACACACCTTAGATAAGAGTACCCTACTCACTCCCCCTCAATCACACAGTGATCTTTTACAATGATTAATAAAATTGAAGTCACACTTCAAACACAACAGCTTGATCTTACTTAGAAGTTTCAATCAAGACACAATACTTCTCTTGCTTACAAGCTTCGAGAATCCCAAGTGAAACAGCCACAATAGAGTTCCTTGATACTCAAGGCTGCCACAAGAACACAACCCTAATAATGTTTACATTTTCGGTTCATTGGGTTGATTCTAAACTAGGTTACAAGGTTTCTTTTATAACCTATTCCCAACTGGATTTGGGCCTAAACAATCACAACAATAGCTGCTACAAATATGCAGAAATATCTGCTACAAATATGTAGAAATATCTGCTACAAATATTCCAAAAGATCTTCAACTCCTAAAATATCTCTAAATATAGAAACCTATATTTTTCAACATTTGTCTTCAATTTAAATTGAGTCTTTAAGATCTTCTAGATCAGCACCACATATGATTGCATAATATCTCCAGAATATTCTGCATAATTCAGATCTGATAAATCCAATGTCATCACCTTGAATTAGGGTTTGTTACTTCCTAGATTCTAGGTGATTTTGTTCTTCTGATTAATCTGAATCTTCATAACAAAACTCCCTACTGATGCGCCTTGTTCTGTTTTTATCCATCCATAATTAATTCCAGATAACTCTCCTTAAATATCTCAGATCAGTTAGTTATTAATTAATTCTGGTAACAGGTCTGAGATGTCTCAACATCTGTTGGGACATCCTGAAAAACTGAACTTACTTCATTTACTGATACAATGTCACAACATCTGTTGGGACATCCTGTAAACTGAACTTATTCCATCAACTGATACAATGTCCTCACATCTGGTGTGACATCCTGATATCTTGACTTAAGTTCATTAACTGTTACTCTGTTTGACAGTGTCACAACATTTGGTGTGACATCCTGAACTAAGTTCAACACTTCTTGTTTGATATCTATATGTAACATATGACAGTAATGTTGTCATGACAGTTGCAGATGTTTCAACATTCTATTTGACATCTGTCATGACATTTGCAGATGTTTCAACATTCTCTTTGACATCTGTCAAGACATTTGCAGATGTTTCAACATCTTCTTTGACATCTGTTTGTAGCATATGACAGTAATTCTATCATGACATTTGCAGATGTTTCAACATCTTCTTTGACATCTGTCTATAACATATGACAGTAATTCTGTCATGACATTTGCAGATGTTTCAACATCTTCTTTGACATCTGACTGTAACATATGACAACATCTGTTGGGACATCCTGAATTTAGTTCTTCTACTCTGTTTGATAATGTCCCAACATCTGATAGGACATTCTGAACTGAATTCAACATCTTCTTTGACAACTTCCACATTTATCTGTGCCACCATGTCAGGACATCATGTTTGACATGTTCTTCCAGAATCTATACCATGTTAATATGGAACTTCTTATTCAACATCTTCCAGCCATATTAGTTTTACCAAACATAATGCCAATCATAGAATAATAGCATTAACAATCTCCCCCTTTGGCTTATTTTGGCTAAAACTAATTTACATACAGAAGTTCCTTATGTAGAAGTTCCTTAACATCACATCTTGATATCAGACCTCACACTATTACTTCTCCCCCTTTTTAGCCATAAAAAGACAAAGGTACCATAATAAAAATAGAGGTATATAATCTCCATAAGCTTGAAACACACACAAGCTTCACAATTCCTCAAGAATCAAACATAAACTGCAGAGAGCAGCTTTATATAATATAGCCTTCTAGACTCTTAGGATTCTCCTTATCTGGTTAAGGTATTACTCCCCCTTAACACCACAAAATCAAGTGCACATACTTGTAACACACTCCCCCTGTCTAGGATACTCCATGCTTCTCTGTACATTGATGAAAGGAAAACATAAGACGCATCTTCATGTCTTCAAGAGCTCACTCTCTGTTCAATTCCCAATCGAACACATTCACTTCTTGTACCAAAGCATACCTGATTCCTTTCTGGGTTTGCAGTTACCACAGACTACACAAGATGAACATCTTCTAGCACACAGGTTCTTGACACTAAGCCTTTACACACCAAAGGCCATACAATCCAGATAAAACACATCCAAACTAATTATGAAATTAGAATGAATGTCCACAAACAAACTTCCAAGCAATCAATACCTGATATACTTCTGGTGGATCAACAGAGATATGCTCTTCAGTTGAGGCCTTGTGCTGGTCCTCAGATGCTTCTTCATCACAATTATTGAAGGCCTTTTTCTGGTCCTCAGATGTTTCAACATCTATTGGGACATCCTGTTGAGCAGGAGTGTCCTTTGCAGCCTGAGTTTGTTGATCTTCTTGTGGGGCTGGCATAGTGTTCAGAGGGAAAGATATGCCACTTACCATTCTTTGCTCAGATAGGATCCTGGTTACCAACTCCTTTATGGAATTATCCACACATTCAGAAGCTTTTGGAGTGTTATTCAATGGTGAAGATATGCCTTTGGTCTTGCTGAAAACTTGATCTTTTTGGAGTTCTTGGCTTTTTAGCATGAGGAACACTTCCAGTCTCTTCTACATGTTTCTTCCAATATAGATCATCTACTTCATCATTCTCCCATATAATTAGGTAGTCTAATAATAGAAACCATGTAGATAAACACCCCAGATAATGTACTAACACTTAGTTAGAACATTTTTCATACACCAAGACCTTATCACCATGATCCTAGATGTGCTCCACCAACTGGACTTACTATTGTATAGTAATCCAAGAACTGAAAATCTTCAACTACACTGTGCCATCAGTTAGAATCAGAAATCCAGAAAGAGTGATAAACTCTCATCCACCTTCAAGAAGAATAAATCCTCTTGAGTCTTCAACTCATCACTCCTCTGCCCAAGAGCAATTTGTTCCAAGACAATCCTCAAGAACAACCAGCTGCCACACTCTGATTATCTTGATTCTTCGAATCCACTTTAAAGATCAACCAATTACTACATATTGATAACCTTCTTTATGAATCCTCATATGAAAAAGTCAATTGCCACTTTTGTCTTCTTCACGTTTATAGAACAAGAGTTCCATGCTCTCATAGACTTGATTTATCCACCAAGTTTGAGTAAACAACCTCCATTCTATTGATTTTGCAGAAGTTCTTACCAATAACACATATTGATGAGAAACTTCCAATGTTTCTCCAAAGTCTTCAAACCTGCCACTGTCTGATTATTCAGAAGGAATAATTAAGAACTGCACCTCATAACTATACCAAGGATGCCACCTTTCCTTGAGTAAGGCAGTCTTAACATGATATCCCCACCTATCTTACTCCATGATGAGCATTCTGGACTACACCTAGATCAGAAATAAACCAATCCAAGTGGTCATTATGATATGTTCATGGTCTTTCATCTCCATCTTCAGAATCAATAATATCCAGACCCGTTCTTGCCAAGAAACTTTCCAGAAATACATAACTCCTGTCACACAAGACTGAAGCCAATACTACAGCTTATGCAATACCTCATCCATGATTCTGCACAAACTCTGATGATAAGATGTTCCAACATCTGTTTGAACATCACCAATCTTGAATCACAAGGATAATCAATCAAATATTTGTGAACTCCACAAACAACAATTGATCTTAAATCCTTGTATAATACCTTATCAGATAGTTCTACATAATCTGATCTTTTAATTTTGAAGGATTTTAAGGTTAGCTCCAGATAAGATTAGCAAGATCTCCTCATGTCATGGATAACCAATACTCCAGCTGAGCATAAACTCCATTAATTCTCAATTTCACACCCCTGATGAACATACAAAGAGCACAACTGATAAATATCCACACTTGATTTTATATTCCAAAACAGATGCTCTTAGTTTGCTTGCTACAAAGGGTTTATACTGCCACTATCCATGACTAGTAGTGGAAGAGACTACCAGTTCAACAACCATTCTGATCAGACTTCCCAATCTGACATTCTTCCCTTGCTTCTAGCAATTGTTGGTCACATTGCTAGCTTTAATCATGACCAAAGTCATGCATTTATCACCCACATTTGTAAATACATTTAGAAGCTTCTTCATCTTCAGATTCATCATTAGATTCATCAGTATTCTGAGCAACCTCTTCCAGCTCCAGCCTTTGAAATACTTCCTCAAGCTTTTTCTTCCTGGCATCCAGATTTTTTCAAGTGTTCTTCAGATCTGCAATCAAGGCAGCTTTGGATATGGGAGTCTTTGCTTTTGAAGGTCCAGCAGATGTCCTAGTGGAAGCTTCAACATCAGCAGCATGATGGCTCAAGAAAAGTTTGTAATGGAAGGCCAGAGGACTTTTTCTTTTGCATACTGAATCCTTCTCAGTGAGGATACCTGGATACTGGCTTAGTATGATTCCACATAGCAGAGAGGGAAAAGCAATGGGAAGCTTTGTTGCAGATGTTCCAGCATGCTTCAATGTCTGATTCAAAATATAAGCCCCAAAGTCCAGCTTTGCTTGGGTGCCCACAGCATATATGAACCTGCTCAATTCAGTTGCTATTGAGGAGGTATGGTTGGTAGGGACCCAATTTGAAGTGCCAATCCTATTGCAGCAATGCATACTTCCTTGTCAGCAAGCTAACAGAAAGTTTCCCCTTGACTGGCCAAGCTTTGAATTGATTAGCAGTGATGACCTTGCACACCTGTTTATTTGTCTTTCCCAACTCATTAGGTCCATCAGATTCTCTTCCTAGATAGTGGTTGATAACCCTAGGAGAGAATTTCACACATCTCCCTCTTACATACACCTTTCTGAAGTCATCTGATTTACCATCAGCACAGTCCTCTTGTAGGTTGACAATGAATTCCTCAGTGCACTCAAGTGTATTGCTGCCCAGCTCTCTTTCAAGTGCTACCCTTCTTTGGTATACAAATTTCCATCTGCTCACACTTGACACATGATGGAATGAAACATTGTCCAGAGGAGCTTCTGGAACAGCAGAGGTGGACCTTGAGGGTGCTGGTTTCTTCTTTGGTTGGGATGTTGGGACATCCTCTTCAACATCTGAATCTGGTGGAGTTACAGCTTTCCTCTTTTGGGTATTCACCTTGCTCCATGTAGTAGGACCAAATATCACTTTGACCTTGTCTTTCTTTGGAGTAGGCTGCTTCTTTTCAGGAGTTGAATGTCCTGCAGTCTTCTTTTCCTTTCTAGCCCTAAGCCTTTTGGCTATGCTAGGGTCCACAGAAGCAATGATCTCTGTGTCAGAGTCATTATCTAAGTCTTCAACATGTAGCATAGATGCCTCCTCTTCCAGGTTAGGAGTAGGTTCCAAACATATGTGATCATCACACATTTGTCTAGCACCCAAAGCATCCATCATGTTAGCAGGATATCACACCAGTTTCCTTCTTCTGGAACACAAAACTAAGCTTGGTTCTGAAACATTATTGCTTTCAAGATTACTATCTTTTCTTCAATCAGCTCCAACTGAAGTGCTATAACATTATGAAAGATACTTTGCACACATACAATAGACAGTAGCATCTCAAGGAGTATTCAGCTTCATAGCTTCAGAGAAAAAAAATCTTTTAGGTCTTTGATTCAACATTTACCATAAACTGTTGTAATGTGGTGTCAAGCCATTAGGATTGACATATCAATTCAGCTTCTTTCTTGATGAAACTTCCTTCAGTTCATGATTTAGACAGTCATAAACATGTATCTTCACAAGAGAGATTTTCTCCAGCTATACCTAAACAACATAGGACACCATAACCAGGAAGAATATCCTCATTAGGTTACCATAAATAAGCTTTAGAGATAACTTATCAAGATTTTCACTCCCGCATGAAAGATTTGATAATTATACTCTTTTGTTTTGGCTCCAACCTCTTCTTTCATCAAGAACTACACTATTCTGAACTAAGTTTCTTCCAGTTCTGTAATCACATGATAGAACATCAAACTTGACATTATGAACTGAAGCTTTGCAACAACCTTTGTATGAAGTATTGGGGAACCACTATCAGACATAGCACATCATAAATAATAGAGCAATTCCTTGGAGATAAATAAACTCTTCCACAGTAAGATCCTCCAAAAGATATTGAAACATAATGTCAAGACATCTTATCTGACATCAGCAACCCTATGTGAATACAACACCATCATATGATGAATAGTCCATCCTCCACTTCTAGGGACCATTCAAACACCAATATAAATCTCTCAAGTTCCAACAGCTCTTCATTATATCATCCTTCTTCCTTTACCATGAACCAGAAAGTATCTCCCTTAGATCTCATCCAGAAACAGACCAGGATGCCTGCTCTGATACCAATTGAAATTCTGGTATGACAGACTCAGATGTCTAATATGATGTTGAGACATCTTATCTGTTACTTATAAACATGGTAAGGCATACATATCAGTACTTAAATAATTCTGATATATCAGAGTCAAACATGCTTCAGGATGTTGGGACATCTGATAGGACATTCAGTTCAGGTACTGCATAAAACATAAAAGATGTAAAGAACACAGAAGTTTGTTAACCCAGTTCAGTGTATAACCACACTTACATCTGGAGGCTACCAAGCCAGGAGGAAATCCACTATTAGTAATATTAATTCTAGACTTAAACCACCCTGTTTAATCTATCACTTAATACTTACCCAATGCAATTTCTACCTAAGAACACACCTTAGATAAGAGTACCCTACTCACTCCCCCTCAATCACACAGTGATCTTTTACAATGATTAATAAAATTGAAGTCACACTTCAAACACAACAGCTTGATCTTACTTAGAAGTTTCAATCAAGACACAATACTTCTCTTGCTTACAAGCTTCGAGAATCCCAAGTGAAACAGCCACAATAGAGTTCCTTGATACTCAAGGCTGCCACAAGAACACAACCCTAATAATGTTTACATTTTCGGTTCATTGGGTTGATTCTAAACTAGGTTACAAGGTTTCTTTTATAACCTATTCCCAACTGGATTTGGGCCTAAACAATCACAACAATAGCTGCTACAAATATGCAGAAATATCTGCTACAAATATGCAGAAATATCTGCTACAAATATTCCAAAAGATCTTCAACTCCTAAAATATCTCTAAATATAGAAACCTATATTTTTCAACATTTGTCTTCAATTTAAATTGAGTCTTTAAGATCTTCTAGATCAGCACCACATATGATTGCATAATATCTCCAGAATATTCTGCATAATTCAGATCTGATAAATCCAATGTCATCACCTTGAATTAGGGTTTGTTACTTCCTAGATTCTAGGTGATTTTGTTCTTCTGATTAATCTGAATCTTCATAACAAAACTCCCTACTGATGCGCCTTGTTCTGTTTTTATCCATCCATAATTAATTCCAGATAACTCTCCTTAAATATCTCAGATCAGTTAGTTATTAATTAATTCTGGTAACAGGTCTGAGATGTCTCAACATCTGTTGGGACATCCTGAAAAACTGAACTTACTTCATTTACTGATACAATGTCACAACATCTGTTGGGACATCCTGTAAACTGAACTTATTCCATCAACTGATACAATGTCCTCACATCTGGTGTGACATCCTGATATCTTGACTTAAGTTCATTAACTGTTACTCTGTTTGACAGTGTCACAACATTTGGTGTGACATCCTGAACTAAGTTCAACACTTCTTGTTTGATATCTATATGTAACATATGACAGTAATGTTGTCATGACAGTTGCAGATGTTTCAACATTCTATTTGACATCTGTCATGACATTTGCAGATGTTTCAACATTCTCTTTGACATCTGTCAAGACATTTGCAGATGTTTCAACATCTTCTTTGACATCTGTTTGTAGCATATGACAGTAATTCTATCATGACATTTGCAGATGTTTCAACATCTTCTTTGACATCTGTCTATAACATATGACAGTAATTCTGTCATGACATTTGCAGATGTTTCAACATCTTCTTTGACATCTGACTGTAACATATGACAACATCTGTTGGGACATCCTGAATTTAGTTCTTCTACTCTGTTTGATAATGTCCCAACATCTGATAGGACATTCTGAACTGAATTCAACATCTTCTTTGACAACTTCCACATTTATCTGTGCCACCATGTCAGGACATCATGTTTGACATGTTCTTCCAGAATCTATACCATGTTAATATGGAACTTCTTATTCAACATCTTCCAGCCATATTAGTTTTACCAAACATAATGCCAATCATAGAATAATAGCATTAACAGTCTATGCTCAAGTGTATGACCTGTTTGGCTCAGGTGCAAACTGTCTTGCATTAGACGGAAGAAGCGAGTTCTCGTTTGTGAGTGAATGAGGTGAGAAAAGAATCTCGGAGGAGACGATTATTGTTTGTTTTTGTGTTTTCAATCTTTTATTGCTTTTGGAAGTTTGTCATAAGAAAATGAGCTTAAACCTAAACCAAGGGTTAGTAAACTCATCACATCTTCCCTCTGATTAGGGGTAATGAGAATACCTTAAGTATGAAGTAAGCACCTCACACTTAATCACCATGATGCAGGATTAAGATCATTAACCTACTTGCATTTATTTAGATGTTTTTGAAGTTTTGTTTGGTGTTAAGTGTCGCTCCCGATAAATGGGAAAGGCCCAAATAAAGGTACAGACGCGAACGGTCGGCGAAAGGGACAATGAGAACACACAGCAGTGAACTCACTGGAGATGAAAAGAGTCGCCAGCTAGGCATTTTTATCCCGGAGGAAAGGTAATGCTGCATAGACCTAGAAAAGATATGGACAAGACGGTCGCGAACCAGAGAGACTGAGAAAGGGGGTTGGTTACAACCTGGGAAGGTATTAGCACCCAGATTGTTCGTCGTACTCGACGGGATCCACGCTTAAAAGATTTGTGTTTTAAAGGGGTAGTGTCAGTGCAATCTGTGTATAAAAGAGCTGGAAAAGGATGTACAGGTGTCAGTGTAAAGGAAGTGTGAAGTGTATAAATGATGTGTCAGTGCAGGAACAAGAATGAAATGCTCAAGAATATGAGGCTTAAAAGAATAAAGCTGGAAAGAGGGGGAATATACAGAGACTTTTGTTCGATAACTGTTAAGTTATGCCCACGTATCCTCTCGTGCAATGAGGAAGTCAGAACACCGTAGTTCGACCCAAAGAGACTGAAAGATGAATTGACTTGTGAACTGCTTGCTTGTCTATGCTCAAGTGTATGACCTGTCTGGCTCAGGTGCAAACTGTCTTGCATTAGACGGAAGAAGCGAGTTCTCGTTTGTGAATGAATGAGATGAGAAAAGAATCCCGGAGGAGACGATTATTGTTTGTTTTTGAGTTTTCAGTCTTTTATTGCTTTTGAAAGTTTTTCATAAGTTAATGAGCTTAAGCCTAAACCAATGGATTTAGTAAACTCATCACATCTTCCCTCTGATTAGGGGTAATGAGACTACCTTAAGTGTGAAGTCAGCTTCTCACACTTAATCACCTTTGATGTAGGGTTAAGATCATTAACCTACTTGTGATTATTTAGATGTTTTTGGTGTTTTTGTTTAGTGTTAAGTAATGAGATTAAGCCATAATCAGGGATTAAACAGACTCATTACACCATCCTAATAGAAGGATAATAGATGAGAATGTTTAAGCTGAGGAAAGCTCCTCACCTTAATCCATGATTAGGGATTAAACTCATGACAAAACAAGCCTTTGGTTAAGTGGATTTTGTTTAATGATATGATGATGAAGTGGATTATTTATGATTTGTAAGACAACTTGGGGGGGACTTGTCCATTAACACTAGGGTTAGTCCTTCTTAACCAGTTAAGGAAGAATTAGAACCCTAATGCAAGGCCCAAGTTACAAGTGTGATATCTTGATGATTATTAAGATGGATTGATTAAAGGATTTAAACACATTAAGGGTTTAACACTTAGGATTAAAGTTATACACTCCATCCCAATAGAAGGATGCAGGCATAAGCTTAATCACAAAGCCTTAAAGCCTTTAGGGTTTAGTCCTTGATTATGAGATGAGAAGAGAAGACTCAAAAGAGACACAAAGGTAAAACTAAGAGGGGAGACTAAACAAAACCCTAATCATTGTCATGCTTGGTTGTTCCTAAGGTTTGTGAGGTTTACAAGAAAGATCTTCAATGGAACCACCAGGAAGCAGATGAAAGGATCAGGAGAAGCAAAGTAACTTGCTTCATTCAAGAAGTCAAGTCACTTGAAGAAAGAAAGTGAGAAGAAGAAGAATGAGCAAGCCCAATCTCAAACACATACAAAAATGCAGCAAGGATGCATAAAAGAGATGAAGAGAAGTTATGAGAAGTGAAGGCAAATTCACTTCTCAAAGCCACTTACCACCTGAAAAGTTAGAAAAGAAATGCAATGCAATGCAAAATGGGATGGAATGGCATGATGAGAAACAAAACCAGAAGCACATACATGATGTTAATGATGTTATGAGATGCTACAAGCATGAAACAACACATGGGGACGATTATACAAGCTCATGGGTGCAAATGAAACAAGTTAAGAAACATGAACATTCATGAAAAGTTATGAAGTGCAAATGGCATACAACATGGCAAATGCATGATGCAATGATCAAACATGCTTTCAATGTGTCTTAAGATGTTCAATGAATCACAAGAATGCATAAAATGCCATGGCAAGTCAAGGTATGAATGCAAATGCAAGATGGATGCATATGGAAGCCCAAATTAGGGTTTATGATCAAAGCATCAAACACAAACCAAAATCAGAAGCAAACATCAATATAAAAAATTGAAAATGCACTCAAAGGACCCCTAATCCTATACTAACTCACTGCCCAAAGGAGAGGTTCCAACTCTTAACCTAATTCAAGTTATGATTTTCCTAAGTTTTCTAGGGTTTTAGGGTTCCTTAACAAGAAAAATGCCAAACAAATTGAAAATGAAAGATCAAATCATGAACATTTAACCTCAAAAACTACATGATATGTTAAACACAATGCAAAAAGAATCAAAGTCCAACTCATCATGGTTAGGCAGAAATGATTTTTGGAAGTTTGGATCAAAATAATGCATCAAAATGATTTTAATTCTATGAAAAATTCTCAAAATGCATCAAGATCAAAAAATAAATTTGGTTTGAGGGTTGGACAATGTTTCTAAATGTTTTTAAATGTTTCATGAATTTTTTGGTGATTTTTAAATACCTAAAAGTATTTTTAATAAATTAATTTTCATTAATCAATTAAAAATAAACTTTTAAATATTTAAAAATACTTTTTTAATCCAAAAAAATAAAAATAAAAATATTTTTGTATTCTGAAATTAAATAATAACTTGTATAAAAAATTTCAGAATTTTTGAATTAGTTTTACTATTTTAAAATAAATGTAGAAAACAAATATAAAAGAAATGAATTAATATTAATAAAAATGAAAAGTAATTCAATCCAAAGGCTGAGATTTGAATCTGGGAGAGAAGGTTTGACTACGCGCGTTTTTAAACGGCCAGGATGGAGTCTGATTCAATTAGCTTAATTAATCTTAATTAATTTAAATAAAAAGGATTAGGGCTAAGTGAATCAATCTGGACCGTACATGACCTAAGCTAATCACCATCCAAAGGCTGTGAACGCATCTGGCAAATTAATTAGGGCTTAGAGTTAATGACTTTCAGGTGATCGGAGGGAAGCTCCGGTCATCTTCTCCGGCGGGTTGAAAACCCTAGATCATGATTCAGGCCACCATACTTCAAATTAAACGCAGCAAAATGTTCCTCTACCCAAACCCCACTCAAATCACCTCTCAAACTAAATTTATCATGCACAAACAGAGAGAATCGAAGCCAACAAGATTCACGGGCAAAATTTCAGAGCTTTGGTAAATCCTCATTTCTCACTCATTTTCGATTCTAAGCACATCCCCATGATCAGCAAGACATACACAATCAAATTATAACATAAAATGCAAGCTCTGAGAGAAAAAGTTCACGGCCATACCTGAGATGGAAACTCCTGGTTCTGGGCTTTCTGGGCTGTTCTTTGGTGCAAATTCACTCCAGTGATCCCCCTTGTGCTAATGGTAAGCTTAGATGGAGTTTAAACAGGCCACTTTGAGAGATCAAGTTCTGGTGTATCAGAAAATGAGGTCTGTGTGTATGAGGTTTCAAGCTCTACCAATGGTTGATTCTGGTTCCTTTTAGTGTGTTTGATTTGTTGGTGAAGAGAAATTGGATGTTTGATGGCTGGAAAATGAGATTCGAAGAAGGGAAGCTCTTTGACAGTTTTTGTGAAGGCTGTGTTCTGGCTTGCTTCAAGGGCCAATGCTTTGCTATAATCCTCCCAAGTTGTGTGAATAGCCTGTGAAGCAGGTCAGTAGGGGTGGTTGCTTACTGTTCCATGAGTATGGGAGTTTTGGCCAAAAAGTCAAGTTGGCTTGTACTTGCAGCATGGGCTATGGCAGCAGCAGTTTGAGGTCATGTCTGGCTTCAGCTTGGGTTAAGGAGGACCCTTAGATTGCTTGTAGCTGACTGCAACACATGGATCATGAGCTATGCTAGCTTTTGCAACTTGCCCACTTGGTGTTTTCTCATGATTTTGTGCCATATACATGAGACATTTCTTGCTGAATTTTGTAGCATGGAACTTCTTTTAGTCATGGCAATGTATAGAAGTCAGCTAGTGATCACATAACTCCCTGAAAAATGGTTTTGCCAAGAATCCCCCTTTTGTACTTGTAATGAAAAATGGCTTAGTGATCTTTGAAAATCAAAGCAAGCAATGCAAAATCCCTTGGGCCAATTCTATTTTTGGGGTCATGTATGATCATGTGATGAAGTTTTGAAATCATTTTGAGGTCAAAAGAATGCTTGGTACATGAATTTGCAAGTTTCCATTTGGTGCATAACTTGAATTTTTAGTGATTTTAGCCAACTTTGATGAACCATAACTTTTGATCCAAAATGAATTAGGTCATGTTCTTGTACTTTTTGAAAAGGGAAAGATCTATTCTTCAACTTTCATGACCAAAGTTTTTCCATTTGAAGCATTTTTGGATCAAAAAGTAAGGGTTGAAAAAGTTACATAAAATGACATTTCATTAAAAGTCAAACTTGCCCAAAAAAGTCAACTTTGCAAAAACTTGAGATTCTTGAGTTTTGTGAACTTCCAACTTCTTCTATGATCAAATAAAGATCATATACACTCAAAATGATGAAGATCACCCCTTGGTTGGGTCATTGGGGGCCTCAGATGCCCTGATTTTGCACTGACTTGTCCAGAAAGTCAACCTTTGATCAGATGGCTTCCCCATGGAATTTCTTCATGAAAATTGATATGCATACTCCCTATACCATATAGAGACCAATAGAAACAAGAATGACCAAAAAATTTGGAGTTATGGCCTCTGAAACCAAAACCCTAATTTTAGGTCATCTGTGCAGTCAAGCCTGGCTCTGCTTCCACAACCATCCCAGTTCTGGTGATTCTTTGACATCCTTGACTTTGAGAGGATATAATATGATATTTGAACACATATGGATCCCTTTGAAGTGATTGATGACCTTTGGAGTGGCTCAAGAAGCTCTTGGATTGCTCAGATCACAAACCCTAGATGCAGATGACTTAGGACCAATGCAATGAATCAAAAATGTGGTATGAGATGTTATGATTGTGTTTATGCATATGAAATGATCACAAGCCATGGTGTGAATGGGTGAGGGCAAATTTGGGGTGTTTACAGCTGCCCCTATTCAAACATGAGTTAGCTGCGCAGGATGTAAGCAACGACTTAACAGGCAAACAAGATAACTTGTGGTTGAATACCAAAGACAGTCCAAAATTTGCACTCACAGAATGAAGAAGAAAAGGGATATAGATTGTAAAGAAAATAAAGTATATTGTAAAGTATTGGCGACGGAGGACGACCGTCGAACAGAGGACGACTGCTGGGTAAAAGGCAATGACGGGGACGGCCGACATGCTGGAAAAGTGCGGAAAATAAAGCAATGACGGGGACGGCCGACATGCTGGAAAAGTGCGGAAAATAAAGCAATGACGGGGACGGCCGACATGCTGGGGATAAAAAGAGTTATGATGGGGACGGCCATCAAGATAAAGCTGTAAAATTCTCTGGGGATTTATGAAACATGACGGGGACGGCCATCAAGTTCATAAAGTAAAGTAACCAACGATGGGGACGGCCATCGGGCTAAACTGAAAGAAAAAGGAACCACGGCGGGGACGGCCATCGGGTTAAAGAATAAATGAAATAAACAGATAATGAGGTACGGTCATCAAAGGTGAAGGACGATCACCTAGCAGGGGACGGCTGCTCTGTTGAGGGTAAGATGAAGGACGGTCATCTAAGGTGGAGGACGACCACCTGGCAGGGTACGGCTGCCGAAAATATCGCGACATAGGACGAATGCCGGATAAAAGGTCAACGATGGGGACGGCCATCAGATGAGCATGATGGAGGACGACCACCTAGCAGGGGACGACTGCTCTCAAGGTTTATCATGACATAGGACGAATGCCAGATAACCAAAATCAACAATGGGGACGGCCATTGGATAAAAATGATGAAGGACGATCATCAAAAAGGTGGAGGACGACCACCTAGCAGGGGACGGCTGCTAAATATCACGACATAGGACGAATTTCGGATAGAAAATCAACGATGGGGACGGCCATCGGATGAGCATGATGGAGGACGACCATCAAGAGGTGGAGGACGACCACCTAGCAGGGTACGGCTGCTCTCAGGGTTTATCATGACACAGGACGAATGTCAGATAAAAAGGGAAATTTTGCTTTGGAAGCGATCTACTGGGGAATAGTAAACACGGACGAGTGTTTACATTCCAGAAACAAAAGGTATAAGTGTTTAGATGTTGTGTATGGATTAAAGTTGCGGACGAGCATCCCTAAGACTACGATACAGACGAGTATCGGGTAGAAATAAATACTGACACGTGTTCAGAGATGATGGTACGGACGAGTACCATCTGGTTAACAAAGAACACGAACGAGTGTTGAATCTGAAGAGACTCTTCTGGGGAATATTAGACACAGACGAGTATCTATATTCAAGAAGACAAGAGCGTTTGACACAGTGTATGGATTAAAGATGCGGACGAGCATCCTTAAGACTATGATACGGACGAGTATCATGTAGAAACAAACTCTTGACGCGTGTTCTGAGATGATGGTACGGACGTGTACCAACGCGTTAACAAAGAACAAGGACTAGTGTTGAATCTGTGGGGATATAAGTGGTATATATAAGTTACGGACGAGTATCGATATAAGTATGAGTGGTGTATAGATGAGTGTTTAACAGCTGGGGAGAGTGACACGGACGAGTGTCAAAGGAGAAGAGTGTGATATGAACAAGTATCTGGTGTACAAAGTGTAGGCGACTGCGCTGGGGATATGACACGGACGGGTGCCAAAGGGTGTATATACCGGTGTTTGTGAATGTGAGGCAACTGCTTTTGCTGGGGAATCTCCGCTGGGGATTTTTTTGGGGGGAGTTTTCTGTATACTGTTGAAATGTCATTATTTACAAGTGTTGATTCAAAACATGGCTTATGATTATGCTATATGTTTGGTTCTTTTGCCGTAATGCTCCGTATTAGACGGAATGCTACGCTTTATGGGTGAATATGATGCGAATGCTATGATTATGCAAAAGGTACCAAACCGGGACTCGGATCCCATCGCTACGAAGATCTTCGACCGATCTGTCTGAAATGGACATCCCAGCTGGGGATAAGGTCATTTGCAGATTTGATGAGAAGCATTTGCCTGGGGATATAGATCACTGATGGATATACCCTTGCAAAGAGGGACCCAGCTGGGGGCTGCAGAAGCTTTCTTCACTCTGTTGTGATTCCTTCGTGCGCTGCTCTTCTGGATAGAGACTGGAACTCTGTGGGGAGATGGTTCCTTGACTTTTTGTATTTTGGCTGAGGATGAAATGGCAACTCGGCTGGGGAGAAAACTCTTCGAGTGTTAAGACTGAGTGTTGATTTGTCAGCTTGCTGGGATGAAGCTTTCATATCCCAAGCTGCATTCCGGATACCTGCAATCCTGAAAAGATAGAGAAACGCACAAGTAATCCCGAGGTATCCTTTACTGGATTCCGTCTTAGGAGTTTAGACACTTCTGAGAGTAAGTATATTTCCTGCGAGCACGCGGCTTTTATTATATTTTGAAGATAAATATCTGTATTCATGCAATCATTTTTCTTTAAGACATCAGACATTTTTGCAAATAAAAAAAGTACAAGACGTGACATGACTGAAAATATGATTTTATTAATTCATATGCCCTGAATTGGCGAGATACAGTCAAAGAAACATATCCCCTGAAATGAGGAGATTGTTACAAATTGAGAAACAAAATGCTGGCAATGTTGATGACGCTTTAAGGAGCTCCCCCTTTACTATGACTCGTATGACTTTTGACGTTCTTCTCATCTTGCTTTCTGAAGAATGCTGATTCCGATTGAAGCTTGATCCTTTCGGAGCTTACCAAGTTGTAAACGATACAGACGAATTCAAAATGCAGTTGTTCGCTTATTCCCTTATTTTGCATGGATCGCCCTTTCAGGTTTTCAATCCATCGGGATACCCATTTTTGCCCGAGCTGTCCAATGCGGCTTTTCAACTCAGCGGGTGTACGTTTTTTTTTGCTTATTTTCCCTTATTTTTGCCCGAGTCTTTTATTCTGTTTTTGACTCGCCGGGATGCCCTATTTTTGCCTGGACTTACATTCTGTTTTTATGTCCAGCGGGTCATTTTTATGCGAAGTATTTTTTAACTGCATCTGAATTCACAGGGGACGGGAAATCTTCACCATCCATGGTACTGAGCATCAGTGCTCTACCAGAAAAAACTTTCTTTACCACAAATGGTCCTTCATAGTTTGGAGTCCACTTGCCCCTGTGGTCTGTATGAGGAGGAAGGATTCTTTTCAGCACAAGATCTCCTACTTGGTACTCTCGATGCCTGACTTTTTGGTCGAAGGCTCTCTTCATTCTTTTCTGATACAACTGCCCATGACAGACTGCAGCCAATCTTTTCTCTTCAATCAGACTCAGTTGTTCGTATCGGGACTTGACCCATTCTGCTTCGTTCAGCTTAACATCCATTAGTACCCGTAGAGAAGGTAATTCAACTTCAACCGGTAGGACTGCTTCCATACCATACACAAGTTGATACGGTGTTGCCCCAGTGGATGTCCTGATTGACGTGCGGTACCCATGCAAGGCAAATGGTAGCACTTCATGCCAGTCTTTGTAAGTGACTACCATCTTCTGCACAATCTTCTTGATATTTTTATTTGCTGCCTCAACAGCGCCATTCATCTTTGGCCTGTAAGGAGAAGAATTGTGATGTTGGATCTTGAAGTCCCGACACAGTCCTGCCATCATTTTGTTGTTCAAGTTGGAACCATTATCAGTAATGATTCGCTCGGGAACTCCGTATCGACAGATGATATCTCTCTTCAGAAATCTGGCTACCACTTGCCTTGTAACATTTGCATATGAGGCTGCCTGAACCCACTTGGTGAAATAATCAATGGCGACCAGGATGAATCTGTGGCCATTTGAAGCAGTTGGCTCAATCTTACCAATCATATCAATGCCCCACATAGCAAAGGGCCAGGGTGAAGACATTATATTCAAAGGATTGGGCGGCACATGCACCTTGTCTGCATAAATCTGGCATTTATGGCATTTTCTGGCATAGGCACAACATTCGGCATCCATTGTGATCCAGTAATAACCTGATCATAGCAATTTCTTGGCCATTGCATGTCCTCCCGCATGGGTACCAAAGGATCCTTCGTTCACTTCATGCATTAACAAGTCTGCTTCTGTTTTGTCAACGCATCTGAGGAGTACCATGTCAAAGTTTCTCTTGTACAAAGAACCATCAGTATTCAGGAAGAAACTACCAGCGAGCCTTCTCAAGGTCTTCTTATCATTGGAAGATGCCCCAGATGGGTATGTTTGATCCTCCAAGAAGCACTTAATGTCATGGAACCAAGGCTTATCATCTTTGATAACATCTGCTGCGAACACATATGCTGGTCTATCGAGTCTGGATACTGAAATCTGCGGTACAAAGTTGGCAGTTTGAACTTTGATCATGGATGAAATGGTAGCCAGAGCATCTGCAAACTGATTCTCGTCCCGAGGGATATACTCAAGCTTGACTGTTGTGAAGAAAGTCAATAACCTCCTTGTATAATCCCTGTAAGGTATCAGATGATCCTGGTGTGCGTACCATTTTCCGTTGGTTTGATTGACTACCAGAGCTGAATCTCCGAATACAGTCAATGTCTTGATCCTGAGGTCAATGGCTTCCTCAAGACCCATAATGCAAGCTTCGTATTCAGCTTCGTTGTTAGTGCAGTTGAAAGTGAGCTTTGCCGAGAAAGGCATGTGAACTCCTTTAGGTGTAATGAGTACTGCACCAACACCACGACCATTCATATTAACAGCCCCATCAAACATCATGGTCCATTCTTCTTCCGGGTCAGGCCCTTCGGTGTGAACAGGCTCTTCATGATCTTTTGCTTTTATGAACATGATGTCTTCATCAGGGAAGTCAAATTTCATAGGCTGGTAATCATCAATGGGTTGCTCAGCAAGATATTCAGACAATACACTGCCTTTGATGGCTTTCTGAGATGTGTACTGGATGTCATATTCCGTGAGGATCATTTGCCATCTTGCAACCCGTACGGTAAGAGCTGGCTTCTCAAATATGTACTTAACTGGGTCCATCTTTGAGATCAACAATGTAGTGTGGGTCAACATATACTGTCTAAGTCGGCGAGCAGCCCACGCTAAAGCACAGCAAGTTTTCTCGAGCAGTGAATAACGTTGTTCATAGTCGGTAAACTTTTTGCTTAGGTAGTATATTGCATACTCTTTTCGACCAGACTCGTCATGCTGGCCCAGCACACACCCCATTGACTCTTCTAATACTGTCAAGTACATTATCAGAGGTCTTCCTCCAACTGGAGGCATAAGGATTGGAGGTTCTTGCAAGTATTCCTTGATCTTGTCAAAAGCCCTTTGGCAGTCTTCGTTCCACCTGACCGTCTGTTCTTTTCTCAACAATTTGAACAAAGGCTCACAGGTTGCTGTAAGGTGAGATATGAACCTCGAAATGTAGTTCAATCGACCTAAGAACCCTCGAACTTCCTTCTCGGTCTTTGGTGCAGGCATTTCTTGAATAGCTTTGACTTTATCAGGGTCAACTTCAATCCCTTTCTCGCTTACAATAAATCCCAGCAACTTACCAGATCGCACCCCGAATGTGCACTTGTTGGGGTTCAACTTCAGTTGATACTTCCTCAGACGCTTGAACAGCTTCAGCAGATTTACCAGGTGGTCTTCTTCAGTAAGGGACTTGGCAATCATGTCATCCACATAACATTCTATCTCTTTATGGATCATATCATGGAATAATGTTACCATAGCCCGTTGATACGTCGCACCGGCATTCTTGAGCCCAAATGGCATTACCTTGTAGCAGAACATGCCCCAGGGTGTGATGAAGGTTGTCTTCTCCATGTCTTCAGGTGACATCTTAATCTGATTATATCCTGAAAATCCATCCATGAAGGAGAATACCGAGAACTGAGCCGTATTATCCACCAATACATCAATGTGAGGTAAAGGGAAGTCATCTTTCGGGCTGGCTCTGTTCAAATCCCGGTAGTCAACGCACATCCTAACCTTGCCGTCTTTCTTTGGCACAGGTACTATGTTAGCAACCCACGGTGGATAGCTAGTTACGGCAAGGAACCCGGCGTCCCATTGCTTTTGTACCTCTTCCTTGATTTTCATTGCCATGTCTGGGCGAGTACGGCGCAGTTTCTGTTTAACCGGCGGGCATTCTTCTCTTAAAGGCAGTTTGTGTACCACAATGTCGGTGTCCAACCCTGGCATGTCTTGATAAGACCAAGCAAACACGTCCACATATTCTTGAAGCAGGTCAATCAGTTGTCTCTTCACTGAGTCTTGTAGGCAGGCCCCGATTTTAACTTCTTTCATGTCTTCATTTGTACCAAGATTAATCGTTTCGACTTCCTCCTGATGAGGAGTGATAACCTTTTCCTCTTGTCTCAACAACCTGGCTAGCTCTTCAGGAAGCTCATACTCTTCTTCAACCCCTTCATCAGCTTGATTGATTGGATTGCCAAAGTCATACGAAGTCATAGCCGTGCTGTTGTCGGTGCTGTCTGGAAGGCACTTTCTGCAAGGGTTCAGTTTGTTCATTTTAGTGATTGATTTTAATCTTGTTTTAGAAAAGTGAAATGAAGTTGACATTTTGAAAACATCGCCATTTATTTTTTGTACAAAAAGAAAAATGGAAAAACAGTGAACGGAAAAGAAAAAAGACTCATTTGCAAAAAGATGTATGATATTTCATTGATTAATCTTGTTGCACAAAAAGTACAGATGGCCCGATTACAAAATGAGTCTTGTCATCTTGGGCAAGATGCAAGACTTTGATGCATGCTATAAGAATACAGGAAATAATAATTACTCTGCATGAGTAACTCTTATAATTTCCTGGGAAGACCAGTTCGAGATACTGCTCCCCGGGATCTTTGGACGGATCCAACTCTCCAGGTTGCGGTCGCTTTCATCCTCGTCTTCCAAATTGTTGACAGCATCAGGGGTGAGCATCCCCCCACTAACAAAGTTGGGCTCCTTAGCAGCCTCTGCTTGATCTTGTTGAGTTGGTTTGTAACCCAACCCAAATCTATCCTCTTTCTTCTCCACCGGTAACAGTTTGCCCCAGCCTTGGGTAGTTCCTTCTTCAACAACCTTCCGGGCTTGTTGATATGATGCTATTGAGGTTCCAGGTACAGCAGATGTTTCATTTATGTTCAAGGCCTCGAACCCTTGACTCATTGTTTCGTGGATCTCCCCATCCATCTCAATATATTTGTAGGTAGCCAGATGGCTAACAAAAATATCCTCCTCTCCACAGATAGTAACGACTTGACCCTCCCACTCGAATTTTAACTTCTGGTGAAGGGTTGAGGTCACGGCGCCAGCGGCGTGAATCCATGGCCTACCCAATAGACAGCTGTAGGCAGGCTGTATATCCATCACGTAGAAGGTCGTCTTGAAAGTTTGTGGGCCAATCGTTATAGGCAACTCAATCTCTCCCAGAACCGATCTCTTAGAACCATCAAAGGCTCTCACTACCAGGTTGCTGGGACGTAATGCCAATCCGTCATACTCTAGCTTCACAAGGGCTTTTTTAGGTAAGACATTGAGGGATGACCCTGTGTCTACCAGCACATGGGAAAGAACTGCACCTTTACACTCCATGGTAATGTGCAAAGCCTTGTTATGGTTGCGGCCTTCCGTAGTCAAATCAGTGTTGGTGAACCCTAGTCCATGACTAGCATTAACATTTCCAACCACAGCTTCCAACTGATTGACGGTGATCTCTTCAGGCACATAAGCTGCGTGCAAGACTTTTAGTAGTGCGTTCCGATGAGCTTCGGAGCACATGAGCAATGATAGAATATAGATCTTGGAAGGCGTCTGATGAAGCTGATCCACTATTTTGTAATCACTTTTCTTGATGATTCTCATGAACTCATCAACTTCTTGATCAAAGGGTGTTTTCAAAGCTTCTTTAACAATCTTCTCTTCCTGCACCAAGCTCTTCCCTTTTGCCTTGGCAGCAGCTTCTGCTTCGGCAGTGGGTCTTTGAATTTGTGGAGCAAAGAGACGTCCGCTTCGAGTGAAGCCTCCGCCTCCTCCCACATTATCTACTTGTGGTGCAGGGGTTGATGATTCAAAAGTGATCTTTTGCCCTTCGCAGTATAGATCAGAGTCGTAATGTCAGGGGATGGCATTACTGCTTTCATAAGGTACTGGCCCAGGTACTGTGACAGTGACTGGGCTGATGGCAGCTGTAGAAGGGACTGTGATAGTCTGTGGATCATAGTATATTGTGACCGGTGCTCTTGTGGGAGTGGCATTTTGTGAGTTGTAGGCAGAATCATTTTTAGGATCATAATAAATCGTAACTGTGGAGACACTTGCCGCTGAAGTTGTAGGAGACATTGTTGGAAGGATGGGTGTTGTTGTTGTAGGAGTTTCTGAATGGAGTGGTGCCGAAGTTGTAGAAAGGATGTTTGCTGATATTTGGTCCGTTGAAAGAACAGATGAAGCACTTGTTGATGAAATTGAAGAGTTGCTTGGAACAATGGTTGTTGTATTTGTAGAAGACACAGGAATTGTTGTTGATGAGGTTGCTGGATTGGTAGGAATTGATGTTGTGATTTGAAGCAGGCCGCTCTGGATGAGACCATCTATGCCATCTCTCAAATTATCACAACCATTCACTGAAATGTTGCAATAAGCACACCCTAGCTCACATCCCGGGAACATTTGACATTCAAGGAGTTGAGCTTTGATTTCTACCAACGGCGTCCGAATCTGACCCACACTGGTTATCAAGTAAGACGGCTTGTCTTCTTCAATAGCATTGATTCTGGGACCTCCGTGGTTTGGCATAGGGTTCTTATTAACATTTGGTGGTGGTGCAAAATTCAGAGCCTTAGAGTCTACCAAGTCTTGTACCTTCATGTGCAAAGCTCTGCACTTTTCTGTACTATGGCCAGGCGCATTTGAGTGAAAAGCACATCTGGCGTTGGAGTCATAATTTCTGGGTAGGCTGGTGGGATCTGGAGGTGCCAACGTCCTTAGCTCAACCAAATTGAGTTTTAGGAGTTGTGGCAGTAATGTGGCATATGGCATAGGGATCGGATCGATCACCCTGTTGGCCTGAGAAGGTCTCTGTTGGAACGGTCTTTGCTGATTGTTGTTGTTGGTGTTGTTGTAGTTTCTTTGAGGAGGATACTGAGTTTGTTGCTGATAATTTTGTTGCGGTGGTTGATAAACTGGTTGTGGATGAACTGGAGCGGGAATGGTGACTGCTGCCACAGACCTGTGAACATATTGGGGTCTGCCCCTGTTGGTATGGATAGCATTGGTTTCACCAGTTCTTCTTGGGCCTGCAAAAGGCTTCCTTGTGTTGCTGGATGAGCTAGCACCGTTGTCAGAAATCTTGCCCATTTTTAGCAGGCTCTCGATTCTTTCTCCAGCTATAACGACATCTGCAAAGCTGGTAGAAGAGAAAGCAGCCAGCCTGTCAATGTATGTTCCCTGGAGGGTGTTCATAAACATATCTACCATCTCCCTCTCGGACATAGGTGGCTGGACAGCAGCAGCCAGCTGCCTCCACCTTTGGGCGTACTCGCGGAAGCTTTCCCTGGATGACTGTGACATCCCCATCAGGAGGGTCCTGTTGGGTGCCATATCCAAATTATACTGGTATTGTCTGATGAAGGCCTCTGCCAAGTCCTTCCAACACCTGATGGTTGCTCTAGTCAGATGGGAGTACCATTCCCTTGACGCTCCAGTTAAGCTATCCTCAAAATAAAACATCCATAGCTTCTCGTCCATGGTATATGCTTTCAACCTCCCCAAAAAGGATTGTAAGTGGGTCCGTGGGCAGGAAGTCCCATTGTATTTTTCAAAACAAGGAGGCTTAAACTTATGGGGAATCCTGACCCCGTCCACTAAGCCCATGTCCATAACATCAAAACCCAAAGAGTTTTGAGACTCCAAGGATCTTAATTTTTCAGCAATTTCATCCAGCCTTCTGTCATAGGCTTCTTCCCCAGCACCCATTACTGTGAACTGATCCTCCTGGGGGTCTTCTTGCAGCACTCTTCCTGCAGTGGCAGTCCCTTGAACATTAGCAGGAATGTTGACCTCTGGATGAAGGTGGGGTCCAAATACAGGGGGGTTGACATGAGGTTGGACCCTCTCATTGTTGCTTGTGCCAGCAGTCCCTATATGGGGATCTTCCTGATTCTGCCTTTCTACCATTGCTCTCAATCTTTCTTGGCTCTGAGCCATGTTGTTCATCACTTCCATAAACTGCGTCATCTGAGTTCTCATTTCCAATCTTTCGTTGGCCATTTGGTTTCTGACCTCTGCAAGGTCCTGTTGTACCTGATCCATTTGTATGCCCGGAAGGTTGTTACGGGTTGGATATCGGTGTGGACGGTTGAGTGGAAATACCCTACGTCGAGCAATAGTTCCTGAGATCACAACAGAGTTAGTAACAATAAAACAAAAACCTGCAAAACAAAACAAAAGGTTAGCATGCAATGCAGTATGCTTATTTGTTTCCAAGGTATCCGGCTTGGCACTTGGTTTTGACCCTTCCAGACCCTTGAGAAAACTGTTGATGTTGCTTGAAAAGATCTTAAATGGAACAAACTGATACATACATTACAAGAAAGCAAATGATACATAATTTGTTCTTTACAAAACATGCCCTCTGAGGGGTCAAAATTACATTACAAGAAAAAGTACATGGAATGAAAGCAACAACAAGCAAAAAATCAAACACCAAGACCAAACTCATCCTCCTGAACTTCCTTGAAAGTGCTTCAGTCACAGGATCAGCTGGACGCTCCGTGAGATTCCTGATAAGGAGATTCCGGGTAGTGACAGCTGCAGTTAGCTTCTTGTGTTGACTCTGGTCCTTTGACCTCTTCACTCCAGCTCTGATCTTCAGCTCTGATATTTCCCTCTGGGCTGCTGCCAGGGCTTCCTGCTGCTCTTTTGCACTAGCTTCCAGCTGCTCTATCTTGTCCTGAGTCCTCTTATCTTCCAGAGTACGAGCTTCGGTGATCCTGACCCACCTGGCTTGACTCTCCTTCAGATACAGGTTTGTCCTGGCTTTCTGGAACTGGGCTTCCTTGCAAGCATTCTTCAGAATTTGCTCTCCAGCCCTAGACTTCTTGATGTAATCCTTAGACTTCTCAATTTTAGCCAGATGCTCCACCCTCAACTTTTCCAACCTTTCAATATCCAACCTACCATCACTCCTCTCCCAGAGGGTCTTCTGCAAAGCCTGAGTCAACTTCTCATTTCTCTCTTTCAAGCTCTCAAACTCCTCTAAGCTGACAGTGGCAGGAGGTGGTGCTGAGGATGATCCAGGCATATCCTCCATGGTAAAGGGCATCCCAGAAAATTGAGCCCTAGCATGAGACCATTCATAGTATTGTGCTGATGCTACATTGTTGCACTTCCCCAGAATGGTTACTCCTTTAGTTTGAACATTGTCCCAGGCCCAGGCTGCCTGCCTAACAATAGCCAGATTAGGCTTGTTCTCACAGTAGAGGGTCTCAGCCAAGTCTTGTGCCTTAGGAGTGTGGACCAGTGCATAGCCCAGTTGTCTTTTGAACAGCAGAGGGTTGTAACTAATGCAACCCTTAACTCCTATCAGGGGTACATTGGGAAAATGCCCACAACTGGTAATGATATCCCTGCCCTTTGTGCTTTGAGTGCACCACCTGATATCAGCTGAAGTCAGAGCAGTAAGTCTTCTAGCCCAGTTTCTTTGCTGATGAGGATTCAAAAATGTATCTGTCTTGGGCAAATGCTTGAGAAGCCAAGTATGGAACAAAGGAGCACAACACCTCACTAATCTTCCCCTTTGCTTTTCATTCCTCTGGTGTACTGAGTAGTAAAAATCCCCCAATAAAGTGGGCACTGGGTTCCTCAGAATGAAAAAATGGATTGCATTCTTGCTAATGGATCTAGGCTCATCTGCAAATAATATAATCCCGTATATGCTCAGGGCCAATGAAGCACAGACTGCTTTCCACTCTCCCAAAGAAGCTTTCAGGGTAGCTTGAGAGATCAAGAAATCCAGATGCAAGCCAGAGATTCCAGCCTTGGTAGTCATATGCTGCCCAATCAGAACCGGTTCCAGATGCAATGCATTTGCTACTTCTTCATTACCAGGAAAGACCATCTCAGGGTTGAAAGGGACTCCACCCCTGATAGGTATACCAACCAATGATGAGTATTCTTCCAATAAAGGGCCCAACTGGAAATCCTGAAAAGTGAAACACCTCAGTGGGGGATCATAAAACTGAAGGCAAGTATGAATCAGGCTCCTCTGTGAAGGGTCCAAATCCATAACCACATCAAGTATGTCTCCATAGTGTTCCCTGAACAGTGGTATATGGTCTGGAGTAACCAGGGTCTGAATCCTCCTGATGTCAGCTAGCTCAGGCTGAAAGAAGTGGTAGGAGATGTTACTCTTTTTAGGTGCCATGTTGTTGAAGAGGGGTTGAGACAGGTATTGATGATAATACTGAAAATGAGCCACTGACTGGCTGGTGCAGATGACTGAAGCAGGTAGCTGATAGCTGAAGCAGATGCTGATGAAGATAGGTCTATACTGATGATGGGGTCAAAACCAAGCCAAAAATGAAGATGGATACCCTGAAAGACAAATAAACAAATGTCAAAATGATGCAATGAGGATGTATGCAAATGATATGCAAGGGTTTGTGACTGAGCTGGATCTGATCAAATGCTCTGATATAAGTCCAGGTATGTTCAAGAAATCCAGATGGAGGTCTATAAGTCCAGTAACCAAGGTGGGGGACTCAAATAAAGAGCCACATGTCCAGGGTTTAGAATCACAAGAATTGTTCCAACATGGAGTACTCTTAATCATACAAAGTAACAAGGGTATGTTGGGGTCAAGGGTACCTGCAAACCTGTAAACAGCCCAACCCCCCTCACAGGTGGTGTTCTAAAACAAGGATCCTCAGACTTGGATCAGTTATGAGAAGTGTAAACACTTCTAACCCGGAGGTACAGTGTTTACAATAACCATAAAAGTTCCTTCTCTAATTCACCTCAGTTTCTGAAGGTCAAAACTAAGGGTCATCCAGACTTAGCAGGCTTCCCAGATAGCCCTAGCATTGCAGGAAATCTGCAACACAAAGTTCTCAAGAAGAAACCCATATCTGAACCGTGTTTCATATTCCCGCACCAGACCGAGATGGAATGGGAAAGAATATGAACCACTCTAGCCTAGGTGTCACTCAGGTCCCAGGTATAGGACCTCAACTCTCAATAGCACACCCACCCACCAAAGCAACAAATAGATCCAGCCAGCACAGTATGACAATATGATATATGCAAAGCTATAAAGAAAGCAATAAAGCCACTGTACATAAAGCAAATAACAAAAACAAATATACAAGCACAGATAGCACATAACACCCCAGTAAACACAAATCAGTCAAGCGCTAGGAGGAACCCACAAAAAGAACCAGAAGCCCTGGTTACAGTATAAGGGTCCCCAGCAGAGTCGCCAAGCTGTCGCTCCCGATAAATGGGAAAGGCCCAAATAAAGGTACAGACGCGAACGGTCGGCGAAAGGGACAATGAGAACACACAGCAGTGAACTCACTGGAGATGAAAAGAGTCGTCAGCTAGGCATTTTTATCCCGGAGGAAAGGTAATGCTGCATAGACCTAGAAAAGATATGGACAAGACGGTCGCGAACCAGAGAGACTGAGAAAGGGGGTTGGTTACAACCTGGGAAGGTATTAGCACCCAGATTGTCCGTCGTACTCGACGGGATCCACGCTTAAAAGATTTGTGTTTTAAAGGGGTAGTGTCAGTGCAATCTGTGTATAAAAGAGCTGGAAAAGGATGTACATGTGTCAGTGTAAAGGAAGTGTGAAGTGTATAAATGATGTGTCAGTGCAGGAACAAGAATGAAATGCTCAAGAATATGAGGCTTAAAAGAATAAAGCTGGAAAGAGGGGGAATATACAGAGACTTTTGTTCGATAATTGTTAAGTTATGCCTACGCATCCTCTCGTGCAATGAGGAAGTCAGAACACCGTAGTTCGACCCAAAGAGACTGAAAGATGAATTGACTTGTGAACTGCTTGCTTGTCTATGCTCAAGTGTATGACCTGTCTGGCTCAGGTGCAAACTGTCTTGCATTAGACGGAAGAAGCGAGTTCTCGTTTGTGAATGAATGAGATGAGAAAAGAATCCCGGAGGAGACGATTATTGTTTGTTTTTGAGTTTTCAGTCTTTTATTGCTTTTGAAAGTTTGTCATAAGTTAATGAGCTTAAGCCTAAACCAATGGATTTAGTAAACTCATCACATCTTCCCTCTGATTAGGGGTAATGAGACTACCTTAAGTGTGAAGTCAGCTTCTCACACTTAATCACCTTTGATGTAGGGTTAAGATCATTAACCTACTTGTGATTATTTAGATGTTTTTGGTGTTTTTGTTTAGTGTTAAGTAATGAGATTAAGCCATAATCAGGGATTAAACAGACTCATTACACCATCCTAATAGAAGGATAATAGATGAGAATGTTTAAGCTGAGGAAAGCTCCTCACCTTAATCCATGATTAGGGATTAAACTCATGACAAAACAAGCCTTTGGTTAAGTGGATTTTGTTTAATGATATGATGATGAAGTGGATTGTTTATGATTTGTAAGACAACTTGAGGGGGACTTGTCCATTAACACTAGGGTTAGTCCTTCTTAACCAGTTAAGGAAGAATTAGAACCCTAATGCAAGGCCCAAGTTACAAGTGTGATGTCTTGATGATTATTAAGATGGATTGATTAAAGGATTTAAACACATTAAGGGTTTAACACTTAGGATTAAAGTTATACACTCCATCCCAATAGAAGGATGCAGGCATAAGCTTAATCACAAAGCCTTAAAGCCTTTAGGGTTTAGTCCTTGATTATGAGATGAGAAGAGAAGACTCAAAAGAGACACAAAGGTAAAACTAAGAGGGGAGACTAAACAAAACCCTAATCATTGTCATGCTTGGTTGTTCCTAAGGTTTGTGAGGTTTACAAGAAAGATCTTCAATGGAACCACCAGGAAGCAGATGAAAGGATCAGGAGAAGCAAAGTAACTTGCTTCATTCAAGAAGTCAAGTCACTTGAAGAAAGAAAGTGAGAAGAAGAAGAATGAGCAAGCCCAATCTCAAACACATACAAAAATGCAGCAAGGATGCATAAAAGAGATGAAGATAAGTTATGAGAAGTGAAGGCAAATTCACTTCTCAAAGCCACTTACCACCTGAAAAGTTAGAAAAGAAATGCAATGCAATGCAAAATGGGATGGAATGGCATGATGAGAAACAAAACCAGAAGCACATACATGATGTTAATGATGTTATGAGATGCTACAAGCATGAAACAACACATGGGGACGATCATACAAGCTCATGGGTGCAAATGAAACAAGTTAAGAAACATGAACATTCATGAAAAGTTATGAAGTACAAATGGCATACAACATGGCAAATGCATGATGCAATGATCAAACATGCTTTCAATGTGTCTTAAGATGTTCAATGAATCACAAGAATGCATAAAATGCCATGGCAAGTCAAGGTATGAATGCAAATGCAAGATGGATGCATATGGAAGCCCAAATTAGGGTTTATGATCAAAGCATCAAACACAAACCAAAATCAGAAGCAAACATCAATATAAAAAATTGAAAATGCACTCAAAGGACCCCTAATCCTATACTAACTCACTGCCCAAAGGAGAGGTTCCAACTCTTAACCTAATTCAAGTTATGATTTTCCTAAGTTTTCTAGGGTTTTAGGGTTCCTTAACAAGAAAAATGCCAAACAAATTGAAAATGAAAGATCAAATCATGACCATTTAACCTCAAAAACTACATGATATGTTAAACACAATGCAAAAAGAATCAAAGTCCAACTCATCATGGTTAGGCAGAAATGATTTTTGGAAGTTTGGATCAAAATAATGCATCAAAATGATTTTAATTCTATGAAAAATTCTCAAAATGCATCAAGATCAAAAAATAAATTTGGTTTGAGGGTTGGACAATGTTTCTAAATGTTTTTAAATGTTTCATGAATTTTTTGGTGATTTTTAAATACCTAAAAGTATTTTTAATAAATTAATTTTCATTAATCAATTAAAAATAAACTTTTAAATATTTAAAAATACTTTTTTAATGCAAAAAAATAAAAATAAAAATATTTTTATATTCTGAAATTAAATAATAACTTGTATAAAAAATTTCAGAATTTTTGAATTAGTTTTACTATTTTAAAATAAATGTAGAAAACAAATATAAAAGAAATGAATTAATATTAATAAAAATGAAAAGTAATTCAATCCAAAGGCTGAGATTTGAATCTGGGAGAGAAGGTTTGACTACGCGCGTTTTTAAACGGCCAGGATGGAGTCTGATTCAATTAGCTTAATTAATCTTAATTAATTTAAATAAAAAGGATTAGGGCTAAGTGAATCAATCTGGACCGTACATGACCTAAGCTAATCACCATCCAAAGGCTGTGAACGCATCTGGCAAATTAATTAGGGTTTAGAGTTAATGACTTTCAGGTGACCGGAGGGAAGCTCCGGTCATCTTCTCCGGCGGGTTGAAAACCCTAGATCATGATTCAGGCCACCATACTTCAAATTAAACGCAACAAAATGTTCCTCTACCCAAACCCCACTCAAATCACCTCTCAAACTAAATTTATCATGCACAAACAGAGAGAATCGAAGCCAACAAGATTCACGGGCAAAATTTCAGAGCTTTGGTAAATCCTCATTTCTCACTCATTTTCGATTCTAAGCACATCCCCATGATCAGCAAGACATACACAATCAAATTATAACATAAAATGCAAGCTCTGAGAGAAAAAGTTCACGGCCATACCTGAGATGGAAACTCCTGGTTCTGGGCTTTCTGGGCTGTTCTTTGGTGCAAATTCACTCCAGTGATCCCCCTTGTGCTAATGGTAAGCTTAGATGGAGTTTAAACAGGCCACTTTGAGAGATCCAGTTCTGGTGTATCAGAAAATGAGGTCTGTGTGTATGAGGTTTCAAGCTCTACCAATGGTTGATTCTGGTTCCTTTTAGTGTGTTTGATTTGTTGGTGAAGAGAAATTGGATGTTTGATGGCTGGAAAATGAGATTCGAAGAAGGGAAGCTCTTTGACAGTTTTTGTGAAGGCTGTGTTCTGGCTTGCTTCAAGGGCCAATGCTTTGCTATAATCCTCCCAAGTTGTGTGAATAGCCTGTGAAGCAGGTCAGTAGGGGTGGCTGCTTACTGTTCCATGAGTATGGGAGTTTTGGCCAAAAAGTCAAGTTGGCTTGTACTTGCAGCATGGGCTATGGCAGCAGCAGTTTGAGGTCATGTCTGGCTTCAGCTTGGGTTAAGGAGGACCCTTAGATTGCTTGTAGCTGACTGCAACACATGGATCATGAGTTATGCTAGCTTTTGCAACTTGCCCACTTGGTGTTTTCTCATGATTTTGTGCCATATACATGAGACATTTCTTGCTGAATTTTGTAGCATGGAACTTCTTTTAGTCATGGCAATGTATAGAAGTCAGCTAGTGATCACATAACTCCCTGAAAAATGGTTTTGCCAAGAATCCCCCTTTTGTACTTGTAATGAAAAATGGCTTAGTGATCTTTGAAAATCAAAGCAAACAATGCAAAATCCCTTGGGCCAATTCTGTTTTTGGGGTCATGTATGATCATGTGATGAAGTTTTGAAATCATTTTGAGGTCAAAAGAATGCTTGGTACATGAATTTGCAAGTTTCCATTTGGTGCATAACTTGAATTTTTAGTGATTTTAGCCAACTTTGATGAACCATAACTTTTGATCCAAAATGAATTAGGTCATGTTCTTGTACTTTTTGAAAAGGGAAAGATCTATTCTTCAACTTTCATGACCAAAGTTTTTCCATTTGAAGCATTTTTGGATCAAAAAGTAAGGGTTGAAAAAGTTACATAAAATGACATTTCATTAAAAGTCAAACTTGCCCAAAAAAGTCAACTTTGAAAAAACTTGAGATTCTTGAGTTTTGTGAACTTCCAACTTCTTATATGATCAAATAAAGATCATATACACTCAAAATGATGAAGATCACCCCTTGGTTGGGTCATTGGGGGCCTCAGATGCCCTGATTTTGCACTGACTTGTCCAGAAAGTCAACTTTTGATCAGATGGCTTCCCCATGGAATTTCTTCATGAAAATTGATATGCATACTCCCTATACCATATAGAGACCAATAGAAACAAGAATGACCAAAAAATTTGGAGTTATGGCCTCTGAAACCAAAACCCTAATTTTAGGTCATCTGTGCAGTCAAGCCTGGCTCTGCTTCCACAACCATCCCAGTTCTGGTGATTCTTTGACATCCTTGACTTTGAGAGGATATAATATGATATTTGAACACATATGGATCCCTTTGAAGTGATTGATGACCTTTGGAGTGGCTCAAGAAGCTCTTGGATTGCTCAGATCACAAACCCTAGATGCAGATGACTTAGGACCAATGCAATGAATAAAAAATGTGGTATGAGATGTTATGATTGTGTTTATGCATATGAAATGATCACAAGCCATGGTGTGAATGGGTGAGGGCAAATTTGGGGTGTTTACATTAAGTAATGAGTTTAAGCCATAATCAAGGATTTAATGGACCCATTACACCATCCTAATAGAAGGATAATAGATGAGAACATTTAAGCTGAGAAAGACTCCTCAACTTAATCCATGATTAGGGATTAACCTCATGACAAAACAAAGCCTTTATTAAAGTGTATTTTAGTTAATGGTAAGATTAAGAAGTGATTTTTATGGTTTGTAAGACAACTTGAGGAGGACTTGTCCATTAACACTAGGGTTAGTCCTTCTTAACCAATTAAGGAAGAATTAGAACCCTAATGCAAGGCCCAAGTTACAAGCTTGATGTCTTAGTGATTATTATATGGATTGGTTAAAGGATTTAAACCAATTAAAGGTTTAACACTTAGGATTAAAGTTATACACTCCATCCTAATAGAAGGATGCAGGTATAACCCTAATCACAATGCCTTAAAACCTTTAGGGTTTAGTCCTTGATTATGAGATGAGAAGAGAAGACACAAAGATGACACAAAGGTAAAACTAATAGGGGACTAATCAAACCCTAATTGTGATCATGCTTGGTTGTTCCTAGGGTTTATGAGGCTTGCAAAAGATCTTCAAGAGAAAAGCCACCAAGAAAGATGCAGATGAAAGGAGGAAGAAGCAGAGAGAAGCAAGTCAACTTACTTCACTTAAGAAGATGAGTTTCTTGGAGAAATAAAGTGAGGAGGGAGCATGAATGAGCAAGCTCACTCTAAAGCAAAATAAAATGCAGCAAGGATGCATAAAGAGAGATGAGAAAAGATTATGAGGAGTGAAGGCAAATTCACTTCTCAATGACTTACCACCTAAAAAGTTAGTAACAAGAAATGAAATGAAATGAAAATGAGATGAAATGAAATGATGCACACCAAAGTCAGAAGCATAAACATGATGTCAATGATGCAAAGAGATGATGCAAACACATGGCAAGAGTTGTGAATGATCATACAAGGATGAGGATGCAAATGAAGCATGCTTTGAACCATAAAAGTTCATGAAAGTTTATGAAATGGAATGAATGCATATCATGGAAAATGAATGATGCAATGATCAAACATGATTCTAATATGTCCTAAGATGTCTCATATGTCATGTTGATGCATAAAATGTCATGGTAAGTTCTTGAATGCAAGCAAATGAGAGATGAATGCAAATGAAGGCAAAAATTAGGGTTTACATACAATATGCAACACAAAATTCAAAATCAGAAGCAAATGACATGATAAAAAATTGAAAATGGGGAACCCTAACCCTACACAAGTTCACTGTCCAAAGGAGGGGACCTAAGTCTTAACCTAATGGAAATTATGATTTTCTCAAGTCAACTAGGATTTCAAGGCACTTCAAAAGGGAAAATGCTCATCAAATTGAAAATGAAAAATAAATTCAAAACAAATTTACCCTAGAAACTACATGATATGAGGAATGCAATGCAAAAGGAATCAATATCAAACTCTTCATGGTTAGGCAGAATGAATTTTTCTAAGTTAGGACCAAAATATTGCCTTTTAATGACTTTTATTCAAATGAAAATTGTCAAAATCCATCAAGAACCAAAAATAAATTTGTTTGAAGAGTTTGATAATGTTTCTAAATGTTTTAAAATGCAATGTGAATTTTTTGGTGATTTTTAAATACCTAAATGCATTTTTAATTAATTAATTTCCATTAACTAATTAAAAATAAACATTTAAATGATTTAAAAATGATTTTTAGTGCAAAAATAAAAATAAAAATATTTTTGGGTTCTGAAAATTAATAAAAGGTTTGATAAAAAATTTCAGAATTTTTTAATGCATTTTACTATTTTTAAAAATTCGTACAAATTAAATAGAAAGAAAATGAAATAAAATTAATTAAATGGAAAAGTATGAGGATCCTGAGGCTGAGATTCAAAGGTTTTTGGAGGGAGTTGACCCGCGCGTGTTTCAATGGCTAGGATTCATTCTGGCAAAATTCAAATTTAATCCTAATTAATTAAACTAATAAATCAGAATTAGGGTTTAATGATGGATCTGGTTCGTTCATTCGCGCGCGGGAAGGCAAGATCAAAGGCTCACATTCAAACTAAGCCCTAATCCAGATTAAGGCATTAATGACTTTCAGGTGGCCGGAAATGACCTCCGGTCATCTTCTCCGGCCACCTCTCCCCTGAGATTTCTCTAAAATGCTCCCTAGGCCAAATCAAACCCCCCAAATCTCCAGAAATGATCCCCAAACCCCATAGAACAAGAATCAAACATCAAACTTCATTTATTTTTCCTCAACAACAAAATTCGAACAAAAAACCTAAAACTGAACAAAATTTCAGAACATGCTTACACCCTCAAAACTCAACAATTTTTCCTCATTCAAGGTTCATTGTGACCAGTGGAACATACTCTACCATTCTATAACTAAAGAAACAAGTTCTGGAAAAAAGTTTCAAGAGGATACCTGAGATGGAGCTTTTGCTTTTGGAGCTTTCTGGTCAGTTCCTTGCTTCCAATCACCTATACTGACTTCCCTCAAGAGTTTGCAAAGCTTGTTTGGAGTTTCTTATGACTAGTTCGGGAGATTGATTCAGTTCAGTTCAAAAGGGAGAAAATCGTATTTGGTGTGTGGTGACTTTTAAGGCAAAGTAAAGGGTGGTTTATGATCAGTGATGCATTCTAAGATGAATGGTGGAAGAAGTTTTAAGTTTGAGTAGCTGAGTTGAGAGATTCGATAGAAAATGCAAAAAGAGGGATTTTTGTGAACTATGGTGATGTTCTGGTTCCAGGCTCCAAGATTGTGTGAAATGTGATCCTTGAGGCATGTATGTGAAGTTGTGATTGGTCAGAGTAGTTGGTGTGGCTCAGTTTGATAGGTATGGCTCAAGTTGCATAAAGTCAACATTTGTGTAAGTGAAGGTATGGGCTGGTTCAGACATGGTACAAGGGCATGGTTCGAATCAGCTTGCTTCAAGGAGGTCCATGGGAGTCATTTTTGGCAGCTGGCACAAGTGGATGAGAAGCTTTGGGTCATTTTGCAAATTCATGGATTTTTGGCCCCTTTTGGATTTCTTAATGATCAAGGCATGAAAATGAGTGATTCTTTGGGCCATTCTGAATTTGAGGTCATGTTTTATGTTTATGTGATGCTTAGAAGTCATTTTGAAGTCATAGAAATGTTTGGCATGTGAATTTGCAAGTTTCCCTCTTTGGTGCCAAAGTGAAAAATAAGTGATTTTTCCCAACTTTGACAAGCCATACCTTGTGATCTAAAATGAATTAGAGTGAGCTCTTGTACTTTTTGAAAATGGGAGGATCCAATCTACAACTTTCATGACCAAAGATTTTTCATTTGAAGCATTTTGAATCAAAAAGAGGAGGTTGAAAAACTTTCCCAAAATGGCAATTTTGCATTATAAGTCACTTCCCAAAAATGGCAACTTTGCAAGTGACTTGAAATCCTTCAACTTTGTGAACCTATAACATCTTCTAAGATCAAATAAAGATCATACACATTCAAAATGATGGAGAAACCCCTTTGGTTGGGTGATTGGGGGCCTCAGATGCCCTGATTTTGCACTGACTTGCTCAAGAAGTCATATATTGATCAGATGCCTTCCCCATTGAATTTCTTCATGAAACTTGGTATGTATGATCCTCATAAAATATAGATACCAATAGAATCAAGAATGACCAAAAAATTTGGAGTTATGGTCTCTGAAACCAAAACCCTAATTTCAGGTCATCTGTGCAGTTAAGCTTGGCTCTGCTTCCATGCCTTTCTCAGTTCTTGTGATTTTTTTGACTTCCTTGATCTTGGGAGGATATAATATGATGATTGAACATACATGGACCCTCTTGAGATGATTGAAGACCTTTGGAGTGGCTCAAATGGCTCAGGGAAGGCTCAGATCACAAACCCTAGATGCAGATGACTTTGAATCAAAGCAGTGAAGCAAAAATGCAATATGAGATGATATGATTGAACTTATGCAATATGAAAAGAAACACAAGCCATGGTGAAATGAGTGAGGGAAAATTTGGGGTGTTTACAAATAATCGTGTTAGAGAGCAAGAACAATCGTGAAAGTTGTGAAGAGGAGAAGAAGAGGAAAATGCTTAATCGTGAAGAAGAGTTCGCGAAGAAGAAGAAGAATTTCTCCACGAAACCTAAGGTAATGGTGGGATTCTTTTATCTTAAGGGTTTTATAATGGGGATTGGGTAGGTTGAGGATTAGGGATTAGTGTTGTGATGAATTTGGGGAAAATCATGTTGATTAGTTATTAGATGTTATTTTAGATTGATAATATTGTGAATTAAATGATTAAATAAAGAATTCTGAGATTAGTTGGCTGGTGTGGGTGATTGGATGTAGAAGATTCGTAGCAGGTTTACAATGCTGAGCATTGAGTGCGATTTGCGAAATCGCAGAGCTTGCTTAGCGAGCAGAGTCAGGGAGTTCGGCGCTTAACGAGCTATGACCTACGCTTAGCGAACCCTGGAGCGTGAAAATTTAATTTTTTTAACTCCGAAAAATTACTGAAAATTATTTGATTATTTAGTAATGCTTAGGAATTGACGTGGAGTAGCTAAAAGTAGCGAGATGAGAGTTATACACTTAATTGTATGGATAATTAGTGTAATTGGGCTAAACATAATCCATATGCCAGTTGACATTAATGTTGTTGTCGTGATGAGTAGTGTTGTGTGGATATGCTTCATATGATTATTACTGGTATATGAGTATGTGATATGTTGTAGTATATGTTGTACTGTGTTAATGTGGCATGAGTTGAATTATATGATTATTTGTTATGAAATGCATGATAATTGCGATGAAATGATTGGTAGGATATTGATAGATGTTGCGATATGTGGTTGTTTTTGTTGATGTTGTATGATGTAGTTATTATGAGTACGCATGTATGTCATTGATGTTGCATAGTTGTATAACATACCAAGGTGGGGAATGTCGTTGTTGTGATGTTGGTGCGGTCATGAAATAGGAATCATACGTGGCCATGAAATAGGGGCCGAGGGCGGGATCATGAAATAGGGATCATATTGGACCATGAAAGAGGGGTTAAGAGTCCCGACTGGGACAAAATCTTGAAATAGAGATCGAACACGGTACCACATGCATAGAGTCAAGTTGTGTCTCATTTCATGATTGTTGTTGTTATTGCATATACATGGTGGTATTATATGATGTTGTTATATATATGTTGTTGTTGTATGTGATATTGTTGAGGTGTGTGATAGTTGTCATTGTAGGTGTTGTTGTTGTTAAAAAGTTGTTGTGGAGAAGTGGTTCCTTATTTCTGATACTTGCTTAAATTGTTATTATATTATTCTTAATGATGTAGGTATCTCACCCCTTCTGTTTGAATGTTACCCTTATGTTGGTAACGTGCAGGTGAGCAGGATAAGTCGAGTGGTGGTCAGTGAAGTCGGTGTACTTCACGTCTTTAGGGTGTCGGCTCTGATACGTCATTTTGGGAGTCGGGACGACGTTGCTTTCATTTGTTATTTCTTTTAGAAACAATTTTTGTAATTGAAGTTGATTGATGATGACATTAAAAATATTTCCGCTGCATGTTGAATAATTATTTTTGAAAACGTATCATTGAGCCATTTATGGTGTTTTGAAGTTGATTGTGACACTCGAATAAAAAAGTTGAAAATATGATTTTTATTAATATTTTTGTGGGGTAATTTGGGTATTTGTCATATTAATAGTATTTCGTTGATTGCTATGATTGACACAAGTGCGACACATTGTTTTATTTCTCTTGATTGTGTGAGGAAATTAAGACTTGTTGTGTCTCCGATGCAAGGAGAGACGGTTATCGAGACTCCTGTTGATGGTTCGTTAACTACTTTTTTCGTGTGCCTGAACTTTTCGTTATTGATTTATGGTAAGGACTTTGGTGTAGATTTGGTTTTCTTGCCGTTGAGAGGTATGCATGTTATTTTAGGTATGAATTGGTTGGAGTACAACCATGTTCATATTAATTGCTTCAGTAAGTTGGTTTGGTTTCTTACTCCTGGAGAAGAGGAAGAAAAAGCTGGTTATTTTTCTGCTCAAGAGTTGAAAGAGCTTATGGATGATGAAGCACAAGTTTTGGCACTGTTTGCATTGTTGTTGGTGGAAAATGATATGACAATTAACGAATTGCAAGTGGTGAGAGATTTCCTGGAAGTGTTTCCAGATGATGTTATGGATGTACCGCCAGAGAGGGAGGTGGAATTTAGTATCGATCTTGTGCCCAGGAATGAGACCTATTTCGATGGCACTGTATCGTATGTCGGTTTCCAAGTTATCTGAGTTGAAGAAACAATAAGATGAATTGTTAGAAAAGAAATTTGTGAGACCGAGTGTATCGCCATGGGGGGCACCAATATTGTTGGTGAAGAAAAAGAATGGTAGCATGAGGTTGTGTATTGATTACAGACAACTGAATAAAGTGACGACTAAGAATAAGTATCTGCTTCCAAGGATAGATGATCTGATGGATCAGTTGGTTGGTGCTTGCGTGTTCAGTAAGATCGATTTGTGACCAAGTTATCATCAAATAAGAGTGAAGGATGAGGATATTCAGAAGACTGCTTTTAGGACTCGGTATGGACACTATGAATATGTAGTGATACCATTTGGAGTTACTAATGCACCTGGTGTATTCATGGAATATATGAATCTTATTTTCCATGAGTATTTGGATCAATTCCTTGTTGTGTTTATAGATGACATTCTTATTTACTCTAAGTCGGAAGAAGAGAATGTTGAACATCTGCGAATTATGTTGCAAGTGTTAAAATAGAAGAAGCTTTATGCGAAATTGTCGAAGTGTGAATTCTGGTTGAAAGAGGTGAGTTTTCTAGGTCATGGGATTTCAGAACAAGGGATTGCGGTGGATCCGTCCAAAGTAGATGCAGTGCTACAATGGGAGACTCTGAAGTCAATGACAGAGATTAGAAGTTTCTTGGGATTTGCCGGTTATTATCGAAGGTTTATCGAGGGGTTTTCGAAGTTGGCACTTTCGTTGACCCAATTGACTTGTAAGAACAAGGCGTTTATGTGGGATTCTCAGTGCGAGAAGAGTTTTATTGAGTTAAAGACGAAGTTGATTACTGCGCCAGTTTTGATTTTGCCGAAAGCAAATGAACTATTTGTGGTTTATTGTGATGCTTCTTTGATGGGTTTAGGTGGAGTATTGATGCAAGATGGACATGTTGTGGCGTATGATTCACGTCAGTTAAGATTTCATGAGAGGAATTATCCTACTAACAATTTGGAGTTGGAAGTTATGGTTTTTGTCTTAAAGATTTGGAGACATTACTTGTATGTTTCAAGGTTTATAGTGATCATAAGACTTTGAAATACCTGTTTGATCAGAAAAAGATGAATATGAAACATAGACGTTGGTTAGAATTCCTGAAGAATTATGACTTTAGTTTGAATTATCATCCAGGTAAGGCTAATGTTTTAGCTGATGCCTTGAGTCGGAAGACATTGCATATGTCGGCTATGATGGCTAGAGAGTTGGAGTTGTTTGAGAAATTCAGAGATATGAGTTTGGTTTGTGAACATACACCTCATAGTGTGATGTTAAGGATACTGAAGGTTAATAATGATTTTCTTGATCGTGTTCGGGAAAGTCAGAAGTCGGATGTGAAACTGGTGGACTTGATGGTTAATGATGAACGAGTTGGAAATAATGAGTTTCTAGTTGATGATAAGGGGGAACTTAGATTTCGAGATCGTATTTGTATTCCTGATGATATTGACTTGAAGATAATGGTTCATGAAGAAGGTCATAGGAGTGATTTGAGTATTCATCCTGGAGAAACGAAAATGTATCAGGATTTGAAAAAGATCTTTTGGTGGCCTGGTATGAAACGATTTGTGGCCTAGTTTGTGTATGCATGTTTGACTTGTCAGAAGTTGAAAATGGAACATCAAAAACCTGTTGGTTTAATGCAACTGTGGGATATACCCGAGTGGAAATGGGATAGTATATCGATGGATTTTGTTATGGGGTTACCTATTACTCCAAGAGGGCATGACACCATTTGGGTGATTGTTAATGTAGATGTTAAGAATTGGCAGAATTTTTGGACAAACAAGAAGTGTTGAAGTTCAGACTTCAGGATGTCACACCAGATGTTGTGACATTGTCAAACAGAGTAAAAGTTAATGAATTAAGTTCAGACTTCAGAATGTCACACCAGATGTTGTGACATTGTTAAACAAAGTATAAGTTAAAGAACTTAGTTCGGGATGTCACACCAGATGTTGTGACATTGTATAAGTTAATGAAATAAGTTCAGATTTCAGGATTTCACACCAGATGTTGTGACATCTCAAACCTGCTACCAGACTTAAATGATGCATAACAGAACTGAGTAAATTCAGGGAATTTATCTGGAATTGATTGTGAATGGATAAACAATACAAGGCGCATCTGTAGGGAGCTTAGTTATCTGAATTCAGTATAACAGAGTAACTACCTCACCTAGAATCAAGGAAGTAACAAACCCTAATTCAAGGTGATGACAACATGACATATCAAGACTGGATAAACTACAGAAAGACCAAAAATCCAAGCATCTATTTAAGGAACAAAAACTCTCAGAATAGAGTACGAAATCAAGAAGACTAAATAGGGTGTTTGTGTTTAATAGCAGGTTTTAGTTGTGTATCACTTTATGAGCTTTTAAGCAAAAGTGTATTGTGTCTTGATTGAAACTGTGAAGTAAAATCAAGCTGTTGTGTTTGAAGTGTGACTTCAATTTTATTAATCATTGTAACATATCACTGTGTGATTGAGGGGGAGTGAGTTGGTACTCATATCTAAGTTGTGTCTTAGGTAGAAATTGCCTTGGGTAGATATTAAGTGAAGGATTAAACTGAGTGGTTTAAGTCCAGAATTAATATTACTTATATTGGATTTTCTTCCTGGCTTGGTAGCCCCCAGATGTAAGTGTGGAGATACACTAAACTGGGTTAACAATTTCCTGTGTTGTTTAATTTTCCTGCACTTTAAGTTTTGTTTAAGTCTTCAAGTGTTTAAACATCTCATTCGATATCACGTACCTGATCCCAGAATTTCAATTGGCATCAGAGCAGGCACCCTGCCTGTTTAACTGGGTGAGATCTAGGGATTGCAAATTTTGGGAACATGGACAGAGATGTAGGATCTGTGAATAGACCACCTATATTGGATGGATCCAACTATGACTACTGGAACCCAAGAATGGTAGCATTCTTAAAATCACTTGATAGTAGGGCTTGGAAAGCAGTCAACAAAGGATGGGAGCACCCTGTCCAAGACAATAAGGATGGGGCAAAAGTGTTGAAGCCTGAAGAAGAGTGGAGCAAGGAGGAAGAAGATTCAGCACTTGGAAATTCCAAAGCCTTAAATGCCTTATTCAATGGCATTGATAGGAACATTTTCAGACTTGTGCATCACTGTGAGCTGGCCAAAGATGTTTGGGACACTCTCAAAACCACTCATGAAGGACCATCAAAAGTGAAGATGTCAAGACTTCAACTTCTCACCACCAAGTTTGAAAACTTGAGAATGAAGGAAGATGAGACAATTCATGAGTTTTACATGAACATCTTGGAAATAGCTAATACTTCTGGTGCTTTGGGAGAGAAGATGAGTGATGAAAAGTTGGTAAGAAAGATTCTCAGATCCTTACCAAAAAGATTTGACATGAAGGTCACTGCAATAGAAGAAGCTCAGGACATATGCACAATGAAGGTTGAAGAGCTCATTGGTTCCCTTCAAACTTTTGAGATGGGAATAAATGATACAATTGTGAAGAAAAACAAAAGCATAGCCTTGGTCTCAAATACTGATAAAGAAGAAGAAAATCATGAAGCAGACCCTGAAGAAAATTTATCAGAAACAATTGCTATGTGTAAACACCCCAAATTTGCCCTCACCCATTCACACATGGCTTGTGATCATCTCTTATGCATATACACCATCATATCATCTCATAGTACATTTTTTATTCACTGCATAGCTTCTAAGTCATCTGCACTTAGGGTTTGTGATCTGAGCAATCCCAAAGCTTCTTGAGCCATTCCAAAGGCCACCAATCAACTCAAAGAGGTCCATGTGTGTTCTTGTATCATGTTACATTCTCACAGAGTCAAAGATGCAGAGGAATCACAAGAGCTAGGGTTTGAGTGGATGCAGAGCCAGGATGAACTGCAGTTGACTGAAAATTAGGGTTTTGTTTTCAGAGGCCATAACTCCAATTTTTTTGGTCATTCTTGTTTCCATTGATCTCTATATGGTATAGGGAGTGTGCATATCAATTTTCATGAAGAAATTCCATGGGGAAGTCATCTGATCAAGAGTTGACTTTTCAGACAAGTCAGTGCAAAATCAGGGCATCTGAGGCCCCCAATGACCCAACCAATGGGTGATCTTCATCATTTTGAGTGTATATGATCTTTATTTGATCATGGAAGAAGGTTGAAGTTCATAAAAATCAAGAATTTGGAGTTTTTGCAAATGTTGACTTTTTGGGCATAGTTGACTTTTCAAGAATGCACCATTTTAGGTCAATTTTCAAGCCTTGATTCATGATCCAAAAAGGCTTCAAATGAAAAAACTTTGGTCATGAAAGTTGTAGATCTCATCTTTCCCTTTTCAAAAAGTACAAGAACATGATCAAATTCTTCTTGGATCAAAAGTTATGACCATGCAAAGTTGCCAAAAAACACTTATTTTCAAGTTATGCACCAAGTGGAAATTTTGCAAAGTCTTGGATCAAAACACATTGCAGCCTCTAGTTCATCTCAAATCAACATGTAAACATTCTCTAAGTTACAAAAATCAGATTTGAACTAAGTTTGCCCTTGGTTTCATGTTTGGTTATGCAAAGGATCACATGTGAAACATAAGCCAACCAACTTGCAAAACACTCATGATCACTTCCTACAACTTGGTGCATTGGCTGCTGAGCTTTGCTAGGCCTCTCCCTCACCTTTGCTGCGCCAGCCATGCCTTGTACTTGCCTAGACCTTGCCCATGCCCTATCTTACACAAAGTTGACCTTTTATGCAAAAGCAAACTTACCTATCACAGCTGCACAAGTCACATCCTCTGGCCACTTGGATTAAAATATGTTATCAATTTGCAAGCTAAAGACATCAAGGACCAAGGCTGAAACACAACCATTCACAACATTCACAAAATCATCCCACATTGCAACTTGCTTCGAATCAGCTTAGACAGCCATCAAACACCCAAGCAACCTTCATCAATCATCTCACCACACTCCATAGGCCACCCAGCACCCAAAGCACAAGCCTAAAACAGCCAAGAAATCCCACTGCCATTTCTTACTTCAGTTTGCAAAAACTTTCGAATCTTCCATCCTAGCTCACAAACACACAAACCAATACCACAAATCTTCTCTACACACTGCATAGACCTCAAACAACCCATCACCATGACCTGAGAGTGCCTGAAACTCCATTGCCATTGTTGAGCAAGCTTGAGCAGAAGCTGTCGAATCTCCTTATCCAGCCAGCATAAATTGTTTTTGAGCATTCAAACATCATCTGGGGGCCAAGAGGAGCAGCTTGCACTGAGGGAAGTGGCCAGAAAGATCCAAAACTGAAAGCTCCAAATCTCAGGTAGCTCGAAAATAATTTTTCCAGAAATCATTTTTCTTGTTACAAACTTGTTCTTCATGCTCTCCTGATCATTCTGATGTCTTTAGTTTTTGAAATGGTTGTGATTTGAGCATTTAATTTGTGTTTGAAGCTTACGAACCCTAGATTTTCTTTCTTTCGATTCAGCTTATTTAGGTAGAATAAATTTGTTTTAGGTTAGGGGTTTGATTCGTGAGAGGATAAGAATCATTTACATGTTCTTGGTTTTCATTTTTGGTACGTATTGAGAGATTTTGAGATTTTCAGGTGAGCTTCTGGCCGGAGAAGACGACCGGAAGTCTTCTCCGGCCACCTGAGAGTGATTTGCCCTAATTTAGGTCATTAACTTTAGTTTGAATGCTGAGCGTAGATGAGCGTTGAATGTTTGACTTCCCTCCAGCTTCGATGGCCCAGATGCGTTTGATTAACCCTAATCCACGTGTTAGGTCTAATTAATCCATAATTAATTTAATTAAGTCTGAAGCAATCCTGGCCCTCCACTAGCGCGCGCAGTCAACATGTTGGAATCCAGGAGCAATCTCATCCATTCAATCTGATTACTTCTCATTTTATTTGTTTTATTTCATTTTATTTCATTTAAACTTGCATAATTTATTTAAAATAGTTAAAAAATCATAAAAATTATGAAACTTTTTCCTTAAAGTTTTATTAATTTTTATGACACAAAAATACTTTTATTTTATTTTTTATCATTAAAAAAGTATTTTTAAATATTTAAAAGATTATTTTTAATTGATTAATGGGAATTAATTAATTAAAAATACTTTTAGGTATTTAAAAATTACAAAAAAATTCATGAAATGTTCTAAGACATTTAGAAACATTGTCCAACCTTCAAACCAAATTTCGTTTTTGATCTTGATGCATTTTAAGAATTTTTCATGGAATTAAATCATGTTTTGTGCATTATTTTGATCATATGTTTGAAAATTCATTTCTGCCTATTGGTGAAGTTTGAGACATTGATTCTTCTTGCATTGTTTTCCATTTGACATGTATTTTCAAGGATAAAAAGGCCATGATTTGATCTTGCATTTTCTAATTGATTGGCATTTGTTTTGATAAGAACCCTTAAAAACCCTAAAAACTTGCAAAATTCATAACTCAAGATTGGTTGAGAGTTGAGAGTTCCCCTTTGGGCAGTGGTTCATTATAGGTTTAGGGTTTCTTTGGGTAGCATTTTCCATTTTTTACTTTAGGGTTTTGCTTCTGTTTTTGGTTTGTGTTTGATGTTTGATCCATAAACCCTAATTTGGGCTTTCATTTGCATCCCTCTTGCATTTCCTTGCATAACATGATTTGTCTTTGCATTTTGTGCATTCTTATGATTCATTTGGCATCTTAAGACATGTATAAAGCATCTTTGATCATTGCATTACATATTTGCCATGTCATTTGTCTTGTATGCTTCATAACATTTCATGCTTGTTCATGCTCCTTAACTTGCATCATTTGCATTCATGATCTTGTATGAACATCCCCATTGTCTTGCCTCATGTTTGCAGCACCTCATAACATCATAATCATCATCAACATGCTTCTGGTCTTGCTTTGCATCATATCATTTCATCTCATCTTGCATTGCATTGCATTTTCTTTCTAACATTGCAGGTGGTAAGTAAACTTGAGAAGTGGATTTGCCTTCACTTCTCATACCTTTTCTTTTCATCTCCCTTGCATCCATTGCTGCATCTTTGTTTGTGTTTGAGTTTGAGCTTGCTCATTCTTGTTCTTCTTACTTTCTTTCTCCAAGTGACTTGACTTCTTGAATAAAGCAAGTCACTTTGCCTCTCTTGATCTTATTCATCTGCTTCCTGGTGGCTCCTGTGAAGATTGTTCTTGAAAACCTCACAAACCATAGGAACAACCAAGCATGTCAATGAATTAGGGTTTTGATTAGTCTCCCCCATAGTTTTTACCTTTTTGTCTCTCTTTGAGTCTTCTCTCCTCATCTCATAATCAGAGACTAAACCCTAAAGGTTTTAAAACTTTGTGATTAGGGTTATGCCTGTATCCTTCTTTTAGGATGGAGTGTATAACTTTAATCCTAAGTATTAAACCCTTAAGGTGTTTAAATCTCTTAATCAATTCATCTAATAATCATCAAGACATCACACTTGTAACTTGGGCCTTGCATTAGGGTTCTAATTCTTCCTTAAGTGGTTAAGAAGGACTAACCCTAGTGTTAATGGACAAGTCCCCCTCAAGTTGTCTTACAAACAATAAAAATCATTTCATCATCATATCATTAAATAAAATCCACTTAATCAAAGGCTTGTTTTGTCATGAGTTTAATCCCTAATCATGGATTAAGTTGAGGAGCTTTCCTCAACTTAAACATTCTCATCTATCATCCTTCTTTTAGGATGGTGTAATGGGTCGGTTTAATCCATGATTATGGCTTAGCCTCATTACTCAACACTAAACAAAAATCACAAAAACATCTAAATAATCACAAGTAGGTTAATGATCTTGATCTTACACCAAAGGTGTTTAAGTGTGAGAAGCTGACTTCACACTTAAGGTATTCTCATTACCCCTGATCAGAGGGAAGATGTGATGAGTTTACTAAATCCATTGGTTTAGACTTAAGCTCATTAACTTATGACAAAATCCAAAAACAATAAAAGACTGAAAACACAAAAACAAACAATAATCGTCTCCTCCGGGATTCTTTTCTCATCTCATTCACTCACAAACGAGAGCTAGCTTCTTCCGTCTAATGCAAGACAGTTCGCATCTGTGCCAGACAGATCATACACTTGAGCATAGGCAAGTAAGCAGTTCACAAGTCAATTCATCTTTCAGTCTCTTTGGGTCGAACTACGGTGTTCTGACTTCCTCATTGCACGAGAGGATACGTAGGCATAACTTAACCGTTATCGAACAAAAGTCTCTGTACATCCCCCCTCCTTCCAACTCATTTCTTTTAGCCTCATTATCATGAGCATTTCATTCCTGGTCTCACACTGACACATCATTTATACACTTCACACTCCTTTACACTGACACCTGTACATTCTTTTCCAGCTATTTTATACACAGATTGCACTGACACTACCCCTTTAAAACACAAATCTTTTAAGCGTGGATCCCGTCGAGTACGACGGACAATCTGGGTGCTAATACCTTCCCAGGTTGTAACCAACCCCCTTTCTCAGTCTCTCTGGTTCGCAACCGTCTTATCCATTCTTTTTCTAGGCTTATGCAGCATTGCCTTTCCTCCGGGATAAAAATGCCCAGCTGGCGACTCTATTCATTCTCCAGTGAGTTCACGGCTGTGTGTTCTCATTGTCCCTCTCGCCGACCGTTCGCGCTTGTACCTGGATGCAAATCTTCGGGAGCGACAGCTTGGCGACTCTGCTGGGGACCCTTATATTGCAACCAGGGCTTCTGGTTCTTTTTGTGGGTTCTTCCTAGCGCTTGTTTGATTTGTGTTTACTGGGGTGTTATATGCTATTTGTGCTTGTATATCTGTTTTGTTTATTGCTTTATGTACAGTTGATTTATTGCTTTCTTTATAGCTTTATATTTTCATATTGTCATACTGTGCTGGCTGGATCTGGTTTTTCTTTGGTGGGTGGGTGTTCCATTGAGAGTTAAGGTCCTATACCTGGGACCTGAGTGACACCTAGGCTAGAGTGAATCATATTCTTTCCCATTCCATTTCGGTCTGGTGCGGGAATATGAAACACGGTTCAGATATGGGTTTCTTCTTGAGAACTCTGTGTTGCAGATTTCCTGCAATGCTAGGGCTATCTGGGAAGCCTGCTAAGTCTGGATGACCTTTTAGTATTGACCTTCAGAAACTGAGGTGAATTAGAGGAGGAATTGTTATGGTTATTGTAAACACTGTACCTCCGGGTTAGAAGTGTTTACACTTCTCATAACCGATCCAAGTCTGAGGATCCTTGTTCTAGATCACTACCTGTGAGGGGGTTGGGCTGTTTACAGGTTTGCAGGTACCTTGACCTCAGAATACCCTGTTACTTTGACTTTGTTAAGAGTACTCCATGTTGGATAGTTCTTGTGATTCTAAAACCCTGGACTTGTGGCTCTTTATTTGAGTCCCCCACCCTGGTTACTGGATTTTTAGACCTCCTTCTGGAATTCTTGAACACACATGGATCCATACCAAGGCAGTTAATCAGATCCAGCTCAGTCACAGACCCCTGCATATCATTTGCATACATACTCATTGCATCATATTAACATGTGCTTATTTGTGTTTCAGGGTATCCACCTTCATCTCTGGTTTTGGTTTTGACCCCATCTGTTATATTGACCTATCTCCACCAGCACTTGCTTCAGCTTGTCAGCCATTGACCTCAGGATCAAGACATTAACCGTATTCGGAGATTCAGCTTTGGTAATCAATCAAACCAACGGGAAATGGTACACCCACCAAGATCATCTGATACCTTACAGGGATTATACAAGAAGGTTACTGACTTTCTTCACAACAGTCAAGCTTGAGTATATCCCACGGGACGAGAATCAGTTTGCAGATGCTCTTGCTACCATTGCATCCATGATCAAAGTTCAAACGGCTAACTTTGTACCCCAGATTTCAGTGTCTAGATTGGATAGACCAGCATATGTATTTGCAGCGGAAGTTGTCAAAGATAATAAGCCTTGGTTCCATGACATTAAGTGCTTCTTGGAGGATCAAACATACCCACCTGGGGCATCTTCCAATGATAAGAAGACCTTGAGAAGGCTTGCTGGTAGTTTCTTTCTGAACGCTGATGGGTCTTTATACAAGAGGAACTTTGACATGGTACTCCTCAGATGTGTTGACAGGACGGAAGCAGAGTTGCTGATGCATGAAGTGCACGAAGGATCCTTTGGTACCCATGCGGGAGGGCATGCCATGGCTAAGAAATTGTTGAGATCAGGCTATTACTGGATCACAATGGATGCAGACTGTTGTGCCTATGCCAGGAAATGTCATAAATGCCAGATCTACGCAAATAAGGTGCATGTGCCTCCCAACCCTTTAAACATCATGTCTTCACCCTGGCCCTTTGCTATGTGGGGCATTGATATGATTGGCAAGATTGAGCCAACTGCTTCAAACGGCCACAGATTCATCCTGGTCGCCATCGACTATTTCACCAAGTGGGTTGAAGCAGCCTCATATGCAAATGTTACAAGGCAAGTGGTAGCCCGATTTCTGAAAAGAGATATCATCTGTCGGTATGGAGTGCCCGAGCGAATCATTACTGATAATGGTTCTAATTTAAACAACAAAATGATGGCAGAGTTGTGCCGGGACTTCAAGATCCAACATCACAATTCTTCTCCTTACAGGCCAAAGATGAACGGCGCTGTTGAGGCGGCTAATAAGAATATCAAGAAGATTGTGCAGAAGATGGTAGTCACTTACAAAGACTGGCACGAAATGCTACCATTTGCCTTGCATGGGTACCGCACATCAATCAGAACATCCACTGGGGCAACACCGTATCAACTTGTATATGGTATGGAAGCAGTCCTACCTGTTGAAGTTGAATTACCCTCTCTACGAGTTTTGATGGATGTTAAACTGAGTGAAGCAGAATGGGTTCGGTCCCGATACGAACAACTGAGTATGATCGAAGAGAAGAGATTGACTGCAATCTGCCATGGACAGTTATATCAGAGGAGAATGAAGAAAGCCTTCGATCAAAAAGTCAGGCACCGAGAGTACCAAGTGGGAGATCTTGTGCTGAAAAGAATCCTCCCTCCTCATACAGACCACAGGGGCAAATGGACTCCAAATTATGAAGGACCATTCGTTGTAAAGAAAGTTTTCTCTGGTGGAGCACTGATGCTCAGCACCATGGATGGTGAAGATTTCCCGTCCCCTGTGAATTCGGATGCAGTTAAAAAATACTTCGCATAAAATGACCCGCTGGACATAAAAAACAGAATGTAAGTCCAGGCAAAAATAGGGCATCCCGGCGAGTCAAAAACAGAATAAAAGACTCGGGCAAAAGTAAGGGAAATAAATGAAAAAAATGTACACCCGCTGAGTTGAAAAGCCTCATTGGACAGCTCAGGCAAAAATGGGTATCCCGATGGATTGAAAACCCGAAAGGGCGATCCATGCAAAATAAGGGAATAAGCGAACAACTGCATTCTGAATTCGTCTGTATCACCTACAACTTGGTAAGCTTCAAAAGATCAAGCTTCAATCAGAATCAACTTTCTCCAGAAAGCAAGACGAGAAGAACGTCATTGTCATACAAGTCATAGCAGGAGAGGAAGCTCCTTAAAGCGTCGTCAACACCGCCAGCACTTTATTTCTCAATTTGTAACAATCTCCTCATTTCAGGAGATATGTTTCTTTGACTGTATCTTGCCAATTCAGGGCACATGAATTAATAAAATCAGATTCTCAGTCATGTCTCGTTTTTACATTTACGTTTTGCAAGGAGTTGTCTGATATCTCTAAAAAAGTACAATCGCATAAGTACAGATGCCTTTCTCTAAAAATAAAAACACATGCTTACAGGGAATGTGATTATTCTCGAAAGTACTTAACTCCTATGACGGAATCCAGTAAGGGATACCTCGGGACCTTTTGTACGTTTCCTTATCTTTGCAGGATTACAGGTATCCAGAACGCAACCTGGGGCATGCAGGTTACGTCTCAGCAAGTAGGCGAATCATTATCAACTCGGTCTATCTTCCACATGGCACTGGAGGATGCCCATTTCCCCAGCGGAGCTGCCAAATCAGCATACACTCAATCTCAGCATCCGAGATGCTCTATCCCCAGCTGAGTTGCTCCCCATTGCCTTCCCCAGCTGAGTTGCCTCTCAATTCCCCAGCCGAGTTGCCATCCTTCCTCAGCAGAATACAGAAATCAGAGAATTATCTCCCCACAGAGTCCTCAGCCTTTATTCAGAAGAGCAACGCACGGAGAAGTCACAACGGAGTACATAAAGCTTTTACAAACCCCAGCTGGGTCTCTCATTTACAAGGATATGCCAACCGGTGACATGTATCCCCAAACAGATACATCATTAGATCTACCAGTGATCTCACCCCCAGCTGGGACGTCCATTTCAAGCAGATCGACCAGAGATTTTCGCAGCAACGGGATCCGAATCCCGGATCTGGGCCCCTTTGCATAATCATAGCATTCGCATCATAATCACCCCCCAGAGCGTAGCATTCCGTCTAACACGGAGCATTACGGCAAAAATCAAATGCATAGCATAATCATAAGTCATGTTGTGAATCAAACACTTGTGAATAACAAACCGTTCATCATCACTGTACAAAAATCCCCATCAGAGTCCCAGCAAAAGCAGTTGCCTCACAAATCACAAACACCATATGCGCCCTTTGATACCCGTCCGTATCATCACTCCCCAGTAAAGTCGCCTGAACACCCTTTACAAACAAATCACCCTCATTACGGATACATTCTGGCACCCGTCCGTGTCAAATCACCAGCAAAAAGCCAAAGGCGCCCTCTTTGCACTCACATGTACTTATACCCACTATTTGACACCCGTCCGTGTCATATCCCCAGCGCAGTCGCGTACACCTTCATCACCCATACACTTGTTAATATTACACTTTTCTCTTTCGACACCCGTCCGTGTCACTCTCCCCAGCAGATAAATCATCAATACAATACTCACTACTCACGGTACGCTTATACAGATACTCGTCCGTATCTTGTATACATCATCACTCATAATCCCACAGATTCGGCAGTAGTCCTTGTTCTTTGTTAACCAGTTGGTACTCGTCCGTACCATCATCTCAGAACATTGCGTCTGGTGTTTGTTTCTACATGATACTCGTCCGTATCATAGTCTTAAGGATGCTCGTCCGCATCTTTAATCCATACACCGTGTCAAACACCTTTGTCTTCTTGAATATAGATACTCGTCCGTGTCTATTATTCCCCAGAAGAATCCTTTCAGATGCAACACTCGTCCGTGTTATTTGTTAACTAGTTGATACTCGTCCGTATCATCATCTCTGAACATGTGTCAGTTTGTTTCTACATGATACTCGTCCGTATCATAGTCCTAAGGATGCTCGTCCGCACCTTTAATCTATACACAATACCAAACACTTATACCTTTTGTTTCTTGGATGTAAACGCTCGTCCGTGTTTACCACTCCCCAGTAGATTGCCAACAAATTTTCTTTTTTATCTAACACTCGTCCTGTGTTATGATACCTCTGAGAGCAGCCGTACCCTGCTGAGTGGTCGTCCTCCACTTCTTGATGGTCGTCCTCCATCATGCTCATCCGATGGCCGTCCCCATCGTTGATTTTAGCAGCCGTCCCCTGCTAGGTGGTCGTCCTCCACCTCTCGATGATCTTCCTTCATCACTTTATCCAATGGCCGTCCCCATTGTTGATTTTGGTTATCTAACACTCGTCCTGTGTTATGATAAACCTCGAGAGCAGCCGTCCCCTGCTGAGTGGTCGTCCTCCACTTCTTGATGGTCGTCCTCCATCTTGCTCGTCCGATGGCCGTCCCCATCGTTGACCTTTTCTATCCGATGGCCGTCCCCATCGTTGATATTTTCGGCAGCCGTACCCTGCCAGGTGGTCGTCCTCCACCTTTGATGGCCGTCCCCATCATATTTCTTTTATACCCAACAGAGCAGCCGTCCCCTGCTAGGTGATCGTCCTTCACCTTTGATGGCCGTACCCCATCATCTGTTTATTTCATTCATTCTTTAACCCGATGGCCGTCCCCGTCGTGGTCCCTTTTCCTCTTTTAGCCCGATGGCCGTCCCCATCGTTGGTTACTTTACCTTTATGAACTTGATGGCCGTCCCCGTCATGTTTCATTAATCCTCAGAATTTTGCAGTTTCATCTTGATGGCCGTCCCCATCATGATATTTTATTTTCCCCAGCTAGTCGGCCGTCCCCGTCTTAGCTTTACCTTTTATCCCCAGCATGTCGGCCGTCCCCGTCATTGCTTTATACACTTTACCAGCATGTCGGCCGTCCCCGTCATCGCTTTGCTTCACATACCACCTTACCCAGCAGTCGTCCTCTGCTCGACGGTCGTCCTCCATCGCCCATACTTTACGATATATTTTGTTTTGCTCTTACAACCTATATCCCTTTTCTTTTTCATTCTGTGAGTGCAAATTTTGGATTGTCTTTGGTATTCAACCACAAGTTATCTTGTTTGCCTGTTAAGCCGTCGCTTACAACCTGCACAGCTAACTCATGTTTGAATAGGGGCAGCTGTAAACACCCCAAATTTGCCCTCACCCATTCACACATGGCTTGTGATCATCTCTTATGCATATACACCATCATATCATCTCATAGTACATTTTTGATTCACTGCATAGCTTCTAAGTCATCTGCACTTAGGGTTTGTGATCTGAGCAATCCCAAAGCTTCTTGAGCCATTCCAAAGGCCACCAATCAACTCAAAGAGGTCCATGTGTGTTCTTGTATCATGTTACATTCTCACAGAGTCAAAGATGCAGAGGAATCACAAGAGCTAGGGTTTGAGTGGATGCAGAGCCAGGATGAACTGCAGTTGACTGAAAATTAGGGTTTTGTTTTCAGAGGCCATAACTCCAATTTTTTTGGTCATTCTTGTTTCCATTGATCTCTATATGGTATAGGGAGTGTGCATATCAATTTTCATGAAGAAATTCCATGGGGAAGTCATCTGATCAAGAGTTGACTTTTCAGACAAGTCAGTGCAAAATCAGGGCATCTGAGGCCCCCAATGACCCAACCAATGGGTGATCTTCATCATTTTGAGTGTATATGATCTTTATTTGATCATGGAAGAAGGTTGAAGTTCATAAAAATCAAGAATTTGGAGTTTTTGCAAATGTTGACTTTTTGGGCATAGTTGACTTTTCAAGAATGCACCATTTTAGGTCAATTTTCAAGCCTTGATTCATGATCCAAAAAGGCTTCAAATGAAAAAACTTTGGTCATGAAAGTTGTAGATCTCATCTTTCCCTTTTCAAAAAGTACAAGAACATGATCAAATTCTTCTTGGATCAAAAGTTATGACCATGCAAAGTTGCCAAAAAACACTTATTTTCAAGTTATGCACCAAGTGGAAATTTTGCAAAGTCTTGGATCAAAACACATTGCAGCCTCTAGTTCATCTCAAATCAACATGTAAACATTCTCTAAGTTACAAAAATCAGATTTGAACTAAGTTTGCCCTTGGTTTCATGTTTGGTTATGCAAAGGATCACATGTGAAACATAAGCCAACCAACTTGCAAAACACTCATGATCACTTCCTACAACTTGGTGCATTGGCTGCTGAGCTTTGCTAGGCCTCTCCCTCACCTTTGCTGCGCCAGCCATGCCTTGTACTTGCCTAGACCTTGCCCATGCCCTATCTTACACAAAGTTGACCTTTTATGCAAAAGCAAACTTACCTATCACAGCTGCACAAGTCACATCCTCTGGCCACTTGGATTAAAATATGTTATCAATTTGCAAGCTAAAGACATCAAGGACCAAGGCTGAAACACAACCATTCACAACATTCACAAAATCATCCCACATTGCAACTTGCTTCGAATCAGCTTAGACAGCCATCAAACACCCAAGCAACCTTCATCAATCATCTCACCACACTCCATAGGCCACCCAGCACCCAAAGCACAAGCCTAAAACAGCCAAGAAATCCCACTGCCATTTCTTACTTCAGTTTGCAAAAACTTTCGAATCTTCCATCCTAGCTCACAAACACACAAACCAATACCACAAATCTTCTCTACACACTGCATAGACCTCAAACAACCCATCACCATGACCTGAGAGTGCCTGAAACTCCATTGCCATTGTTGAGCAAGCTTGAGCAGAAGCTGTCGAATCTCCTTATCCAGCCAGCATAAATTGTTTTTGAGCATTCAAACATCATCTGGGGGCCAAGAGGAGCAGCTTGCACTGAGGGAAGTGGCCAGAAAGATCCAAAACTGAAAGCTCCAAATCTCAGGTAGCTCGAAAATAATTTTTCCAGAAATCATTTTTCTTGTTACAAACTTGTTCTTCATGCTCTCCTGATCATTCTGATGTCTTTAGTTTTTGAAATGGTTGTGATTTGAGCATTTAATTTGTGTTTGAAGCTTACGAACCCTAGATTTTCTTTCTTTCGATTCAGCTTATTTAGGTAGAATAAATTTGTTTTAGGTTAGGGGTTTGATTCGTGAGAGGATAAGAATCATTTACATGTTCTTGGTTTTCATTTTTGGTACGTATTGAGAGATTTTGAGATTTTCAGGTGAGCTTCTGGCCGGAGAAGACGACCGGAAGTCTTCTCCGGCCACCTGAGAGTGATTTGCCCTAATTTAGGTCATTAACTTTAGTTTGAATGCTGAGCGTAGATGAGCGTTGAATGTTTGACTTCCCTCCAGCTTCGATGGCCCAGATGCGTTTGATTAACCCTAATCCACGTGTTAGGTCTAATTAATCCATAATTAATTTAATTAAGTCTGAAGCAATCCTGGCCCTCCACTAGCGCGCGCAGTCAACATTTTGGAATCCAGGAGCAATCTCATCCATTCAATCTGATTACTTCTCATTTTATTTGTTTTATTTCATTTTATTTCATTTAAACTTGCATAATTTATTTAAAATAGTTAAAAAATCATAAAAATTATGAAACTTTTTCCTTAAAGTTTTATTAATTTTTATGACACAAAAATACTTTTATTTTATTTTTTATCATTAAAAAAGTATTTTTAAATATTTAAAAGATTATTTTTAATTGATTAATGGGAATTAATTAATTAAAAATACTTTTAGGTATTTAAAAATTACAAAAAAATTCATGAAATGTTCTAAGACATTTAGAAACATTGTCCAACCTTCAAACCAAATTTCGTTTTTGATCTTGATGCATTTTAAGAATTTTTCATGGAATTAAATCATGTTTTGTGCATTATTTTGATCATATGTTTGAAAATTCATTTCTGCCTATTGGTGAAGTTTGAGACATTGATTCTTCTTGCATTGTTTTCCATTTGACATGTATTTTCAAGGATAAAAAGGCCATGATTTGATCTTGCATTTTCTAATTGATTGGCATTTGTTTTGATAAGAACCCTTAAAAACCCTAAAAACTTGCAAAATTCATAACTCAAGATTGGTTGAGAGTTGAGAGTTCCCCTTTGGGCAGTGGTTCATTATAGGTTTAGGGTTTCTTTGGGTAGCATTTTCCATTTTTTACTTTAGGGTTTTGCTTCTGTTTTTGGTTTGTGTTTGATGTTTGATCCATAAACCCTAATTTGGGCTTTCATTTGCATCCCTCTTGCATTTCCTTGCATAACATGATTTGTCTTTGCATTTTGTGCATTCTTATGATTCATTTGGCATCTTAAGACATGTATAAAGCATCTTTGATCATTGCATTACATATTTGCCATGTCATTTGTCTTGTATGCTTCATAACATTTCATGCTTGTTCATGCTCCTTAACTTGCATCATTTGCATTCATGATCTTGTATGAACATCCCCATTGTCTTGCCTCATGTTTGCAGCACCTCATAACATCATAATCATCATCAACATGCTTCTGGTCTTGCTTTGCATCATATCATTTCATCTCATCTTGCATTGCATTGCATTTTCTTTCTAACATTGCAGGTGGTAAGTAAACTTGAGAAGTGGATTTGCCTTCACTTCTCATACCTTTTCTTTTCATCTCCCTTGCATCCATTGCTGCATCTTTGTTTGTGTTTGAGTTTGAGCTTGCTCATTCTTGTTCTTCTTACTTTCTTTCTCCAAGTGACTTGACTTCTTGAATAAAGCAAGTCACTTTGCCTCTCTTGATCTTATTCATCTGCTTCCTGGTGGCTCCTGTGAAGATTGTTCTTGAAAACCTCACAAACCATAGGAACAACCAAGCATGTCAATGAATTAGGGTTTTGATTAGTCTCCCCCATAGTTTTTACCTTTTTGTCTCTCTTTGAGTCTTCTCTCCTCATCTCATAATCAGAGACTAAACCCTAAAGGTTTTAAAACTTTGTGATTAGGGTTATGCCTGTATCCTTCTTTTAGGATGGAGTGTATAACTTTAATCCTAAGTATTAAACCCTTAAGGTGTTTAAATCTCTTAATCAATTCATCTAATAATCATCAAGACATCACACTTGTAACTTGGGCCTTGCATTAGGGTTCTAATTCTTCCTTAAGTGGTTAAGAAGGACTAACCCTAGTGTTAATGGACAAGTCCCCCTCAAGTTGTCTTACAAACAATAAAAATCATTTCATCATCATATCATTAAATAAAATCCACTTAATCAAAGGCTTGTTTTGTCATGAGTTTAATCCCTAATCATGGATTAAGTTGAGGAGCTTTCCTCAACTTAAACATTCTCATCTATCATCCTTCTTTTAGGATGGTGTAATGGGTCGGTTTAATCCATGATTATGGCTTAGCCTCATTACTCAACACTAAACAAAAATCACAAAAACATCTAAATAATCACAAGTAGGTTAATGATCTTGATCTTACACCAAAGGTGTTTAAGTGTGAGAAGCTGACTTCACACTTAAGGTATTCTCATTACCCCTGATCAGAGGGAAGATGTGATGAGTTTACTAAATCCATTGGTTTAGACTTAAGCTCATTAACTTATGACAAAATCCAAAAACAATAAAAGACTGAAAACACAAAAACAAACAATAATCGTCTCCTCCGGGATTCTTTTCTCATCTCATTCACTCACAAACGAGAGCTAGCTTCTTCCGTCTAATGCAAGACAGTTCGCATCTGTGCCAGACAGATCATACACTTGAGCATAGGCAAGTAAGCAGTTCACAAGTCAATTCATCTTTCAGTCTCTTTGGGTCGAACTACGGTGTTCTGACTTCCTCATTGCACGAGAGGATACGTAGGCATAACTTAACCGTTATCGAACAAAAGTCTCTGTACATCCCCCCTCCTTCCAACTCATTTCTTTTAGCCTCATTATCATGAGCATTTCATTCCTGGTCTCACACTGACACATCATTTATACACTTCACACTCCTTTACACTGACACCTGTACATTCTTTTCCAGCTATTTTATACACAGATTGCACTGACACTACCCCTTTAAAACACAAATCTTTTAAGCGTGGATCCCGTCGAGTACGACGGACAATCTGGGTGCTAATACCTTCCCAGGTTGTAACCAACCCCCTTTCTCAGTCTCTCTGGTTCGCAACCGTCTTATCCATTCTTTTTCTAGGCTTATGCAGCATTGCCTTTCCTCCGGGATAAAAATGCCCAGCTGGCGACTCTATTCATTCTCCAGTGAGTTCACGGCTGTGTGTTCTCATTGTCCCTCTCGCCGACCGTTCGCGCTTGTACCTGGATGCAAATCTTCGGGAGCGACACTATGCTTGGAAGACAATTCAACAAAATTCTCAAAAGAATGGATAGCAGGTCCAGACCAAGTGGAAGAAACTCAAACTCTTCTGAGAATAAAAGACCTTATGATAGAAGGACAAATTATGATGAGAAGACCAATCAAGAAAAAGGGATTAAATGTCATGGATGTGAAGGATATGGACACATCAGAAATGAATGCCCTACCTATCTAAAGAAGCAGAAGAAAGGTCTTTCTGTGACCTGGTCTGATGAAGACTCAGGATGTGATTCAGAAGAAGAATCAGCAAAGCACATCACTGCTCTATCTGGAGTGTGTGAATCTGAAAGTGGATCCAGTGATGAGGAGCTGACTTTTGAAGAGCTTGAAGAATCATACAAGATGCTGTGTAAAAGGAGCACTGAAGTATGCATGGAGAATATAAAGCAGAAGAAGCAGATTGAGGGATTGAAGGCTGAAAAGACAAGTAATCAAGAGATCATTGACTCTTTGAAAAGTGAAGTAAGCCTACTCAACTCCAAATTGGAACATATGTCCAAATCTGTCAGAATGCTGAACAGTAGCTCAAACACACTGGATGTCATTCTCAACAACAACAAGCATTCAGGGGATATGACTGGGCTGGCATTTAATAAAGCTCAAAAGGTTGAGGCTAGCAACAACAAAACAACTTCAAATCCCATAAAGTCAAACAAGATGTCCCAACAGATGTCCCAACATCATGAAAAGAACATGATGAAAAAGAAGTATCAAAGATGGAGATGCCATCATTGTGGAAGGTTTGGTCACATCAAACCTTTTTGCTACAAGCTGCATGGACATCCAAATCAGAGGTATCAGCAACCCCCTAAGCAGAAGACAGAGGTCATCAAGAAAGTATGGGTACCTAAAGCTAGTCTTCATGCTGATCAAAGCTACATGCCCAAGAACAAGTTCAACAAACAACCTTGGAACTTTAAAGATGGACACTACACAGGGCAGAGGTATCTAAGGAAACCTCAAAACAAACAAAAATGGCCAAAGAAGGGTGTTGCCTATATAGCTCATACATCTCTCAGAGTATCAGCTAAAGAAGACTGGTACTTTGATAGTGGATGCTCAAGGCACATGACTGGATTGAAGAATCTGTTGGTAAACTTAAAGTCACATTCATCCAGATATGTAACCTTTGGAGATGGAGCCAAAGGAGAAATCAAGGGAGTTGGGACTTTGGACTGCCCAGATGTACCAAGACTAGATGATGTGCTGCCGGTAAAAGGATTGACTGCTAACTTGATCAGCATAAGTCAATTATGTGATCAAGGTTACAGTGTAAACTTTACCAAAACTGAATGCATAGTGTCTGATAAAGAACAGAAGGTTGTCATGAGAGGAACTAGATCTAAAGACAACTGCTATATGTGGGAACCTCAAGATTTCAGTCTCACCTCAACTTGCTCCTTAGCCAAAGAAGAAGAAGTGAAGCTATGGCACTAAAGACTGGGTCATCTTCATCTCAGAGGAATAAAGAAGATCATATCTATGGAGGCTGTAAGAGGTATTTCAAGACTGAAGATTGATGAAGGCAAAGTATGTGGTGAATGTCAAATAGGCAAGCAAACCAAGATGTCACATCCAAAGCTCCAACATCTGACAACTTCCAAAGTTTTGGAATTATTGCATATGGATCTTATGGGACCAATGCAGGTTGAGAGCCTTGGTGGAAAAAGGTATGCCTATGTGGTTTTTGATGACTTTTCAAGATATACATGGATAAATTTCATCAAAGAAAAGTATGATGTGTTTGAGGTATTCAAAGATCTATGCCAAAGAATACAAAGAGAAAAAGCAAGCTGTGTGGTCAGAATAAGAAGTGACCATGGAAAGGAGTTTGAGAATAAAAAATTCTCAGATTTCTGTTCTTCAGAAGGAATCAATCATGAGTATTCTTCTCCTATCACCCCTCAACAGAATGGGATTGTTGAGAGGAAGAACAGAACTATCCAAGAGTCGGCAAGAGCTATGATTCATGCTAAAAAGTTACCACTGTACTTCTGGGCTGAAGCTATGAACACAGCTTGTTACATTCACAATAGAGTCACTCTAAGAAAAGGAACCTTGTACACCATCTATGAAGTCTGGAAGGGCAGAAAACCTACAGTCAAGTACTTTCATGTGTTTGGAAGTAAATGTTACATTCTGGATGATAGGGATCAAAGAAGGAAGATGGATCCTAAAAGTGATGAAGGGATTTTCCTTGGATACTCCATAAATAGCAGAGCTTATAGAGTATTTAACTCCAGAACCAAGGTTATAATGGAGTCAATAAATGTGATCATTGATGATGCCCCTGCAGATGTTGTAGATGATGTTGGAACATCTGTTGACATTCAGACTGAAGCTGAAATAAAGAGTGATAATCTTGACTTCACTCTAACTGAGGCAAGGACAGAACAATCCAGTAAACCTCCCTCCATCAGAATCCAGAAAGATCATCCTAAAGATCTGATAATTGGTGATCCCAACAGTGGTGTAATCACTAGATCAAGAGAGATGATTTCAGGCTCCTGCTTTGTTTCAAATATAGAACCTAAAAACATCAAGGAAGCTCTGAATGATGAGTACTAGATCTCTGCTATGCAAGAAGAATTAGGCCAGTTCACAAGGAATGAAGTGTGGGTTCTTGTTCCTAGGTCTGATGACATAAATGTGATTGGCACTAAGTGGGTGTACAAGAACAAGTCAAATGAGCAGGGAGTTGTTACAAAGAACAAGGCTAGACTTGTAGCTCAAGGATTCACACAAATTGAAGGAGTAGACTTTGATGAAACCTTTGCACCAGTAGCAAGGCTTGAATCAATCAGACTACTTTTAGGAATTGCTTGTATCCTGAAGTTCAAGCTATTTCAAATGGATGTGAAAAGTGCCTTTCTAAATGGATATCTTAATGAGGAGGTATATGTGGAGCAGCCTAAGGGATTTGTTGATCCAAGCTGTCCAGATCATGTATACAAACTAAGGAAGGCTCTTTATGGTCTGAAGCAAGCTCCAAGAGCATGGTATGAAAGATTGACCACTTTTCTCATAAAACAAGGGTACAGGAAAGGTGGAATAGACAAAACCTTATTTGTGAAGGATGAAGAAGGAAATGTCATGATTGCTCAAATATATGTAGATGACATAGTCTTTGGTGGGATGTTAGACATGATGGTTAAACATTTTGTTACTCAAATGGAATCTGAGTTTGAGATGAGCCTAGTAGGTGAACTAAGCTACTTTCTTGGACTGCAAATCAAGCAGATGGAGGACTCCATGTTTATATCCCAAAGCAAGTATGCAAAGAACATTGTCAAGAAGTTTGGGATGGACAATGCAAGTCATAAAAGAACACCTGCCCCCACTCATTTAAAGATGACAAAGGATGACAAGGGTGAAAATGTGGACCAAGGCTTATACAAAAGCATGATTGGAAGCCTAATATATCTGACTGCTAACAGACCAGATATAGCCTTTGCAGTAGGTGTATGTGCAAGATATCAAGCTGAGCCAAAAGTTAGCCATCTAAACCAGGTTAAGAGAATTCTGAAATATGTCAATGGTACTTGTGACTATGGCATAATGTACTCTCATGGATGTGAACCAATTCTCACTGGCTTTTGTGATGCTGACTGGGCTGGAAGTGTTGATGATAGAAAGAGCACATCAGGAGGATGCTTCTTTCTAGGAAACAATTTGATTTCTTGGTTCAGTAAGAAACAAAATTGTGTATCCTTATCCACTGATGAAGTTGAATATATTGCAGTTGGTAGCAGTTGTTCACAGTTGGTTTCGATGAAGCAAATGCTCACAGAATACAATGTCCCACAAGATGTCATGACATTGTACTGTGACAATTTAAGTGCTATTAACATATCAAAGAATCCTATTCAACACAGCAGGACCAAGCACATTGATATCATGCATCATTTCATCAGAGATCTTATGGAAGAGAAGGTGATTTCATTAGAACATGTAGCCACAGATCTGCAATTGGCTGATATATTTACTAAAGCTTTGGATGCTACCCAGTTTGAAAACCTAAGGGGTAAATTGGGAATCTGCTTATGTGAAATATAGCAGTTATGGAGAAGTGACAACATGTCCTATGACATCGTGTGGCATGATCACCAGATGGCAACACCAGTCTGGTCAGTAACTTTGTGTATTCCACATTTTAGAATTCCACCAGTAACGGAATTTATAAAAGCTCAAACGTGCTCTCAGCTCTTCATCTCCTCACTATCTCCTCAAAACCTTTTGCATGCTAAAGCTGATTATCTGAGCTTATCAAAATCAATCAAACCTAAACTCTTCTTTCACTACATTCTCAAAATGTCTCAACATCAAAACCCTAACCTCACTGATGAAAACCTCAACCAAGAAGATGTAGTGCATGCAACCCCAATCTCTATGGTACCAATGGATACTACTCCCATAGACGAAATCAGAGGAAATGTTCCTCTTGCTCAAAAACCTAGAACTCCAAATGTGAGAAGAGCAAAGGAACCTGTGTTCAGCAAAAGCAAAGGGATTCCTTCATCCTCAAACACCACCCCCAAAGCCTCTGAATATGTGGATGCTTCTATTAAGAATCTTGTGAACAAGATTCTATCTGAACAAAGAGTGGTGAGTGGTATATTTGTTCCCCTGAACAGCATGCCTGCTCCACAAGAAGAACAGAGCAATCAGGATGAAGAGGACACTCCTGCTCAACAGGATGTCCCAATAGATGTTGAAACATCTGAGGACCAGAACAAGGCCTCAACTGATGATGATGATGAAGCCACTGATGACCAAGCTTCTGTTGACCCACCTACTGAAGAGGAGACTTCCCAACCTCCTCCTGTTGAAACCATAGATGATGACTCTGACACAGAGATCATTGCATCTATGGACCCTAGTATAGCCAAAAGGCTTAGGGCTAGGAAGGAGAAGAAGACTGCAGGACATGCAACTCCTGAAAAGAAACAGCCTACTCCAAAGAAAGACAAGGCCAAAGTAGTATTTGGACCTACTAAACAATGGAGCAAGGTGAGTACCCAAAAGAGGAAAGTTGTTACTCCACCTGATTCAGATGTTGAAGAGGATGTCCCAACATCCCAACCAAGGAAGAAGCCAGCACCTCCCAGGTCTACCTCTGCTGTTCCAGAAGCTCCTCTGGACAATGTGTCATTCCATCATGTGTCAAGTGTGAGCAGATGGAAATATGTCTACCAAAGAAGGGTGGCACTTGAAAGAGAGCTGGGCAGCAATGCACTGGAGTGCACTGAGGTAATTGACCTAATATCCTCTGCTGGTTTATTCAAGACAGTTTCAAATTTTTCACCCTGCTATGAGCTGCTAGTCAAGGAGTTCATTGTCAACCTGCAAGAAGACTGTGCTGATGGAAAGTCAGAAGAATTCAGAAAGGTTTATGTAAGAGGGAGATGTGTGGAATTCTCTCCTAGGATTATAAATCATTACCTAGGGAGAGAATTTGATGGACCTAATGAGCTAGGGAAAACTGATAATCAAGTCTGCAGGATCATCACTGCCAACCAGGTCAAAACTTGGCCAGTTAAGGGCAAACTTTCTGTCAGCTTGCTTACAAGGAAGTATGCAATGCTGCATAGAATTGGTACTGTCAACTGGGTCCCTACAAACCATACCTCTTCAATAGCTACTGGATTGGGAAGATTCATTTATGTTGTGGGCACCCAAACAAAGTTGGACTTTGGGGCTTACATATTTGATCAAACACTGAAGCATGCAGGAACATTAGCAACAAAGCTTCCCATTGCTTTTCCCTCTTTGCTCTGTGGAATCATCCTCAGCCAGTATCCAAGTATCCTCACTGAGAAGGATTCAGTCAGCAAAAGAGAAAGTCCACTGGCCTTCCACTACAAACTTTTCTTGAGCCATCATGCTGCTGATGTTGAAGCTCCCAGTGGGACATCTGCTGGACCTTCAAAAGCAAAGACTCCCATATCCAAAGTTGCCCTGATTGCAGAGCTGAAGAACACCTACAAAGAGCTGGATGCCAGGAAGAAAAAGCTTGATGAAGTAATTCAAAGGCTGGAATTGGAAGAGGGTGCTCAGAATGCTGTTAAAACTGATGATGAATCTGATGAGGAATCTGAAGAGGAAGAAGATACTGAATATGAAGAGTCTGAGTGAAAATGTGTACTGTCTGCTTCAGCATTGTATTTTGGTTTTGTAATTTGAATATTTTGTATTTCTCTCTGCATGTGTACTTTGGCCCCAATTTATGTCTAACAAGGGGGAGAAGAGAACAACAACAATGTCTGCTGCAGTTTGCCCTGTTTAATGAAAATGTTGTTTGTCTGTTTAATGCCTGCTTCTGAACTAAGTTTTTTTAATAGAAAATTCTGTTAAACAGAGTATAAGTTTGAGGGGGAGCAAACTCTCATATGATTAAACAGAAAAGACTCTGCTGCACTCTGATAAATAAAACTCTACTGCACTCTGATAAAACCAGAAGATTGTTGGCAAAAATTAGCCAAAGGGGGAGTTTGTAGATGTTAAGAATTGGCAGAATTTTTGGACAAACAAGAAGTGTTGAAGTTCAGACTTCAGGATGTCACACCAGATGTTGTGACATTGTCAAACAGAGTAAAAGTTAATGAATTAAGTTCAGACTTCAGAATGTCACACCAGATGTTGTGACATTGTTAAACAAAGTATAAGTTAAAGAACTTAGTTCGGGATGTCACACCAGATGTTGTGACATTGTATAAGTTAATGAAGTAAGTTCAGATTTCAGGATGTCACACCAGATGTTGTGACATCTCAAACCTGCTACCAGACTTAAATGATGCATAACAGAACTGAGTAAATTCAGGGAATTTATCTGGAATTGATTGTGAATGGATAAACAATACAAGGCGCATCTGTAGGGAGCTTAGTTATCTGAATTCAGTATAACAGAGTAACTACCTCACCTAGAATCAAGGAAGTAACAAACCCTAATTCAAGGTGATGACAGCATGACATATCAGGACTGGATAAACTACAGAAAGCCCAAAAATCCAAGCATCTATTTAAGGAACAAAAACTCTCAGAATAGAGTACGAAATCAAGAAGACTAAATAGGGTGTTTGTGTTTAATAGTAGTTTTTAGTTGTGTATCACTTTATGAGCTTTTAAGCAAAAGTGTATTGTGTCTTGATTGAAACTGTGAAGTAAAATCAAGCTGTTGTGTTTGAAGTGTGACTTCAATTTTATTAATCATTGTAACATATCACTGTGTGATTGAGGGGGAATGAGTTGGTACTCATATCTAAGTTGTGTCTTAGGTAGAAATTGCCTTGGGTAGATATTAAGTGAAGGATTAAACTGAGTGGTTTAAGTCCAGAATTAATATTACTTATATTGGATTTCCTTCCTGGCTTGGTAGCCCCCAGATGTAAGTGTGGAGATACACTGAACTGGGTTAACAATTTCTTGTGTTGTTTAATTTACCTGCACTTTAAGTTATGTTTAAGTCTTCAAGTGTTTAAACATCTCATTCGACATCACGTACCTGATCCCAGAATTTCAGTTAACATGTTGACGAAGTCAACACATTTTATTCTTATTGGTATAAATTATTCTTTGCATAGATTTGCAGAGATATATTTGGGTGTAATTGTGAAGATGTACGGAATACCTTTGAGCATTGTATCAGATAAAGACTTGAGGTTTACTTTAAGGTTTTGGGAGAGTTTGAAAGAGGAATTAGGTTCGAAGCTGAAGTTGAGCTCAACTTATCATCCTCAAACTGATGGACAGTCGGAGAGCACGATACAATCCTTGGAGGATTTGTTGAGGGATTGTATGCTAAAACAAGCAGGTGCTTGGGATAATCACTTGTCATTGATTGAATTTACGTATAACTATAGTTATCATTCCAGTATCGGAATGACACCATTTTAAGCTTTGTATGGTCGAAAATGTAGGATACCTTTGTGTTGACATGAGTCAGGTGAGGGTGTTGTATTTGGACCAAATATTGTATAACAGACTACGAAGATGGTGAAGTTGATTCAAGGTAAGATGAAGACTTCACAGAGTCGGAAAAAGAGTTACCATGATAAGAGGAGAAAAGATCTTGAGTTTCAAGAAGGAGATCATGTATTTTTTGGGGTTACTCCAGTGACCGGTGTTGGACGAGCTTTGAAGTCGAGGAAACTTAATCTTAAGTTTATTGGGCAGTATCAGATTTCGGCGAGAGTTGGACCTGTTGCTTATAGAGTGGCGTTGCCACCGAAATTGTCAAATTTACATGATGTGTTTCATGTGACACAGCTTTGGAAGTATGTTCCGGATCTGTCACATGTGATACCAATGGATGAAGTTGAGGTAAAAGATAATCTTACGGTTGAAGCATTAACATAACAAATCGATGATCGGGAGGTAAAGCAGTTGAGAGACAAGGAGATTGTTCTTATGCAAGTGGTTTGGGGAGGAGCTATCGGTGGACATATGACTTGGGAATTGGAAAGCAGGATGCGAGCGTCATAGGTAAGTTTTCAAGGACGAAATCCTTTTAAGTGGAGGAGAGTTGTAACGCCCCGGATTTTATTTAAATATTTTATTCAAAATATTGTGTTGTGATGTGTGAAGAATAATATATATTATCAAATATAATTGTGGTTGAAAATTATATTATGGTGGATAATTGTATTATTGAGTGATAAATAAAATAAATGGAGTAAAATAAGAGATAAGGACAAGGTGGTCAATTGGTAAAAGTAGTAAGGGTAAAAGTGGAAGACCATAAGTTGGGTCTCAGGGGTTATGATGGAAATAGGGAGAAAGGGAAAACATAATCGTGTTAGAGAGAACAAGAACAATCGTGAAAGTTATGAAGAGGGGAAGAAGAGGAAAAGGCTTAATTGTGAAGAAAAGTTCGCGAAGAAGAAGAATTTCTCCACGAAGCCTAAGGTAAGGGTGAGATTCTTCCATCTTAAGGGTTTTATAATGGGGATTGGGGAAAATCATGTTGATTAGTTATTAGATGTTGTTGTTGATTGATAATATTATGAATTAAATGATTAAATGAAGATTTCTGAGATTAGCTGGCTGGTGTGGGTGATTGGATGTAGAAGATTCGTAGCAGGTTTACGCTGCTGAGCGCATAGTGCAATTTGCGAAATCGCAGAGCTCGCTTAGCGAGCTGGAGCTTGCTTAGAGAGCAAAGTTAGGGAGTTCGGCTTTTAGCGAGCTATGACCCTCGCTTAGTAAGCCCTGGAGCGTGAAAAATTAATTTTTTTTAACTCTGAAAAATTACTGAAAATTATTTGATTATTTAGAAATGCTTAGGAATTGATGTGGGGTAGCTAGAAGTAGCGAGAGGAGAGTTATACACTTAATTGTTGGAATAATTAGTGTAATTGGGTTAAACATAATCCATATGTCCGTTGATGTTGATGTTGTTGTCGTGATGAGTAGTGTTGTGTGGATATGTTTCATGTGATTATTACCAGTATATGAGTATGTGATATGTTGTAGTATATATTGTATTGTGTTGTTGTGTCATGAACTGAATTATATGATTATATGTTATGAAAAGCATGATAATCGCCATGGTGGTGATTAATTGGATATTGATAGATGTTGCGATATGTGGCTATTGTTGCTGATGTTGTATGATGTAGTTATTGTGAGTATGCATGTATGTCATTGATGTTGCATGACATGTTGCATAGTTATATAACATTCTGAGGTGGGGTATTCGTTGTTGTGATGTTGGTGCGGTCATGAAATAGGGATCGTATGTGGCCATGAAATAGGGGCCGAGGGTGTGATCATGAAATAAGGATCATACTGGACCATGAAAGAGGGATCGAGAGTCCCGACGGGGACTGGATCTTGAAATAGAGATCAAACACGGTACCACATGCATAAAGTCAAGTTGCGTTTCATTGCATGATTGTTGTTGTTATTGCATATTACATGGTGGTATTATATGATGTTGTTGTATATATGTTATTGTTGTATGTTATGTTGTTGAGGTGTGTGATAGTTGTCACTGTAGGTGTTGTTATTAAATAGTTGTTGTGGAGAAGTGGTGCCTTATTTCTGATACTTGCTTAAATTGTTGTTATATTATTCTTAACGATGTAAGTATCACACCCCTTCTGTTTGAATGTTACCCTTATGTTGGTAACATGTAGGTGAGCAGGATAAGTCGAGTAGTGGTCAGTGAAGTCGATGTACTTCACGTCTTTAGGGTGTCGACTTTGATACACCGCTTTGGGAGTCGGGACGACGTTGCTTTCATTTGTTATTTCTTTTAGAAACAATTTTTGTAATTGAAGTTGATTGATGATGACATTAAAAATATTTCTGCTGCATGTTGAATAATTATTTTTGAAAACATATTATTGAGCCATTTATGGTGTTTTGAAGTTGATTTTGACACTCAAATAAAAAAGTTGAAAATTTTACTCTGATTTTTATTGATATTTCTGTGGGGTAATTTGGGTGTTACATACAGGACACCAATCTTCTTTGAGAATTGGTTGGATCATCATTGTCTGGAAGATCTGAGATATTGAGCTCGACCCTTCGTCTAGCTTCTTGAAAATCGTCTTAATTGTCTTGTCAACAGATCTTCTAAAAGTAGTCTCTTGGGATTGGATAGGTCGTCTGTTAACATGGAGTCTCTCGTAGTTGGTTATCCATTCAATGGGAATTAACTGAGTCAATTCTTCTCGGAATATGGACTATTGAGGGTATGTCTTCTTCTGTGTTGGTGACAACCAATAGGGAATCCGAAGAGTATCTTGGGAGATTGGAAGATCTATTGAGTGATTCTGTAAGCGTTATATTATTTGGTGATGAAGGGTAGCTGGCATGGCTTCTAGAACTTGGTCAGATCCGGTGATCTAGACCTGTACTTTTAGTCTTGTAGTAAAAGTATTATAATTAAGACTTACGTTATAGTTTGAGAAAATGGTGAGGACAACACTTTCTGCATGAAGTGTAGTTAGAACATTTCCTATCACAATATTTTGATAGTGGAGGTAGCTGGAGTCTAATAGAGATATTTTGCAAAAGACAGGTTGGTTCTTCCTTCCATGAAGAGAAATGATGAGCCTGACAGCCCCAAAGTGTAAGGTTATGTATCCTTTAGTCTTCCAGTGGTTTATGAGATACTGGGGAATCTCCAGATCTACATACTGCTCCTGGTTTGTAGCTCTTAGGCTGCACTGATCTAGTCTGGATGACTTGACGTATTCTTTCATATGAGGGCGGTTTGTAGAGATGAGATTTCAGATTGATCTGGTGACACTTCTTTGTCTTTTGAAGATGTTGTACGGACTTAATAAAGGATGTATTGTTTCAGCAATTTGAGCATCCTTTGGAACACAAGAGTACTCAATAAGGTTTTCTATTTTATGAGAATTAATCTTTTTACAGAGTTTAGAAAGCGATAAAGAAGAAGTAGTAGTAATAGGTTGAGTTTTTGGTTCAAGTGTTTCCATGTTTACTAGGTTTTCTCTCTTACTCACTCTCTTCATTATATTCATACCATATCACCCATTCTTTCTATATAGGCTCGGAAAAAAGTACTATTTAATTATATCAATCAAATATATTTTACATTATAAAACTTCATCATTACTAGCGTGTACTTAAGAAATTAAATTAATAAAAAAAAACACAAATATTTGTGAAGAAAATTAAACCTCAGTTTTTTTTTATAGAGTGATATCCTTTCTTCCGTACCGACTAATCCACCCGAAAATTTTTTTCCCACGTAACTTTCGAGAATTGGTCCTTGGATCCTTCGAACTCAGAACCTAAGGACCACATACTTATTTATAATTGTCATATATATTTTGTGTCTACAAATAATGATAAAAAAGTTATTATATGGGAAGATTATCAAAGTATTATTATTATATTTCTTTCACGATGTAGTTTAATTTTGTATTAAATATTTCTAATATTTTATAAAAATTTATAAAAATAATTTATATGATATAAAATTTCAAATCAACGGTAAATTTAAAATATTTTGTATTGAATAAAATGTTATTTAACGGTATAAGATTGATGCAATATTATATTGGTGAAATTTAATAATTCTATTATTTTTTATTTTTTATTTTTTATTTCATTTGTAAAATTGTTTTATTTATATTAATATTTATTTATCTATTCTTGTTTATTATTTTAAACCATTCTTTTGTTTTTAAATAATTGAAAATGAGAACAAAAAGAAGAATAAATTTTGTTATTTTGTTAAAAAGATAGAGACAAGTTGAAAAACTGATAGATCAATCACTTGCTATAAATGATGTTGAAAACGGTGACCGCCAACCGTTTAATTCTAATTTCAATAAATAAATAAATAAATAAATAAGATAAATATAAATTTAGTATAAATGATTCTTCAACTAAGAAAAATAGAATACTACATTCAAAGTTGACAATGTATATTATATTAAATATTAAATCACTTGATTTTTTCCCTCGAAATACGAGTAAAAGACCATATAATGCAAATAGGAAAAAAAAACTCTACACAGAAAATTTAGGAGTGTTCCTAATGCAATTCGAATTAATTTTGAGATAAAAAATTAATAAATTCAAAAAAATAGTTGGATTGATAATTGTAATTTGAATATCTTAAAATTAATCTAAAATTAACGTATTAAATTAAATACTATCCGATTATTTATTTGAATCAATCCATTTTAAATTCAATGAAATGTAATAGGGTAATAGGTTTCAGATTTGGATTCTATGAATTCAACCTATTTTAATTGTACTTTCTAGTTAATATTCTTAATTTATTATTATTTTTGTCGTTTAGAGGTGCCAAGTACATGTCCCTGTGTCATTTGCATTTATCGTATTTTTCACGTGTTTTTTGGCGTCGTTCTGCATTGTTGGTCAGTAATATCCTGCTCGAAGAGCTTTCCTTACTAGATGGATAACAATTTCAGTTTTCAATTTTCAAATGGATAACAATTTCATGAATTGAGAACAAAAATATAAGATGAGTAAGAAAGTTGAGTTCACAAAGCATGTCATCATCATCCTGTTGTGTTCCGAAAATGTAAGACCTAACAGTCTTAATAATCCATCTTCACGCGAATCCGGTCGAATATCCTCCCTGTAGTCCTTGAATCCCCTCTCCCAAGAAGGCTTTGCAACATCCTCCTCTTCCTCCAAAAGCCAGTATTCCCATTTCCTATGGTCCTGGTTCATCCTATCTTCTTGAGCCTCCCTCAAATCTATAATTGCTTCCGCTCTCTGCTTCCATGCCTCAAACTTTTCATCCTCGGTCAACTCTTGTTGCTCAGAATATTCCTATTTGAGCTTCATCATTTCATCATCCTTACCAAGCACATTCCCATCGTCGTCGGAGAAAATTTTGAACCACTTGCGTTTCCTTGATTTTTTGTTACTATTATGGTTTTTCGCTTTTGTAATAAAGCTTCGACTAAGTCGCCGTCGTGCAAACAAGTGAAGAGTTGAGGATGAAGGTTGTTGATGGGGCGAGAGGGAGAGGGATAGGTAGTGGGGATTAGGGTTAGAAGAATATGAGAAGACAAGTGAGGCCACGTAAATTTACATGTCTGAAAAAAAATTCCCACATGACTTACCACATCACCCTCCGTTAGTTCAAACTAACGGGGGTGACTACATTTCGAAACGAAAATTTTTGGGAGGACCAATGTTGGAAGAAAATATTTAGAGGGACAAAATTTCAAAAAATGAGATATTTTTAGGGACCTAAAACACACACACACACACACACACACACACACACACACACACACACACACACACACACACACACACACACACACACACACACACACACACACACACACACACATAAGGTTTGCTAACATAGATCCACTTGTTTTTATGAAGGTCTATTTAAGCAAACATTAACTAAAAACTCATTAAATGCACCTTAATGTTCATGTTACTAAAACACACCTTCATGAAAACAAGTGTATTATAACAAACTCCTATGGGGTTTGTTATAATACACTCACTTATTTTTATGAAGGTGTGTTTTTACAAACTCTAACTAAAAAATGATTAAATGCACCCTAAGGTGCATATTGCTAAAATAAACCTTCATAAAAATAAGTGGATCTACATTAACAAATTTATATATATATATATATATATATATATATATATATATATATATATATATATATATATATATATATATATATATATATATATATATATATATATATATATATATATATATATATATATATATATATAAAAGTGAAGTTAATTTCGGTTTTTTTTTTAAATTATTATTGAATTGTTGTAATATGTAATATTTGATGTAAATAATTAAATAACTAAACAATCAGCCTATTGGTTGGTGGTATCTATTGTGAGTATATTGTCTTGAGTAATATTTGTTGGAAGTCTTGAGTAATATTTGTTGGAGGTAATATTTTAAGTTTTGATATTTTGTCAATTATCTCCCAAATAATAAAAAATAATAATAAAAAACTCTACCATATTAAAATAAAAAAGAAAAATATATATAAAAATACAGTTGGAGTCCAGTCACATTAAATAAAATAAAAAAATCAACAAAACAATATCACGCCACAAATTATATATTGACCATATCTAATGTTAGAGGAATCTAATTTGTAACAGAGTTTTTCTAGACTCGCTCATATGACAAAAGACAAAATAACTATTAACCCAATAGATTAAGATAATTAGCTAACATAATTTATGAAAATAAAATTATCAAAAAAATTAAACAATATATAAATTATATTATCTTTAATTCTATTTTAAAAACAATAAAAAACAATGTATATTATCTAACAGAAATGTAACATGTTTTTCTTCTTCTTTTGAGATATAGGACATTTTGTTTCGTGTGAAACATATGATTTTGATTCGTCAAATAGCTCATAAGGATTGAAAGGATAATATCTCAGGCGTCACAATTATGAGTGTATATGAGTTGGATAAATTTATCAAATTCGACCCAAAAAAGAGTTGGATAGGGTAAATGTTCCAACATGATTTTCAAAAATGAAAAACCATACAAAATAATTGGATTTCAAGTAATCCCAACTTAATCTATAAAACTCAATCAATCTGCTTAACCTATAAATTTTACTAGTGACTACTAGATATTTTGTTTTTTTAGGTATCTTAATGAATTAATATATAGACTAATGTTTATATATTTTTTATTGGTGTTTGGTTGAAGATATCAATGTTGAAGTCAATACTTTTTATTTTGAAATATGGAAAGTATTTGGACAATGTTCTTGACTCTTTTTTGTAATTTGATAAGTGATGACTTTTATGTATTTAAGTTTGGTAGTTTTGTTTCGAGCCAGCCAAATGCCCAATACAGGAGATCCACATATTCAACCCAACTATTCATATCCAAGAAAATATTATCCAATGTATATAAGCATCACACGTGAGATTCAAGTTATACTTTATGATCTCCAATTTTCACTTCACTCGTCTTGGATTTTGTAACTGACTCAGGCGTTGGAGTGCTAATCTTGCAGGACTTCCACATATGACTATATCGGATATCAACATCACCGCTTCAAGAGTGTCACATAGTCAATCAACACCAATGTTGATTCCCGTGTGGAACAACGACGTCGTCTGCGGGAATTGACATTGAATTCCCACAAAATTCCAAAATCAAATCCCACTTGATCTAAATCCAAATCACTAAGAAATCACATTTGAAGCTCATTTCATTCCCAACCTTGCAGCAAAATATATTTCCTTCAGCTTCCATGACCCAACTAACAATTCAGGTGGTTGTAATTAAGAAGATATGGAAGAAAACCTTAAGATGAAGAAGATCCCTTCGCTATCACCAAATTTCACCCAATCTGAAAGGAAAATCAAAAGAATGTGCCGATTAACGCTGTCACACTTGGAGAAACGAGCCTTTTCTAAACTTTTATTTATCATAATGACATGAAATACCTTTTTAAGAAACTCAATCTACATTAGAAGTTGACATATCAGAATATAGCTCGAGATGAACACGAAATGAGATTTCCAACACACTGGCCAAAGTAGAAGGATAAAGGAAACCTCATGGATTGATCATATATGTCAACCTCCTACAAAAGGGGACATATCAATCATTTCTACTCCTATCACTAAGCCATATGAATGACACTTACAACAACTCAAAATAACGAGACTTTTGTTCTAAAGGAAAAATTCGCGAGGGTTCTCACACCCAAGAAGGAAAATATATTGAAGATGCAGTGTGAGAGGCAGTAATTCGACGAAATAATTGAAATTCTGGAATAGTAGATTACAAATGTCATATGAGATGTCAGAACAACTGATCTCTGCACTTAACACAATGACATGAACACAATGACATGAACATAAATATAGTTGTAGAAAATAAATGAACACAAGGAGTTATTAACCCAGTTCGGTGTCAACTCACCTACTCTGGGGGCTACCAAGCCAGGAAGGAAATCCACTATTAGTAGTATCAATTTGAAGTTAAACAATTCTAGTTTACACTTCTCACTTAATCATTATCCAATACAATTTATATCTAAGAACCCTTAGATAATATAACCCCTCATCACTCCCCTCTATCACACATTGTGATAATCAACCAAAAACCTTACAAAGACAATAGAAGAACACTCTTCCAAGATAAACAAATTGATCTAGCTTAAAAGCTTCAATCAAGAACAAACACTCATGCTTAAAAGCTTAGAGTGGACAAAATACAACTCAATAAAATTAGTCCAATTCAAACATCTAGGTGATGTTAGAATGACTTACAAATAACTTAAGACAAAAGCCCAACCCTAGCTCAGAATGCACAACTTTTCAATCTTTAATCTTTATACCTCAAATTAAGGTTGCACCACTTTAAGTAGAGAACAATCTTCATGAATATGAGCAATGAAAGCAATCGAAATTGTTCTTTATTAAAAACTGATTGATCTTCAAATCTCTTTTGAACAAATTGTACAGGAATAGAAACATCAGATCTTTCCAAAAATAACAACCTAAAAGATATGAAAATATCTTCAAATATATGAAACAAAACAACTTCTGTTAATCATAAAATTCCTCCTTGATTTTCGCCACCAATCAGACTAATCACATAAACAAGCACCTACTAAAAATCCTCCAGAATCAAATCACAACTTTCTACAAAGTTGCCCATAACTGATAGACAAATGTTAAGACATTTGCTCTGACATCACAAAACAACAATATTATCATGACAGTTGAAGATGTTTCATCATTTGGCTCAACATCTGCCAAGTATTATAACCACATATGGCTCAACATTTGCCAAGTATTATAACCCTAAACCCTAAACCTTAAATCTGCAGCAGAACACATCCAATCACTAAGAGCAGGAAAGGAACTAAAAGAAGTTGTAATTTATTTCCTAGCTGCATCTTGCTTATTTATTAGAGTCATGAAATCCTAGACATTATGTTCAATATCATACTCTGACTCACTTGAGAATGCTTCCTTACTTTTCTTAGTAACATAAACCACATCATTAGTATTCATATCATCAACATTAACCATCTATGTAGATTGGTGGTTCTTTTCATCAGCATTTTCCTCTTTGTCTTCAGACAAATATTTCTCACTTTCAACAACCTTGGGTCTTCACACCTTTCTAGTTTTAATCATACCATGATTATTCATAGGTTGTGTTGACTGTTTTGGATAACCATACAGTTTGTAAAAATGGAATTTTATGTGACCAAATCTTCCACAATAATGACATTTCCACTATTGGATCTTGCTTCCACAATGATGTCTTTTTTGATGTTGAGACTTTTGACCTGACATCTTTTGTTCCTATTTTATTTTAGGTTGAACGAAATTCATTGCAAACATTTTTTCTTTCTTCATCACAACTTGATTATCATAACCAAGACCTGTAACATCTCTAACTTGATTGAATTTACTCATGTCCTGATGTTGATACATTTGATTCAACATCTTTGGTTTAGGTTTGGGATGAATGAAGTCTGAAAGAGGTTCCTTTCCGTTATTAAATCATATTCCACTCGTATCTCCTGCCACTTTTCCAACCTGAAGAATTTCATATAATGTGTCGGAGCCACTGTTCATCATTATGACAAATTTGGACATTCTTTCAAGTTTAGAGTTCAGCAAAATCACTTCATTTTCCAGCCTTAAGATAGTTTCCACATGCTCTTCCTTTTCTGCCTTCAGTTGGATTATAAGTTTCTTTTGTTTCTCCCCTTTTTGACAAACTTCTGCACTTTTGAGGCATAGTTCTCTGTAGGAAATAACTAGTTCATCAAAAGTAAGTTCTCCATCATCAGATCCTTCATCAAAATCATATCATCTAGTGAGAGATTTTAATTTATTGTCTTTTTCCTCTACTCTTTCTTCTCTCTGAAAATCATTGTTTTTCCTGATGTTGAATGACATGTTTGCAACATATATTATTGACTTCCTTTCCATACACTTTAGCACCTTATTGACCTGCCTCCCAAGAAGCACTATTTCGTTATAAATTCCATCATCAATCTCCATGTCACATTGAACCTCTTCATTATTAGTATTGGAGATAAAAGATAAGCTCTTATTCTTCTTTTTAGATCTTTCATTGATAGCCAATTTAAAAGTTTGAAGTGACCCAACAAGCTCCTCCACCTTCATATTGCTAATTTCTTGAGCTTCTTCAATAGTTGTGACCTTCATGTCATACTTCTTAGGCAACGACCTTAGAATATTTCTAACCAGCTTCTCCTCTGACATCTTCTCGCCCAATGCATTAGATGTATTGGAAATATAAAGAATATTCATGTGAAAATCGAGAATGCTATCATCCTCCTCCATCTTCAAGTTCTCAAACTTGGTGGTAAGAAGTTGAAGTCTTGACGTCTTCACCCTAGAGGTTCCTTCACGAGCATTCTTCAAAATCTCCCATGTATCTTTAGCAACAGTACAATTATTTATCAAGCTGAAGGAGTTCTTGTTTACTCCATTGAATAAGACATTCAAGACCCTAGAGTTTCGAAGAGTAAAATCATCTTCTTCCTTAGACTAGTCCTCTTCTGGCTTTAATTCTATTGTATCCTTTCCATCTTTGTCTTTCACAACAGGGTGTTTCCAACCTTTGATAATTGTTTTCCAGCTTTTGCTATCAATAGTTTTTTGAAAAGTCACCATACGCGCTTTCCAAGTATCATAATTAATGTCATTCAAAATAGGTGGTTTGTTGACAAACCCTAGTTCCATGTCCATTGTACTAGAAAGTATCGTCCCTAAATCTCACCCAGAAACAGAGCAAGATGCCTGCTCTGATACCAATTGAATTTCTGGTATAGCAGATTAAAGATATCCTATGAGATGTCGGAACAACTGATCTTTGCACTTAACACAATGATATGAACATAAATATGGTTGCATAAAATAAATGAACACAAGGAATTGTTAACCCAGTTCAGTGCAAACTCACCTACTCTAGGGACTATCAATCCAGGAAGGAAATCCACTATTATTAGTATCAATTTGAAGTTAAACAATCTCAGTTTATAATTCTCACTTAATCACTACCCAATGTAATTTCTATCTAAGAACCCTTAGATAAGAGAACCCTATCTCACTCCCCCTTAATCACAAACTGTGATTTTCATTAAAAACTGGTTGATATTTAAATCTCTTTTGAACAAATTGTACAGGAATAGAAACATCAGATCTTTCCAAAAATAACAACCTAAAAGATATAAAAATATTTTCAAATATATGAAACAGAACAACTTCTGTTAATCATAAAATTCCTCCTTGTTTTTCGCCACCAATCAGACTAATCACAGAAACAAACACCTACTAAAATTCCTCTAGAATCAAATCACAAATTTCTACAAAGTTTCCCAGAACCGACAGAAAGATGTTAGGACATCTACTATGATATCATAAAACAACAATATTGTCATGACAATTGAAGATGTTTCAGCATTTGGCTCAACATCTGCCAAGTATTATAACCATATATGCACTGATGTTTGAGCATCCATGTCAGGACTTCTTTTCTGACTACTTGTTAAACCTATTATAGAACTTGTTCTTTAGCATGTTATAACATCTTGTCAAACATGTTGCTTCCAGGTTAGTTTTACCAAAATTAATGTCAACACCCATAACAACAAAACTAACAATAATGACCTGTGATTCCGAGTGAAACTCCATATACAAAAAATTGAAGGGACCGAGCCCAATGACCTCCATATATAAAAGAAGTAGGCATGAAAGTAAAGTCCATTAACTCATGTCCTATTGAAGGTAAAACCTCTCAGTGTTGATTGTTCGAGAGACACATGCCAATATCATCTATGCATAGGATAAGAATCTCTCAAGATCTCTCAAATTTCAAATAAATAATTTTTTTTCCTAATATAAGTGTTATACACACAAATAATATTATAATCCACACTAATATGAAATAGAATCTTTTTATGAAACAAGATCCCACTTTGAGGAACGCACTTAAAGCGCAACATGCACATCTCCTTTTAGGAACTAGACATCCCAAGAGTGTAAACGATGGATCCTAAGACATGTCCACCCCAAACCAAGATATACATAGGGGTATGGACGGGTATTCCACCTTTGGTTGGGGACGTCTCTTAGTTACGCCGACGGCTCGTACAACTCCCTCTGACTAGAATGAGTAATGACAAGCTTAGCAGTTACACTAGTTCCCTTTAACTGAGACAGGTAATGTTAAAGCTTGGAAGTTACTCTGACTTCCATAGATCAAGATAATTTTTTTAATAGTAATCTTGAATCTCACCCAAGAAGCAAGTGATAGTGGGTTTCAGGGATCTTGTTGGTTCCCTCATAAGAAGGGACCTTAAAAAGACAACACAAATGGGGCAAGATTCAACTTAATGAAACAACCCAATTTGATCACAACAAATGAAGAAACCACATACTCAATATAAGCTAAGAGACTGTTTTGCAATAAAACCATATAGAATAGTAAAGAAATTACGACAAACATAAAGAAAATGTCAATCGAAGTAAGGTAAATAAATATTGTTGTTCATACAAGTAATAAGAAAATGAAAGGGTACAACAATCCATTTACATTAAACATAAAATGAAATAAAGCCTCTTCATCTTGAGAAGATACAACGTCATCCTCCACCAAGGCTCTATCTCAGACAACCTTGAGTTGATCAAGTTGTAATTAGGGAATATAAATATCCGCATGAAGCATTTCTAGTTGGTTGACCGCTAGATCAAAGACTCTATACACGATTTTAAGAGTCTTATTGAGGGATTTATAAACCTCACTACTCAGTATAACTACTCATCCTTCATAGGCTCCGTTCTCCTTAGCCTGAGATTCATTTTTCTATCGAAGAGCCTCCACGGCCTCGACAACTCACGATTTAATCTTTACAACATCACACTTTCCACTTCTCCATGTCTCATTGATAGGAAATGCATTTAATACGCTTATTCCTTATTTCTTCTGTAACAAATCCATGGCCTTCCACTTCTCCTTATGGTCGAATGCGATAACTAAGTGTCAACCATAACTTTGAAAGACTTCCCAGTTGGTGAACACTCGACAAGCCTCAGAGGCAATTGTTTTGAGGCGGCCAAATGCCCAATATATGAGATCCACATATTCACCCCAATAAAAAATTATTCAATGTTGTAAACACCCCAAATTTTCCCTCACCCATTCACACCATGGCTTGTGGTCTTTTCATATGCATAAGTTCAATCATAGCATCTCATATTACATATTTGCTTCACTGCATTGGTTCAAAGTCATCTGCATCTAGGGTTTGTGATTTGAGCAATCCAAGAGTTTCTTGAGCCACTCCAAAGGTCATCAATCACTTCAAAGGGGTTCATGTATGTTCAAGCATCATATTATATCCCCTCAAAGTCAAGGATGTCAAAAATCACAAGAACTGAGATTGGCATAGAAGCAGAGCCAGGCTTAACTGCACAGATGACCTAGAATTAGGGTTTTGTTTTCAAAGGCCATAACTCCAAATTTTTTGGTCATTATTGTTTTTATTGGTCTCTATATGGTATAGGGATCATGCATATCAAGTTTCATGAAGAAATTCCATGGGGAAGGCATCTAATCAAGAGTTGACTTCTTGAGCAAGTCAGTGTAAAATCAGGGCATCTGAGGCCCTCAATGACCCAACCAAAGGGTGTTCATCATCATTTTGATTGTGTATGATCTTTATTTGATCATAGAAGATGTTAGAAGTTCACAAAATTGAAGATTTTCAAGCCATTTGCAAAGTTGACTTTTTGGGAAAATGACTTGTAATGAAAAATTGCCATTTTGGGAAACTTTTTCAACCCTTGCTTTTTGATTCAAAAATGCTTCAAATGAGAAAACTTTGGTCATGAAAGTTGTAGAATGGATAATTCCCTTTTCAAAAGGTACAAGAACTTGTTCTAATTCATTTTGGATCAAAATTTATGGCTTGTCAAAGTTGGGAAAAATCACATAATTTCAAGTTTTCTACCAAAGAGGCAAAGTTGCAAAACCACTTGCCAAGACAAATTGAGACCTCAAAGTGACTTCTAAACTTCACACAAACATGAACCAATGTCTAAAAGTCAGATTGCATCAAGAGTTTGCTCATTTTTATGGCTTGGGGATCAAGAAACTTCAAAAGGGCCAAAGATGAACAAAGTTACAAAACCTCACTCAAACCCTAATCCATGTGCTGGCTGACTTCAAAATTGATCATATGGTTCTCCTCACTTCTTGCTGCGCAGGACACCCCTCTTGTCCTTAGCTAGCCATGAGCCCATACCTCTCTTACACAAAGCTTGACTTTTTTGCAAAAGACCCATACCAATCACCATAGGCCACCAACAACTCTCTGACCTATCACCACTTGATACATGGACCAAAAGCAGCTCAACACACCACACAACTCATGCTGAAACACACTCCAAGCCATAGTTATCAAAAATCCTCCAACTTGCAAAACCATTCGAAACACACAGCACAAGCATCAAACACAAAAACAAACTTCACAAAACATCTCAGCACACTCCCCTGATCATTTCCCTGCCCTCACTCATCCCTGAAACCTCACACAAACCAAATACGATTTCTTCCCCTCTTTGAACAGAACTCAAGCAATCTCTCAAACTAGCCCAAATAAACTCCAGATAAGCTTTGCAAACACTTGAGGGAGGTTAGTGGAGCTGATTGGAATCAAGGAACTGGTCCAGAAGCTCTTGGGTTGAAAGCTTCGATTCATGTAGCCATGGAAATTCATTTTTCCAGAACTCTTATTTCTTGTTTCTAAAATGATCTACATGCTTCCCTGAATGCACTGAACCTTTTATTTTTGAAAATGAGTGAGAAATGGCCATGTATGCTTGTTCTGAAACTTTGCCCGTGAAATGAGTTTTGCTTTGATTCTCATGATTCAGTGAAAATAAATGGTTTTTGGGGTGGGGTTTAGGTTTAATGATGTTTAAGGATGAAATCTGGAGATTTTAGTGAAGTTTTGATGCGTAGGGAGTGAGATAGCATGAACACCTTGCCGGAGAAGATGACCGAGACACTGTTCCGGACATCTGAAAGTGATTAGGGCACTGGATTAAGGTTTAATCATAATTAGGCCAGTTTGAATTTTGGCCGTCCATTCGCGCGCCAAGTCAATTCCCGCCCCCCTGACTTTGAATCTGGACCCTTGGATTGGCTGACTTTCTTATTTTTCATTTAAAATTCATTTTATTTTCATTTGTTTTAATTTATTTTGTACGAATTAATTAAAATAGCAAAAAATGTTTAAAAATTATGAAAATTTTTGTCAAGGTTTTCATTATTTTTCAGAACACAAAAATATTTTTATTTTTATTTTTTGCATTAAAAATTATTTTTAAATCATTTAAAAGTTTATTTTTAATTAATTAATGAAAATTAATTAATCAAAAATACTTTTAGGTATTTAAAAATCACAAAAAAATTCATGTAACCTTTAAAAACATTTAGAAACATTGTCCAACTCTCAAACCAAATTTCTTTTTTGTTCTTGATGCCTTTTGATAATTTTCTTTGGATTTAATTTCATTTCAAGGCATTATTTTGTTTCAAACTTCAAAAATTCATTTCTGCCTAACCATTGAGAGTTGGATGATGATTCTTTTTGCATTGCATCTTGTATAGAATGTAGTTTATAGGATAAAATTGGCTTGAATTGATCTTGCATTTTCATTTTGTTTTGCATTTTTCTTGACAAGGTACCTTAAAACCCTAACAATCTTAGGAAATTCATAACTCTCACTAGGTTAAGAGTTGGATCCCCTCCTTTGGGCAGTGAGTTTGTATAGGCTTAGGGTTCCTTTGATTGCATTTTCAAATTTTTATCATGTCATTTGCTTCTGGTTTTGGATTTTTTCTTTGTATGTTGCATATAACCCTAATTCATGCCTTCTTTTGCATCCATCTTCCATTTGCTTGCATACCATGACTTGCCATGACATTTTGTGCATCCATTTGATTCATAACACATCTTAGGACATATTAGAATCATGCTTGATCATTTCATCTTTCATTTGCCATGTTATATGTCCATTTGCATTTCATAACTTTTCATGAACATCCATGATTCAATACACGCTTCTCTTGCATCCATATGTTTGTATGATCATTCTCATGCCTTGCCTCATGTTTGTATCATCTCTTAGCATCATTAGCATCATGTATTTGCTTCTGACTTTGCCTTGCATCATGCCATTTCATCTCATTTGCATTGCATTTCATTTCTTTCACTAACTTTTCAGGTGGTAAGTCACTTTGAGAAGTGAATTTGCCTTCACTTCTCATGATCTCTTTTCATCTCTTTTATGCATCATTGCTGCATTTTTATCTTGTGCTTTGGATTGAGCTTGCTCACTCTTGTTCATCTTACTTTCTTTCTCCAAGCAACTTGTCTTCTTAAGTGAAGCAAGTTGTTTTGCTTCATTCTGCTTCTTTCTCCTTTCATCTGCTTCTCTCCTTGGTGTTTCTTTGAAGATCTTCTCTCAAACCTCATAAACCCTAGGATCTCCAAGCATGATAACAATTAGAGTTTATTAGTCCCCCCATTTAGCTTTTACCTTTGTGTCATCATTGAGTCTTCTCTTCTCATTTCATAATCAGGGACTAAACCCTAAAGGCTTTAAGGCTTTGTGATTAAGCTCATGCCTGCATCCTTCTATTAGGATGGAGTGTATAACTTTAATCCTAAGTGTTAAACCCTTAATGTGTTTAAATCTTTTAATCAATTCACTTAATAATCATCTAGACATCAAGCTTGTAACTTGGGCCTTGCATTAGGGTTCCAATTATTCCTTAATTGGTTAAGAAGGACTAACCCTAGTGTTAAAGGACAAGTCCCCCTCAAGTTGTCTTACAAACCATAAAACTCACTTCTTCATCTTATCATTAACTAAAATCCACCTAATAAAGGCTTTGTTTTGTCATGAGGTTAATCCCTAATCATGGATTAAGTTGAGGAATCTTTCTCAGCTTAAATGCTCTCATCTATTATCCTTCTATTAGGATGGTGTAATGAGTTCATTAAATCCTTGATTATGGCTTAATCTCATTACTTAACACTAAACAAAAACATCTAAATAATCACAAGTAGGTTAATGATCTTAATCCTACATCAGGGTGATTAAGTGTGAGAAGCTGACTTCAAACTTAAGGTATTCTCATTACCCCTAATTAGAGGGAAGATGTGATGAGTTTACTAATCCATTGGATTAGGCTTAGGCTCATTAACTTATGACAAATCTCCAAAAGCAATAAAAGACTGAAAATACAAAAACAAACAATAATCGTCTCCTCCGGGATTCTTTTCTCATCTCATTCACTCACAAACGAGAACTTGCTTCTTCCGTCTGATGCAAGACAGTTAGCACCTGAGCCAGACAGGTCATACACTTGAGCATAGGCAAGCAAGCAGTTCACAAGTCAATTTACCTTTCAGTCTCTTTGTGTCGAACTACGGTGTTCTGACTTCCTCATTGCACGAGAGGATACGTAGGCATAACTTAACAGTTATCGAACAAAAGTCTCTGTATATTCCCCCCTCTTCCAGCATTATTCTTTAAGCATCATAGTCTTGAGCTTTACACTCTTGTTCTTACACTGACACTGTACATATTACACTTCACATTTCTTTTACATTGACACTTGCATTCTTTTCCAGCTTTGACACACAAATTGCACTGACACTACCCCTTTAAAGCACAAATCTCTTAAGCGTGGATCCCGTCGAGTACGGCAGACAATCTGGGTGCTAATACCTTCCCAGGTTGTAACCAACCCCCTTTCTCAGTCTCTCTGGTTCGCAACCGTCTTATCTATCTTTCTTAGGTTTATGCAGCATTACCTTTCCTCCGGGATAAAAATGCCTAGCTGGCGACTCCTTTCTTTCTCTTGAGTTCACCCCTGTGTGTTCTCATATCTCCCTTTCGCCGACCGCTCGCGTCTGTACCCTTTCTGACCTGAGATGTCATTTTGGTGGGAGCGACAGCTTGGCGACTCTGCTGGGGAATTCTTATACTGTAACCAGAGCTTCTGGTTCTTTTTGTGGGTTCCTCCTAGCGCTTGTTTGATTTGTGTTTACTGGGGTGTTATGTACTATTTGTGTTTGTATTTTTTTTATTTACTGCTTTATGTACAGTTATTTATTGCTTTCTTTACAGCTTTATATATCATACTATCATATTGTCATCTGGCTGGATCTGGTTTATTGTTTTGATGGGTGGGGTTCATTGAGAGTTTAAGGTCCTATACCTGGGACCTGAGTGACACCTAGGCTAGAGTGGTTCATGTTCTTTCCCATTCCATTTCGGTCTGGTGCGGGAATATGAAACACGGTTCAGATGTGGGTTTCTTCTTGAGAACTCTGTGCTACAGATCTCCTGTAGTGCTAGGGCCTTCTGGGAAGCCTGCTAAGTCTGAATGACCTTTATTATGACCTTCAGAAACTGAGGTGAATTAGAGGAGGATCTTTTATGGTTATTGTAAACACTGTACCTCCGGGTTAGAAGTGTTTACACTTCTCATAACTGATCCAAGTCTGAGGATCCTTGTTCTAGAACATCACCTGTGAGAGGGTTGGGCTGTTTACAGGTTTGCAGGTACCTCTAGCCACATCATACCCTGCTACTTGTTTGATTAAGAGTACTCCACTTTGGACAGTTCTTGTGATTTAACCCTGGACATGTGACTCTTTATTTGAGTCCCCCAACTTGGTTACTGGACTTTTGAACCTCCATCTGGACTTCTTGAACATACATGGACTTATATCAAGGCAGTAATCAGATTCAGCTTGATCATAAACCCTTGCATATCATTTGCATACATCATCATTGCATCATTTAACATTTGCTTATTTGTTTTTCAGGGTATCCACATTTCATTTGGCTTGGTTTTGACCCTTTCATCTACATAGACCCCTGTTCATCAGTATCTGCTTCAGCTATCTTCATCAGGCATCTGCTTCAGTTACTTTTATCACCAGCTTCATCCTATCAGTGGCTCATCTCCAGTATCAGTCTCCATCATCAGCATTTGTTTCAGCTCTTCATCAGCAGTCATGGCACCCAAGAAGAGCAACATTTCATACCATTTCTTTGAGCCTGTGCTGGCTGGCATCAGGCAGGTCCAGGCACTTATCACTCCAGACCACATCCCATTATTCAGAGAGCATTATGGAGGCATTCTTGATATGGTTATGGACTTGGACCCTTCTCAGAGGAGTTTGATTCACACTTGCCTACAGTTTTATGACCCTCCTTTGAGATGCTTCACTTTCCAGAACTTTCAGCTAGGACCTTTGCTGGAGGAGTTCTCATCATTAATGGGAATACCTGTCAGGGGTGGTATCCCCTTCAACCCAGAGATGGCTTCTCCCAACAATGAAGAAGTGGCAAAGGCACTGTATTTGGAACCTATTTTGATTGAGCAGAACATGACAACAAAGGCTAGAATCCCTGGCCTACACTTAGACTTTCTGACTTCTCAGGCCATCCTGAAGGCCTCTTTGGGAGAATGGAGGGCAGTTTGTGCATTGTTAGCCCTCAGTGTTTATGGAATTATATTATTTGCAGATGAGCCCAAGTTTATCAGCAAGAATGCCATTCATCTCTTCATTTTGAGGAACCCAGTGCCCACATTGCTGGGAGATTTCTATTATTCAGTTCACCAAAGAAATGAGAAGCAAAAAAGGAGGTTAGTGAGGTGTTGTGCTCCCTTGTTTCATACCTGGCTGCTTAAACACTTACCCAAGAATGATGCCTTCCTGAATCCTCACCAACAGAAGAATTGGGCTAAGAGACTTATTGCTCTGACTTCAGATGACATCAGGTGGTGCACCCAGAGCACCAAAGGCAGGGACATAATTACTAGCTGTGGACAGTTCCCCAATGTACCTCTGATAGGAGTGAAGGGCTGCATCAACTACAACCCTTTGCTATTTAAGAGACAATTAGGCTATGCTTTGGTTCACCCTCCTAGAGTGCAAGACTTGGCTGAAACCCTGTATTGTGAGATAAAACCTAATCTAGATGTTGTCAGACAAGCATCCTGGGCTTGGGACAACATCCAGACCAAAGGAATGGCCATTCTTGGGAGATGCAATAATGTGGCTTCAGCTCAGTATTATGAATGGTCTCATGCTAGAGCTTAGATTTCTGGGATGCCTTTCACCATTGAGGATGCACCTGGACCATCCACAGCACCACCTCCAGCCACTGTCAGCCTGGAAGAGTTTGAGAAACTGAAAGAGAGGAATGAGAATCTGTCTCAAGCTCTAAAGAGGACCCTCTGGGAGAGGAGTGATGGTCGTCTAGACATTGAGAGGTTGGAAAAGCTTAAGGTGGAGCATCTAGCCAGGATTGAGAAAGCAGAGGACTGCATCAAGAAATCAAGAGTTGGGGAGCAAATTTTGAAGAATGCCTGTAAAGAGGCCAAGTTTCAGAAGGCTAGGACTGATCTCTATCTGAAAGAAAGTCAAGCTAGGTGGGTCAGAATCACTGAAGCTCGTACTCAAGAAGATAAGAGAACTCAGGAAAGGATTGAGCAGTTGGAGGCCAATGAAAAGAAGCAACAGGAGGCTCTGCTAGCAGCCCAGAAGGAGATTTCGGAGTTGAAACTTAGGGCTGGTGTGAAGAGGTCTAAAGACCAAGACAGACACAAGAAGCTGACCACTGCTATTGCCACCAGGAACCTTCTTATCAGAAACATCACAGAGCATCCTGCTGGTCCTGTAACTGAAGCACTTCTGAAGGAGGTTAAGGAGGATGAGTTTGGATTAGATGTTTGACTTCTTTGCTTGTTGTTATTTTCCATTTCATGTACTTTTCTTTTTATGTTGTATTTTGATCCCTCAAAGGGCATGTGTTGTAAAAACAGACTATGTGCTATGCACCTTTTGTAATATATCTGTTAGTTTGTTTCATTTGAATTTCTTTTCTCAAGCAACATCAAAGCATCTTCCTCAGGGTCTGGAAAGGTCAAAACCAAGAGCCAAGCCGGATACCTTGGAAAATAAATAAGCATACTGCATTATATACTGACTTTTGTTTTATTTTGTAGGTTTTTGTTTTGTTTGTTACTAACTCTGTTGTGGTTCAGGAATTATTGCTCGTCGTCGGGTGTTCCCTCTCAATCATCCACACAGGTATCCTACTCGCAACAATCTTCCTGGTATCCAGATGGACCAAGTACAGCAAGATCTGACAGAAGTCAGGACTCAGATGGCTAATGAAAGGCTGGAGATGAGAAACCAAATGACCCAGTTCATGGAAGTAATGAATGGCTTGGCCCAAAGTCAAGAAAGATTGAGGGCATTGGTAGAAAGGCAAACCCCGGAAGAACCCCATCTGGGAACTGGAGGGACAAGTAACAATGAGAGGGGTCAGCCTCATGTTAATCCACCAGTATATGGGCCTCATCTACATCCGGAAGTCAATATCCCGACTAATGTGCAAGGGAATACTACTGCAGGAAGAATCTTACAAGAAGACCCCCAGGAGGAGCAGTTCACTGTAATGGGAGCTGGGGATGAAGTTTATGATAGAAGGTTTGATGAAATTGCTGAGAAGTTGAGATCTCTGGAGTCTCAAAATTCCTTGGGTTTTGATGTCATGGATATGGGGTTAGTGGATGGGGTAAGAATCCCTCACAAGTTCAAACCACCGTGCTTCGAGAAATACAATGGAACCTCCTGTCCGCGAACTCACCTGCAGTCATTTCTGGGAATACTTAAGGCATACACCATGGATGAAAAACTGTGGATGTTCTATTTTGAAGACAGTTTGACTAGGGCTTCAAGGGAGTGGTACTCACACTTAACCAGAGCTACTATCAGATGCTGGAAGGACCTAGCTGAGGCCTTCATCAGGCAGTACCAATACAATCTGGACATGGCTCCTAACAGGACCCTTTTGATGGGAATGTCTCAGTCCTCTAGAGAAAGCTTCAGGGAATATGCCCAGAGGTGGAGACAGCTTGCTGCTGCTATCCAGCCACCCATGTCGGAAAGAGAAATGGCCGACATGTTTATGAATACTCTGTAGGGAACATATATTGATAGGCTAGCTGCCTTTTCGTCCACCAGCTTCGCAGACGTAGTTATAGCTGGAGAAAGGATTGAAAGCCTTCTGAAAATGGGCAAGATTTCTGATAATGGTGCAAGTTCGTCTAGCAACTCCAGGAAGCCTTTTGTGGGACCTAGATGAACTGGTGAGACAAATGCCATTCATGCCAGTAGGGGCAGACCTCAGTATGTCCACAGGTCAGTAGCAGCTGTCACAATTCCAGCTCCGATTCCTCAGCAACCAGCATATTAACCACAACAACAACCTCATTATCAACAGCAAGTTCAGTATCCTCCACAAAGGACCTACAACAACAATAACAACAATCAGCAGCAAAGACCCTTTCAGCAAAGACCATCACAGGCCAATAGGGTGATTGATCCAATCCCTATGCCTTATGCTGCTTTATTGCCACAACTCCTGAAACTCAACTTGGTTGAATTAAGGACAATGGCACCACCAGATCCCTCCAATCTTCCAAGAAATTATGATGTCAACACCAGATGTGCTTTCCATTCCAATGCACCTGGCCACAATACGGAGAAGTGCAGGGCTTTACAAACGAAGGTACAAGATTTGGTGGATTCTAAAGCTCTCAACTTTGCACCCCCGCCAAATGTCAACAAGAATCCCATGCCCAATCATGGAGGACCAAGAATTAATGTCATTGAGGAAGACAAGTCATCTTTCTTAATCACCAGTGTTGGGCAGATTCGGACACATCTGGTAGAAATCAAAGCTCAGCTCCTAGAATGCCAGATGTTCCCCGGGTGTGAGCTCGGTTGTGCGTACTGCAACATTTCGGTCAACGGGTGTGATAATTTGAGAAGTGGCATAGATGGTCTTATCAAAAGTGGTATACTTCATATCACAACAACGGCGCCTACAAATCCAGCAATCCCTTTGACAACAATTCCTGAGTCTCCTACAACTGCAACAACAATCATTCCGACCAATTCATCAATATCATCAACAATGGCTTCATCTATCATTTCAACAAATCAGATGTCAACAACCATTTCTTCTACAACATCAGCACCCATTTATCCAGCAGGATCTTCTACAACGCCAACAGCAATTAATGAAGATATCTCAGCAGTCACTATCTACTATGATCCGTCAAGTGTTCCTCCAAACAACAACTTTCAACAACAAACAGTGGCACCTGTTGCACCCCAAAATTTGCCCTCACAATACAAGACTTTGTGTGCTATGAAGGTTCACAAGGTTCACAAGATTAACAATGCTTACAAGACCTTTCATGAGGTTCATGAAGTCTACAAGTCACTTTATGAGGTTCACAAGGTTCACAAGATTCACAATGCTTACAAGACCTTTCATGAGGTTCATGAAGTCTACAAGTCACTTTATGAGGTTCACAAGGTTCACAATACCTCCCATGAGTTTCACAAGACATTTTATGATGGTTCACAAGGTTCACAAAGTTCACAAATAGTCAGAAGAGTTGACAATTACCTTAGACAATGCACCTCCTAAGCAGTGCATCCAAAACTAGGGTTTTGACTTTAATCAGGCTAAATGAATTTCCAAGACTTCAAGTGAACTTCATAACATCTTATATGCGTGTAAGAACCCCCATGACAAGTTTCAAGACTTTTCTCAAAAGTTTGCTCAGTCAGATGATCAGATAAGTCAAAATCAGTCAAAGTAGTTAAAAAGTCAAACTGAGGTCAACTGTGGTCAAACCAAAGCCAAACTTCATGATTTTTTGCCAACGTCAAGTATATGAAGTAAAATTCATCATTTGATCAAGGGTTAATCATGATTCATCAAGGAGATTTCAGATCATCAAGAATCAGGAGTTTCTAAATTAGGGTTTCCTTAGTAAAAGTCAATTGAACTTTGACCAGCCATAACTTTCACATGCTTCATCACCAAGTCTCCATCCAAAGCTCATTTTGAAGGAAATTGAATTCTCTACAACTTTGTGTCTCACAAGCCAAGCCCAAAAATGCTTCATTTGGAAGGTATGAGCTAAAACATTATAGGTCCTTTTGAAAGTCAACAAAAAGTCAACAACTTCAAAAGGTCATAACTTGAGATTGGTAAATGATATGGACATGAAACCAGTGGGGTTGGTTAGAGGACTCTTAAAGCTTTCCAAAATGTCCAAGAACACCCTCATAGCATTAAAATTGAAGGATGTGTGTCCTTGCAAAGTTGGGAAATTTTGGGTTGGTTCATGAAGAAAATGGAGGTCTAAAACCAATTTTTTCCAAATGGGCTTGCCAAATAATGACCCAATCCACTTCAAAACATCTTGCACGAAATTAAATTGATTTATTCATAATTTTATTCATTTTGTTTTTATTTATTATGATTTTTATATTAAAAAATCATTTTAAATTCAAATAAAATATAAAATAATGAAAATTAAATTTGATTTGGTTTCTAGAAGGTCTTAAATTATATTTAGACTTGATTGATACAAGAGTAATGAGAATCATACCAAAATAGCAAGGCTAGATCAAGGATATTCAAGTTTTAAGATCAAATATTTTTCAATCTAAAAAGGTCCAAAAATCAAAGCTTTGATGAATCTCTTGACCTAATTTTAACATATCATATATATACAACATATAACAAACATGAACTCACGAATTCCCAGCCTCAAAAATCAGTTTCAAACTTCACAAAATTCATCAAAAAACTCACATTCGGATTTCAAGGTAGAGGGAATTTTAATGAGTTTTGAGTATTGCAACATGTTCTATGATGTTCATTGAACGTGTCTGGATCATAAACAACCTCTGAAACCTCCTCATTCATGCAAACCGAATCCATGTTCATGTTCATTTATAATTTTTCGATTTTTAATATTTACTCATGATTAATCACATTTGACTGTTGATTTGTGTTTGTTATGATACAAGGAATGTTTCTGGATGAATCAATTGGATTTTGGACACACGAATGAGCATTCACCATTTTTAGGGTTTCTTCGGCCAAATTAGGATCCAATGATTTAACAAATATAAATGATTTCTAAAGACATAGAATGGTTGCAAATGTCATTAGGAATTCAATGGTGTTCTTAATTTTAAGAAATTTTGCTGTTTTATGGATGTTTGAAATTCGCAGGTTCTGGATATGATGAACTTCGCAGGAAAACACGCAGCTAAGTTCCTAGCAATTTTCGCAGGAAATTTGAGGAAGATGAAGCTGGTCTGGCGCGAAAATCGTATTTGAATTTGATACAGGGCTTAAAACGTATTTGTTTATATTATATGTCAATTAGCGCGTCTGGTTCAGTTGGCTTGTGTGTCTTGCTGGTAAACAAATGGTCCTGGGTTCAAACCATCCCCAAACCATTTTATTTTGTTATTTTTTCATGATTTTTTGCAGGTAAACAACAAAACATATTGCTGCCTATTCTCTAACACCAGCGCGCGCCTGGCCTGGTGGTTGTGCTGTTGGTCCAAGACATGTGAAGCCTAGGGCCTGGGTTCGATCCCTGCCCCAGGTAAGTTTCAGTTTTTTTTCTTTTTGTTTTATTTTACTTAGTTGGTTTGTTTAAATTATTTTCTTATTAATATAATCATGTATATACATATATTTAAATAATTCTAATATAACACATATATATCTTATATTTTCTAAATTCTAAAATTATTTTCTTAATTCTAAAATTAGTTTTTATTTATTATAATATGTATATATTTTTAATTAATATTGTATATTAAGTTAGAACCCTAATATTATATATATAAAACCCTAAAAATATATTTTTCTAAAAAACCTAATTGTCATTCTTGTTTATATTTTAATTAGTGAATTCAATTTTATTATAATCTTTAAATTTGTAAATATAATTGTATGATCACATTTTTTTTTTAATTATAATTAAATTTTGTAAATATAATCATAATTAATCCTATTTTTTAAATATGACCTAAATTGTTTATATTTTAATTTTCCATATATGCTTAGGAATAATTTAAAATTGTTAAATTAATTTTGTAATTATATTTATTTCTATAATATGTTTATCATTAACTTATCTTTCTATATAATTTACAAATAACTTAAAACTTTATAATTAATATAATTGTTCATATTTTTTCTTCTTAATCTTAAATAATTGTTCATATAAAAATTTGATCTTTTAATTATTCTAATACTTTTGCTTATTTCATTATTATTATTATTATTAATTATGTTTAAATGATTATTACTAACCCCATTTATTTTTAAATTATTATTATTATTATTTCTACTAACCCAATTATATTGCTTATTTATTTATTTATTTTTGCTTATTTATTTAAATTGCTTATTTATTATTATTGTAATTGCTCCTGGATGTAATATTTTTTATAATTGTTTAAATTATTTATTTTATGCTATGGTTAGTAAAAATAGGGAGTGTAAATATACTTGTTTAAAATTAATTTAGATCACAAATTTAAAAGATAAATATTAAATTGTACACTCACACACGTAAGTCGATCTTTGATCGCCATCTCACTTCCTTAGGGATACCTCTCATGTTGCCTAAAACAAAAGGTCAAGTAGGGTGTATAAAGCATAAGTCCCTCAAATTCAAATCATCTAGTCCCTTAACAATAAAAGATCAAGTCCCTTTTCGAATGTTGCCTTCGTAATGATCTTGTCCCTTTCGAATAAAGATGATAGTCCCTCCAAAAATGCTTAATACACCCTACAGTTGCCTAAATAAACAAATGACCTTTCACTTGTCCCTCACATCCAAGGTAATGACTACCTATTCCTTAATAATAGGGATAGTCTTACCATTTAAAGGATTCAAGAACAGAAAGACTTAAACTTTAGGGTAGGTTCCTCATAGTTACTTGCTCACTATTTAAAAACTTTTCAAACACTTCACAAATTTCAAACAATTTTCAAACACAAGTTTTTTACGCATCCGTACATGGATCATTATCAAACTCTTATGAAAATTTTTATTCACACACTTCACCTTTCAAAAACATTTTAAAGTGAGCTAAGTAACTAAGAGCCCATGGATAACCATGGATGTAAAGGGTGCTAACACCTTCCCTTTACATAACCTACCTCCCGGACCCAAAAATCTTTTAAAAGGTCTTTCCTGTTCTTTTATGCCTTTCCTTTGGATAAAATAAAAGTCGATGGCGACTCTTGCTATCCGCAACATTTAACTAAAGTCAGTTCTCCCACCGTGTTACAGAACTGGCGACTCTGCTGGGGATAAAGCAATCCTGATGTAATGATGATAGCTATCAGGAGGATGAAGCAGTCCTGAGGTAATAATATGATTTCAGGAGGATAAAGCAATCCTGAGGTACAAGAAGCTGTCAGGAGGATAAAGCAGTCCTGAGGTAATGATATGATTTCAGGAGGATAAAGCAATCCTGAGGACAAGAAGCTGTCAGGAGGATAAAGCAGTCCTGAATATAATGATAGCTTTCAGGAGGATAAAGCAGTCCTGATGTAGTAATATGCTTTCAGGAGGATGAAGCAGTCCTGATGTATAAGAAGCTTTTCAGGAGGATAAAGCAATCCTGATGTGATTGATAATTTTCAGGAGGATAAAGCAATCCTGAGGTAATGATGATAGCCTTCAGGAGGATAAAGCAGTCCTGATGTACTAGAAATTTTCAGGAGGATAAAGCAATCCTGATGTAATAAGAAGATGTCAGGAGGATAAAGCAATCCTGAGGTACAAGAAGCTGTCATGAGGATAAAGCAGTCCTGAGGTAATAATAAGCTGTCAGGAGGATAAAGCAGTCCTGAGGTAATAATAAGCTTTCAGGAGGATAAAGCAGTCCTGATGTACTAGAAATTTTCAGGAGGATAAAGCAATCCTGATGTAATAAGAAGCTGTCAGGAGGATAAAGCAATCCTGAGGTACAAGAAGCTGTCAGGAGGATAAAGTAGTCCCGAGGTAATAATATGCTTTCAGGAGGATAAAGCAATCCTGATGTAGTGATAATAGGCTTTCAGGAGGATAAAGCAATCCTAAGGAGATAATAAGTTTCCAGGAGGATAAAGCAATCCTGATAATCACAAGTCTGTTTGCTGGAGAATTAACCTGAAAATAAGGTAGCATTCTGTATGATAATATTAGCTTATGTATTATGTATGCATGTATAGTATGATGCACTTAAGTAATGTATTATGTGCTTATGGATATGTATGTTATGGTATGATGTAAATGATGTATGTATGATATGATACTTCCGGAAGCGTCTGGATATCTTCGTATAACAACTGCTGGCCAGGGAAAATAAATCCCGATTCGTTGTTGAAGAATATGAGGAACTCATTCCCGTCTTGTTTGATAATATATTATACATAACCTTCCGTCTGCTGGGGATAGCAAGGTATATATAACCTCCCGTTTGCTGGGGATAGCAAGGTATATATAACCTCCCGTTTGCTGGGGATAGTAAGGTATATATAACCTCCAGTTTTCGTTTGATAGTAGGGTATACATAACTTCCCGTCTTCGTTCGTCGTACTCTTATTGGAAAGTAAAGTCCCGAATATCCGTATGAGGATAAAAGAGATGGATATAAATTCCAGGGGAGATGTGACTTAGGAAGATGGACTTGCCCTACTGAGGGTTTGTAACTGTTTTGTAAAGATGAACCGGTGAAGCTTCGTTGAAATCCTTCCCTCGTTCGTCCTTAGTAAATACTATTACTGCATTTTCATGCATTTCTGGTAAACATCAATCATATTCAAAAGCATAATACATTCAAACACAACCAATGGACGTTTTTGCTAGGGTAAAAGTAAATCTGGATTCAGAGGGAAAAGTAAAGCTGAATTTGAAAGCAGAATTGTTTCAACTTCGAGAGTGTACAACCAATTGGATCTATAGCTCCTGAAATTCTTTAACTTTCCTGAGTACCTTCTCAGAAACCCTCATAGCTGGATCTGAAGACATGATACTGACACCATCTGATACTACTGGCATAGACAATTAATTTCCATCATGGTTTCAGCTGAGAATCCAATATCAAGGTAATACAATGAGAGGAATGTGTCTTCAAACTGTAATGGACCATATACGCTCCAGGTATTAGATTTGAAGAGAAAGCATTGCCCCTTGGTTGAGGATGAATTGTCCCATAATGGAAGTATCTGTAATGAGCTACCTCAAGAGAAACAAGCAGAATGCCCCATAAGCATATGCCCCTGGCATTGTGAACTCTGTCATGTCACCTTTGGTAATTCACCTGTATGAGGAAAAATGCCCCTGGATATTAAGCACAGCTGAGTCTGGACCTAATTGCCCCAACTGAATTGAACAGTAACTTGGTATGCCTCTTGACTGGGAAACAGCGACTATGCCCTTGGCATTATGAACTTTATAATGTTACCCTTGGCACTTCAAATAGATGAGGAGATCTGCCTCTGGCTGCTTAAACATAGTTGAATCTTGTCCTGATTGCCCCAAATGAGTTAGGAAGTATCATGGCCTGCCCCCTTGATTGGGAGATAATGACTATGCCCCTTTGTATACATGGACTTTGATCCAGGAAGCAACTTTGTTTACCAGAAGGACTTTGGTTCATTGAACATTCATCCTGTAAGCTTCTCCATTTGTCAAACACTCAGATATATGCAAACAAATATATTCAAAAATGCAATGCTTATGTCTGTCTTGAAGTTTTGAAACAAGTTATTTTAGAAAAACTGTTTTTTTTTTTTGTGAAAACTGTGATATTAACTCAAGTTTTATAATAAGCCCTAAAGGAGTCAGGATACCTTTTTGTAGCAGTACGCTTTCGAACTAACCATGCTTCAGTTAGGACTTTTAGAGGGTTATAACGTGGCCTGGTTCACGGTTTAAGAAACAAAGGATAAAGGCTCAAATTTTATTTGTACCCACCCAATCTCCATGATGTTCTTCAGTCCTACGCTCAGTTAACTTATGCATTGAAGTTCCAAAGAAGTTTGGTATTGTAACACTGATATTTGCGATGGTTCAGAAACCCAACATTTATTTGAACATTCAGTCATCTTTCTTTGTTGAGGATTCATAGTGACCTTTTTTTATCTTTTGACTTTATTATCCCTTCTTTTTTCCTGAACTGCTTATTTCAAGGTTACAGTCAGCGGGATGTCTTAATGTTTTACTAAGTCTCCTTCATAGGTTTTGACTTAGTGAATTGTTCTTTTGCTGGATATTGACTGTCAGGTTTCATGATTACAGAGAACCATCATTAGTTGTGTACAACACACATAATTTGCATATTTTGAGTTAACTGAGTAACTACCCTGCCCCGGGTTATGAATAAGTGTTAATTTGTGCACAGGTTTCTTATCTTCTCGCTGTTTATTTCAGCAATGGATCTTGAACAGACAGTCAAAGATCTCCATGCTCAGAATGCCCGATTCCAAGAGTTGATTCTGAACTTGTCCAAGGGGCAAGATGAATTGAAGACACTGCTGGCTAAGAAGAAGAGTCCTGAGGACGACAAGGATGGTCAGTTGGAACAAATGCAAGCTGAGGAGATTCTCTGATGATCAGATAAGTCAAAATCAGTCAAAGCAGTTAAAAAGTCAAACTGAGGTCAACTGTGGTCAAACCAAAGTCAAACTTCATGATTTTTTGCCAACATCAAGTATATGAAGTAAAATTCATCATTTGATCAAGGGTTGATAATGATTCATCAAGGAGATTTCAGATCATCAAGAATCAGGAGTTTCTAAATTAGGGTTTCCTCAGTAAAAGTCAACTGAACTTTGACCAGCCATAACTTTCACATGCTTCATCACCAAGTCTCCATCCAAAGCTCATTTTAAAGGAAATTGAATTCTCTACAACTTTGTGTCTCACAAGCCAAGCCCAAAAATGCTTCATTTGGAAGGTATGAGCTAAGACATTATAGGTCCTTTTGAAAGTCAACAAAAAGTCAACAACTTCAAAAGGGCATAACTTGAGAATGGTAAATGATATGAACATTAAACCAGTGGGGTTGTCTAGAGGACTCTTCAAGCTTTCCAAAATGTCCAAGAACATCTTCATAGCATTAAAATTGAAGGATATGTGCCTTTGCAAAGTTGGGAAATTTTTGAGTGGTGTATGAGGAAAATAGGGTCTTAAAACTAAATTTTTCCAAATGGGCTTGCAATCTTGTGATCCAAACTTCACCATAACACCAAGCACGACCCAACCCATATAATTTATGATTTATTTTATTTTGTTTAATATTTATTTGAATTTTATTCATTTAAATACATATTAAATCAAAATAAAATCAAAAAATCAATATTTAAATATGATTCTTCTTCTAGAAAATCATCAAAGCCATTTAACATGATTATATATTGTCCAAATTCGTGTAAGACAAAAAGAGCAAGAGAATATTGGATTTTTGGACAATTATGGTGATGAGATTTCTTTGATATCAAGCAACTACAAATCCATGAATAAGGCCCAGCTTTTCTGACCTAATTACACTCCTTATATATACCTAAGAGTGCAGCCATTGAAGGGGACGATTTTGCAGCCTCAAACAACACATTCAAACTTCAAAATTCATCAAAAAAAGCTTGATTCGGATTCCTTGCTAGAGGTTGTTCCAAAGCATTTTGAAGGTTGAAATAGGTTCCCTGAACATCATTGAGTGTAAACTGATCATCATATTGCTCCATAACATCACATACTAACAAATCCGATTCAAACTTTCTTCACACTTTTTAATTTTTCGTTCTTGATCATTCACACATTATTAATGAGTTTTGTTTACTGATTTGTGTTTAGTGAAGGTTTGTGATGAATTCTGGGTGATTGGATTGAAGAAACCATGGCTGAATCGAAGGATGCCATTTTAGGGTTCATAACCTTCAAATTAGGGTTTCCTGATTAAGTGAATATAAATGAATTTTAAAAACGTAAATCAATTGCAAATATTGTTTGGATTATACTCATGTGATTAATTTAAAAGAACTGTATGTAAATGATAGCGTATGGGTTTCGTAGGGTTTCCTGCAGGTTGAAAATTCGCAAGAAAAGTGGCAGCCAAATTCGCAGGTAATTTCGCAAGTCAGGAGGTTGAAGAAGAAGTGGCTTGGCGCGAAAATCTGAATTCAAATTTGGATTGTTTTTATAATATGTATTTGCTATTCTATTATCAATTAGAGCGCGTAGCTCAGTTGGTTTTGGTGTGTGTGTGTGATAAGTTGAAAGGCCTGGGTTCGAAACCAGCCAAGGCAACTTTTTTTGCTTGATTTATTCTTGTTTTCCAGAACAACAACAAAACCATATGAAGTGCATTGTTATCACTGGCGCGCGCGCAGCCCAGTGGCTGGCTGGCTGGTCCTGGAGGATGCATTGCTCAGGGGCTGGGTTCGAATCCCAGCCCAGGTAAGTTCTTTTTCCATTTTTTTCTGTTTTTTTTCTATTTTATTTATTTATGTTATAATTAAATGAATTTAAAATAATAAAAATATGTTTATGCTATTTCTTTTTTTTCTATAACTTAAAATTCAGTTTTTTCAACTAAACCTTATTAGTGAAATTATTTAAAGTTTATCTTGTTGTATGTAAATAATAATTTTGTATAATTAATTTATATTAGATAATTTATTTTTTCCAAACAATTAAAAACCCTAATTTTGTTTTATAAACTTACAAACCCTAAAAATATCTTTATTTTTAAAAAAAACCTAATTATAATTCTTGTTTATATTTTAATTAGTGAATAAAATTTTATTATAATTCTTAAATTTATAAATATAATTGTATGATCATTTTTTTATCATGTATATGTTCTATTAAAATTTGTAAATATAATCATAATTAATCCTATTTTTTTTATGACTTAAATTGTTTATATCCTTAATTTTTACATTTAAATAATTGTTAATATATGCTTAGGAATAATTAAAATGATTTTATAATTATAATTTTATTTTCATGATATGTTTAAAATTAATTTAATTTTTATAATTTGTATATAATTCAAAATTTTATAATAATTACTTAATTGTTCATATTTTTTTATTAACTTTAAATAATTGTTTATATTAAAATCTAATCTTTTAATTATTATATTATTTTTTGCTTATTATTTTAATTATGTTCTTATGACATTTTTTACTAACCCCCTTTATTTTTAAAAATTGTGATTATTATTATTATTTCACTAACCCAATTTTTATTATTATTATTATTATATATTTTGCTTTATTTATTTAAAATTATTTATTTATCATTGTTGTAATTGCTCCTTGGTGTAAATATTTTTATAATGTTTAAATTATTTAATTTTATGTCATGGTTAGTAAATAGGGAGTGAAAACTATTTGTATTTAAAATTGGATTTAGATCATTTTAATTAAAAGATAAATAACATTGAACACTCACACACATAAGTCGATCTTTGATCGCCATCTCACTTTCTAGGGTTACTCCTCATTTGTTGCCTAATCATAAGGTCAAGTAGGGTGTATAAAGCAAAGTCCCTTAAAAGAAAAGTCATCTAGTCCCTTCAAAGATCAAGTCCCTTAATGGTTGCCTTTCATAATGATCTTGTCCCTTTCGAATAATGATGACAGTCCCTCCTAAATGCTTAATACACCCTACAGTTGCCTTCATTAAACAGATGTCCCTTCATATGTCCCTCACATCCAAGGTAATGACTACCTATTCCTTAATAATAGGGATAGTCTTACCACTTAAAGGATTCAAGAACAGAAAGACTTAAACTTTAGGGTAGGTTCCTCATAGTTATTTTCTCACCATTTAAAAACTTTTCAAACACTTTACAAATTTCAAACAATTTTCAAACACAAGTTTTTTACGCATCCGTACATGGATCATTATCAAACTCTTATGAAAATTTCTATTCACACACTTCACATTTTCAAAAACAATTCAAAGTGAGCTAAGTAACTAAGAGCCCATGGATAACCATGGATGTAAAGGATGCTAACACCTTCCCTTTACATAACCTACCCCCCGGACCCAAAAATCTTTTAAAAAGGTCTTTCCTGTTCTTTTATGCCTTTCCTTTGGATAAAATAAAAGTCGGTGGCGACTCTTGCTATCCGCAACATAACTAAAGTCAGTTCTCCCACCGTGTTACAAAACTGGCGACTCTGTTGGGGATAGCAAGGTATATATAACCTCCCGTCTTCGTTCGTCGTACTCTTATTGGAAAGTAAATTCCCGAATATCCGTATGAGGATAAAAGAGATGGATATAAATTCCAGGGGAGATGTGACTTGAAGTTCTTTATGAAGATGGATTTGCCCTACTGGGGATTTGTAACTGTCTTGTAGGGGTGAATCTGGTGAAGCTTCGTTGGAATCCTTCCCTCGTTCTTCCTTAGTAAATACTATTACTGCATTTTCATGCATTTCTGGTAAACATCAATCATATTAAACATTTATACATTCAAACACAACCAAAGGACGTTTCGCTTATGTAAATAGGGTAAAAGTAAATCTGGATTCAGAGGGAAAAGTAAAGCTGAATTTGAAAACAGAATTGTTTCAACTTCAAGAGTGTACAGCCAATTGGATCTATAGCTCCTGGAATTCTTTAACTTTCCTGAGTACTTTCCCAGAAACCCTCATAGCTGGATCTGAAGACATGATACTGACACCATCTGATACTACTGGCATAGACAATTAATTTCCATCATGGTTTCAGCTGAGAATCCAATATCAAGGTAATACAATGAGAGGAATGTGTCTTCAAACTGTAATGGACCATATACGCTCCAGGTATTAGATTTGAAGAGAAAGCATTGCCCCTTGGTTGAGGATGAATTGTCCCATAATGGAAGTATCTGTAATGAGCTACCTCAAGAGAAACAAGCAGAATGCCCCATAAGCATATGCCCCTGGCATTGTGAACTCTGTCATGTCACCTTTGGTAATTCACCTGTATGAGGAAAAATGCCCCTGGCTATTAAGCACAGCTGAGTCTGGACCTAATTGCCCCAACTGAATTGAACAGTAACTTGGTATGCCTCTTGACTGGGAAACAGTGACTATGCCCTTGGCATTATGAACTTTGTAATGTTACCCTTGGCACTTCAAATAGATGAGGAGATCTGCCTCTGGCTGCTTAAACATAGTTGAATCTTGTCCTGATTGCCCCAAATGAGTTAGGAAGTATCATGGCCTGCCCCCTTGATTGGGAGATAATGACTATGCCCCTTTGTATACATGGACTTTGATCCAGGAAGCAACTTTGTTTACCGGAAGGACTTTGGTTCATTGAACATTCATCCTGTAAGCTTCTCCATTTGTCAAACACTCAGATATATGCAAACAAATATATTCAAAAATGCAATGTTTATGTCTGTCTTGAAGTTTTGAAACAAGTTATTTTAGAAAAACTGTTTTTTTTTGTGAAAACTGTGATATTAACTCAAGTTTTATAATAAGCCCTAAAGGAGTCAGGATACCTTTTTGTAGCAGTACGCTTTCGAACTAACCATGCTTCAGTTAGGACTTTTAGAGGGTTATAACGTGGCTTGGTTCACGGTTTAAGAAACAAAGGATAAAGGCTCAAATTTTATTTGTACCCACCCAATCTCCATGATGTTCTTCAGTCCTACGCTCAGTTAACTTATGCATTGAAGTTCCAAAGAAGTTTGGTATTGTAACACTGATATTTGCGATGGTTCAGAAACCCAACATTTATTTGAACATTCAGTCATCTTTCTTTGTTGAGGATTCATAGTGACCTTTTTTTCTCTTTTGACTTTATTATCCCTTCTTTTTTCCTGAACTGCTTATTTCAAGGTTACAGTCAGCGGGATGTCTTAATGTTTTACTAAGTCTCCTTCATAGGTTTTGACTTAGTGAATTGTTCTTTTGCTGGATATTGACTGTCAGGTTTCATGATTACAGAGAACCATCATTAGTTGTGTACAACACACATAATTGGCATATTTTGAGTTAACTGAGTAACTACCCTGCCCCGGGTTATGAATAAGGGTTAATTTGTGCAAGAATAAAAAACTCCTACTTCATAGGCTCAAAAGGGTTGACTAGGGATTAACTTCCTTATATCTCCACTGTTTAGGAATTGAAACAATGCCTGTACATCGTCAGCATAGTCTGTTCAAAAGCATACTGCCTAATATTATGGTATTGTTTTCGTCATCCTCCCTATATAGGCTTATAGCTTTATCAGGAGTTAAAATATCACAAGATAGAAATAAGAAGTATAATTAAAAATATAGTGGAACAAATGGATTAATTCAAGACAAACATATGCAATGCATTAATGAAAACAAAAGTTTAACATAATAGTAAGTGTTCAAACAAATAAAAGAAATTACAAATGAAAATTCAAATGTTGTCCCATCCAGTTGGCTGAATGTCTTCAATTGCAATCTGTGAACTTTGAGGAGCAGTATATTTCACCATGAAATCAAATTTACCACTTGGATGCCCCAAGGTGCCCCATATCTCAACAGGCATAGGTATTCTTCCTTTCTTGTTACTTTGGGCTACTTGTCTTGCAGCTTCGGTGTTTGATGGACGATAGTAAAATTCAACTTGACCTTCTGGAGTAACCTCTAGGATTCCTTCGTCAATCAGATCTTGAATCTTCTTACTCAATGCCCAACAATTATTAGTATCATGTCCAGGACTGTTGGAGTGATACTCACACCTTGCCTTGGGATTATAGCGAGGAGAGGAAGTTTTAGGATTTTGAGGAGAATTTTCCAAGGAAATTAGCTTCATCTCTAACAGGCATTGCAAAACTTGTGACATTGGTGTGCTGAACTTGATAAACTTCCTTCTACATTCCTTGTGTTGAGGTATATTAACCTTATCAGGTCTTTCTTCTTTAACTGAAGAACAATCAATGGCAACCGGTTTCTTACCTTCTTTTATCCTCATCTTCCTTTCAACCAAATCAGCTTGTTTTAATGGAGGTTGACTGACAATTAGATTCCTGACTCCATTACTTTGAAGTTTGTGGATAAAGGTTCTTAACTCTTCTTGCCCCTGAGCTAAACTTTGAATAAGAGCCACCTGGTCATTCATCTGGATCCTCATTCTTGTTATCTCAGCTTGCATTTGTTCCAACTGACCATCCTTGTCGTCCTCAGGACTCTTCTTCTTAGCCAGCAGTGTCTTCAATTCATCTTGCCCCTTGGATAAGTTCAGGATCAGCTCTTGGAACTGTGCATTTTGTGCCTGGAGATCCTTAACTGTTTGTTCGAGAGCCATTGCTGAAATAAACAGCGAGAAGATGAGAAACATGTGCTCAATTATAAACCTGTGATGCAATGATATGATGTATTAATGCGTATGCAATGTCTTCAAGGACCGCAGGATTTAAATTTGCTAAAACAACCAAGAAGGTAAACTTTTATTAGTAATAAATCTGTTTTGCCTCTTGGGCTTACAAAAAATGAAATGAAATAAATACAAAAGATGGGGTTTTAAGTCTCCCATGGACGTTTCCTCTTTGTGTTGAGGTATGAGTTGAGATTCCGTTCCTCGTGAAGTTGCTTTGTTAGTTCCAGGATTCTTTCTTGACTTGTTTTGTAATGAGCCTCGAAAGTATCCCTTTGCTCCTTCAACTGGATCCAGGATCTCTGTAAGTCTTCCATGTCAGTAGGCATGTCTGGGTGAAGGATGGTATAAGCAGTGTCTCCTTCAGCAACAGGTTCCATGGTAGCTGGCAGGATAGCAGGATATGGCATCATGAGAGTCTGAGCATGAGATCGCACCCATCTGAGATAAGCCTCCATAGGAATAGTGTACTTAGGTTCCAGTGTCTTGCTGTCAACCCTGTTTACTTTCCCCCATGCTCGTATGAATCTCTGACGGTAACCCTGAAGATCGTTGTCGTAATCAAACACAATGCCCTGAATCAACACGTCATGTGGACCATCACTCCGAGCATAACCAAACTGTCGTAAAGCTAGAGAGGGGTTGTAGGTGATGCCTCCTCTTATGCCTAGAAGTGGCACATTAGGAAACTCCCCACAACGGTCAATGATAGTGACATTCTCCATAGATCTGGAGCACCAATGGATATCTGAATGCGAGAGTGACATGATCCTCTTGGACCATCTGAACCCCTGCTCATTCTTCATTACTGAGCGAGGAAGGTGAGAAATAAACCACCTAGAAAGCAAAGGTATGCAGCACATCAAAGTTCCTCTTGCCCTTGTAGTACGGGTATGAAGAGAATGTAGGATGTCTCCAAGCAATGTAGGTACTGGATTGTGACTCAGGAATATGTTGATGGCATGAACGTCTATGAACTGATCTGGATTGGGGAATAATACTAAGCCATAAATTAGCAAGGCTAAGATCTCCTCAAAAGCATCATAGCTCATGGCCTTCAAGAACATTTGAGCCTTATCCATTAGCACCTTGGCAAGAATACCCTTAACTCCGCTTCTCGTTTCTAGAACAATGTCCGACTTCTTCAGATGTAGAGCTGCAGCAATAACCTCTGGTTTGAGCTCCTTCTCCAGGCCTGTGAAGGGTTTCTGATCAAGAACAGGTATACCCAGAAGTTTAGAGAACTCTTCCATTGTTGGAACCAGCTGGTAGTCAGGGAATGTAAAGCAATGGTGCTTAGGGTCAAAGAACTGGAACAGAACACTCATCATGTCTTCATTGAACCCTGAAGTGACTAGATCCAATAGGTGAGCATGTCTCTTGATAAACTGGGAATGATCAGACACTTGAGAAACCAACTCTTTAAGCTTGGGAGGTATCCCTACAAAGTTGATCCTGATGGTGTTTCTACGAGCAGAAGCCATGATCTGCAACAAAGAACAAAGATAAATCCTTTGGTCCTTGAAATGGTTAGTGAAAATGCTATGCTTATGATGCATGATGATGCTATGATGTTATGCTCGATCACAAACATGTGGCACACACAAACAAGTCACACAATAGCCCTAGGTTTAAAGGCTTGCATGAAGTTTAAAGGTAAGTACCCTCCCCTGAAGTTGGTTGGTTCATCCTGTCCTACAAAGTAACCAGGTTCTAAGGGATCTCAATATCATTGATCCTTCACAAGGGTGGTTGTTCAGTAGGCAACTTACTTGCCAACCAAAACCCTCCAAGTTTAGAATCTCAATGAGCGTAGTATCGAGTGTCAACCAACTTCAGTCTGCACCAAAGCCGGTTACCTCACTACTTTCTAAAGGCCAAGATGGGATAACTAGGGTTTTAAAATTAGTTAGTGCATTGACAACATATGGCAACCTCATATTATCCTCAACTTGACTTAAGGAACATAAGCACCAACCAAGAAGTCACACTAACTATGGCCACCAGATCAACCATAGCGGTATACACCGTACAGTTTCCTTGGTCTATTGCCATTTACCTAAGGTACACTAGATCCGGGTTAGGATCTTTCACACATAAGAGCCCAACAAGTAAAGTAAAGCAAACAAGGCAAACAATTTAAGTGATCTAATTCCTAAGGGTACCCCTCTTTAATATTAAGTCCCCAGCAGAGTCGCCAGTTCTGTAACACGGTGGGAGAACTGACTTTAGTTATGTTGCGGATAGCAAGAGTCGCCACCGACTTTTATTTTATCCAAAGGAAAGGCATAAAAGAACAGGAAAGACCTTTTTAAAAGATTTTTGGGTCCGGGGGGTAGGTTATGTAAAGGGAAGGTGTTAGCATCCTTTACATCCATGGTTATCCATGGGCTCTTAGTTACTTAGCTCACTTTGAATTGTTTTTGAAAATGTGAAGTGTGTGAATAGAAATTTTCATAAGAGTTTGATAATGATCCATGTACGGATGCGTAAAAAACTTGTGTTTGAAAATTGTTTGAAATTTGTAAAGTGTTTGAAAAGTTTTTAAATGGTGAGAAAATAACTATGAGGAACCTACCCTAAAGTTTAAGTCTTTCTGTTCTTGAATCCTTTAAGTGGTAAGACTATCCCTATTATTAAGGAATAGGTAGTCATTACCTTGGATGTGAGGGACATATGAAGGGACATCTGTTTAATGAAGGCAACTGTAGGGTGTATTAAGCATTTAGGAGGGACTGTCATCATTATTCGAAAGGGACAAGATCATTATGAAAGGCAACCATTAAGGGACTTGATCTTTGAAGGGACTAGATGACTTTTCTTTTAAGGGACTTTGCTTTATACACCCTACTTGACCTTATGATTAGGCAACAAATGAGGAGTAACCCTAGAAAGTGAGATGGCGATCAAAGATCGACTTATGTGTGTGAGTGTTCAATGTTATTTATCTTTTAATTAAAATGATCTAAATCCAATTTTAAATACAAATAGTTTTCACTCCCTATTTACTAACCATGACATAAAATTAAATAATTTAAACATTATAAAAATATTTACACCAAGGAGCAATTACAACAATGATAAATAAACAATTTTAAATAAATAAAGCAAAATATATAATAATAATAAAAATTGGGTTAGTGAAATAATAATAATAATCACAATTTTTAAAAATAAAGGGGGTTAGTAAAAAATGTCATAAGAACATAATTAAAATAATAAGCAAAAAATAATATAATAATTAAAAGATTAGATTTTAATATAAACAATTATTTAAAGTTAATAAAAAAATATGAACAATTAAGTAATTATTATAAAATTTTGAATTATATACAAATTATAAAAATTAAATTAATTTTAAACATATCATGAAAATAAAATTATAATTATAAAATCATTTTAATTATTCCTAAGCATATATTAACAATTATTTAAATGTAAAAATTAAGGATATAAACAATTTAAGTCATAAAAAAAATAGGATTAATTATGATTATATTTACAAATTTTAATAGAACATATACATGATAAAAAAATGATCATACAATTATATTTATAAATTTAAGAATTATAATAAAATTTTATTCACTAATTAAAATATAAACAAGAATTATAATTAGTTTTTTTTAAAATAAAAAAGATATTTTTAGGGTTTGTAAGTTTATAAAACAAAATTAGGGTTTTTAATTGTTTGGAAAAAGTAAATTATCTAATATAAATTAATTATACAAAATTATTATTTACATACAACAAGATAAACTTTAAATAATTTCACTAATAAGGTTTAGTTGAAAAAACTGAATTTTAAGTTATAGAAAAAAAAGAAATAGCATAAACATATTTTTATTATTTTAAATTCATTTAATTATAACATAAATAAATAAAATAGAAAAAAAAACAGAAAAAAAATGGAAAAAGAACTTACCTGGGCTGGGATTCGAACCCAGCCCCTGAGCAATGCATCCTCCAGGACCAGCCAGCCAGCCACTGGGCTGCGCGCGCGCCAGTGATAACAATGCACTTCATATGGTTTTGTTGTTGTTCTGGAAAACAAGAATAAATCAAGCAAAAAAAATTGCCTTGGCTGGTTTCGAACCCAGGCCTTTCAGCTTATCACACACACACCAAAACCAACTGAGCTACGCGCTCTAATTGATAATAGAATAGCAAATACATATTATAAAAACAATCCAAATTTGAATTCAGATTTTCGCGCCAAGCCACTTCTTCTTCAACCTCCTGACTTGCGAAATTACCTGCGAATTTGGCTGCCACTTTTCCTGCGAATTTTCAACCTGCAGGAAACCCTACGAAACCCATACGCTATCATTTACATACAGTTCTTTTAAATTAATCACATGAGTATAATCCAAACAACATTTGCAATTGATTTACGTTTTTAAAATTCATTTATATTCACTTAATCAGGAAACCCTAATTTGAAGGTTATGAACCCTAAAATGGCATCCTTCGATTCAGCCATGGTTTCTTCAATCCAATCACCCAGAATTCATCACAAACCTTCACTAAACACAAATCAGTAAACAAAACTCATTAATAATGTGTGAATGATCAAGAACGAAAAATTAAAAAGTGTGAAGAAAGTTTGAATCGGATTTGTTAGTATGTGATGTTATGGAGCAATATGATGATCAGTTTACACTCAATGATGTTCAGGGAACCTATTTCAACCTTCAAAATGCTTTGGAACAACCTCTAGCAAGGAATCCGAATCAAGATTTTTTTGATGAATTTTGAAGTTTGAATGTGTTGTTTGAGGCTGCAAAATCGTCCCCTTCAATGGCTGCACTCTTAGGTATATATAAGGAGTGTAATTAGGTCAGAAAAGCTGGGCCTTATTCATGGATTTGTAGTTGCTTGATATCAAAGAAATCTCATCACCATAATTGTCCAAAAATCCAATATTCTCTTGCTCTTTTTGTCTTACACGAATTTGGACAATATATAATCATGTTAAATGGCTTTGATGATTTTCTAGAAGAAGAATCATATTTAAATATTGATTTTTTGATTTTATTTTGATTTAATATGTATTTAAATGAATAAAATTCAAATAAATATTAAATAAAATAAAATAAATCATAAATTATATGGGTTGGGTCGTGCTTGGTGTTATGGTGAAGTTTGGATCACAAGATTGCAAGCCCATTTGGAAAAATTTAGTTTTAAGACCCTATTTTCTTCATACACCACTCAAAAATTTCCCAACTTTGCAAAGGCACATATCCTTCAATTTTAATGCTATGAAGGTGTTCTTGGACATTTTGGAAAGCTTGAAGAGTCCTTTAGACAACCCCACTGGTTTAATGTTCATATCATTTACCATTCTCAAGTTATGCCCTTTTGAAGTTGTTGACTTTTTGTTGACTTTCAAAAGGACCAATAATGTCTTAGCTCATACCTTCCAAATGAAGCATTTTTGGGCTTGGCTTGTGAGACACAAAGTTGTAGAGAATTAAATTTCCTTTAAAATGAGCTTTGGATGGAGACTTGGTGATGAAGCATGTGAAAGTTATGGCTGGTCAAAGTTCAGTTGACTTTTACTGAGGAAACCCTAATTTAGAAACTCCTGATTCTTGATGATCTGAAATCTCCTTGATGAATCATGATCAACCCTTGATCAAATGATGAATTTTACTTCATATACTTGATGTTGGCAAAAAATCATGAAGTTTGACTTTGGTTTGACCACAGTTGACCTCAGTTTGACTTTTTAACTGCTTTGACTGATTTTGACTTATCTGATCATCAGAGAATCTCCTCAGCTTGCATTTGTTCCAACTGACCATCCTTGTCGTCCTCAGGACTCTTCTTCTTAGCCAGCAGTGTCTTCAATTCATCTTGCCCCTTGGACAAGTTCAGAATCAACTCTTGGAATCGGGCATTCTGAGCATGGAGATCTTTGACTGTCTGTTCAAGATCCATTGCTGAAATAAACAGCGAGAAGATAAGAAACCTGTGCACAAATTAACCCTTATTCATAACCCGGGGCAGGGTAGTTACTCAGTTAACTCAAAATATGCCAATTATGTGTGTTGTACACAACTAATGATGGTTCTCTGTAATCATGAAACCTGACAGTCAATATCCAACAAAAGAACAATTCACTAAGTCAAAACCTATGAAGGAGACTTAGTAAAACATTAAGACATCCCGCTGACTGTAACCTTGAAATAAGCAGTTCAGGCAAAAAGAAGGGATAATAAAGTCAAAAGAGAAAAAAAGGTCACTATGAATCCTCAACAAAGAAAGATGACTGAATGTTCAAATAAATGTTGGGTTTCTGAACCATCGCAAATATCAGTGTTACAATACCAAACTTCTTTGGAACTTCAATGCATAAGTTAACTGAGCGTAGGACTGAAGAACATCATGGAGATTGGGTGGGTACAAATAAAATTTGAGCCTTTATCCTTTGTTTCTTAAACCGTGAACCAGGCCACGTTATAACCCTCTAAAAGTCCTAACTGAAGCATGGTTAGTTCGAAAGCGTACTGCTACAAAAAGGTATCCTGACTCCTTTAGGGCTTATTATAAAACTTGAGTTAATATGAGGCTGCCATATGTTGTCAATGCACTAACTAACTTTTAGAACCCTAGTTATCCCATCTTGGCCTTTAGAAAGTAGTGAGGTAACCGGCTTTGGTGCAGACTGAAGTTGGTTGACACTCGATACTACGCTCATTGAGATCCTAAACGTGGAGGGTTTTGGTTGGCAAGTAAGTTGCCTACTGAACAACCACCCTTGTGAAGGATCAATGATATTGAGATCCCTTAGAACCTGGTTACTTTTGTAGGACAGGATGAACCAACTAACTTCAAGGGAGGGTATTTACCTTTGAACCTCATGCAAGCCTTTAAATCTAGGGCTATGGTGTGACTTGTTTGTGTGTGCCACATGTTTGTGATTGAACATAACATCATGACATCATCATGCATCATAAGCATAGCATTTTCACTAACCATTTCAAGGACCAAAGGATTTATCTTTGTTCTTTGTTCCAGGTCATGGCTTCTGCTCGTAGAAACACCTGTAAACACCCCAAATTTGCCCTCACCCATTCACACCATGGCTTGTGATCATTCTCATATGCATAAACACAATCATATCATCTCATATTTCATTTTTTGATTCACTGGATAGTTTCTAAGGCATCTGCACCTAGGGTTTGTGATCTGAGCAATCCCAAAGCATCTTGAGCCATTCCAAAGGCTACCAATCACTTCAAAGGGGTCCATGTGTGTTCTTATATCATATTCCATCTCCTCAATGTCAAAATGCAAAGGAATCACAAGAACTAGGGTTTGAATGGATGCAGAGCCAGGCTAGACTGCACAGTTGACTGAAAATTAGGGTTTTGGTTTCAGAGGCCATAACTCCAAATTTTTTGGTCATTCTTGTTTCCATTGATCTCTATATGGTATAGGGAGTATGCATATCAATTTTCATGAAGAAATTCCATGGGGAAGTCATCTGATCAAGGGTTGACTTTTCAGACAAGTCAGTGCAAAATCAGGGCATCTGAGGCCCCCAATGACCCAACCAATGGGTGATCTTCATCATTTTGAGTGTATATGATCTTTATTTGATCATGGAAGAGGGTTGAAGTTCATAGAAATCAAGAATTTAGGGTTTTTGCAAATGTTGACTTTTTGGGCATAGTTGACTTTTCAAGAATGCATCATTTTAGGTCATTTTTCAAGCCTTGATTCTTGATCCAAAAAGGCTTCAAATGAGAAAACTTTGGTCATGAAAGTTGTAGATCTCATCTTTCCCTTTTCAAAAAGTACAAGAACATGATCAAACTCTTCTTGGATCAAAAGTTATGGTGTGGCAAAGTTGGCTAAAATCATTGATTTTCAAGGCATGCCTCAAATGGAAATTTTGCAAAACCATGAACCAAAGCCAAATGTGACTTCTAATTCACTTCAAACCATTACACAAACATTCTATGAGCCTTAAAAATCAGAATTGGACCAAGTTTCCCCATGGTTTGGTTTGTGTAACAAGACTTTCTCACATGTGAACCAAAGTTACAACAACTTGCAAAACCACTCATCATGCTTCCTACAACTTGTGACATTGGATGCTGAGCTAAGCTAGCTTCTCACCACACCATGCTGCACCAGAGCCATGCCTTGTACTTGCCTAGACCTTGAGCCATGCCTCACTTACACAAAAGGTGGACTTTATGCAAAAGCAAACATCCCAATCACCACAGGCCATGTCACATCTTCTGGCCACTTGGATTAAAATATACTATCCATTTGCAAGCAAGACATAACACTAAGCAAGCCTGAAACACTTCATACCATCACATTCATAAAATCACCTCATCTTGCAAGTTGCTTCGAATCTGCCTCCACAGCTGGCAATCACAAAAACCATCTTCACCATTCAACTCACCTTGCTCCATAGACCACAAAGCACCAAGAACACAAGCCTGAAACAACCAGAACACTCCATAGCCATTTCTCACCCCAAGCTGCAGTTTCTCTTGAATCTCTCACCATAGCTCACAAACATACAAACAAACACTCCAGACCTTCTCCATTCACCCTCAGGATCACAAACAACCCCTCACAATGACCTGAAAGTGCCTGAAACACCATTGCCATTTCTGACCAAGCTTGAGCAGAAGCTGTCGAATCTCATTATCCAGCCAACACAAACTCTTTTTGAGCATTCAAACATTATCTGGGGATCAAGTGGAGTAGTTTACACTGAAGGGAGTGGCCAGAAAGTCATCTAGGTGAAAGCTCCAAATCTCAGGTAGCTCGAAATTTATTTTTCCAGAAATCACTTTGCATGTTATAAACTTGTTCTATGTGCTTCACTGATCATCCTGATGTCATTGGTTTCGAAAATGGCTTTGATTTGAGTGTTTAATTTGCTTCTGAAACCTACGTGCCCTAGAATTTGTTCTGTTCGATTCATGGCTTTGAGGAAGAAGAAATTTGTTTGGACTTAGGGTTTTAGTTCAGGGGATCATGGGGATCATTTTGGTGTGTTTAATTTTCATTTTTGATACGATTTGAGGGGTTTGGGGATTTCTCAGGTGAGATGCTGGCCGGAGAAGACAACCGGAAGTCTTCTCCGGCCGCCTGAATGTGATTAAACCCTAATTGCATAATTAATGACCATTTGAATGTGGACCACTGGATGCGTTGACATGTTTGACTCCCCGCGCGAATGAAAGGCCAGGATCAGCCTGCTTAGCCCTAATCTCTCTCATTAGTTTTATTTAATTTTTAATTAAGTTAATTAACTCAGGAGCCATCTGGGCCTTTCATTCACGCGCCAGTCAACAGATTCAAAACCAGGGTGAATCTCATCCCTCCGTTCCTTTGACTTCCTATTTTATTTAATTTTAATTCATTTTCTTTTCAATTAATTTGCATATTTAATTTAAAATAGTAAAAAATTCTTAAAAATTATGAAACTTTTTCCTAAAAGTTTTATTAATTTTTAAGACCCAAAAATATTTTTATTTTATTTTTTATCATTAAAAAAGTATTTTTAAATATTTAAAAGATTATTTTTAATTGATTAATGGAAATTAATTGATTAAAAATACTTTTAGGTATTTAAAAATTACAAACAAATTCATAAAATGTTCTAAGACATTTAGAAACATTTTCCAACCTTCAAACCAAATTTCTTTTTTGATCTTGATGCATTTTAAGAATTTTTCATTGAATTAAATCATTTTTTATGCATTAATTTGATCCTAAGTTCAAAAATTCATTTCTGCCTATCTAAGAAGGTTTGGACATTGATTCTTTTTGCTTTGTCTTGTGTTTGGCATGTAGATTCTAGGATTAAATGGCTTTGATTTGTTTCCTCAATTTCAATTTGTTTGGCATTTCTTTTGTTAAGAACCCTAAAAAACCCTAATAACTTGTAAAATTCATAACTTGAGTTTGGTTGAGAGTTGAGAGTTCTCCTTTGGGCAGTGGTTTATTATAGGTTTAGGGTTTCTTTGGGTACCATTTTCCATTTTTATCTTAGGGTTTTGTTTCTGTTTTGGGTTTTTGTTTGATGTTTGATCCATGAACCCTAATTTGGGCTTTCATTTGCATCCCTCTTGCATTCTCTTGCATAACATGACTTGTCTTTGCATTTTGTGCATTCTTGTGATTCCTTTGACATCTTAAGACATATAGAAAGCATGTTTGATCATTGCATTACATATTTGCCATGTCATTTGTCTTGTATGCTTCATAACTTTTCATGTTCATTCATGCTCCCTAACTTGCATCATTTGCATTCATAATCTTGTATGAGCACCTCCATGCCTTGTCTCATGTTTGCAGCACCTTATAGCATCATTTTCATCATCAACATGCTTCTAGTTTGGTCTAGCATCAAGTCATTTCATTTCATTTAGCATTGCATTGCATTTCTTTCTAACATTTCAGGTGGTAAGTAAACTTGAGAAGTGAATTTGCCTTCACTTCTCATAATCTTCTCATCTCTCTTGCATACATTGCTGCATTCCTATATGTGTTTGAGATTGAGCTTGCTCATTCTTGTTCTTCCCACTTTCTTTCTTCAAGTGACTTGACTTCTTGAATGAAGCAAGTCACTTTGCTTCTCTTGATCTTGTTCATCTGCTTCCTGGTGGCTCCTCTGAAGATTGTTCTTGAAAACCTCACAAACCTTAGGATCAACCAAGCATGACAATGAATTAGGGTTTTGATTAGTCTCCCCTCATAGTTTTTACCTTTGTGTCTCTCTTTGAGTCCTCTCTTCTCACCTCATAATCAGGGACTAAACCCTAAAGGCTTTAAGGCTTTGTGATTAAGCTTATGCCTGCATCCTTCTATTAGGATGGAGTGTATAACTTTAATCCTAAGTGTTAAACCCTTAATGTGTCTAACTCCTTTAATCAATTCACCTAATAATTATCAAGACATCACACTTGTAACTTGGGCCTTGCATTAGGGTTCTAATTCTTCCTTAAATGGTTAAGAAGGACTAACCCTAGTGTTAATGGACAAGTCCCCCTCAAGTTGTCTTACAAATCATAAAAATCACTTCATCATCATACCATTAAATAAAATCCACTTAATCAAAGGCTTGTTTTGTCATGAGTTTAATCCCTAATCATGGATTAAGTTGAGGAGCTTTCCTCAGCTTAAACACTCTCATCTATTATCCTTCTATTAGGATGGTGTAATGAGTTTGTTTAATCTTTGATTATGGCTTAACCTCATTACTCAACACTAAACAAAAACACCAAAAACATCTAAATAATCACAAGTAGGTTAATGATCTTAACCCTACATCAAAGGTGATTAAGTGTGAGAATCTGACTTCACACTTAAGGTATTCTCATTACCCCTAATCAGAGGGAAGATGTGATGAGTTTACTAAATCCATTGGTTTAGGCTTAAGCTCATTAACTTATGACAAAATCCAAAAAGCAATAAAAGACTGAAAATTCAAAAACAAACAATAATCGTCTCCTCCGGGATTCTTTTCTCATCTCATTCACTCACAATCGAGAACTTGCTTCTTCCGTCTAATGCAAGACAGTTAGCACCTGAGCCAGACAGGTCATACACTTGAGCATAGGCAAGTAAGCAGTTCACAAGTCAATTCATCTTTCAGTCTCTTTGGGTCGAACTACGGTGTTCTGACTTCCTCATTGCACGAGAGGATACGTAGGCATAACTTAACAGTTATCGAACAAAAGTCTCTGTACATCCCCCCTCTTTCCAGCTTTACTCTTTAAGCCTCATGATCTTGAGCATATTCTCATTCCTCACACTGACACATCATTTATACACTTCATTTCTCTTACACTGACACTTGTACATCTTTTTCCAGCTATTTTATACACAAATTGCACTGACACTACCCCTTTAAAACACAAATCTTTTAAGCGTGGATCCCGTCGAGTACGACGGACAATCTGGGTGCTAATACCTTCCCAGGTTGTAACCAACCCCCTTTCTCAGTCTCTTTGGTTCGCAACCGTCTTATCCATCTTTTTTCTAGGTCTATGCAGCATTGCCTTTCCTCCGGGATAAAAATGCCTAGCTGGCGACTCTATTCATCTCCAGTGAGTTCACGGCTGTGTGTTCTCATTGTCCCTCTCGCCGACCGTTCGCGTCTGTACCCTTATCTGACCTGGTGTCACTTATCGGGAGCGACAGCTTGGCGACTCTGCTGGGGACCCTTACACTGCAACCAGGGCTTCTGGTTCTTTTTGTGGGTTCCTCCTAGCGCTTGATTGATTTGTGTTTACTGGGGTGTTATGTGCTTGTTTGTGTTTGTATTTATTTTTGTTTATTGCTTTATGTACAGTTACTGTACTGCTTTCTTTATTGCATTTATATGTCATACTGTCATTGCTGCTGGCTGGATCTGGTTTTGTTGGGTGGGTGATTCATTGAGAGTTAAGGTCCTATACCTGGGACCTGAGTGACACCTAGGCTAGAGTGAATCATATTCTTTCCCATTCCATTTCGGTCTGGTGCGGGAATATGAAACACGGTTCAGATATGGGTTTCTTCTTGAGAACTCTGTGTTGCAGATTTCCTGCAATGCTAGGGCTATCTGGGAAGCCTGCTAAGTCTGGATGACCTTTTAGTATTGACCTTCAGAACTGAGGTGAATTAGAGGAGGAATTGTTATGGTTACTGTAAACACTGTACCTCCGGGTTAGAAGTGTTTACACTTCTCATAACGGATCCAAGTCTGAGGATCCTTGTTTTAGAACACCACCTGTGAGGGGGTTGGGCTGTTTACAGGTTTGCAGGTACCTTGACCTCAGAATACCCTGCTACTTTTGTTAAGAATACTCCATGTTGGACAGTTCTTGTGATTCTAAACCCTGGACTTGTGGCTCTTTATTTGAGTCCCCCACCTTGGTTACTGGATTTATAGACCTCCATCTGGAATTCTTGAACACACATGGATTTATATCAGGGCATTTTAATCAGATCCAGCTCAGTCACAAACCCTTGCATATCATCTGCATACATACTCATTGCATCATATTAACATGTGCTTATTTGTGTTTCAGGGTATCCATTTTCATCTGGTTTTGGTTTTGACCCCATCTGTAGTATTGACCTATCTCCACCAGCATTTGCTTCAGTTTGTCAGCCATATACTTCAAATACTTGCACTAGCCAGCCAGTGGCCCACTCCTCAGCATTTTCATCAGCACTCTACTCAGTTTTCAGCATCATGGCTCCAAAGAAAAGCAACATCACTTATCATTTCTTCCAACCAGACTTATCTGATATCAGGAGGATTCAAACCCTGATCACTCCAGACCACATACCTTTGTTCAGGGAGCATTATGGAGATATACTTGACTTGGTCATGGATCTGGACCCATCTCAGAGGAGTTTGATCCACACCTGCATTCAGTTTTATGACCCCCCATTGAGATGCTTCACCTTTCAAGACTTCCAGTTGGGCCCTCTATTGGAAGAATACTCATCATTGGTTGGTCTGCCTATCAGGAGAGAAATCCCTTTCAATCCTGAGATGGCTTTCCCAAGCAATGGAGAGGTAGCAAAAGCTTTGCACCTGGAACCTGTTTTGATTGAGCAACATATGACCTCTAAAGCGGGGATCCCTGGTTTTCATCTGGACTTCCTAATTTCTCAAGCTAGTCTGAAGGCCTCCTTGGGAGAATGGAAAGCTGTTTGTGCTTTGTTGGCCTTAAGTGTATATGGAATTGTGTTGTTTGCAGATGAGCCTCGATTCATTAGCAAGAATGCAATCCATTTGTTCATCCTGAAGAACCCTGTGCCAACTTTGCTGGGTGATCTCTATTACTCAGTACATCAGAGGAATGAGAAGCAGAGGGGAAGGCTAGTGAGGTGTTGTGCTCCATTATTCCATGCTTGGCTTCTCAGGCATCTACCCAGGACAGATGCATTTCTAAATCCTCATCAGCAAAGCAACTGGGCTAAGAGACTCACTGTGCTAACTTCTGCAGATATCAGATGGTGTACTCAAAGCACCAAGGGCAGAGATGTCATCACAAGCTGTGGGCATTTTCCCAATGTGCCTTTAATAGGAGTTAAGGGGAGTATCAATTACAACCCTCTGTTGTTCAGGAGGCAATTGGGCTATGCACTGGTCCATGCTCCTAAGGCACAGGACCTGGTTGAGACCCTCTACTGTGAGAACAAGATTAGTCTGGCAACTGTTAGGCAGGCTGCCTGGGCCTGGGATCATGTTCAAACCAAGGGAATCACCATCCTGGGGAAGTGCAATAATGTGGCATCAGCACAATATTATGAGTGGTCCCATGCCAGGGCCCAATTCTCTGGAATGCCCTTCACCATAGAAGACATGCCTGAGTCATCTTCAGCACCACCCCCTGCCACTGTCAGCCTGGAAGAGTTTGAGAGCTTGAAGGAAAGAAATGAGAAGCTAACCCAAGCCTTGCAGAAGACCCTCTATGAGAGAAAGGATGGAAGACTGGAGATTGAGAGGTTGGAGAAGTTGAGGGTGGAACACTTGACTAAGATTGAGAAGTCTGGAGATTATATCAAGAAGTCTAAAGCTGGTGAACAAATTCTGAAAAATGCTTGCAAAGAAGCCCAGTTCCAGAGAGCAAGGACAGACTTGTATCTAAAGGAGAGTCAAGCCCGGTGGGTCCGAATCACTGAGGCCCGTACTCTAGAAGACAAGAGAGTTCAGGACAAGATGGAGCAGATGGAAGAAGCCCTGGCAGCAGCCCAGAGGGAAATATCAGAGCTAAAAATCCAAGCAGGAGTGAAGAGGTCTAAAGACCAAAGTCAGAACAAGAAGTTGACTGCAGCTGTTGCAACAAGAAACCTTCTCATCAGAAGTCTCACGGAGCGCCCGGCTGATCCTGTGACCGAAGCACTTCTCAAGGAAGTTCGTGAGGATGAGTTTGGCCTTGGAGTTTGATCATTTGCTTGTTGTTGTTCCTATTCCATGTACTTTTGCTTTTTTGTGATGTATTTTGACCCCTTTAAGGGCTTGTGTTGTAAAATGAACAAGTTGTATTATTTCACCTTTTGTAATATATTTGTTTTAGTTTCCATCTGGGTTACTTCGAAAGCAACTTCAACAGCAGCATCTTCAAGGGTCTGGAAGGGTCAAAACTGAAGGCCAAACCCGGATACCTTGAGAACAAATAAGCATAACTGCATTGCATACTAACCCTTTTGTTTATTTTGTAGGTTTTGTTTATTGTTGCTAACCTCTGTTGTGATATTCAGGAATTATTGCTCGCCGCCGGGTGTTTCCCCTCAACAGGCCACACAGGTACCCAACTAGAAACAACCTTCCGGGCATCCAAATGGACCAGATGCAGCAAGACCTTACGGAGGTCAGAAACCAGATGGCCAACGAAAGGTTGGAGATGAGAACTCAGATAACAAAGTTCATGGAAGTGATGAACAACTTAGCTCAAAGCCAGGAGAGGCTTAGGGCTTTGGTAGAAGGGAGGAATCAAGAGGAGCCCCATGTGGGGACTGCAGGCACAAGTAACAATGAAAGGGTGCAACCACATGTTAACCCCCCTGTGTTTGGCCCACATCTCCATCCTGAGGTCAACATTCCTGCAAACATTCAAGGAACAGCCACTGCAGCCAGGGTACTTCAAGAAGATCCTCAGGAGGATCAATTTACGGTAATGGGTGTTGGAGAGGAAACTTATGATAGACGATTGGAAGAGATAGCTGAGAAGTTGAGGTCCTTGGAATCTCAAAATTCTTTGGGTTTCGACGTCATGGACATGGGTTTGGTAGACGGGGTTAGGATCCCCCATAAGTTCAAGCCTCCTTGTTTTGAAAAGTATAATGGGACTTCATGCCCCCGGACTCATTTGCAATCATTCCTGGGGAGGCTGAAGGCCTATACAATGGATGAGAAGCTCTGGATGTTCTACTTTGAAGACAGCTTGACTGGAGCATCAAGGGAATGGTATTCCCATTTGACAAGGGCAACTGTAAGATGCTGGAAGGACCTGGCAGAGGCCTTCATCCGACAGTATCAATACAACTTAGACATGGCGCCCAACAGGACTCTCCTAATGGGAATGTCACAGTCGTCAAGGGAAAGTTTCCGAGAATATGCCCAGAGATGGAGGCAATTGGCTGCTGCCGTTCAACCACCAATGTCTGAGAGAGAAATGGCAGACATGTTTATGAACACTCTCCAGGGAACGTATATTGACAGGTTGGCTGCTTTCTCTTCCACTAGCTTCGCAGATGTTGTTATAGCTGGGGAGAGAATTGAAAGCCTGTTAAAAATGGGTAAGATTTCCGATAATGGTGCCAGCTCGTCCAGTAGTACGAGAAAGCCTTTTGCAGGCCCGAGAAGAACTGGCGAGACTAATGCCATTCACACCAACAGGGGTAGGCCCCAATATGTTCAAAGGTCAATAGCAGCAGTCACTATCCCTGCTCCAGCACATCCTCAGCCAGTCTACCAACCTCCTCAACAAAACTTCCAACAACAACCCCAGTATCAGCAGAATCAATATCCTCCAAGAAACTACAACAACAACACCAACAACAATCAACAGAGGCCATTCCAACAAAGGCCATCCCAAGCTAACCGAGTGATCGACCCGATCCCAATGCCGTATGCTGCCTTGTTGCCACAACTTCTGAAACTCAACCTAGTTGAGCTAAGAACGTTGGCACCTCCGGATCCCAACAGTTTACCAAGGAACTATGACTCCAATGCTAGGTGTGCTTTTCATTCAAACGCACCTGGTCACAGTACAGAAAAATGCAGGGCTCTGCATATGAAGGTACAAGACTTGGTAGACTCCAAGGCTCTGAATTTTGCACCGCCGCCCAATGTCAATAAAAACCCAATGCCAAACCATGGTGGTCCTCGAATTAACGCTATTGAAGAAGACCAACCGTCTTATTTAATAACCAGTGTGGATCAGATCAGGACACCATTGGTGGAAATCAAAGCTCAACTCCGTGAAAGCCAAATATTCCCGGGGTGTGAACTAGGGTGTCCCTACTGCAATATTTCATGGAATGGGTGTGAGGACCTGAGGAATGGCATTGACAGCCTTATTCAGAGTGGCCTGCTACAAATCACTACATCATTTCCGACAAATCCGGCAACTTCATCAACAACAGTTTCAGACCCTCCTACAACTGCAGCAACTATTGTTCCCGGCAATCCTACGACAACATCAGCAAGTACTTCACCAATTTTCCTGAATGATCAGTTTTCAACAGTTTCTCCTGCTACAACTTCAGCTTCATTCCATTTCGAATCTCCATCAACAACAACGACAGTCCTTCCAACAATACCTCCTACAACACCAGCAATCGATCATGGAGATGTCTCCACTGTTACCATATTCTACGATCCTGAAAATAACTCCGCCTACCATTCAGAAGGTGCTGCTCCCGCCAGAGCACCAGTTACAATCTTTTATGATCCACAAACAATTACAGTCCCTTCAGCAGCAGCAATCAGTCCAGTCACTGTCACGGTGCCTGGACCAGTACCATATGAAAGCAATAGGGCCATCCCTTGGCACTATGGCTCTGACTTGTATTGCGAAGGAAAAAGAATCACTCTGGAAACATCAACACCTGCACCACAAGTAGATAATGTGGGGGGAGGCGGAGGCTTCACTCGAAGCGGACGTCTCTTCGCTTCACAAGTCCAAAGACCTACTGCCGAAGCAGAAGCTGCTGCCAAGGCAAAAGGAAAAGGCCCGGTGCAGGAAGATCCAGCTGCCAAAGAAGCCCTGAAGACTCCATTCGATCAGGAAGTTGATGAGTTTATGCGAATCATCAAAAAGAGTGATTATAAAGTTGTGGATCAGCTTCACCAGACGCCATCCAAAATCTCTATCCTCTCACTGCTTATGTGCTCCGAAGCCCATCGGAATGCACTACTTAAAGTCCTGCACGCAGCTTACGTGCCCGAGGAGATTACTGTCAACCAATTGGAAACCGTGGTTGGAAATGTTACTGCTAGCAATGGGCTAGGGTTTACCAATTCTGACCTGACAGTGGATGGCCGCAACCACAACAAAGCCTTGCACATAACCATGGAATGCAAAGGAGCTGTCCTTTCTCATGTGCTGGTGGACACAGGTTCTTCCCTGAATGTCTTACCAAAGAAGGCTCTGGTGAAGCTAGAATACGATGGATTGGCATTGAGACCCAGCAACCTGGTGGTGAGAGCCTTTGATGGTTCGAAGAGATCGGTTCTGGGAGAGATTGAGCTGCCCGTGACAATTGGCCCGCAGACCTTTAAAACTATCTTTTATGTGATGGACATTCAGCCCGCCTACAGCTGTTTGTTGGGTAGACCCTGGATTCATGCCGCCGGCGCAATAACGTCTACCCTTCACCAAAAGTTAAAATTTGAGTGGGAGGGCCAAGTTGTCACAATCTGTGGGGAAGAGGATATTTTCGTTAGCCATCTGGCTACTTACAAATACATTGAGATGGATGGAGAGATCCATGAGACCATGAGCCAAGGTTTTGAAGCCTTGAATGTCAATGAAGCATCTGCTGTGTCGGGTATCTCCATGTCGTCTTACCAACAAGCCCGAAAGGTTGTTGAGGAAGGAACTGCCCTAGGCTGGGGCAAGGTCTTAGCTGTGGAGGAGAAGAAGGACAAATTTGGGTTGGGTTACAGACCAACTCAGCATCAAGCAAAGGCTGCTGCAGAGCCTGGATTTGTCAGTGGGGGGATGCTCACCCCCGATGCTATCAACTGTCTGGAAGACGAGCTGGAAGAGGAGCGCAATCTGGAGAATTGGATTCGTCCAAAGATCCCGGGGAGCAGTGTCTCGAACTGGTCTTCCCAGGAAATTATAAGAGTTACTCATGCAGAGTAATTATTATTTCCTGTATTTTTATAGCATGCATCAAAGTCTTGCATCTTGCCCAAGATGACAAGGCTCATTTTGTAATCAGGGCCATCTGTACTTTTGTGCAAACAAGATTAAATTAATGAAATATCAGACATCTTTTTGCAAACGAGTCTTTTTCTTTTCTGCTCACTGTTTTTCCATTTTTCTTTTTTGTACAAAAATAAATGGCGGTGTTTTCAAAATGATAACTTCATTTCACTTTTTCTAAAGCAAGATTAAAATCAATCACTAAAATGAACAAACTTAACCCTTGCAGAGAGTGCCTTCCTGACAGCACCGACAACAGCACGGCTATGACATCGTATGACTTTGACAATCCAATCAATCAAGCTGATGAAGGGGTTGATGAAGAATATGAGCTTCCTGAAGAGCTAGCCAGGTTGTTAAGACAGGAGGAAAAGGTTATTACTCCTCACCAAGAGGAGGTTGAAGTGATTAATCTTGGTACAGACGAAGACGTGAAAGAAGTTAAAATCGGGGCCTGCCTGCAAGACTCAGTGAAGAGACAACTGATAGATCTGCTTCAAGAGTATGTTGATGTGTTTGCTTGGTCGTATCAAGATATGCCAGGGTTGGATACCGATATAGTTGTGCACAAGCTGCCTTTGAGGGAAGAATGCCCACCGGTCAAACAGAAGCTGCGCCGTACTCGCCCAGACATGGCTATGAAAATCAAGGAAGAGGTACAAAAGCAATGGGACGCCGGGTTCCTTTCTGTAACTAGCTATCCGCCGTGGGTTGCTAATATAGTGCCTGTGCCTAAGAAAGATGGCAAAGTAAGAATGTGTGTTGACTACCGGGATCTGAACAGAGCCAGCCCGAAAGATGATTTCCCATTACCTCACATTGATGTATTGGTGGATAACACGGCTCAGTTCTCGGTATTCTCCTTCATGGACGGATTTTCAGGATATAATCAGATCAAGATGTCACCTGAAGACATGGAGAAGACAACATTCATCACACCTTGGGGCACGTTCTGTTACAAAGTGATGCCATTCGGACTGAAGAATGCTGGTGCCACATATCAACGGGCTATGGTGACATTGTTTCATGATATGATCCATAAGGAAATCGAGTGTTATGTGGATGATATGATCGCCAAGTCCCTTACAGAGGAAGATCACCTGGTGAATCTGCTCAAGTTATTCAAGCGTCTGAGGAAGTACCAACTAAAGCTGAACCCCAACAAATGCACATTCGGGGTGCGATCCGGTAAGCTGCTGGGCTTTATTGTAAGCGAGAAGGGGATTGAAGTGGACCCTGATAAAGTCAAAGCTATTCAAGAGATGCCTGCACCGAAAACTGAGAAAGAAGTTCGAGGGTTCTTAGGCCGATTGAACTACATTTCACGGTTCATATCTCACCTTACAGCGACCTGTGAACCCTTGTTCAAGCTGTTAAGAAAAGAACAAACGGTCAGGTGGAACGAAGATTGCCAGAAGGCTTTTGACAAGATCAAGGAATATCTACAAGAACCTCCAATCCTCATGCCTCCAGTTGAAGGAAGACCTCTGATTATGTACTTGACAGTATTAGAAGAGTCAATGGGGTGTGTGTTGGGCCAGCATGACGAGTCTGGTCGAAAAGAGTATGCAATATACTACCTAAGCAAAAAGTTTACCGACTGTGAACAACGTTATTCACTGCTCGAGAAAACTTGCTGTGCTTTAGCGTGGGCTGCTCGCCGACTGAGACAGTATATGTTGACCCACACTACTTTGTTAATCTCAAAAATGGATCCAGTTAAGTACATTTTCGAGAAGCCAGCTCTTACCGGACGGGTTGCAAGATGGCAGATGATTCTCACAGAATACGACATACAGTACACTTCTCAGAAAGCCATCAAAGGCAGTGTATTGTCTGAATATCTTGCTGAGCAACCCATCGATGACTACCAGCCTATGAGGTTTGACTTCCCTGATGAAGACATCATGTTCATTAAAGCAAAAGATCATGAAGAGCCTATTCACACTGAAGGGCCCGACCCGGAAGAAGAATGGACTATGATGTTTGATGGGGCTGTTAACATGAATGGTCGGGGTGTTGGTGCAGTACTCATTTCACCAAAAGGAGTTCACATGCCTTTCTCGGCAAAACTCACTTTCAACTGCACTAACAACGAAGCTGAATACGAAGCTTGCATTATGGGTCTTGAGGAAGCCATTGACCTCAGGATCAAGACATTGACTGTATTCGGAGATTCAGCTCTGGTAGTTAATCAAACCAACGGGAAATGGTACACCCACCAGGATCATCTGATACCTTACAGGGATTATACAAGGAGATTATTGACTTTCTTCACAACAGTCAAGCTTGAGTATATCCCTCGGGACGAGAATCAGTTTGCAGATGCTCTTGCTACCATTTCATCCATGATCAAAGTTCAAGCTGCCAACTTTGTACCTCAGATTTCAGTATCCAGACTTGACAGACCGGCATATATATTTGCAGCGGATGTTGTAAAAGATGATAAGCCTTGGTTCCATGACATTAAGTGCTTCTTGGAGGACCAAGCATACCCACCTGGGGCATCTTCCAATGATAAGAAGACTTTGAGAAGGCTTGCTGGTAGTTTCTTTCTGAACACTGATGGGTCCTTATACAAAAGGAACTTTGACATGGTACTCCTCAGATGTGTTGACAAGACGGAAGCAGATTTGTTGATGCATGAAGTGCACGAAGGATCTTTTGGTACCCATGCCGGAGGGCATGCCATGGCTAAGAAATTGTTAAGGTCAGGCTATTACTGGATCACGATGGATGCAGACTGTTGTGCTTATGCCAGAAAGTGCCATAAATGCCAGATTTATGCAGATAAGGTGCATGTGCCTCCCAATCCTTTGAACATAATGTCTTCACCGTGGCCCTTTGCTATGTGGGGCATTGATATGATTGGCAAGATTGAGCCAACTGCTTCAAACGGCCACAGATTCATCCTGGTTGCCATTGATTATTTCACCAAGTGGGTCGAAGCAGCTTCCTATGCCAACGTTACAAGACAAGTGGTAGCCCGATTCCTGAAGAGAGATATCATCTGTCGATATGGAGTTCCCGAGCGAATCATTACTGATAATGGTTCCAACTTGAATAACAAGATGATGGCTGAATTATGCCGGGACTTCAAGATCCAACATCACAATTCTTCTCCTTACAGGCCAAAGATGAACGGCGCTGTTGAGGCGGCTAATAAGAATATCAAGAAGATTGTGCAGAAGATGGTAGTCACTTACAAAGACTGGCATGAAATGCTACCGTTTGCCTTGCATGGGTACCGCACATCAATCAGAACGTCCACTGGGGCAACACCGTATCAGCTTGTGTATGGTATGGAAGCAGTCCTACCTGTTGAGGTTGAATTACCCTCCTTACGGGTATTGATGGATGTTAAACTGAGTGAAGCAGAATGGGTCCGGGCCCGATACGAACAACTGAGTCTGATCGAAGAGAAGAGATTGGCTGCAATTTGCCACGGACAGTTATATCAGAAGAGAATGAAGAAAGCCTTCGATCAGAAAGTCAGGCATCGAGAGTACCAAGTAGGGGATCTTGTGTTGAAAAGAATCCTCCCTCCTCATACAGACCACAGGGGCAAGTGGACTCCAAATTATGAAGGACCATTCGTTGTAAAGAAAGTTTTCTCTGGTGGAGCACTGATGCTCAGCACCATGGATGGTGAAGATTTCCCGTCCCCTGTGAATTCGGATGCAGTTAAAAAATACTTCGCATAAAAATGACCCGCTGGACGCAAAAACAGAATGTAAGTCCAGGCAAAAATAGGGCATCCCGGCGAGTCAAAAACAGAATAAAAGACTCGGGCAAAAATAAGGGAAATAAACAAAAAATGTACACCCGCTGAGTTGAAAAGCCACATTGGACAGCTCAGGCAAAAATGGGTATCCCGATGGATTGAAAACCCGAAAGGGCGATCCATGCAAAATAAGGGAATAAGCGAACAACTGCATCTTGAATTCGTCTGTATTATCTACAACTTGGTAAGCTACAAAGGATCAAGCTTCAATCAGAATCAACTTTCTCCAGAAAGCAAGACGAGAAGAACGTCATTGTCATACGAGTCATAGCAGAAGAGGAAGCTCCTTGAAAGCGTCGTCAACATCGCCAGCATTTTGTTTCTCAATTTGTAACAGTCTCTTCATTTCAGGAGATATGTTTCTTTGACTGTATCTCGCCAATTCAGGGCACATGAATTAATAAAATCAGATTTTCAGTCATGTTTCGTTTTCACATTTATGTTTTGCAAAGAATTGTCTGATATCTCTAAAGATACAATTGCATAAGTACAGATGCCTTTCTCTAAAAATAAAAACACATGCTTGCAGGGAATATGCTTACTCTCAAGAGTGTTTAACTCCTATAACGGAATCCGGCAAGGGATACCTCGGGACCTTTTGTGCGTTTCCTTATCTTTGCAGGGATGCAGGTATCCAGAACGCAACTTGGGGCATGCAAGTTAGATCTCAGCATCCGAAATGCTCTATCCCTAGCTGAGTTGCCTCCCGTTGCTCTCCCCAGCTGATTGACCAACAGCATTCCTCAGCTGTAATACCAACCATTCTTCCTCAGCAGAATGCAGAAGTCAGGGAATCATCTCCCCACAGAGCTTCAAGCCTCTATTCAGAAGAACAACGCACGAAGAAATCACAACAGAGTACAGAAGCTTCTGCAAACCCCAGCTGGGTCCCACATTACAAGGATATGTCAATCAATGATCTATATCCCCAAGCAGATACATCATCAGATCTACCAATGATCTCATCCCCAGCTGGGAGGTCCATTTCAGCAGATCGACCAGAGATCTTCACAGCGACGGGATCCGAATCTCGGTTTGGTATCTTTGCATAATCATAGCATTCGCATCATACTATCCCCTCAGAGCGTAGCATTCCGTCTAATACGGAGCATTACGGCAAAAAAATCAAACGCATAGCATAATCATAAGTCATGATGTGAATCGAACACTTGTGAATAATAACCGTTCATCATCATTGTACAAAAATCCCCACCAGGGTCCCAGCAAAAGCAGTTGCCTCGCAAATCACCAAACACCAGTATATACTTCCTTTTGATACCCGTCCGTATCATCACTTCCCCAAACAGGTTGCCTGAATACACTTTACAAACCAAGATCACCAGTATTACAGATACTACCTGACACCCGTCCGTGTCAAATCACCAGCAGAAGGCCAAAGACTTCCTTTTTGCACTCACATATACTTATATATACACTTTCTTGACACCCGTCCGTGTCATATCCCCAGTGCAGTCGCTTACATTTCTACAGCCCATATACTTGTTGATAATGATATACTTATCTCTCTTGACACTCGTCCGTGTCACTCTCCCCAGCAGTTAAACACTCATCTATATATATACTCACTACTCATGTTACACTTATACAGATACTCGTCCGTATCTTGTATACACCACTCATATCCCCACAGATTCGACAGTAGTCCTTGTTCTTTGTTAACCAGTTGGTACTCGTCCGTACCATCATCTCAGAACATTGCGTCTGGTGTTTGTTTCTACATGATACTCGTCCGTATCATAGTCTTAAGGATGCTCTCCCGCATCTTTAATCCATACACCGTGTCAAACACTTATGTCTTCTTGAATATAGATACTCGCCCGTGTCTACTATTCCCCAGAAGAGTCCCTCCAGATTCAACACTCGTCCGTGTTCTTTGTTAACCAGTTGATACTCGTCCGTATCATCATCTCTGAACATGTGCCAGTTTGTTTCTACATGATACTCGTCCGTATCATAGTCTTAAGGATGCTCGTCCGCATCTTTAATCTATACACAATACCAAACACTTATACCTTTTGTTTCTTGGATGTAAACGCTCGTCCGTGTTTACTATATCCCCAGTAGATCACCAACAAATTTTCTTTTATCTAACACCCGTCCTGTGTTATGATAACCCTGAGAGCAGCCGTACCCTGCTGAGTGGTCGTCCTCCACTTCTTGATGGTCGTCCTCCGTCATGCTCATCCGATGGCCGTCCCCATCGTTGATATTTTAGCAGCCGTCCCCTGCTAGGTGGTCGTCCTCCACCTTTTGATGATCGTCCTTCATCACTTTATCCAATGGCCGTCCCCATTGTTGATTTTGGTTATCTGACATTCGTCCTATGTCATGACAAACCTTGAGAGCAGCCGTACCCTGCTGAGTGGTCGTCCTCCACTTCTTGATGGTCGTCCTCCATCATGCTCGTCTGATGGCCGTCCCCATCGTTGACCTTTTCTATCCGGCATTCGTCCTATGTCGCGATATTTTCGGCAGCCGTACCCTGCCAGGTGGTCGTCCTCCACCTTTGATGGCCGTCCCCATCATATTTCTTTTATTCCCAACAGAGCAGCCGTCCCCTGCTAGGTGATCGTCCTTCACCTTTGATGACCGTACCTCATCATCTGCTTATTTCATTTATTCTTTAACCCGATGGCCGTCCCCGTCGTGGTCCCTTTTCTTTTAGCCCGATGGCCGTCCCCATCGTTGTTTGCCTTACCTTTGTGAACTTGACGGCCGTCCCCGTCATGTTTTATTAATCCCCAGAGAATTTTACAGCTTTATCTTGATGGCCGTCCCCATCGTACTCTTATTTTCCCAGCTAGTCGGCCGTCCCCGTCTTAGCTTTACCTTATATCCCCAGCATGTCGGCCGTCCCCGTCATCGCTTTATCTTCCGCGCTTTTCCAAGCATGTCGGCCGTCCCCGTCATCGCTATTTACCCAGCAGTCGTCCTCTGCTCGACGGTCGTCCTCTGTCGCCCACACTTTGCAATATACTTTATTTTCTTTTACAATCTATATCCCTTTTCTTCTTCATTATGTGAGTGCAAATTTTGGACTGTCTTTGGTATTCAACCACAAGTTATCTTGTTTGCCTGTTAAGCCGTCGCTTACATCCTGCACAGCTAACTCATGTTTGAATAGGGGCAGCTGTAAACACCCCAAATTTGCCCTCACCCATTCACACCATGGCTTGTGATCATTCTCATATGCATAAACACAATCATATCATCTCATATTTCATTTTTTGATTCACTGGATAGTTTCTAAGGCATCTGCACCTAGGGTTTGTGATCTGAGCAATCCCAAAGCATCTTGAGCCATTCCAAAGGCTACCAATCACTTCAAAGGGGTCCATGTGTGTTCTTATATCATATTCCATCTCCTCAATGTCAAAATGCAAAGGAATCACAAGAACTAGGGTTTGAATGGATGCAGAGCCAGGCTAGACTGCACAGTTGACTGAAAATTAGGGTTTTGGTTTCAGAGGCCATAACTCCAAATTTTTTGGTCATTCTTGTTTCCATTGATCTCTATATGGTATAGGGAGTATGCATATCAATTTTCATGAAGAAATTCCATGGGGAAGTCATCTGATCAAGGGTTGACTTTTCAGACAAGTCAGTGCAAAATCAGGGCATCTGAGGCCCCCAATGACCCAACCAATGGGTGATCTTCATCATTTTGAGTGTATATGATCTTTATTTGATCATGGAAGAGGGTTGAAGTTCATAGAAATCAAGAATTTAGGGTTTTTGCAAATGTTGACTTTTTGGGCATAGTTGACTTTTCAAGAATGCATCATTTTAGGTCATTTTTCAAGCCTTGATTCTTGATCCAAAAAGGCTTCAAATGAGAAAACTTTGGTCATGAAAGTTGTAGATCTCATCTTTCCCTTTTCAAAAAGTACAAGAACATGATCAAACTCTTCTTGGATCAAAAGTTATGGTGTGGCAAAGTTGGTTAAAATCATTGATTTTCAAGGCATGCCTCAAATGGAAATTTTGCAAAACCATGAACCAAAGCCAAATGTGACTTCTAATTCACTTCAAACCATTACACAAACATTCTATGAGCCTTAAAAATCAGAATTGGACCAAGTTTCCCCATGGTTTGGTTTGTGTAACAAGACTTTCTCACATGTGAACCAAAGTTACAACAACTTGCAAAACCACTCATCATGCTTCCTACAACTTGTGACATTGGATGCTGAGCTAAGCTAGCTTCTCACCACACCATGCTGCACCAGAGCCATGCCTTGTACTTGCCTAGACCTTGAGCCATGCCTCACTTACACAAAAGGTGGACTTTATGCAAAAGCAAACATCCCAATCACCACAGGCCATGTCACATCTTCTGGCCACTTGGATTAAAATATACTATCCATTTGCAAGCAAGACATAACACTAAGCAAGCCTGAAACACTTCATACCATCACATTCATAAAATCACCTCATCTTGCAAGTTGCTTCGAATCTGCCTCCACAGCTGGCAATCACAAAAACCATCTTCACCATTCAACTCACCTTGCTCCATAGACCACAAAGCACCAAGAACACAAGCCTGAAACAACCAGAACACTCCATAGCCATTTCTCACCCCAAGCTGCAGTTTCTCTTGAATCTCTCACCATAGCTCACAAACATACAAACAAACACTCCAGACCTTCTCCATTCACCCTCAGGATCACAAACAACCCCTCACAATGACCTGAAAGTGCCTGAAACACCATTGCCATTTCTGACCAAGCTTGAGCAGAAGCTGTCGAATCTCATTATCCAGCCAACACAAACTCTTTTTGAGCATTCAAACATTATCTGGGGATCAAGTGGAGTAGTTTACACTGAAGGGAGTGGCCAGAAAGTCATCTAGGTGAAAGCTCCAAATCTCAGGTAGCTCAAAATTTATTTTTCCAGAAATCACTTTGCATGTTATAAACTTGTTCTATGTGCTTCACTGATCATCCTGATGTCATTGGTTTCGAAAATGGCTTTGATTTGAGTGTTTAATTTGCTTCTGAAACCTGCGTGCCCTAGAATTTGTTCTGTTCGATTCATGGCTTTGAGGAAGAAGAAATTTGTTTGGACTTAGGGTTTTAGTTCAGGGGATCATGGGGATCATTTTGGTGTGTTTAGTTTTCATTTTTGATACGATTTGAGGGGTTTGGGGATTTCTCAGGTGAGATGCTGGCCGGAGAAGACAACCGGAAGTCTTCTCCGGCCGCCTGAATGTGATTAAACCCTAATTGCATAATTAATGACCATTTGAATGTGCACCACTGGATGCGTTGACATGTTTGACTCCCCGCGCGAATGAAAGGCCAGGATCAGCCTGCTTAGCCCTAATCTCTCTCATTAGTTTTATTTAATTTTTAATTAAGTTAATTAACTCAGGAGCCATCTGGGCCTTTCATTCACGCGCCAGTCAACAGATTCAAAACCAGGGTGAATCTCATCCCTCCGTTCCTTTGACTTCCTATTTTATTTAATTTTAATTCATTTTCTTTTCAATTAATTTGCATATTTAATTTAAAATAGTAAAAAATTCTTAAAAATTATGAAACTTTTTCCTAAAAGTTTTATTAATTTTTAAGACCCAAAAATATTTTTATTTTATTTTTTATCATTAAAAAAGTATTTTTAAATATTTAAAAGATTATTTTTAATTGATTAATGGAAATTAATTGATTAAAAATACTTTTAGGTATTTAAAAATTACAAAAAAATTCATGAAATGTTCTAAGACATTTAGAAACATTGTCCAACCTTCAAACCAAATTTCTTTTTTGATCTTGATGCATTTTAAGAATTTTTCATTGAATTAAATCATTTTTTATGCATTAATTTGATCCTAAGTTCAAAAATTCATTTCTGCCTATCTAAGAAGGTTTGGACATTGATTCTTTTTGCTTTGTCTTGTGTTTGGCATGTAGATTCTAGGATTAAATGGCTTTGATTTGTTTCCTCAATTTCAATTTGTTTGGCATTTCTTTTGTTAAGAACCCTAAAAAACCCTAATAACTTGTAAAATTCATAACTTGAGTTTGGTTGAGAGTTGAGAGTTCTCCTTTGGGCAGTGGTTTATTATAGGTTTAGGGTTTCTTTGGGTACCATTTTCCATTTTTATCTTAGGGTTTTGTTTCTGTTTTGGGTTTTTGTTTGATGTTTGATCCATGAACCCTAATTTGGGCTTTCATTTGCATCCCTCTTGCATTCTCTTGCATAACATGACTTGTATTTGCATTTTGTGCATTCTTGTGATTCCTTTGACATCTTAAGACATATAGAAAGCATGTTTGATCATTGCATTACATATTTGCCATGTCATTTGTCTTGTATGCTTCATAACTTTTCATGTTCATTCATGCTCCCTAACTTGCATCATTTGCATTCATAATCTTGTATGAGCACCTCCATGCCTTGTCTCATGTTTGCAGCACCTTATAGCATCATTTTCATCATCAACATGCTTCTGGTTTGGTCTAGCATCATGTCATTTCATTTCATTTAGCATTGCATTGCATTTCTTTCTAACATTTCAGGTGGTAAGTAAACTTGAGAAGTGAATTTGCCTTCACTTCTCATAACTTTTCTTCTCATCTCTCTTGCATACATTGCTGCATTCCTATATGTGTTTGAGATTGAGCTTGCTCATTCTTGTTCTTCCCACTTTCTTTCTTCAAGTGACTTGACTTCTTGAATGAAGCAAGTCACTTTGCTTCTCTTGATCTTGTTCATCTGCTTCCTGGTGGCTCCTCTGAAGATTGTTCTTGAAAACCTCACAAACCTTAGGATCAACCAAGCATGACAATTAATTAGGGTTTTGATTAGTCTCCCCTTATATTTTTTACCTTTGTGTCTCTCTTTGAGTCCTCTCTTCTCACCTCATAATCAGGGACTAAACCCTAAAGGCTTTAAGGCTTTGTGATTAAGCTTATGCCTGCATCCTTCTATTAGGATGGAGTGTATAACTTTAATCCTAAGTGTTAAACCCTTAATGTGTCTAACTCCTTTAATCAATTCACCTAATAATTATCAAGACATCACACTTGTAACTTAGGCCTTGCATTAGGGTTCTAATTCTTCCTTAAATGGTTAAGAAGGACTAACCCTAGTGTTAATGGACAAGTCCCCCTCAAGTTGTCTTACAAATCATAAAAATCACTTCATCATCATACCATTAAATAAAATCCACTTAATCAAAGGCTTGTTTTGTCATGAGTTTAATCCCTAATCATGGATTAAGTTGAGGAGCTTTCCTCAGCTTAAACACTCTCATCTATTATCCTTCTATTAGGATGGTGTAATGAGTTTGTTTAATCTTTGATTATGGCTTAACCTCATTACTCAACACTAAACAAAAACACCAAAAACATCTAAATAATCAAAAGTAGGTTAATGATCTTAACCCTACATCAAAGGTGATTAAGTGTGAGAATCTGACTTCACACTTAAGGTATTCTCATTACCCCTAATAAGAGGGAAGATGTGATGAGTTTACTAAATCCATTGGTTTAGGCTTAAGCTCATTAACTTATGACAAAATCCAAAAAGCAATAAAAGACTGAAAATTCAAAAACAAACAATAATCGTCTCCTCCGGGATTCTTTTCTCATCTCATTCACTCACAATCGAGAACTTGCTTCTTCCGTCTAATGCAAGACAGTTAGCACCTGAGCCAGACAGGTCATACACTTGAGCATAGGCAAGTAAGTAGTTCACAAGTCAATTCATCTTTCAGTCTCTTTGGGTCGAACTACGGTGTTCTGACTTCCTCATTGCACGAGAGGATACGTAGGCATAACTTAACAGTTATCGAACAAAAGTCTCTGTACATCCCCCCTCTTTCCAGCTTTACTCTTTAAGCCTCATGATCTTGAGCATATTCTCATTCCTCACACTGACACATCATTTATACACTTCATTTCTCTTACACTGACACTTGTACATCTTTTTCCAGCTATTTTATACACAAATTGCACTGACACTACCCCTTTAAAACACAAATCTTTTAAGCGTGGATCCCGTCGAGTACGACGGACAATCTGGGTGCTAATACCTTCCCAGGTTGTAACCAACCCCCTTTCTCAGTCTCTTTGGTTCGCAACCGTCTTATCCATCTTTTTTCTAGGTCTATGCAGCATTGCCTTTCCTCCGGGATAAAAATGCCTAGCTGGCGACTCTATTCATCTCCAGTGAGTTCACGGCTGTGTGTTCTCATTGTCCCTCTCGCCGACCGTTCGCGTCTGTACCCTTATCTGACCTGGTGTCACTTATCGGGAGCGACAACACCATCAGGATCAACTTTGTGAGCATACCTGCTAAACTTAAAGAGTTGGTTTCTCAAGTGTTTGATCATTCCCAGTTCATCAAGAGACATGGCCACCTACTGGACCTAGTCACTTCAGGGTTCAATGAAGACATGATGAGTGTTCTGTTTCAGTTCTTTGACCCTAAGCACCATTGCTTTACATTCCCTGACTATCAGTTGGTTCCAACCATGGAGGAGTTCTCTAAACTTCTGGGCATCCCTGTTCTTGATCAGAAACCATTCACAGGCTTGGAGAAGGAGCTTAAACCAGAGGTTATTGCTGCAGCTCTACATCTGAAGAAGTCTGGCATTGTTCTAGAAACGAGAAGCGGAGTTAAGGGTATTCTTGCCAAGGTGCTAATGGATAAGGCTCAAATGTTCTTAAAGGCCATTAGCTATGATGCTTTTGAGGAGATCTTAGCCTTGCTAATTTATGGCTTAGTATTGTTCCCCAATCCAGATCAGTTCATAGATGTTCATGCCATCAACATTTTCCTGAGTCACAATCCAGTGCCTACATTGCTTGGAGACATCCTACATTCTCTTCATACCCGTGCTAAAAGGGCAAGAGGAACTTTGATGTGCTGCATACCTTTGCTTTCTAGGTGGTTTATTTCTCACCTTCCTCGCTCAGTAATGAAGAATGAGCAAGGGTTCAGATGGTCCAAAAGGATCATGTCACTCTCGCATTCAGATATCCATTGGTGCTCCAGATCTATGGAGAATGTCACTATCATTGACCGTTGTGGGGAGTTTCCTAATGTGCCACTTCTAGGCATAAGAGGAGGCATTACTTACAACCCTTCTCTAGCTTTACGACAGTTTGGTTACGCTCGGAGTGATGGTCCACATGACATGTTGATTCAGGGCATTGTGTTTGACTACGACAACGATCTGCAAGGTTACCGTCAGAGATTCATACGAGCATGGGGAAAAGTAAACAAGGTTGACAGCAAGACACTGGATCCTAAGTACACTATTCCTATGGAAGCTTATCTCAGATGGGTGCGATCTCGTGCTCATACTCTCATGATGCCATACCCTGCTATCCTGCCAGTTACCATGGAACCTGTTGCTGAAGGAGACACTGCTTATACCATCCTTCACCCAGACATGCCTACTGACATGGAAGACTTACAGAGATCCTGGATCCAGTTGAAGGAGCAAAGGGATACTTTCGAGGCTCATTACAAAGCAAGCCAAGAAAGAATCCTGGAACTAACAAAGCAACTTCACGAAGAACGGAATCTCAACTCATACCTCAACATAAAGAGGAAACGTCCATGGGAGACTTAAAACCCCATCTCTTGTATTTATTTCATTTCATTTTCTCTAAGCCCAAGAGGCAAAACAAAGTTATTACTAATAAAAGTTTACTTTCTTGTTTGTTTAAGCAAATTTAAATCCTGCGGTCCTTGAAAACATTGCATACGCATTTACATTCCATATCATTGCATCACAGGTTTATAATTGTGCACAGGTTTCTCATCTTCTCGCTGTTTATTTCAGCAATGGCTCTTGAGCAAACAGTTAAGGATCTCCAGACACAAAACGCACAGTTCCAAGAACTGATCCTGAACCTATCCAAGGGGCAGGATGAATTGAAGACGCTGCTGGCCAACAAGACTAAGAAGACTAGAAGGTCAGGTGGCCTGATCAACATGGGAAGAAGGTTCAAAGGTCTTGCTAAGACCAAAGAACCAGTTGAAGACTATGAATCTGAAGAATCTAAAAAAGAGGGAGGTAGTCTCCACAACACTATGGGGGACTCTGATTCTGAGGCTAATTACTACCATGAGCCTAATGAAGACAAATTCAAAATGCTGGTGGATAGAATGGATGCTATGGAGTTACAGAAATCATCTGGGCTGGATTTTGAAGATTTGAGTCTGATATCTGGGGTAGTTATACCATTTGGTTTCAAGGTTCCTACCTTTGTTGTTTATGACGGGGTCTCTTGTCCCAAGCTGCATCTGAGGTCTTATGTCAGAAGAATTCAACCTCACACTGCTGATAAGAAGTTGTGGATCCACTTTTTCCAAGAGAGCTTATCTGGAGCTCAGTTGGAATGGTATTATCAATTGGAGAGTGTCAACATCAGGGATTGGAATGATCTTGCTGAGGCTTTCTATAAGCAGTATCAATACAATGCTGACTTATCCCCCACTCGCATGCAGCTGCAAAGCATGTCTATGGGTGCCAAAGAAGGTTTCAAGGAGTATGCTCAGAAGTGGAGAGACTTAGCTGGAAGAGTTCAACCCCCTTTAACTGACAGGGAATTGGTTGATATGTTCATGTGTACGCTGAATGGTCCGTTTTACAGTCATCTCATTGGAAGCTCATCATTTGGCTTCACTGATTTGATAATGACAGGAGAGCGCATTGAAAATGGTATAAAGAATGGTAAGATCCAAGTGGGTACTTCTTCATCAGGTGCTGCAAAGAAGCCTCCCAGTGGGAAGAAAGAATCCAATGCTGTTTATGGTCAACCTGATCGTAATAGAAGGCATCAGTCTGTGAGTGCAGTTCATATTTCAAATCCAACTCCTGCAACAACAGAGCAGCCACAGGGCAACCACCAGAGGGCTAGAAGGCAGTTCACGAAGATCAACATGTCAATGGCTCAGGCATTGCAACATTTGTTGAAGGCTGAACTTATTACTCTGAAAGAGGCTCCTCAGAATCCTAATGTTACCTCTCCCAGGTACAATCCCAATGCACGATGTGCATATCATTCAAACTATCAGGGACATGATACTAATAACTGCTGGATCTTGAAAAACAAAATTCAAGATATGATAGAGGCTGGAGAGATTGAGTTTGACCCTCCGGGTACTCCAAATGTGATTACTGCTCCAATGCCAAATCACGAGAAGACTGTCAATGCCATTGATGAAGATTTACATATTTATTCAGTTGCGGAGTTGACCACACCATTGTCTGTTATCAAGAAGAAGTTAGTACAAGCTGGGTTCTTTCCAGGTTGTCGTGAAGATTGTTTGTATTGTACCTATAAGCCGGATAGTTGCTGGAGATTGAGAGATGGAATTCAGCGTCTCATGGATAAGTATACTATAGTGTTTGAAAGGACTCCATCATCTGTAGAGAGTATGGTGGATCATATTACTCAAGGTAGGAAGACTGAAGAGGTTGACATGGTTGATAAAGTACCGGTAAGGATCACTTCAAAGGGACCTATTAAAATCACCCATCAGGGTCCAGTCAAGATTACAGCTGAAGGCCCTGTAAAAGTTGTTGCTGAAGCCAGAGTGGCTCCTATGGTCATAACCACTCCTGGTCCTATTCCTTATACGTCTGATAAAGCTGTGCCTTGGCATTATGGGTCTGATGTTTATATCCATGGTGTTAAGCAAGAACCCTTAGCTGATGTGCCTGTTGATGTTGATAATATTGCTGGGACAAGTAAGATCACACGAAGCGGAAGAGTTTTCTCTCCTCCAGTTACTTCCAAGAATGCAGTTGCTCCTGCTGCTACCTCCACCACTGATGCACGGGGCAAAGGTCCTGTTATTGAGCCTATACCTACTGATATACCAGCTGCTGATGATCTCTCTAAGCAGATGGAAGAAGTATTGAAAATCATTCGCAAGAGTGATTATGACATTGTTGATCAGTTGGGGCATACTCCCTCAAAGATTTCTATGCTATCCTTGTTGCTATGTTCTGAGGCTCATGCCAAGGCCTTGATCAAGTTTCTGAAGACTGCTCATGTACCCAATGCAATTTCTGTTGACCAGTTTGAGAATTGTGTTGCCCACCTGACCTATGACAATGGATTAGGATTTTCTGATGCTGATTTGACCCCTGCCAAGAGGGATCATAACAGGGCCTTGCATATTTCAATTGAATGCAGGGGCACTACCCTGTCAGATGTACTGATAGACAATGGTTCCTCTTTGAATGTGTTGCCCAAGGAAGTCCTGAACAAGCTGAGTCCTGAAGATGCTGTGCTGAAGCCCAGTAGTATAGTGGTGAAGGCTTTTGATGGTTCTAGAAGAGTGGTGCATGGAGAAATTGATTTGCCCATCAAAGTTGGTTCTCAGATTTTTAATGCTACATTTTATGTGATGGATATTCGTCCTTCGTACTCTTGTTTGCTTGGTCGTCCCTGGATCCATGGGGCAGGTGCTGTAACTTCTACATTGCACCAGAAGCTAAGATATCCGGTGGAAGGAAAAGTTGTTACTGTCTATGGAGAAGAAGAATACTTTGTCAGCCATGTGAATACCTTCAAGTATCTGGAAATGGAAGGCGAATATGTTGAAACTCCGTGTCAGACATTTGAAGTGGTCCCTTGGGTTGTTCATGATTATGTAGCTCCTCCGATTGTCAAGAAAGTTCCTGTGGTCACCAGAGTACCTCCAACAATGGCAATGGCCTCCCTCAACGATGCTAGAGCTGTGGTGGATGAAGGTGGTTGTACTATTTGGGGTCAGCTTCCTGATATCCCATACAAGTCTGACAAGTTTGGTTTGGGTTTCACTGCAGAGTCCCAGAAGGCTGTTCGTCGTGCTCGTGCTGTTCGTATCACCAATCAAGGGGTTGTGAAAGATCAGATCAATGCTGTGGGAGACTATGATGAAGACTACAATCTGGATGCTTGGATTTTTCCTACTGTGGGTGCTGGACTCAATAATTGGAAAGCTGAAGATGTTATCCCTATCTCCTTTAGTCAGGAGTAAATACTATTACTGTGTTGTTGTTTTTAAGTTTGTAATTTCTTGAACAATAAAACTCTTAAGCCTTGTGCCTTGCCCGGGGCACAATGGTGTGCTTGTTACGGGATGTCATTTCATTTGCATACTTCATTCAATAAAATCAGTGGACGTTTCGTTTTCGTAAATATTGTGTTCCTTGTCTTTCTTTTCTTTTATTTTTATTTTATCAGCTATGTGTTCTTACACACACCCACATCACTAAAATGCAGATCCTCATCCACTCTGGATCCTGTTGATAACAGTTCTACTATTGCCAATTATAATTTCGAGAATCCGATCTATCAAACTGAAGACGGAAGTGAGGACGATTATGAAGTACCTGTAGAGCTTGCTAGGTTGTTACAACAAGAAGAGAAAGCCATACAGCCACATGAAGAGCCAGTCGAAGTTGTGAATCTGGGAACTGAAGAAAACAGGAAAGAAGTCAAGATAGGGGCTGATTTAGAAGATAGTATCAAGAGCAGATTGATTCAGATGTTACGTGACTATGTGGAGATCTTTGCTTGGTCCTATGAAGATATGCCAGGGTTGGATACAGACATTGTGGTTCACCGTTTACCAGTGAAAGAAGATTGTCGTCCAAAGAAGCAGAAGGTTCGTCGTATGCGTCCTGAAATGTCAGAAAAGATCAAGGCAGAAGTAATGAAACAGTTCAATGCAGGGTTCTTAGCTGTGACTTCTTATCCTCAGTGGGTTGCAAATGTGGTACCAGTTCCTAAGAAAGATGGTAAGGTACGTATGTGTGTAGACTATAGAGATTTGAACAAAGCCAGCCCCAAAGATGACTTTCCACTTCCTCATATTGATGTTCTGGTAGACAACACTGCTCAGCATAAGGTATTCTCTTTTATGGATGGTTTCTCTGGTTATAATCAAATCAAGATGGCTCCTGAAGACATGGAGAAGACAACATTTGTTACACAGTGGGGCACCTTTTGCTATAAGGTGATGCCATTTGGTTTGAAGAATGCAGGGGCAACATATCAGCGTGCTATGGTGGCTTTGTTTCATGATATGATTCATCATGAGATAGAGGTGTATGTGGATGATATGATAGCCAGGTCCCAGAATGAAGAGCAACATCTTGATCATTTGCATAAATTGTTTGAGAGGTTAAAGAAATACAAGTTAAGATTGAACCCGAACAAGTGTACTTTTGGAGTTAGATCTGGAAAACTCCTGGGTTTCATTGTCAGTGGAAAAGGTATTGAAGTGGATCCTGCAAAAGTGAAAGCTATACGAGAGATGCCAGCTCCCCGTACTGAGAAGGAGGTTAGAGGTTTCTTGGGACGATTAAACTACATTGCAAGATTTATTTCCCAGTTAACAACTACCTGTGAGCCAATCTTCAAATTATTGAAGAAAGATCAGGTGATGGAATGGAATGATGAGTGCCAGACGGCCTTTGATGAAATCAAGAGATATCTGCTAGAACCACCAATTTTGATGCCACCAATTGACGGAAGACCCTTGATTATGTACTTAACAGTGTTAGACAACTCAATGGGGTGTGTATTGGGGCAACATGACGAGTCTGGTCGAAAAGAGCAGGCAATATACTACCTTAGCAAAAAGTTTACCGACTGTGAAACAAGATACTCACTGCTCGAGAAAACTTGCTGCGCTTTGGCATGGGCTGCTCGCCGACTAAGACAATATATGTTGACTCATACTTCCTTCTTGATTTCAAAGATGGATCCAATCAAGTACATATTTGAGAAACCTGCTCTCTCTGGAAGAATTGCAAGATGGCAAATGATCTTGACAGAATATGACATACAGTATACTACTCAGAAGGCCATCAAAGGAAGTGTTGTTGCTGATCATTTGGCTCATCAAGCAGTGGATGATTACCAGTCAATGAGTTTTGAGTTTCCTGATGAAGACATTATGATTATTACCAAAGAACCTGGACAATATGACGGACCTGAACAAGGATCCCGATGGACTATGGTTTTTGATGGTGCCTCTAATGCACTTGGTAATGGTGTTGGTGTTGTGATTAGTTCCCCTGAAGGTTGTCATACCCCGATTACTGCCAGACTTTGTTTCTATTGTACCAATAACATGGATGAGTATGAGGCATGTATCCTGGGTATTAAAGCTGCTATTGATATGAAGATTCAGTTCCTTGACGTGTATGGAGATTCAGCCCTGGTAGTAAGTCAGATTAAAGGAGATTGGGATACCAAGCATGATAACCTCATTCCTTACAGAGAGCATGTGTTGTCTTTGATCCCACATTTTAAAGAGATTACCTTTGGACATATTCCACGAAGAGAGAATCAGTTGGCAGATGCATTGGCCACCATGGCATCTATGTTTGAGATCAGCTGGGATGATGAAGCTCCCAAGATTACTATTGATAGATTTGAGAAGCCTGCATACTGCAATGAGATTGACACAGAAGAGGCAGAGGAGAAGCCTTGGTTCTATGAAGTGAAAAGATATCTTGAAGCTCAAGAATTCCCTGAAGGGGCATCTGCCAAAGACAGGAAGTTACTGAGGAGATTCTCTGCTAAGTTCTTTTTGAGTAATGGGATTTTGTACAAGCGCAATCATGATTCAACTTTGCTTCGTTGTGTGGATAAGAAGGAAGCAGCTGAGATTATGGAAGATATGCATGATGGGATCTTTGGCACTCATTCTAGTGGTCATACCATGGCAAAGAAGATATTAAGAGCAGGTTATTATTGGTCTACCATGGAAGCTGATTGCTATCAACACTCCAGGACATGTCACAAGTGTCAAATTTATGCTGATAAAGTCCATATACCTCCATCACCATTGAATGTGTTAACTGCTCCTTGGCCTTTTGCCATGTGGGGCATTAATATGATTGGTGAGATCAAGCCTACTGCTTCTAATGGACATCGTTTCATCCTGGTTGCTATTGATTACTTCACGAAGTGGGTAGAGGCAGCTTCATTTGCATCCGTTACTAAGAATGTTGTGGCTCGATTCATTAAGAATAATCTCATATGTAGGTATGGCATCCCTGAAAGGATTATTACTGACAATGGCTCTAATCTGAACAACACTATGATTACTGATCTCTGCACGCAGTTCAAGATTAAGCATCACAATTCTTCTCCGTATCGTCCAAAGATGAATGGGGCAGTTGAAGCTGCCAATAAGAACATTAAGAAGATTGTACAGAAGATGACTGTTACTTACAAGGATTGGCATGAGATGTTACCTTTTGCTCTTCATGGTTATCGTACTACAATACGTACTTCAACAGGGGCAACCCCATTCTCCTTAGTCTATGGTATGGAAGCAGTTCTGCCCATTGAAGTTCAGATCCCCTCCTTAAGAATTATGAAGGATGCAGGCTTGAATGAAGATGAGTGGATTCAGACTCAACTTGACCAGATAAATTTGATTGATGAGAAGAGGTTAGCAGCAGTTTGTCATGGCCAGATGTACCAGAAACGAATGATCAAAGCTTTTAATAAGAAGGTTAAGCCAAAGGTATATCAGGCTGGTGACTTGGTAATCAAGCGTATCATATTACCACAGGGTGATCCTAGGGGCAAGTGGACTCCAACATATGAAGGACCATTTGTAGTCAAGACAGTATTCTCAGGAGGTGCCATGATACTTACTACTATGGATGGTGAAGACTTCCCACAGCCTGTAAACGCAGACATAGTTAAAAAATACTACGCATGAAAAGAGACCCGCTAGGTTGACAGGCCTAGGCAAAAATAAGGGCATCCCGGCAAACCAAAAGGGTTTGGGCAAAAATTAGGGATATATATGAAAAGATGTACACCCGGCAAGTCGAAAACCTGAAAAGGCGGCTTGGGCAAAAAAGGGTATCCCGGTGGATTGAAAACCTGAAAGGGCAATCCAGGCAAAAGTTAGGGATTAAAGCGTATGACTATGTCTCGTTTGGATTACCCATAAAACTGCAACCAGTTGTGATACTTACTCAAGTTTGAACATATAAAGCTCAATTCAATCGTTTCCGTCTCGACAGTAGAAGATGAGATGCTTGAAGATAATGGCAATAGTAGAATTGAAACTCAATAGGATTATTTCCCACATAGCTGATTTTCTTTGTTTTATAAAAAAAAACTTTATGACAAAATCCTCTTACTAGGGTTTATGTCTCTTTGTACAAACTCACCCATGTATGGGTCACTTTTTGATATGAATAAAATTCCATCTTTGAATCCAGATTTACTTTTACCCTATTTACATAAGCGAAACGTCCATTGGTTGTGTTTGAATGTATGTATGCTTTTGAATATGATTAATGTTTACCAAAAATGCATGAATGCTTAATATGATTGATGTTTACTAAAAATGCATGAATGCGTAATATGATTGATGTTTACCAGAAATGCATGAAAATGCAGTAATAGTATTTACTAAGGACGAACGAGGGAAGGATTTCAACGAAGCTTCGCCAGTTCGTCTCTACAAGACAGTTACAAACCCTCAGTAGGTCAAATCCATCTTCATAAGGTCACATCTCCCCTGGAATTTATATCCATCTCTTTCATCCTCATACGGATATTCGGGAATTTACTTTCCAATAAGAGTACGACGAACGAAGACGGGAGGTTATGTATACCCTACTATCCCCAGCAGACGGGAGGTTATATATACCTTGCTATCCCCAGCATACGGGAGGTTATGTATAATATATTATCAAAAAAGACGGGAACAAGTTCCTCATATTCCTCAACAACGAATCGGGATTTATTTTCCCTGGCCAGCAGTTGTTATACGAAGATATCCAGACGCTTCCGGCAGCATCATATCATACATACATCATTTACATCATACCATAACATGCATATACATAGATACATAATACATTACCTAAGTGTATCATACTATACATGCATATATAATACATAAACTAATATTATCATACAGAATGCTACCTTGTTTTCAGGTTAATTCTTCAGCAGACAGACTTCATCAACAACTTGTGACTATCAGGACTGCTTTATCCTCCTGAAAGCTTCTCATACATCAGGACTGCTTTATCCTCCTGAAAGCATACTACTACCTCAAGATTGCTTCATCCTCCTGATAGCTTATCACTACCTCAGGATTGCTTCATCCTCCTGAAAGATTATTATTACCTCAGGACTGCTTTATCTTCCTGACAGCTTCTTATACATCAAGATTGCTTCATCCTCCTGAAAAGTTATCATTCTTCAGGATTGCTTTATCCTCCTGAAAGCATATTATCAATATCTCAGGATTGCTTCATCCTCCTGAAAGTTTATTATTACCTCAGGATTGCTTTATCCTCCTGACAGCTTCTTATACCTCAGGATTGCTTTATCCTCCTGACAGCTTCTTGTACCTCAGGATTGCTTTATCCTCCTGACAGCTTCTTGTACCTCAGGATTGCTTTATCCTCCTGACAGCTTCTTGTACCTCAGGATTGCTTTATCCTCCTGAAATCATATTATTACCTCAGGACTGCTTCATCCTCCTGATAGCTATCATTGTCACCTCAGGATTGCTTTATCCTCCTGAAAGCATATTATCAATCTCTCAAGACTGCTTCATCCTCTTGAAAGCATATTACTACATCAGGACTGCTTTATCCTCCTGAAAGCTATCATCATTACCTCAGGATTGCTTTATCCTCCTGACAGCTTATTATTACATCAGGACTGCTTTATCCTCCTGAAAGCATACTATTACCTCAGGATTGCTTCATCCTCCTGATAACTCATCACTACCTCAGGATTGCTTCATCCTTCTGAAAGATTATTATTACCTCAGGACTGCTTTATCTTCCTGACAGCTTCTTATACATCAGGATTGCTCCATCCTCCTGAAAGCATATTACCACGTCAGGATTGCTCCATCCTTCTGAAAACCTATCATCCCTCAGGAATGCTTTATCCTCCTGAAGTCATATTATTACCTCAGGACTGCTTTATCCTCCTGAAAGTTATCATCATCCCACAGGATTGCTTTATCCTCCTGAAAGCTTATTATTACCTCAGGACTGCTTTATCCTCCTGAAAGTTATCATTATACCTCCATATTTTGGACTGCTTTATCCTCCAAGAGATGTATTTGAAGAACTTTTCTCCAAGTGGCATCTTTAAGCCCACTCAAGCACATTCAACTAGCCATCTGTATCACTCTATGCACTGGTGAGTGTAGATTTTTGGGCTTTTGTGTTCAATCCCCTTCAACCTTCTAGGTCACGACTGGCAAACATACCAATCTAACCCCTCAGGTTTCAGAAAATTGAACAGGGGCAGCTGTTGCACCCCAAAATTTGCCCTCACGATACAAGACTTTATGTGCTAAGAAGGTTCACAAGGTTCACAAGATTCACAACACTTACAAGACCTTTCATGAGGTTCATGAAGTCTACATGTCACTTTATGAGGTTCACAAGGTTCACAAGATTCACAATGCTTACAAGACCTTTCATGAGGTTCATGAAGTCTACAAGTCACTTTATGAAGTTCACAAGGTTCACAAGGTTCACAATACCTCCCATGAGGTTCACAATACATTTTATGATGGTTCACAAGGTTCACAAAGTTCACAATTGGTCAGAAGAGTTGACAATTCCCTCAGACAATGCACCTCCTAAGCAGTGCATCCAAAACTAGGGTTTTAACTTTAATCAGGCTAAATGGATTTCCAATACTTCAAGTGAGCTTCATAACATCTTATATGTGTGTGAGAACCCCCATGACAAGTTTCAAGACTTTTCTCAAAAGTTTGCTCAGTCAGATGATCAGATAAGTCAAAATCAGTCAAAGCAGTTAAAAAGTCAAATTAAGGTCAACTGTGGTCAAACCAAAGTCAAACTTCATGATTTTTTGCCAACATCAAGTATATTAAGTAAAATTCATCATTTTATCAAGGGTTGATCATGATTCATCAAGGAGATTTCAGATCATCAAGAATCAGGAGTTTCTAAATTAGGGTTTCCTCAGTAAAAGTCAACTGAACTTTGACCAGCCATAACTTTCACATGCTTCATCACCAAGTCTCCATCCAAAGCTCATTTTGAAGGAAATTGAATTCTCTACAACTTTGTGTCTCACAAGCCAAGCCCAAAAATGCTTCATTTGGAAGGTATGAGCTAAGACATTATAGGTCCTTTTGAAAGTCAACAAAAAGTCAACAACTTCAAAAGGGCATAACATGAGATTGGTAAATGATATGGACATGAAACCAGTGGGGTTGTTTAGAGGACTCTTCAAGCTTTTCAAAATGTCCAATAACACCCTCATAGCATTAAAATTGAAGGATGTGTGCCCTTGCAAAGTTGGGAAATTTTGGGTTGGTTCATGAAGAAAATGGAGGTCTAAAACCAATTTTTTCCAAATGGGCTTGCCAAATAATGACCCAATCCACTTCAAAACATCTTGCACGAAATTAAATTGATTTATTCATAATTTTATTCATTTTGTTTTTATTTATTATGATTTTTATATTAAAAAATCATTTTAAATTCAAATAAAATATAAAATAATGAAAATTAAATTTGATTTGGTTTCTAGAAGGTCTTAAATTATATTTAGACTTGATTGATACAAGAGTAATGAGAATCATACCAAAATAGCAATGTGAGATCAAGGATATTCAAGTTTTAAGATCAAATATTTTTCAATCTAAAAAGGTCCAAAAATCCACAAAGTTGATGAAGCTCTTGACCTAATTTTGTTATATGGTATATAAACAACACATAGCATTGCAAGAGCCACGGATTTGCAGCAGCCAAGCATCATATTCAAACTTCAAATTTCTCACAAAAATTCAAATTCGGTTTTGCGATTTCAGCCATTTAAAAGAGGTTTTTAAGGTTGAGAAAGTTTCCTTGAGGTTGCTTGAACATGTTTGAATGATCATATGCATCAAAAGCATCATAAACCATGAATACCGAATTCACTTTTATCTTGAATTTCAAATTTTCGAATTCACTAACATATGCATTATGAACTGTTTTTGATGACTGATATGTGTTTGTTGTGATGCCTAGAATGATTCTGGACGTTTGGATTGAAGTTTCATGGCTTATTTGAGAGAATGCCATTATTAGGGTTTTAACTTTGAATTTGGGGTCAATCAATTCGTGGACCATAAGAGGCTTTCAAAGGGATTTTTGAATTCTATAAGACCTGGGCTTTAATTCCCCATAAAAATTATGGATTAATTGTGTGTATTTCGTATCCTATGAGAATTGCAGGTTTTGTTACGAAAATTTTCGCAGGAAATTGCATAGCGATATTCGCAGGAAATTTCACAAGGCTGGAGGTTGAAGATGACAGTGTGGCAGTGCACGATTGGACAAAGTCAAAGACGGAGGGATACACGCAACAAAAGGAGCTGGTGTTGGACTATTCTCACAAGCATGCAGCTTGTCCTAGTGGTTGGAGGCGCGTATGTATAGGGTTTGGTCTTGGGTTCGATTCCCTGTTTATTGCATTTTGTTCTTTTATTTCATTTATTCCACAGGTTTGATATATAATATCCAGTGGTCATTACAATAACAAGCGCGCCCATATAGCTTTGTGGTAAAGACTTTGCTTCGTACGCATGAGGTTCAGGGTTCAAGTCTTGATGAGGGCAAATTTTTTGGTTTTCTCAAACATTAAAGAATATTTTTCATATTATTATGATTGGACCACCCAATAACACAACCAGCACGCAGCTCAGTTGGTTATGCTCCTCATTATCCAGGTAAAGAACCTGGGTTCAAACCCCAGGTCCTATTTTTTAGAGTTTTTTCATATTTTCTTTATTTTTACTTTTTCTTAACATTAACTTAATTTAATATAGTTCAAAATAATTATTAAATAAATATCATAATATATTTCTATAAAAACTTTATATTTTTCAAAAAAAATCATAATCTATTTTCTTAAATATAAAATTGTTTCTATTTATTTTGCAATATGGTTATATTATTATTATGTATATATGCTTGTAAATAAATTAGATAATTAGGTTTAGACTAATTCCATAAACCCTAATATTTTTGTATATAACTTAAACCCTAATATTTGACAAACCCTAATTTATTTTTTCTAAGCAATTAAAAAACCTAATTCTATTTTGTGATTTTAATTTCTAATTTTTGTAAATATAATTGTATGATCATTTTTTTTATCATGTACATATCTTATTTAAAATAATTAAAATTTTGTAAATATAATTATAATTAATCCAATTTTTTTAATAAATATCCTATCATTGTTTATAATTAAATATATATGTAAATAATTTTCATTATATGTTTAAAAATTGCTAATTAAACTTTTGATCATAATTTACTTTTTATAATATGTTCATAATTTATTTAATTTGTTTATAATTCTAAATTTCATAATAATTGATATAATTGTTTATAATTTTTTCTATTAACCATTAAAATTTTGTTTATTATAATCTTTTGTTTATTATTATTATTACTAACCCAATTAAATTGCTAATTTATCTTACTTATTATTTATATCTTGCTTATTTATTCATTTATTTATTTTGCTATTATATTGCTTTATTATTTTTTGTAATTGCTCCTAGATGTAATTTTTTGTAATATTTATATTATTTATTTTTATGTCATGGTTAGTAAATAGGGAGTGTAACATGTATGTATTTAAAATTGAATTTTAGATCACAAATTTAAAGATAAATATTTAAATTGATGCACTCACACACGTAAGTCGATCTTTGATCGCCGTCTCACTTTCTAGGGTTACCTCTCATTGTTGCCTAAATACAAGGTCAAGTGGGGTGTATAAAGCAAAAGTCCCTTAAAAGAAAAGTCATCTAGTCCCTTCATAATCAAAGATCAAGTCCCTTAATGATTGCCTTTCATAATGATCTTATCCCTTTCGAATAAAGATGACAGTCCCTCCAAAAAATGCTTAATACACCCTACAGTTGCCTAAACAAACAGATGTCCCTTTACATGTCCCACACATCCAAGGTAATGACTACCTATTCCTTAATAATAGGGATAGTCTTACCATTTAAAGGATAAAGAACAGAAAGACTTAAAACTTTAGGGTAGGTTCCTCATAGTTACTTGCTCACTATTCAAAAACTTTTCAAACACTTTACAAATTTCAAACAATTTTCAAACACAAGTTTTTTACGCATCCGTACATGGATCATTATTAAACTCTTATGAAAATTTCTATTCACACACTTCACATTTTCAAAAACAATTCAAAGTGAGATAAGTAACTAAGAGCCCATGGATAACCATGGATGTAAAGGGTGCTAACACCTTCCCTTTACATAACCTACCCCCCGGACCCAAAAATCTTTTAAAAGGTCTTTCCTGTTCTTTTATGCCTTTCCTTTGGATAAAATAAAAGTCGGTGGCGACTCTTGCTATCCGCAACATTTAACTAAAGTCAGTTCTCCCACCGTGTTACGGAACTGGCGACTCTGCTGGGCATAAAGTCCTGAACCATCATAAAATGTCTTGTGAAACTCATGGGAGGTATTGTGAACCTTGTGAACCTCATAAAGTGACTTGTAGACTTCATGAACCTCATGAAAGGTCTTGTAAGCATTGTGAGTCTTGTGAACTTTGTGAACCTTCTTAGCACACAAAGTCTTGTATTGTGAGGGCAAATTTTGGGGTGCAACAGCTACCCCTGTTCAATTTTCTGAAACCTGAGGGGTTAGATTGGTATGTTTTGCCAGTCGTAACCTGGAAGGTTGAAGGGGATTGAACACAAAAGCCCAAAAATTTGCACTCACCAGTGCATAGAGTGATACAGATGGCTAGTTGAATATGTTTGAGTGGGCTTAAAGATGCCACTTGGAGAAAAGTTCTTCAGATGCATTTATTGGAGGATAAAGCAGTCCAAAATATGAATGTAGCTTTCAGGAGGATAAAGCAGTCCTGATGGATGATATGCTTTCAGGAGGATAAAGCAATCCTGAGGTAATGATGATAGCTTTCAGGGGGATAAAGCAGTTATGATGTAGTAATATGCTTTCAAGAGGATGAAGCAGTCTTGAGAGATTGATAATATGCTTTCAGGAGGATGAAGCAATCCTGAAGTGATAATGATAGCTATCAGGGGGATGAAGCAGTCCTGAGGTGATAATATGATTTCAGGAGGATAAAGCAATCCTGAAATACAAGAAGCTGTCAGGAGGATAAAGCAATCCTGAGGTACAAGAAGCTGTCAGGAGGATAAAGCAGTCCTGAGGTACAAGAAACTGTCAGGAGGATAAAGCAGTCCTGAGGTACAAGAAGCTGTCAGGAGGATAAAGCAGTCCTGAGGTACAAGAAGCTATCAGGAGGATAAAGCAGTCCTGAGGTTTAAGAAGCTGTCAGAAGGATAGAGCAGTCCTGAGGTACAAGAAGCTGTCAGGAGGATAAAGTAGTCCTGAGGTACAAGAAGCTGTCAGGAGGATAAAGCAGTCATGAGGTATAAGAAGCTGTCAGGAGGATAGAGCAGTCCTGAGGTACAAGAATCTGTCAGGAGGATAAAGCAGTCCTGAGGTATAAGAAGTTGTCAGGAAGATAAAGCAATCCTGCGGGATGATGATAACTTTCATGAGGATAAAGCAGTCCTGAGGTAATAATATGACTTCAGGAGGATAAAGCATTCCTGAGGGATGATAGGTGTTCAGAAGGATGGAGCAATCCTGATGTGGTAATATGCTTTCAGGAGGATGGAGCAATCCTGATGTATAAGAAGCTGTCAGGAAGATAAAGCAGTCCTGAGGTAATAATAATATTTCAAGAGGATGAAGCAATCCTGAGGTAGTGATGAGCTATCAGGATGATGAAGCAATCCTGAGGTAATAGTATGCTTTCAGGAGGATAAAGCAGTCCTGATGTAATAATAAGCTGTCAGGAGGATAAAGCAATCCTGAGGTACAAGAAGCTATCAGGAGGATAGAGCAGTCCTGAGGTAATGATGAGCTATCAGGAGGATAAAGCAATCCTAAGGTAATAGTATGCTTTCAGGAGGATAAAGCAGTCCTGATGTGTAAGAGGCTTTCAGGAGGATGAAGCAGTCCTGAGGAATTGATGACTTGCAGGAGGATAAAGCAGTCCTGATGTACAAGTTGTTGATGAAGTTTGTTTGCTGGGGAATTAACCTGAAAACAAGGTAGCATCCTGTATGATAATATTAGTTTATGCATTATGTATGCATGTATGATATGATGCACTTAAATAATGTATTATGTACTTATGGATAAGTATGTAAATGATGTATGTATGATATGATGTTGCCGGAAGCATCTGGATATCTTCGTATAACAACTGCTGGCCAGGGAAAATAAATCCCGATTCGTTGTTGAAGAATATGAGGAGTTCATTCCCGTCTTGTTTGATAATATATTATACATAACCTTCCGTCTGCTGGGGATAGCAAGGTATATATAACCTCCCGTTTGCTGGGGATAGTAAGGTATATATAACCTCCCGTTTTCGTTTGATAGTAGGGTATACATAACCTTCGTCTTCGTTTGATAGTAGGATAGATATAACATCCCGTCTTCGTTTGTCGTACTCTTATTGGAAAGTAAATTCCCGAATATCCGTATGAGGATAAAAGAGATGGATATAAATTCCAGGGGAGATGTGACTTAGGAAGATGGACTTGTCCTACTGAGGGTTTGTAGCTGTTTTGTTAGAGATGAACCGGCGAAGCTTCGTTGAAATCCTTCCCTCGTTCGTCCTTGGTAAATACTATTACTGCATTTTCATGCATTTCTGGTAAACATCAATCATATTAAGCATTCATGCATTTTTGGTAAACATTAATCATATTCAAAAGCATACATACATTCAAACACAACCAATGGACGTTTCGCTTATGTAAATAGGGTAAAAGTAAATCTGGATTCAAAGATGGAATTTTATTCATATCAAAAAGTGACCCATACATGGGTGAGTTTGTACAAAGAGACATAAACCCTAGTAAGAGGATTTTGTCATAAAGTTTTTTTTTATAAAACAAAGAAAATCAGCTATGTGGGAAATAATCCTATTGAGTTTCAATTCTACTATTGCCATTATCTTCAAGCATCTCATCTTCTACTGTCGAGACGGAAACGATTGAATTGAGCTTTATATGTTCAAACTTGAGTAAGTATCACAACTGGTTGCAGTTTTATGGGTAATCCAAACGAGACATAGTCATACGCTTTAATCCCTAACTTTTGCCTGGATTGCCCTTTCAGGTTTTCAATCCACCGGGATACCCTTTTTTGCCCAAGCCGCCTTTTCAGGTTTTCGACTTGCCGGGTGTACATCTTTTCATATATATCCCTAATTTTTGCCCAAACCCTTTTGGTTTGCCGGGATGCCCTTATTTTTGCCTAGGCCTGTCAACCTAGCGGGTCTCTTTTCATGCGTAGTATTTTTTAACTATGTCTGCGTTTACAGGCTGTGGGAAGTCTTCACCATCCATAGTAGTAAGTATCATGGCACCTCCTGAGAATACTGTCTTGACTACAAATGGTCCTTCATATGTTGGAGTCCACTTGCCCCTAGGATCACCCTGTGGTAATATGATACGCTTGATTACCAAGTCACCAGCCTGATATACCTTTGGCTTAACCTTCTTATTAAAAGCTTTGATCATTCGTTTCTGGTACATCTGGCCATGACAAACTGCTGCTAACCTCTTCTCATCAATCAAATTTATCTGGTCAAGTTGAGTCTGAATCCACTCATCTTCATTCAAGCCTGCATCCTTCATAATTCTTAAGGAGGGGATCTGAACTTCAATGGGCAGAACTGCTTCCATACCATAGACTAAGGAGAATGGGGTTGCCCCTGTTGAAGTACGTATTGTAGTACGATAACCATGAAGAGCAAAAGGTAACATCTCATGCCAATCCTTGTAAGTAACAGTCATCTTCTGTACAATCTTCTTAATGTTCTTATTGGCAGCTTCAACTGCCCCATTCATCTTTGGACGATACAGAGGAGAATTGTGATGCTTAATCTTGAACTGCGTGCAGAGATCAGTAATCATAGTGTTGTTCAGATTAGAGCCATTGTCAGTAATAATCCTTTCAGGGATGCCATACCTACATATGAGATTATTCTTAATGAATCGAGCCACAACATTCTTAGTAACGGATGCAAATGAAGCTGCCTCTACCCACTTCGTGAAGTAATCAATAGCAACCAGGATGAAACGATGTCCATTAGAAGCAGTAGGCTTGATCTCACCAATCATATCAATGCCCCACATGGCAAAAGGCCAAGGAGCAGTTAACACATTCAATGGTGATGGAGGTATATGGACTTTATCAGCATAAATTTGACACTTGTGACATGTCCTGGAGTGTCAATAATAACCTGCTCTCAATATCTTCTTTGCCATGGTATGACCACTAGAATGAGTGCCAAAGATCCCATCATGCATATCTTCCATAATCTCAGCTGCTTCCTTCTTATCCACACAACGAAGCAAAGTTGAATCATGATTGCGCTTGTACAAAATCCCATTACTCAAAAAGAACTTAGCAGAGAATCTCCTCAGAAACTTCCTGTCTTTGGCAGATGCCCCTTCAGGGAATTCTTGAGCTTCAAGATATCTTTTCACTTCATAGAACCAAGGCTTCTCCTCTGCCTCTTCTGTGTCAATCTCATTGCAGTATGCAGGCTTCTCAAATCTATCAATAGTAATCTTGGGAGCTTCATCATCCCAGCTGATCTCAAACATAGATGCCATGGTGGCCAATGCATCTGCCAACTGATTCTCTCTTCGTGGAATATGTCCAAAGGTAATCTCTTTAAAATGTGGGATCAAAGACAACACATGCTCTATGTAAGGAATGAGGTTATCATGCTTGGTATCCCAATCTCCTTTAATCTGACTTACTACCAGGGCTGAATCTCCATACACGTCAAGGAACTGAATCTTCATATCAATAGCAGCTTTAATACCCAGGATACATGCCTCATACTCAGCCATGTTATTGGTACAATAGAAACAAAGTCTGGCAGTAATCGGGGTATGACAACCTTCAGGGGAACTAATCACAACACCAACACCATTACCAAGTGCATTAGAGGCACCATCAAAAACCATAGTCCATCGGGATCCTTGTTCAGGTCCGTCATATTGTCCAGGTTCTTTGGTAATAATCATAATGTCTTCATCAGGAAACTCAAAACTCATTGACTGGTAATCATCCACTGCTTGATGAGCCAAATGATCAGCAACAACACTTCCTTTGATGGCCTTCTGAGTAGTATACTGTATGTCATATTCTGTCAAGATCATTTGCCATCTTGCAATTCTTCCAGAGAGAGCAGGTTTCTCAAATATGTACTTGATTGGATCCATCTTTGAAATCAAGAAGGTAGTATGAGTCAACATATACTTTCTTAGTCGGCGAGCAGCCCATGCCAAAGCGCAGCAAGTTTTCTCGAGCAGTGAGTATCTTGTTTCACAGTCGGTAAACTTTTTGCTAAGGTAGTATATTGCCTGCTCTTTTCGACCAGACTCGTCATGTTGCCCCAATACACACCCCATTGAGTTGTCTAACACTGTTAAGTACATAATCAAGGGTCTTCCGTCAATTGGTGGCATCAAAATTGGTGGTTCTAGCAGATATCTCTTGATTTCATCAAAGGCAGTCTGGCACTCATCATTCCATTCCATCACCTGATCTTTCTTCAATAATTTGAAGATTGGCTCACAGGTAGTTGTTAACTGGGAAATAAATCTTGCAATGTAGTTTAATCGTCCCAAGAAACCTCTAACCTCCTTCTCAGTACGGGGAGCTGGCATCTCTCGTATAGCTTTCACTTTTGCAGGATCCACTTCAATACCTTTTCCACTGACAATGAAACCCAGGAGTTTTCCAGATCTAACTCCAAAAGTACACTTGTTCGGGTTCAATCTCAACTTGTATTTCTTTAACCTCTCAAACAATTTATGCAAATGATCAAGATGTTGCTCTTCATTCTGGGACCTGGCTATCATATCATCCACATACACCTCTATCTCATGATGAATCATATCATGAAACAAAGCCACCATAGCACGCTGATATGTTGCCCCTGCATTCTTCAAACCAAATGGCATCACCTTATAGCAAAAGGTGCCCCACTGTGTAACAAATGTTGTCTTCTCCATGTCTTCAGGAGCCATCTTGATTTGATTATAACCAGAGAAACCATCCATAAAAGAGAATACCTTATGTTGAGCAGTGTTGTCTACCAGAACATCAATATGAGGAAGTGGAAAGTCATCTTTGGGGCTGGCTTTGTTCAAATCTCTGTAGTCTACACACATACGTACCTTACCATCTTTCTTAGGAACTGGTACCACATTTGCAACCCACTGAGGATAAGAAGTCACAGCTAAGAACCCTGCATTGAACTGTTTCATTACTCCTGCCTTGATCTTTTCTGACATTTCAGGACGCATACGACGAACCTTCTGCTTCTTTGGACGACAATCTTCTTTCACTGGTAAACGGTGAACCACAATGTCTGTATCCAACCCTGGCATATCTTCATAGGACCAAGCAAAGATCTCCACATAGTCACGTAACATCTGAATCAATCTGCTCTTGATACTATCTTCTAAATCAGCCCATATCTTGACTTCTTTCCTGTTTTCTTCAGTTCCCAGATTCACAACTTCGACTGGCTCTTCATGTGGCTGTATGGCTTTCTCTTCTTGTTGTAACAACCTAGCAAGCTCTACAGGTACTTCACAATCGTCCTCACTTCCGTCTTCAGTTTGATAGATCGGATTCTCGAAATTATAATTGGCAATAGTAGAACTGTTATCAACAGGATCCAGAGTGGATGAGGATCTGCATTTTAGTGATGTGGGTGTGTGTAAGAACACATAGCTGATAAAACAAAAATAAAAAAAAAAGAAAGACAAGGAACACAATATTTACGAAAACGAAACGTCCACTGATTTTATTGAATGAAGTATGCAAATGAAATGACATCCCGTAACAAGCACACCATTGTGCCCCGGGCAAGGCACAAGGCTTAAGAGTTTTATTGTTCAAGAAATTACAAACTTAAAAACAACAACACAGTAATAGTATTTACTCCTGACTAAAGGAGATAGGGATAACATCTTCAGCTTTCCAATTATTGAGTCCAACACCCACAGTAGGAAAAATCCAAGCATCCAGATTGTAGTCTTCATCATAGTCTCCCACAGTATTGATCTGATCTTTCACAACCCCTTGATTGGTGATACGAACAGCACGAGCACGACGAACAACCTTCTAGGACTCTGCAGTGAAACCCAAACCAAACTTGTCAGACTTGTATGGGATATCAGGAAGCTGACCCCAAATAGTACAACCACCTTCATCCACCACAGCTCTAGCATCGTTGAGGGAGGCCATTGCCATTGTTGGAGGTACTCTGGTGACCACAGGAACTTTCTTGACAATCGGAGGAGCTACATAATCATTAACAACCCAAGGGACCACTTCAAATGTCTGACACAGAGTTTCAACATATTCGCCTTCCATTTCCAGATACTTGAAGGTATTCACATGGCTGACAAAGTATTCTTCTTCTCCATAGACAGTAACAACTTTTCCTTCCACCGGATATCTTAGCTTCTGGTGCAATGTAGAAGTTACAGCACCTGCCCCATGGATCCAGGGATGACCAAGCAAACAAGAGTACGAAGGACGAATATCCATCACATAAAATGTAGCATTAAAAATCTGAGAACCAACTTTGATGAGCAAATCAATTTCTCCATGCACCACTCTTCTAGAACCATCAAAAGCCTTCACCACTATACTACTAGGCTTCAGCACAGCATCTTCAGGACTCAGCTTGTTCAGGACTTCCTTGGGCAACACATTCAAAGAGGAACCATTGTCTATCAGTACATGTGACAGGGTAGTGCCCCTGCATTCAATTGAAATATGCAAGGCCCTGTTATGATCCCTCTTGGCAGGGGTCAAATCAGCATCAGAAAATCCTAATCCATTGTCATAGGTCAGGTGGGCAACACAATTCTCAAACTGGTCAACAGAAATTGCATTGGGTACATGAGCAGTCTTCAGAAACTTGATCAAGGCCTTGGCATGAGCCTCAGAACATAGCAACAAGGATAGCATAGAAATCTTTGAGGGAGTATGCCCCAACTGATCAACAATGTCATAATCACTCTTGCGAATGATTTTCAATACTTCTTCCATCTGCTTAGAGAGATCATCAGTAGCTGGTATATCAGTAGGTATAGGCTCAATAACAGGACCTTTGCCCCGTGCATCAGTGGTGGAGGTAGCAGCAGGAGCAACTGCATTCTTGGAAGTAACTGGAGGAGAGAAAACTCTTCCGCTTCGTGTGATCTTACTTGTCCCAGCAATATTATCAACATCAACAGGCACATCAGCTAAGGTTTCTTGCTTAACACCATGGATATAAACATCAGACCCATAGTGCCAAGGCACAGCTTTATCAGACGTATAAGGAATAGGACCAGGAGTGGTTATGACCATAGGAGCCACTCTGGCTTCAGCAACAACTTTTACAGGGCCTTCAGCTGTAATCTTGACTGGACCCTGATGGGTGATTTTAATAGGTCCCTTTGAAGTGATCATTACCGGTACTTTATCAACCATGTCAACCTATTCAGTCTTCCTACCTTGAGTAATATGATCCACCATACTCTCTACAGATGATGGAGTCCTTTCAAACACTATAGTATACTTATCCATGAGACGCTGAATTCCATCTCTCAATCTCCAGCAACTATCCGGCTTATAGGTACAATACAAACAATCTTCACGACAACCTGGAAAGAACCCAGCTTGTACTAACTTCTTCTTGATAACAGACAATGGTGTGGTCAACTCCGCAACTGAATAAATATGTAAATCTTCATCAATGGCATTGACAGTCTTCTCGTGATTTGGCATTGGAGCAGTAATCACATTTGGAGTACCCGGAGGGTCAAACTCAATCTCTCCAGCCTCTATCATATCTTGAATTTTGTTTTTCAAGATCCAGCAGTTATTAGTATCGTGTCCCTGACAGTTTGAATGATATGCACATCGTGCATTGGGATTGTACCTGGGAGAGGTAACATTAGGATTCTGAGGAGCCTCTTTCAGAGTAATAAGTTCAGCCTTCAACAAATGTTGCAATGCCTGAGCCATTGACATGTTGATCTTCGTGAACTGCCTTCTAGCCCTCTGTTGGTTGCCCTGTGGCTGCTCTGTTGTTGCAGGAGTTGGATTTGAAATATGAACTGCACTCACAGACTGATGCCTTCTATTACGATCAGGTTGACCATAAACAGCATTGGATTCTTTCTTCCCACTGGGAGGCTTCTTTGCAGCACCTGATGAAGAAGTACCCACTTGGATCTTACCATTCTTTATACCATTTTCAATGTGCTCTCCTGTCATTATCAAATCAGTGAAGCCAGATGATGAGCTTCCAATGAGATGACTGTAAAACGGACCATTCAGCGTACACATGAACATATCAACCAATTCCCTGTCAGTTAAAGGGGGTTGAACTCTTCCAGCTAAGTCTCTCCACTTCTGAGCATACTCCTTGAAACCTTCTTTGGCACCCATAGACAGGCTTTGCAGCTGCATGCGAGTGGGGGCTAAGTCAGCATTGTATTGATACTGCTTATAGAAAGCCTGAGCAAGATCATTCCAATCCCTGATGTTGACACTCTCCAATTGATAATACCATTCCAACTGAGCTCCAGATAAGCTCTCTTGGAAAAAGTGGATCCACAACTTCTTATCAGCAGTGTGAGGTTGAATTCTTCTGACATAAGACCTCAGATGCAGCTTGGGACAAGAGACCCCGTCATAAACAACAAAGGTAGGAACCTTGAAACCAAATGGTATAACTACCCCAGATATCAGACTCAAATCTTCAAAATCCAGCCCAAATGATTTCTGTAACTCCATAGCATCCATTCTATCCACCAGCATTTTGAGTTTGTCTTCATTAGGCTCATGGTAGTAATTAGCCTCAGAATCAGAGTCCCCCATAGTGTTGTGCAGACTACCTCCCTCTTTTTCAGATTCTTCAGATTCATAGTTTTCAACTGGTTCTTTGGTCTTAGCAAGACCTTTGAACCTTCTTCCCATGTTGATCAGGCCACCTGACCTTCTAGTCTTCTTAGTCTTCTTGGCCAGCAGCGTCTTCAATTCATCCTGCCCCTTGGATAGGTTCAGGATCAGTTCTTGGAACTGTGCGTTTTGTATCTGGAGATCCTTAACTGTTTGCTCAAGACACCCTACAGTTCTGCTTTATCCTCCTGAAAGCATCTTGTACCTCAGGATTGCTTTATCCTCCTGACAGCTTCTTGTATTTCAGGATTGCTTTATCCTCCTGATAGCTCATCATTACCTCAGGATTGCTTCATCCTCCTGAAAGATTATTACCTCAGGACTGCTTTATCCCCCTGACAGCTTCTTGTACCTCAGGACTGCTCTATCCTGCTGGCCAAGAAGACTAAGAAGACTAGAAGGTCAGGTGGCCTGATCAACATGGGAAGAAGGTTCAAAGGTCTTGCTAAGACCAAAGAACCAGTTGAAGACTATGAATCTGAAGAATCTGAAAAAGAGGGAGGTAGTCTCCACAACACTATGGGGGACTCTGATTCTGAGGCTAATTACTACCATGAGCCTAATGAAGACAAATTCAAAATGCTGGTGGATAGAATGGATGCTATGGAGTTACAGACATCATCTGGGCTGGATTTTGAAGATTTGAGTCTGATATCTGGGGTAGTTATACCATTTGGTTTCAAGGTTCCTACCTTTGTTGTTTATGACGGGGTCTCTTGTCCCAAGCTGCATCTGAGGTCTTATGTCAGAAGAATTCAACCTCACACTGCTGATAAGAAGTTGTGGATCCACTTTTTCCAAGAGAGCTTATCTGGAGCTCAGTTGGAATGGTATTATCAATTGGAGAGTGTCAACATCAGGGATTGGAATGATCTTGCTCAGGCTTTCTATAAGCAGTATCAATACAATGCTGACTTAGCCCCCACTCGCATGCAGCTGCAAAGCCTGTCTATGGGTGCCAAAGAAGGTTTCAAGGAGTATGCTCAGAAGTGGAGAGACTTAGCTGGAAGAGTTCAACCCCCTTTAACTGACAGGGAATTGGTTGATATGTTCATGTGTACGCTGAATGGTCCGTTTTACAGTCATCTCATTGGAAGCTCATCATCTGGCTTCACTGATTTGATAATGACAGGAGAGCGCATTGAAAATGGTATAAAGACTGGTAAGATCCAAGTGGGTACTTCTTCATCAGGTGCTGCAAAGAAGCCTCCCAGTGGGAAGAAAGAATCCAATGTTGTTTATGGTCAACCTGATCGTAATAGAAGGCATCAGTCTGTGAGTGCAGTTCATATTTCAAATCCAACTCCTGCAACAACAGAGCAGCCACAGGGCAACCAACAGAGGGCTAGAAGGCAGTTCACGAAGATCAACATGTCAATGGCTCAGGCATTGCAACATTTGTTGAAGGCTGAACTTATTACTCTGAAAGAGGCTCCTCAGAATCCTAATGTTACCTCTCCCAGGTACAATCCCAATGCACGATGTGCATATCATTCAAACTGTCAGGGACACGATACTAATAACTGCTGGATCTTGAAAAACAAAATTCAAGATATGATAGAGGCTGGAGAGATTGAGTTTGACCCTCCGGGTACTCCAAATGTGATTACTGCTCCAATGCCAAATCACGAGAAGACTGTCAATGCCATTGATGAAGATTTACATATTTATTCAGTTGCGGAGTTGACCACACCATTGTCTGTTATCAAGAAGAAGTTAGTACAAGCTGGGTTCTTTCCAGGTTGTCGTGAAGATTGTTTGTATTGTACCTATAAGCCGGATAGTTGTTGGAGATTGAGAGATGGAATTCAGCGTCTCATGGATAAGTATACTATAGTGTTTGAAAGGACTCCATCATCTGTAGAGAGTATCGTGGATCATATTACTCAAGGTAGGAAGACTGAAGAGGTTGACATGGTTGATAAAGTACCGGTAAGGATCACTTCAAAGGGACCTATTAAAATCACCCATCAGGGTCCAGTCAAGATTACAGCTGAAGGCCCTGTAAAAGTTTTTGCTGAAGCCAGAGTGGCTCCTATGGTCATAACCACTCCTGGTCCTATTCCTTATACGTCTGATAAAGTTGTGCCTTGGCACTATGGGTCTGATGTTTATATCCATGGTGTTAAGCAAGAACCCTTAGCTGATGTGCCTGTTGATGTTGATAATATTGCTGGGACAAGTAAGATCACATGAAGCGGAAGAGTTTTCTCTCCTCCAGTTACTTCCAAGAATGCAGTTGCTCCTGCTGCTACTTCCACCACTGATGCACGGGGCAAAGGTCCTGTTATTGAGCCTATACCTACTGATATACCAGCTGCTGATGATCTCTCTAAGCAGATGGAATAAGTATTGAAAATCATTCGCAAGAGTGATTATGACATTGTTGATCAGTTGGGGCATACTCCCTCAAAGATTTCTATGCTATCCTTGTTGCTATGTTCTGAGGCTCATGCCAAGGCCTTGATCAAGTCTCTCAAGACTGCTTCATCCTCTTGAAAGCATATTACTACATCAGGACTGCTTTATCCTCCTAAAGACTATCATCATTACCTCATGATTGCTTTATCCTCCTGACAGCTTATTATTACATCAGGACTGCTTTATCCTCCTGAAAGCATACTATTACCTCGGGATTGCTTCATCCTCCTGATAGCTAATCACTACCTCAGGATTGCTTCATCCTTCTGAAAGATTATTAATACCTCAGGACTGCTTTATCTTCCTGACAGCTTCTTATACATCAGGATTGCTCCATCCTCCTGAAAGCATATTACCACGTCAGGATTGCTCCATCCTTCTGAAAACCTATCATCCCTCAGGAATGCTTTATCCTCCTGAAGTCATATTATTACCTCAGGACTGCTTTATCCTCCTGAAAGTTATCATCATCCCGCAGGATTGCTTTATCCTCCTGAAAGCTTGTTATTACCTCAGGACTGCTTTATCCTCCTGAAAGTTATCATTATACCTCCATATTTTGGACTGCTTTATCCTCCAAGAGATGTATTTGAAGAACTTTTCTCCAAGTGGCATCTTTAAGCCCACTCAAGCACATTCAACTAGCCATCTGTATCACTCTATGCACTGGTGAGTGCAAATTTTTGGGCTTTTGTGTTCAATCCCCTTCAACCTTCCAGGTCACGACTGGCAAACATACCAATCTAACCCCTCAGGTTTCAGAAAATTGAACAGGGGCAGCTGTTGCACCCCAAAATTTGCCCTCACAATACAAGACTTTGTGTGCTAAGAAGGTTCACAAGGTTCACAAGATTCACAACACTTACAAGACCTTTCATGAGGTTCATGAAGTCTACATGTCACTTTATGAGGTTCACAAGGTTCACAAGATTCACAATGCTTACAAGACCTTTCATGAGGTTCATGAAGTCTACAAGTCACTTTATGAAGTTCACAAGGTTCACAAGGTTCACAATACCTCCCATGAGGTTCACAAGACATTTTATGATGGTTCACAAGGTTCACAAAGTTCACAATTGGTCAGAAGAGTTGACAATTCCCTCAGACAATGCACCTCCTAAGCAGTGCATCCAAAACTAGGGTTTTAACTTTAATCAGGCTAAATGGATTTCCAATACTTCAAGTGAGCTTCATAACATCTTATATGTGTGTGAGAACCCCCATGACAAGTTTCAATACTTTTCTCAAAAGTTTGCTCAGTCAGATGATCAGATAAGTCAAAATCAGTCAAAGCAGTTAAAAAGTCAAACTGAGGTCAACTGTGGTCAAACCAAAGTCAAACTTCATGATTTTTTGCCAACATCAAGTATATGAAGTAAATTTCATCATTTTATCAAGGGTTGATCATGATTCATCAAGGAGATTTCAGATCATCAAGAATCAGGAGTTTCTAAATTAGGGTTTCCTTAGTAAAAGTCAACTGAACTTTGACCAGCCATAACTTTCACATGCTTCATCACCAAGTCTCCATACAAAGCTCATTTTGAAGGAAATTGAATTCTCTACAACTTTGTGTCTCACAAGCCAAGCCCAAAAATGCTTCATTTGGAAGGTATGAGCTAAGACATTATAGGTCCTTTTGAAAGTCAACAAAAAGTCAACAACTTCAAAAGGGCATAACTTGAGATTGGTAAATGATATGGACATGAAACCAGTGGGGTTGTTTAGAGGACTCTTCAAGCTTTTCAAAATGTCCAATAACACCCTCATAGCATTAAAATTGAAGGATGTGTGCCCTTGCAAAGTTGGGAAATTTTGGGTTGGTTCATGAAGAAAATGGAGGTCTAAAACCAATTTTTTCCAAATGGGCTTGCCAAATAATGACCCAATCCACTTCAAAACATCTTGCACGAAATTAAATTGATTTATTCATAATTTTATTCATTTTGTTTTTATTTATTATGATTTTTATATTAAAAAATCATTTTAAATTCAAATAAAATATAAAATAATGAAAATTAAATTTGATTTGGTTTCTAGAAGGTCTTAAATTATATTTAGACTTGATTGATACAAGAGTAATGAGAATCATACCAAAATAGCAATGTGAGATCAAGGATATTCAAGTTTTAAGATCAAATATTTTTCAATCTAAAAAGGTCCAAAAATCCACAAAGTTGATGAAGCTCTTGACCTAATTTTGTTATATGGTATATAAACAACACATAGCATTGCAAGAGCCATAGATTTGCAGCAGCCAAGCATCATATTCAAACTTCAAATTTCTCACAAAAATTCGAATTCGGTTTTGCGATTTCAGCCATTTAAAAGAGGTTTTTAAGGTTGAGAAAGTTTCCTTGAGGTTGCTTGAACATGTTTGAATGATCATATGCATCAAAAGCATCATAAACCATGAATACCGAATTCACTTTTATCTTGAATTTTAAATTTTCGAATTCACTAACATATGCATTATGAACTGTTTTTGATGACTGATATGTGTTTGTTGTGATGCCTAGAATGATTCTGGACGTTTGGATTGAAGTTTCATGGCTTATTTGAGAGAATGCCATTATTAGGGTTTTAACTTTGAATTTGGGGTCAATCAATTCGTGGACCATAAGAGGCTTTCAAAGGGATTTTTGAATTCTATAAGACCTGGGCTTTAATTCCCCATAAAAATTATGGATTAATTGTGTGTATTTCGTATCCTATGAGAATCGCAGGTTTTGTTACGAAAATTTTCGCAGGAAATTGCATAGCGATATTCGCAGGAAATTTCACAGGGCTGGAGGTTGAAGATGACTGTGTGGCAGTGCACGATTGGACAAAGTCAAAGATAGAGGGATACACGCAACAAAAGGAGCTGGTGTTGGACTATTCTCACAAGCATGCAGCTTGTCCCAGTGGTTGGAGGCGCGTATGTATAGGGTTTGGTCTTGGGTTCGATTCCCTGTTTATTGCATTTTGTTCTTTTATTTCATTTATTCCACAGGTTTGATATATAATATCCAGTGGTCATTACAATAACAAGCGCGCCCATATAGCTTTGTGGTAAAGACTTTGCTTCGTACGCATGAGGTTCAGGGTTCAAGTCTTGATGAGGGCAATTTTTTTGGTTTTCTCAAACATTAAAGAATATATTTCATATTATTATGATTGGACCACCCAATAACACAACCAGCACGCAGCTCAGTTGGTTATGCTCCTCATTATCCAGGTAAAGGACCTGGGTTCAAACCCCAGGTCCTATTTTTTAGAGTTTTTTCATATTTTCTTTATTTTTACTTTTTCTTAACATTAACTTAATTTAATATAGTTCAAAATAATTATTAAATAAATATCATAATATATTTCTATAAAAACTTTATATTTTTCAAAAAAAAATCATAATCTATTTTCTTAAATATAAAATTGTTTCTATTTATTTTGCAATATGGTTATATTATTATTATGTATATATGCTTGTAAATAAATTAGATAATTAGGTTTAGACTAATTCCATAAACCCTAATATTTTTGTATATAACTTAAACCCTAATATTTGACAAACCCTAATTTATTTTTTCTAAGCAATTAAAAAACCTAATTCTATTTTGTGATTTTAATTTCTAATTTTTGTAAATATAATTGTATGATCATTTTTTTATCATATACATATTTTATTTAATATAATTAAATTTTGTAAATACAATTATAATCAATCCTATTTTTTTTATATAATATGTAAATATTTCTATAATTTGTTTATAATCTAAATTTTATATATAAATAATTTTTAAATATATGTTTGGAAATAATTAAATCTATGCTAATTTAATCTTGCAATTATAATTTTTATATGTTTATAATTAATTTAACTATTATAAGTTGCATATAATTTAAAATTTTATAATTAATATAATTGTTCATATTTCCTTGTTAACTTTTAATTTTTGTTTATTATAATATTTTGGCTTATTATTATTATTATTATTAACCATGTCTATTACTAACCCCATTTAATTTTAAAATCGCTATTATTATTATTTCACTAACCCAATTTTTATTATTATTATATATTTTGCTTTATTTATTTAAGTTGTTTATTTATCATTGTTGTAATTGCTCCTTGGTGTAAATATTTTTATAATGTTTAAATTATTTAATTTTATGCTATGGTTAGTAAATAGGGAGTGTAACATGTATGTATTTAAAATTGAATTTAGATCACAAATTTAAAAGATAAATATTAATATTGAACACTCACACACATAAGTCGATCTTTGATCGCCATCTCACTTTCTAGGGTTACTCCTCATTTGTTGCCTAATCATAAGGTCAAGTAGGGTGTGTAAAGCAAAGTCCCTTAAAAGAAAAGTCATCTAGTCCCTTCATAATCAAAGATCAAGTCCCTTAAATGGTTGCCTTTCATAATGATCTTGTCCCTTTCGAATAATGATGACAGTCCCTCCAAAATTGCTTAATACACCCCACAGTTGCCTTCATTAAACAGATGTCCCTTACTTGTCCCACACATCCAAGGTAATGACTACCTATTCCTTAATAATAGGGATAGTCTTACCATTTAAAGGATAAAGAACAGAAAGACTTAAAACTTTAGGGTAGGTTCCTCATAGTTACTTGCTCACTATTCAAAAACTTTTCAAACACTTCACAAATTTCAAACAATTTTCAAACACAAGTTTTTTACGCATCCGTACATGGATCATTATTAAACTCTTATGAAAATTTCTATTCACACACTTCACATTTCAAAAACAATTTAAAGTGAGCTAAGTAACTAAGAGCCCATGGATAACCATGGATGTAAAGGGTGCTAACACCTTCCCTTTACATAACCTACCCCCCGGACCCAAAAATCTTTTAAAGGTCTTTCCTGTTCTTTTATGCCTTTCCTTTGGATAAAATAAAAGTCGGTGGCGACTCTTGCTATCCGCAACATAACTAAAGTCAGTTCTCCCAATATTTTGATTTATCAGGAGGTAATGATTATTCTTCTGACTATTTGTGAACTTTGTGAACCTTGTGAACCATCATAAAATGTCTTGTGAAACTCATGGGAGGTATTGTGAACCTTGTGAACCTCATAAAGTGACTTGTAGACTTCATGAACCTCATGAAAGGTCTTGTAAGCATTGTGAGTCTTGTGAACTTTGTGAACCTTCTTAGCACACAAAGTCTTGTATTGTGAGGGCAAATTTTGGGGTGCAACAGCTGCCCCTGTTCAATTTTCTGAAACCTGAGGGGTTAGATTGGTATGTTTTGCCAGTCGTAACCTGGAAGGTTGAAGGGGATTGAACACAAAAGCCCAAAAATTTGCACTCACCAGTGCATAGAGTGATACAGATGGCTAGTTGAATATGTTTGAGTGGGCTTAAAGATGCCACTTGGAGAAAAGTTCTTCAGATGCATTTATTGGAGGATAAAGCAGTCCAAAATATGAATGTAGCTTTCAGGAGGATAAAGCAGTCTTGATGGATGATATGCTTTCAGGAGGATAAAGCAATCTTGAGGTAATGATGATAGCTTTCAGGAGGATAAAGCAGTCCTGATGTAGTAATATGCTTTCAAGAGGATGAAGCAGTCTTGAGAGATTGATAATATGCTTTCAGGAGGATGAAGCAATCCTGAAGTGATAATGATAGCTATCAGGGGGATGAAGCAGTCCTGAGATGATAATATGATTTCAGGAGGATAAAGCAATCATGAAATACAAGAAGCTGTCAGGAGGATAAAGCAATCCTGAGGTACAAGAAGCTGTCAGGAGGATAAAGCAGTCCTGAGGTACAAGAAACTGTCAGGAGGATAAAGCAGTCCTGAGCTAAAAGAAGCTGTCAGGAGGATAAAGCAGTCCTGAGGTACAAGAAGCTGTCAGGAGGATAAAGCAGTCCTGAGGTATAAGAAGCTGTCAGGAGGATAGAGCAGTCCTGAGGTACAAGAAGCTGTCAGGAGGATAAAGCAGTCCTGAGGTAATAATCTTTCAGGAGGATTAAGCAATCCTGAGGTAATGATGAGCTATCAGGAGGATAAAGCAATCCTGAAATACAAGAAGCTGTCAGGAGGATAAAGCAGTCCTGAGGTACAAGAAGCTGTCAGGAGGATAAAGCAGTCCTGAGGTATAAGAAGCTGTCAGGAGGATAGAGCAGTCCTGAGGTACAAGAAGCTGTCAGGAGGATAAAGCAGTCCTGAGGTAATAATCTTTCAGGAGGATGAAGCAATCCTGAGGTAATGATGAGCTATCAGGAGGATAAAGCAATCCTGAAATATAAGAAGCTGTCAGGAGGATAAAGCAATCCTGAGGTACAAGAAGCTGTCAGGAGGATAAAGCAGTCCTGAAATACAAGAAGCTGTCAGGAGGATAAAGCAATCCTGAGGTACAAGAAGCTGTCAGAAGGATAAAGCAGTCCTGAGGTAATAATCTTTCAGGAGGATGAAGCAATCCTGAGGTAATGATGAGCTATCAGGAGGATAAAGCAATCCTGAAATACAAGAAGCTGTCAGGAGGATAAAGCAATCCTGAGGTACAAGAAGCTGTCAGGAGGATAAAGCAGTCCTGAGGTACAAGAAACTGTCAGGAGGATAAAGCAGTCCTGAGGTACAAGAAGCTGTCAGGAGGATAAAGCAGTCCTGAGGTACAAGAAGCTGTCAGGAGGATAAAGCAGTCCTGAGGTATAAGAAGCTGTCAGGAGGATAGAGCAGTCCTGAGGTACAAGAAGCTGTCAGGAGGATAAAGCAGTCCTGAGGTATAAGAAGCTGTCAGGAGGATAAAGCAATCCTGAGGTAATGATAATAAGTTCTCAGGAGGATAGAGCAGTCCTGATGGATGATATGCTTTCAGGAGGATGAAGCAGTCCTGATGTAATGATGATAACTTTCAGGAGGATAAAGCAATCCTGATGTATAAGAAGCTGTCAGGAGGATAAAGCAGTCCTGAGGTAGTAATAAGCTTTCAGGAGGATGAAGCAATCCTGATGTAGTGATGTGATTTCAGGAGGATAAAGCAATCCTGATGTATAAGAAGCTGTCAGGAGGATAAAGCAGTCCTGAGGTAGTAATATTCTTTCAGGAGGATAAAGCAATCCTGAGAGATTGATAATATGCTTTCAGGAGGATAAAGCAATCCTGAAGAATGATAACTTTTCAGGAGGATGAAGCAGTCCAGAAGTATGATAAGCTTTCAGGAGGATAAAGCAATCCTGATAATCACAAGTCTGTTTGCTGGAGAATTAACCTGAAAACAAGGTAGCATTCTGTATGATAATATTAGCTTATGTATTATGTATGCATGTATAGTATGATGCACTTAGGTAAATGTATTATGCATTTATGGATATGTATGTTACGGTATGATGTAAATGATGTATGTATGATATGATGTTGCCGGAAGCGTCTGGATATCTTCGTATAACAACTGCTGGCCAGGGAAAATAAATCCCGATTCGTTGCTGAAGAATATGGGGAACTCGTTCCTGTCTTGTTTGATAAGAAGGTATACATAACCTCCTGTCTGCTGGGGATAGCAAGGTATATATAACCTCACATCTTCGTTCGTCGTACTCTTATTGGAAAGTAAATTCCCGAATATCCGTATGAGGATAAAAGAGATGGATATAAATTCCAGGGGAGATGTGACTTGAAGTTCTTTATGAAGATGGATTTGCCCTACTGGGGATTTGTAACTGTCTTGTAGGGGTGAATTTGGTGAAACTTCGTTGGAATCCTTCCCTCGTTCGTCCTTAGTAAATACTATTACTGCATTTTCATGCATTTCTGGTAAACATCAATCATATTAAACATTTATACATTCAAACACAACCAAAGGACGTTTCGATTATGTAAATAGGGTAAAAGTAAATCTGGATTCAGAGGGAAAAGTAAAGCTGAATTTGAAAACAGAATTGTTTCAACTTCAAGAGTGTACAGCCAATTGGATCTATAGCTCCTGAAATTCTTTAACTTTCCTGAGTACTTTCCCAGAAACCCTCATAGCTGGATCTGAAGACATGATACTGACACCATCTGATACTACTGGCATAGACAATTAATTTCCATCATGGTTTCAGCTGAGAATCCAATATCAAGGTAATACAATGAGAGGAATGTGTCTTCAAACTGTAATGGACCATATACGCTCCAGGTATTAGATTTGAAGAGAAAGCATTGCCCCTTGGTTGAGGATGAATTGTCCCATAATGGAAGTATCTGTAATGAGCTACCTCAAGAGAAACAAGAAGAATGCCCCATAAGCATATGCCCCTAGCATTGTGAACTCTGTCATGTCACCTTTGGTAATTCACCTGTATGAGGAAAAATGCCCCTGGCTATTAAGCACAGCTGTGTCTGGACCTAATTGCCCCAACTGAATTGAACAGTAACTTGGTATGCCTCTTGACTGGGAAACAGTGACTATGCCCTTGGCATTATGAACTTTGTAATGTTACCCTTGGCACTTCAAATAGATGAGGAGATCTGCCTCTGGCTGCTTAAACATAGTTGAATCTTGTCCTAATTGCCCCAAATGAGTTAGGAAGTATCATGGCCTGCCCCCTTGATTGGGAGATAATGACTATGCCCCTTTGTATACATGGACTTTGATCCAGGAAGCAACTTTGTTTACCGGAAGGACTTTGGTTCATTGAACATTCATCCTGTAAGCTTCTCCATTTGTCAAACACTCAGATATATGCAAACAAATATATTCAAAAATGCAATGCTTATGTCTGTCTTGAAGTTTTGAAACAAGTTATTTTAGAAAAACTGTTTTTTTTTTGGTGAAAACTATGATATTAACTCAAGTTTTATAATAAGCCCTAAAGGAGTCAGGATACCTTTTTGTAGCAGTACGCTTTCGAACTAACCATGCTTCAGTTAGGACTTTTAGAGGGTTATAACGTGGCCTGGTTCACAATTTAAGAAAAAAAGGATAAAGGCTCAAATTTTATTTGTACCCACCCAATCTCCATGATGTTCTTCAGTCCTACGCTCAGTTAACTTATGCATTGAAGTTCCAAAGAAGTTTGGTATTGTAACACTGATATTTGCGATGGTTCAGAAACCCAACATTTATTTGAACATTCTGTCATCTTTCTTTGTTGAGGATTCATAGTGACCTTTTTTTCTCTTTTGACTTTATTATCCCTTCTTTTTGCCTGAACTGCTTATTTCAAGGTTACAGTCAGCGGGATGTCTTAATGTTTTACTAAGTCTCCTTCATAGGTTTTGACTTAGTGAATTATTCTTTTGCTGGATATTGACTGTCAGGTTTCATGATTACAGAGAACCATCATTAGTTGTGTACAACACACATAATTGGCATATTTTGAGTTAACTGAGTAACTACCCTGCCCTGGGTTATGAATAAGGGTTAATTTGTGCAAGAATAAAAAACTCCTACTTCATAGGCTCAAAAGGGTTGACTAGGGATTAACTTCCTTATATCTCCACTGTTTAGGAATTGAAACAATGCCTGTACATCGTCAGCATAGTCTGTTCAAAAGCATACTGCCTAATATTATGGTATTGTTTTCGTCATCCTCCCTATATAGGCTTATAGCTTTATCAGGAGTTAAAATATCACAAGATAGAAATAAGAAGTATAATTCAAAATATAGTGGAACGAATGGATTAATTCAAGACAAACATATGCAATGCATTAATGAAAACAAAAGTTTAACATAATAGTAAGTGTTCAAACAAATAAAAGAAATTACAAATGAAAATTCAAATGTTGTCCCATCCAGTTGGCTGAATGTCTTCAATTGCAATCTGTGAACTTTGAGGAGCAGTATATTTCACCATGAAATCAAATTTACCACTTGGATGCCCCAAGGTGCCCCATATCTCAACAGGCATAGGTATTCTTCCTTTCTTGTTACTTTGGGCTACTTGTCTTGCAGCTTCGGTGTTTGATGGACGATAGTAAAATTCAACTTGACCTTCTGGAGTAACCTCTAGGATTCCTTCGTCAATCAGATCTTGAATCTTCTTATTCAATGCCCAACAGTTATTAGTATCATGTCCAGGACTGTTGGAGTGATACTCACACCTTGCCTTGGGATTATAGCGAGGAGAGGAAGTTTTAGGATTTTGAGGAGAATTTTCCAATGAAATTAGCTTCATCTCCAACAGGCATTGCAAAACTTGTGACATTGGTGTGCTGAACTTGATAAACTTCCTTCTACATTCCTTGTGTTGAGGTATATTAACCTTATCAGGTCTTTCTTCTTTAACTGAAGAACAATCAATGGCAACCGGTTTCTTACCTTCTTTTATCCTCATCTTCCTTTCAACCAAATCAGCTTGTTTTAATGGAGGTTGACTGACAATTTGATTCCTGACTCCATTACTTTGAAGTTTGTGGATAAAGGTTCTTAACTCTTCTTGCCCCTAAGCTAAACTTTGAATAAGAGCCACCTGGTCATTCATCTGGATCCTCATTCTTGTTATCTCGGCTTGCATTTGTTCCAACTGACCATCCTTGTCGTCCTCAGGACTCTTCTTCTTAGCCAGCAGTGTCTTCAATTCATCTTGCCCCTTGGATAAATTCAGGATCAGCTCTTGGAACTGTGCATTTTGTGCCTGGAGATCCTTAACTGTTTGTTCGAGAGCCATTGCTGAAATAAACAGCGAGAAGATGAGAAACCTGTGCTCAATTATAAACCTGTGATGCAATGATATGATGTATTAATGCGTATGCAATGTCTTCAAGGACCGCAGGATTTAAATTTGCTAAAACAACCAAGAAGGTAAACTTTTATTAGTAATAAATCTGTTTTGCCTCTTGGGCTTACAAAAAATGAAATGAAATAAATACAAAAGATGGGGTTTTAAGTCTCCCATGGACGTTTCCTCTTTGTGTTGAGGTATGAGTTGAGATTCCGTTCCTCGTGAAGTTGCTTTGTTAGTTCCAGGATTCTTTCTTGACTTGTTTTGTAATGAGCCTCGAAAGTATCCCTTTGCTCCTTCAACTGGATCCAGGATCTCTGTAAGTCTTCCATGTCAGTAGGCATGTCTGGGTGAAGGATGGTATAAGCAGTGTCTCCTTCAGCAACAGGTTCCATGGTAACTGGCAGGATAGCAGGATATGGCATGATGAGAGTCTGAGCACGAGATCGCACCCATCTGAGATAAGCCTCCATAGGAATAGTGTACTTAGGTTCCAGTGTCTTGTTGTCAACCCTGTTTACTTTTCCCCATGCTCGTATGAATCTCTGACATTTAAAGTTAATAAAAAAATATGAACAATTAAGTAATTATTATAAAAATAATTGTTTATATTAAAATCTAATCTTTTAATTATTATATTACTTTTTGCTTATTATTTTAATTATGTTCTTATGACATTTTTTACTAACCCCCTTTATTTTTAAAAATTGTGATTATTATTATTATTTCACTAACCCAATTTTTATTATTATTATATATTTTGCGTTATTTATTTAAAATTGTTTATTTATCATTGTTGTAATTTCTCCTTGGTGTAAATATTTTTATAATGTTTAAATTATTTAATTTTATGTCATGGTTAGTAAATAGGGAGTGAAAACTATTTGTATTTAAAATTGGATTTAGATCATTTTAATTAAAAGATAAATAACATTGAACACTCACACACATAAGTCGATCTTTGATCGCCATCTCACTTTCTAGGGTTACTCCTCATTTGTTGCCTAATCATAAGGTCAAGTAGGGTGTATAAAGCAAAGTCCCTTAAAAGAAAAGTCATCTAGTCCCTTTAAAGATCAAGTCCCTTAATGGTTGCCTTTCATAATGATCTTGTCCCTTTCGAATAATGATGACAGTCCCTCCTAAATGCTTAATACACCCTACAGCTGCCTTCATTAAACAGATGTCCCTTCATATGTCCCTCACATTCAAGGTAATGACTACCTATTCCTTAATAATAGGGATAGTCTTACCACTTAAAGGATTCAAGAACAGAAAGACTTAAACTTTAGGGTAGGTTCCTCATAGTTATTTGCTCACCATTTAAAAACTTTTCAAACACTTTACAAATTTCAAACAATTTTCAAACACAAGTTTTTTACGCATCCGTACATGGATCATTATCAAACTCTTATGAAAATTTCTATTCACACACTTCACATTTTCAAAAACAATTCAAAGTGAGCTAAGTAACTAAGAGCCCATGGATAACCATGGATGTAAAGGATGCTAACACCTTCCTTTTACATAACCTACCCCCCGGACCCAAAAATCTTTTAAAAAGGTCTTTCCTGTTCTTTTATGCCTTTCCTTTGGATAAAATAAAAGTCGGTGGCGACTCTTGCTATCCGCAACATAACTAAAGTCAGTTCTCCCACCGTGTTACAGAACTGAGTTCTGTAACACGGTGGGAGAACTGACTTTAGTTAAATGTTGTGGATAGCAAGAGTCGCCACCGACTTTTATTTTATCCAAAGGAAAGGGCATAAAAGAACAGGAAAGACCTTAAAAGATTTTTGAGTTAGGGGGTAGGTTATGTAAAGGGAAGGTGTTAGCACCCTTTACATCCATGGTTATCCATGGGCTCTTAGTTACTTAGCTCACTTTAAACTGTTTTGAGAAGTGTAGTGTGTGGAAAAATTTTCTTAAGTACTTTATAATGATCCTTGTACGAATATATATAAAGACTTTGTTTTGAAAATTTGTTTGAAATGTAAAGTGTAATGAAGTATTTTTGAAGAAAGTGAGCAAGTACTTAAGAGGAACCTACCCTATGCTAAGTCTTTATTGTTCTTATATGTTCTTTCAATGGTAAGACTATCCCAATTATTAAGGAATAGGTAGTCATTATCTTGGATGTATTAAGGGACAAACGTAGGGTCATCGTATGGTCAATGAATGCAACTTAAAGGATGTCTTTAGCAATTCGTAGGGACTATCATCATTTATTCGAAGGGACAAGATCATTATTCCGTAGGCAACCTCGAAGAGACTTGATCTTTTAAACCGTAGGGACTATGATGATTTATATCAGAAGGGACTTTGCTTAAGACACCCCTATATTGAGGGACTTTACCATTTTAAATAAGGCAAACAAGAGGAATACCCTAGGAAGTACAGATGGCGATCAAAGATCGACTTACGTGTGTTAGTGTTATTTTTTCAGATATTTGTCTTGAATTTAATTTTCTAAGTTCAATTATTTACAATTAGTTTTTTTGCACTCCCTAAATTACTAACCACGTAGTTAAATATTTACAAAGAAAATAAAAGACGGATAAATAAATCTACAAGTTATTACAAGGCTTTGGCAGATACATAATAGTCGGATAAGAATAAATTATAAAGCAAGAATAATAGATATAATAAAATAATAAATAAGCAATAATAATAATAATAATAATAAAGCAAAAATAATAAAGCAATATTAACAATAAAGCAATAATAATAATAATAAAATAATTATAATAAAGTTAAAATAAATTAAAGAAATAACAATTAAAATTTAATTAAAAAAGAAAAATTTTAGGTTAGACAAGTTAGATTTTTTAGAAGTTATTAGAATTAATGAAAAAAAAGGAATTAAGTTTAGAGAAAAACAATTAAATATTATTGAGAAAACTTTTAATTATTTATACTATATGATTATTACTACTATAGTAAAATACTATTAATATATAAAATATTATTGACAAAAAGTTATTGAGAAATTTTTAGAGAGAAAAAATTAATTTAATATGTACAAAATAATAAAAGAGTTAGTATTTACAAAATAAAGATTTATTGTTATAAATAAGTAATAAAATAAGTTTATAAAAATAATTAGCATTTATTTACAAAAAAAAATATAAAGATTATAGAAAAATATTAAATAATTAATTTAGTAGGTTTTCACGCCCTACATTACTAAACCACGCAGTTAATATATGATCAATGGCAGAAATTTAAATGGCAGAAAAATAAAATGGCAGAAAATAAAATCCTAACTATTACAACGCTTTGGGACAATTACATAATAAACATGGCGAAAAATAAAACTGAAAATATTACAAGTTAAAACTCAAAATATTACAAGGGCGAAGCAATTACAGTGTATGAATAACATAAACATGAGCGAAAATAAGAAATAATAACATGTTTGTTAAGGTTTGTGGAAAGGTTTATGATTTAAAGAAAATAACACGGTTAAAGTTTATGAAAAAGTTTTAAGGTTTACATGAAAAATTAAGGTTTATGAAAAGTTTGAGGTTTATATATAAAAAAAACTAATTAGTTAATTTTCTAAAAAACATATATAAACAAATATTGATAATAAAAATTTTAAGTTTAATTATAGGTAAACAAAGAAGTTTAAAAAAAACTAGATATAACTATTAATTTAAAACAAAAGAAATAATAACTAATATTATAAATTGATTTATGAAATAAGTAATTATAGTAGGAAAAAAATTAAGAGGTTAGTTAATTAGGAAATTAGAGAATTAAAGGGACTAGAGAAAATTAGTAAAAAGAATGAAAATCCCATGTTTCTTTGTCAAAATGCCCTCAAAATTACCAGCATTGCCTTCTTGACACTAGAAGGCGCGCACATGTGAATGTACCTGAAAAATAGTTATTATATAATAAACTTATTTCTTTGTCAAAATGCCCTCAAAATTATCAGCTTTGTCTTCTTGACACTAAGACACGCGCGCACATGTGAATGTACCTGGAAAATAGTTATTATATAATAAAACAAAACGTATAAAAAAAATGGTTGAGGCAAAATCGTCAAGGTTTAGGAAAAAATCAGGGTAGTTAGTTATGAAAAAAAATGTGCAGATCTAAATATATGTGTATGAATAACATAAAAATGATATGAATTAAAAAAGGAACAAAGATGTTGCTAACGCAAAATTGCGATCATCGCAACTATATCAGATCAACACAAATGTCACGCATCATACACCCAGATGTGAAAATAGCGTATCGACACGATCCGATCCGAATAATCTAAAAAAAAATATATAGAATAAATATAAAAACTCGTATTAAGAACATAATAATAAAAAAAGTGTCACAAAATAAATTTATATATCTATACATGAATAACTTAACCATATAAATAACAAAGTGAGATGTACGCACTTATATAAACCATAACATGGTTTATCACCAAAAAAAACATATACAATAAAACAAATCAAGAGTTTATTATATGTATATAGCAACAAAAAAAACGGTGATATATACATAAATTTGAAATGCAGTAATACACGTTAACACATACATATGTTTGAAACAAGTGACACACATTAATACACATGTTTGAGACATGTGTGTTAGGAAGAGGAAGAACATGATGATAGAACCAATGATAAACAAACGGACCATATACAGTACAAAGAATAAAAAGGAGGTCTTTTCTTTAGCAACAGAAACATAAGTTATATATATAGGAACCAATTAGGGTTAGCATAATGGGCCTAAATATTTATTTTGGAACCCAATAAAATTTTAATATAAATAATTAAATAAAGTTTAATAAAAATATTTAAAATTAAAATAAAAACTAACAAATTTATTTATTTATTCTAGACCCAATAAAATGTAATTTAAAACTAAATAAAGTTTAATAATTAAAATAGTTAAAATAAAAATAATAACTAATAATCCTATTTATTTATTCTAGACCCAATAAAATGTAATTTAAAACTAAATAAAGTTTAATAATTAAAATAGTTAAAATAAAAATAATAACTAATAATCCTATTTATTTATTCTAGACCCAACTAAATAAAATTTAATAATTAAAATAGTTAAAATAAAAATAATAACTAATAATCCTATTTATTTATTCTAGACCCTGTATAAAAATAAATAGACTCAAAAAATAAAAGTCGGGCGTCAAAGTACTCGAAAAAATAAAATGAACACATCAAAATAATCAGCGCGAAATAAATGACTCGAAAAATACAGTGTTTGTTCGGATTTTGAAATAAAAATTATGACCGTTTAAACTGCTCAGACTGATCAACATATGACCAAAACTAGTCGTAAAAATATTTTTAGCATGTCAAATTAAACCACGTGAACCGCAGATTAATGTTACCGACATTTGCAAACTTAAACTTGACATTTTTTCGTTGACTAATTTTAGGCACAGTTAAAAAGTTAATTTGACCAGTCTGTTTGTAAATTCCGAGAAATTATTCCGGCTAATATTAAGACAGAAAAAAAATGTTATGCTATGAAGATGATGCAAATGAATGTGAAACAAAAAATTGGTTAGAGTTAAAAATAGAGGGCAAATTTTGGGGTGCAACAGCTGCCCCTGTTCAATTTTCTGAAACCTGAGGGGTTAGATTGGTATCTGTACCATTCGTGACCTGGAAGGTTGAAGGGGATTGAACACAAAAGCCCAAAAATTTGCACTCACCAGTGCATAGAGTAATACTGATGATTAACTGTATATGCTTGAGTGGGCTTGAAGATGCCACTTGGAGAAAAGTTCTTCAAATATACTTCTTGGAGAATAAGGTAGTCCAAAGTATGAAGATATAGCTTTTGGGAAGATAAACAACGGCCTAAGGTAATGATATGACACTTGGGAAGATAAACAACGGCCCAAGGTAATGGTATAACTTTTGGGAAGATAAACAACGGCCCAAAGTCATGATAAGGTACTTGGGAAGATAAACAACGACCCAAGGTAATGGTATGGTATGATGTAAATGATGTATGTATGCATCATGTAGTTTGAAGCATCTGGATATCTTTGTATAACAACTGCTGGCTAGGGAAAATAAATCCCGATTCGTTACTGAAGAATATGAGGACCTCATTCCCGTTTCGTTTGATAGTATAGTATTTATAACCTCTCGTCTTCGCTCGTCGTACTTCTATTGAAGGAATAAGTTCCTGAGTACCTCGGCTGAGGATAAAAGAGATGGACATAAATTCAATTGGAGATGTAACTTGAAGCATAGATATGCTGTACTGGGGATTTGTAGTTGTCTTGTAGGGATGAACCGGCGAAGCTTCGTTGAACTACTACCCTCGTTCGTCCTTAGTAAATACTATTACTGCATTTCATGCATTTCTGGTAAGCATCAATCATATTCAAAGCATATATACATTCAAACATAACCAACAAACATTTTTTGCTTTAGTAAAAGAGGAAAAGTAATCCTGAATAAAGAGGGAAAAGTAAAGTTGAACTCGAAAACAGAATTGTTTCAACTTTGAGAGTGTATAACCAATTGGATTTAGAGCTCCTGAGATTCTTAACTTTCCTGAATACCTTCCCAGAAATCCTCATAGATGGATATGATACCGACACCATCTGATACTACTGGCGTAGATAATTAATTTCCACAATGGCTTCTGTTGAGAATCCAATATCAAGGTAATACAATGAGAGGAACGTGTCTTCAAATTGTGATGGACCATATACACTCTGGGTATTAGATTTGAAAATAAAGCATTGCCCCTTGGTTGAGGATGAATTGTCCCATAATGGAAGTATCTGAATGGAGCTACCTCAAACAGAATGCCCCACAATAATATGCCCCTGGCATCATGAATTTTGTAATGTTACTCTTGGTAATTCAGATAGATGGGGAGATCTGCCCCTGGCTACCATTAAGCATTGTTGAATCTTGACCTGACTGCCCCAAATGTGTTAGGCAGTATCATGGCATGCCCCCTTGATTGGGAGACAATGACTATACCTCTTTGCATACATGGGCTTTGATCCAGGAAGCAACTTTGTTTATCGGAAGGACTTTGGTTTATTGAACATTCATCCTGTAAGTTTCTCTATTTATCAAACACTCAGGTATATGCAAACAAATATATATTCAAAAATGCAATGCTTATGTCTGTCTTGAAGTTTTGAAAAAGAGTTATTTTAGAAAAACAATTTTTTGTGAAAACTGTGATATTAACTCAAGTTTTATAATAAGCCCTAAAGGAGTCAGGATACCTTTTTGTAGTAGTACTGTCGCTCCCGATAAGTGACGCCAGGGTCAGATAAGGGTACGGACGCGAACGGTCGGCGAAGGGAACAGTGAGAACACACAGCCGTGAACTCACTGGAGAATGAATAGAGTCGCCAGCTAGGCATTTTTATCCCGGAGGAAAGGCAATGCTGCATAGGCCTAGAAAAAGATGGATAAGACGGTTTGCGAACCAGAGAGACTGAGAAAGGGGGTTGGTTACAACCTGGGAAGGTATTAGCACCCAGATTGTCCGCCGTACTCGACGGGATCCACGCTTAAAAGATTTGTGTTTTAAAGGGGTAGTGTCAGTGCAATTTGTGTATAAAGAGCTGAAAGCAATATGTACAGGTGTCAGTGTAAAGAAATGTGATGTGTATAAATGTACAGTGTCAGTGTGAGGAAAGAGTATGCTCATGATCATGAGGCTAAGAGAATAAAGCTGGAAAGAGGGGGAATATACAGAGACTTTTGTTCGATAACTGTTAAGTTATGCCTACGTATCCTCTCGTGCAATGAGGAAGTCAGAACACCGTAGTTCGACCCAAAGAGACTGAAAGGTGAATTGACTTGTGAACTGCTTGCTTGCCTATGCTCAAGTGTATGATCTGTCTGGCACAGATGCAAACTGTCTTGCATTAGACGGAAGAAGCGAGTTCTCGTTTGTGAGTGAATGAGATGAGAGAAGAATCCCGAAGGAGACGATTATTGTTTGTTTTTGAGTTTTCAGTCTTTTATTGCTTTTGAGAGTTTGTCATAGGATAATGAGCTTAAGTCTAAACCAATGGGTTAGTAAACTCATCACATCTTCCCTCTGATTAGGGGTAATGAGAATACCTTAAGTGTGAAGTCAGATTCTCACATTTAATCACCTTCGGTGTAGGATTAAGATCATTAACCTACTTGTGATTATTTAGATGTTTTTTGTTGTTTTTTTGTTTAGTGTTGAGTAATGAGGTTAAGCCACAATCAAGGATTAAACAGACCCATTACACCATCCTAAAAGAAGGATAATAGATGAGAATGTTTAAGCTGAGGAAGACTCCCCAACTTAATCCATGATTAGGGATTAAACCCATGACAAAACAAACCTTTGATTAAATGGATTTTATTAAATGATATGATAATGAAGTGAATTTTATGGTTTGTAAGACAACTTGAGGGGGACTTGTCCATTAACACTAGGGTTAGTCCTTCTCAACCACTTAAGGAAGAATTAGAACCCTAATGCAAGGCCCAAGTTACAAGTGTAATGTCTTGATGATTATTAGATGGATTAATTAAGAGAGTTCAACACCTTAAGGGTCCAAGACTTAGGATTAAAGTTATACACTCCATCCTAAAAGAAGGATGCAGGCATGATCTTAATCACAAAGTCTTAAAGCCTTTAGGGTTTAGTCCCTGATTATGAGGTGAGAAGAGAAGACTCAAAAGAGACACAAAGGTAAAAACTATGGGGAGACTAATCAAAACCCTAATTCATTATCATGCTTGGTTGGTCCTAATGTCTGTGAGGTTTTCAAGAACAATCTTCAGATGAACCACCAGGAAGCAGATGAACAAGATCAAGAGAAGCAAAGTGACTTGCTTCATTCAAGAAGTCAAGTCACTTGAAGAAAGAAAGTGGGAGGAGAAAGAATGAGCAAGCTCAATCTCAAACACAAATAGAAATGCAGCAATGGATGCAAGAGAGATGAAAAGAAAAGTTATGAGAAGTGAAGGCAAATTCACTTCCCAAGTTACTTACCACCTGAAATGTTAGAAACAAATGCAATGTAATGCTAGATGAAATGAAATGACATGATGCTAAGCCAAACCAGAAGCATACACATGATGATTATGATGCTATGAAGTGCTGCAAACATGAGGCAAGACATGGAGATGCTCATACAAAGTCAAGGGTGCAAATGATGCAAGCTAAGGAACATGAACAAGCATGAAATGTTATGAAACATACAAGACAAATGGCATGGCAAATATGTAATGCAATGATCAATGATGCTTCATACATGTCTTAAGATGTCAAATGAATCATAAGAATGCACAAAATGCAATGGCAAGTCAAGTCATGCAAGGAAATGCAAGAATGATGCAAAGGGAAAGCCCAAATTAGGGTTCATGGATCAAACATCAAACACAAACCAAAAACAGAAGCAAACCTTAATATGAAAAATGGAAAATGGTACCTAAAGAAACCCTAGACCTATAATGAACCACTGCCCAAAGGGGAGCTCTCAACTCTCAACCAAACTCAAGTTATGAATTTTACAAGTTATTAGGGTTTTTTAGGGTTTGTAACAAAAGAAATGCCAATCAATTAGAAAATGCAAGATCAAATCATGGCCTTTTTACCCTTGAAAGTTCATGGCAAATGGAAAACAATGCAAAAAGAATCAATGCCTCAACCTTCACCAATAGGCAGAAATGAATTTTTAAACTTGTGATCAAAATAATGCATAAAATGTGATTTAATTCAATGAAAAATTCTTAAAATGCATCAAGATCAAAAAAGAAATTTGGTTTGAAGGTTGGACAATGTTTCTAAATGTCTTAGAACATTTCATGAATTTTTTTGTAATTTTTAAATACCTAAAAGTATTTTTAATTAATTAATTCTCATTAATCAATTAAAAATAATCTTTTAAATATTTAAAAATACTTTTTTAATGATAAAAAATAAAATAAAAATGTTTTTGTGTCATAAAAATTAATGAAACCTTAAAGAAAAAGTTTCATAATTTTTATGATTTTTTAACTATTTTAAATAAATTGTACAAATTAATTGGAATAAATATGAATTAAAATCAAATAAAAAGAAAAGTAAACAGAATGGACGCATGAGATTGATTCTGGGGATATGAAGGTTGACTTGGCGCGCAATCGTGTGGTCCCAATTCAAACCTGACTAATTGAACTATTAAACCTAATTAAATTAATTTAAGTGGTAATTAATGTTAATGAAATGATCTGGTCCCTTGGTCTACGCGCGGGAAGGGCAATCCAATGGCCCAGGTTCAAAAATCACTAATGACTGGACTAAACCCTAATTAGGGCAGGGTAAACTCAGACGGCCGGAACAGTGGTTCCGGTCGTCTTCTCCGGCGTACCACAAACCCTAGAAAACGCCACAGGTCACAAACCATCAAATCAACTGCCCAGAAACACTCCTCCACCCTAACTAAACCTTAATCTAAGATCAAAACACATTTATCTAACATGAATAAGCAGAATCGAAACCAAATGCATTCACGGGCCAATTTTCAGAGATGCATAAAATACTCATTTTTGCATCATTTTAAATTCTAAACACATCCCAGTGATCCTCAGAGCATGTATTTTCATTTTATAACATAAAATCAGAGCTTTGAGAGAAAAGTTTCATGATCATACCTGAGGTGACAACTCCTGCTTTTGAGCTTCCAGAGCAGTTTCTTGATGCAAACCAGCTCCAATGACTCCCCTGGTACCAATGGTGGGCTTGGAATGAACTTTAGCAAGCTATTTTGAGTGGTTCACTTCTGGTGTAGCAGAAAATGCACTTTGCATACAGGCTGTTTCAGCTCAAAGTAAGGGGTGATTTTGGCTCCTTATGGCATGCTTGACTTGTTGGTGAAGGAAAATGAAGTGCTTGATGGATGGATAGTGTGATTCGAAGAGGACTGGTTCTGATGATGGTGAATGGTGAGGCTCAGGTCAGGCTTGCTTCAGGCTTAAGTTTTGGTGGTTTGAGGCCTTTGAGGTGTGGTGAGTTGGATGGTGATCAAAGTTTTTGTGTTTTGTGGCTGTGTAAAGAGATTCGATAGAACTTGCAAGTTGGAAGGTTTTTGTGTAAGTTGTGAATGTCAATGCTTCAGCCTTGGTTCTTGTTATGTTCCACTTGCAAAATGAAATGATAAACAATCCTGATTGGTTGGCTGATGTGACTTGTGCAGCTGTGATAGGTAGTTCACTTTTTGCTCAAAAACCACTTTATGTGTAAGATAGGGTATGGCTTGATCTAGGCTTGGTACAAAGCTAGGGCTGGCGCAGCATGGTGTGGTGAGAGACTATGGAAGGTTCAGCAGCCAATGTTGCAAGTTGTGAGGAATGATCATGAGTGTTTTGCAACTTGTTGTACTTTTGGTTCACATGTGATCTTTTGGCCAACCAAGCATGAAATCATGGGAAAGCTTAGTCCAATTCTGATTTTATGGACTTAGAGAATGTTTACAAGATGGTTTGACATGAATTTGAGGCAGCAATTTGATTTGGTTCAAGACTTAGCAAAATTCCCACTTGGTGCATAACTTGAAAAACAATGATTTTTGGCAACTTTGCATGGCCATAACTTTTGATCCAAGAAGAGTTTGATCATGTTCTTGTACTTTTTGAAAAGGGAAAGATGAGATCTACAACTTTCATGACCAAAGTTTTTCCATTTGAAGCATTTTTGGATCAAGAATCAAGGCTTGAAAATTGACCTAAAATGATGCATTCTTGAAAAGTCAACAAAACCCAAAAAGTCAACTTTTGCAAAAACCCTAAATTCTTGATTTCCATGAACTTCAAACTTCTTCCATGATCAAATAAAGATCATATACACTCAAAATGATGAAGATCACCCATTGGTTGGGTCATTGGGGGCCTCAGATGCCCTGATTTTACACTGACTTGTCTGAAAAGTCAACTCTTGATCAGATGACTTCCCCATGGAATTTCTTCATGAAAATTGATATGCATACTCCCTATACCATATAGAGACCAATGGAAACAAGAATGACCAAAAAATTTGGAGTTATGGCCTCTGAAACCAAAACCCTAATTTTCAGTCAACTGTGTAGTTCATCCTGGCTCTGCATCCAACCAAACCCTAGTTCTTGTGATTCCTCTGCAATTTTGACTTTGTGAAGATGTAATATGATGATTGGGCACACATGGATCCTTTTGAGTTAATTGGTGGCCTTTGGAATGGCTCAAGATGCTTTTGGATTGCTCAGATCACAAACCCTAGGTGCAGATGACCTAGAAACTATCCAGTGAATCAAGAATGTACTATGAGATGACATGATGGTGTATATGCATATGAGATGATCACAAGCCATGTGTGAATGGGTGAGGGCAAATTTGGGGTGTTTACAGCTGCCCCTATTCAAACATGAGTTAGCTGTGCAGGATGTAAGCAACGGCTTAACAAGCAAACAAGATAACTTGTGGTTGAATACCAAAGACAGTCCAAAATTTGCACTCACAGCAAGAAGAAGAAAAGGGATATAGATTGTAAAAGGAAAACAAAGTATATTGTAAAGTGTAAGCGACGGAGGACGACCGTCGAGCAGAGAACGACTGCTGGGTAAGGTGGTATGTGAAGCAAAGCGATGACGGGGACGGCTGACATGCTGGTAAAGTGTATAAAGCAATGACGGGTACGACCGACAAGCTGGGGATAAAAGGTAAAGCTAAGAAGGGGACGGCCGACTAGCTGGGAAAATAAAATATCATGATGGGGACGGCCATCAAGATAGAGCTGCAAAATTCTGAGGATTAATGAAACATGACGGGGACGGCCATCAAGTTCATAACGGTAAAGTAACCAACGATGGGGACGACCATCGGGCTAAAAAAAGAAAAGGGACCACGACGGGGACGGCCATCGGGTTAAAGAATGAATGAAATAAACAGATGATGGGGTACGGCCATCAAAGGTGAAGGACGATCACCTAGCAGGGGACGGCTGCTCTGTTGGGCATAAAAGAAATATGATGGGGACGGCCATCAAAGGTGGAGGACGACCACCTGGCAGGGTACGGCTGCCGAAAATATCAACGATGGGGACGGCCATCGGATAGAAAAGGTCAACGATGGGGACGGCCATCGGACGAGCATGATGGAGGACGATCATCAAAAGGTGGAGGACGACCACCTAGCAGGGGACGGGTGCTCTGTTGGGTATAAAAGAAATATGATGGGGACGGCCATCAAAGGTGGAGGACGACCACCTGGCAGGGTACGGCTGCCGAAAATATCAACGATGGGGACGGCCATCGGATAGAAAAGGTCAACGATGGGGACGGCCATCGGACGAGCATGATGGAGGACGACCATCAAGAAGTGGAGGACGACCACTCAGCAGGGGACGGCTGCTCTCAAAGTTTATCATAACACAGGACGAGTGTTAGACAACTAAAATCAACAATGGGGACGGCCATTGGATAAAGTGATGAAGGACGATCATCAAAAGGTGGAGGACGACCACCTAGCAGGGGACGGCTGCTAAAATCAACGATGGGGACGGCCATCGGATGAGCATGATGGAGGACGACCATCAAGAAGTGGAGGACGACCACTCAGCAGGGTACGGCTGCTCTCAGAGGTATCATAACACAGGACGAGTGTTAGATAAAAAGAAAATTTGTTGGCAATCTACTGGGGAGATAGTAAACACGGACGAGCGTTTACATCCAAGAAACAAAAGGTATAAGTGTTTGGTATTGTGTATAGATTAAAGATGCGGACGAGCATCCTTAAGACTATGATACGGACGAGTATCATGTAGAAACAAACTGACACGTGCTCAGAGCTAATGATACGGACGAGTATCAACTGGTTAACAAGGACCACGGACGAGTGTTGCATCTGAAAGTATCCTTCTGGGGAATAGTAGGCACAGACGAGCATCTATATTCACGAAGACATAAGTGTTTGACACGGTGTATGGATTAAAGATGCGGACGAGCATCCTTAAGGCTATGATACGGACGAGTATCATGTAGAAACAAACATTAGACGCAATGTTCTGAGATGATGGTACGGACGAGTACCAACTGGTTAACAAAGAACAAGGACTACTGTCGAATCTACGGGGATATACATGGTGTATATAAGATACGGACGAGTATCTGAGTAGGTGTACCAGTGAGTAGTGAGTATATAATGTATAGGTGAGTGTTTATCTGCTGGGGATATGACACGGACGGGTGTCAGGAAAGTGTATATACAAGTATAGGCGACCACGCTGGGGATATGACACGGACGGGTGTCAAGAAAGTGTGAGTGCAGAGAGGATATCTTTGGTTTTCTGCTGGTGATTTGACACGGACGGGTGTCAGAAAGTATCTGCAATACTGGTGATCTTGGTTTGTAAAGTGTATTCAGGCAACTTGCTGGGAAATGATGATACGGGCGGGTATCAAAAAGGAGATATGCACTGGTGTTTGTGATATGGGGCAACTGCTTTTGCTGGGACTCTGATGGGGATGTATTCTGTATGCCGACAGATTGTCAATATTTACAAGTGTTCAAATCACAACATGACTTATGATTATGCTATGCATTTGATTTTTTGCCGTAATGCTCCGTATTAGACGGAATGCTACGCTCTGGGGGTGAATATGATGCGAATGCTATGATTATGCAAAGAGGCACCGATCCGGGATTCGGATCCCGTTGCTGCAAAGATCTCTGATCGATCTGCTTGAAGTGAACATCCCAGCTGGGGATGAGATCATTGGTAGATCTAATAAGATGATATTTGCTTGGGGATATAGGTCATCGGTTGACATATCCTTATAACACGGGGCCCAGCTGGGGTTTGTAGAAGCTTTCTGTACTCTGTTGTGATCTTCTATGCGCCGCTCTTCTGGATAGAGGCTGGAGCTCTGTGGGGATGATTCCCTGATTTGTACTCAGCTGAGGGCGAGATGACAACTCGGCTGGGGAGAGAGAGAGGCATCACTGAAAGATCTCCCTAGAAAATCTGTTACGGTGACTTCTTGACTCCGCCGGGGATAAGGGCATCTTCTGTGACACCTGCCCATTCTGATGGGGATAAGTAATAAGCGGCCAACTCAGCTGGGGAATTGTGAGAGGCAACTCAGCTGGGGATAGAGCATTCCCGATGCTGTATGTTGATTTGGCAACTTGCTGGGGAAGTGGGCACCTCCCAGGGCCATGTGAGTTGACAACGATTCGTCAGTTTGCTGAGACGTAACTTGCATGCCCCAAGTTGCATTCTGGATACCTGCAATCCTGCAAAGATAAAGAAACGTACAAAAGGTCCCGAGGTATCCTTTACCGAGATTCCGTCATAGGAAATAAGTACTTTCGAGAGTAAGTATATTCCCTGCAAGCATGTGTTTTATTTTCAGAGAGAGGCATCTGTACTTATGCAATTGTATTTTTAGAGATATCAGACAACTCTTTGCAAAACATAAATGTAAAAACGAAACATGACTGAAAATTCGACTTTATTAATTTGCGTGCCCTGAATTGGCAAGATACAGTCAAAGAAACAATATCTCCTGAAATGAGGAGGTTGTTACAAATTGAGAAACAAAGTGCTGGCGGTGTTGATGACGCTTTGAGGAGCTTCCTCTTCTGCTATGACTCGTATGACAATGACGTTCTTCTCGTCTTGCTTTCTGGAGAGAGTTGAGTCTAATTGAAGCTTGATCCTTTAGAGCTTACCAAGTTGCAAGTGATACAGACGAATTCAGAATGCAGTTGTTCGCTTATTCCCTTATTTTGCATGGATCGCCCTTTCGGGTTTTCAATCCATCGGGATACCCATTTTTGCCTGAGCTGTCCAATGCGGCTTTTCAACTCAGCGGGTGTACATTTTTTGTTTATTTTCCCTTATTTTTGCCCGAGTCTTTTATTCTGTTTTTTGACTCGCCAGGATGCCCTATTTTTGCCTGGACTTACATTCTGTTTTTATGTCCAGCGGGTCATTTATGCGAAGTATTTTTTAACTGCATCTGAATTCACAGGGGACGGGAAATCTTCACCATCCATGGTGCTGAGCATCAGTGCTCCACCAGAGAAAACTTTCTTTACAACGAATGGTCCTTCGTAATTTGGAGTCCATTTGCCCCTGTGGTCTGTATGAGGAGGAAGGATTCTTTTCAGCACAAGATCTCCTACTTGGTACTCTCGGTGCCTGACTTTCTGATCGAAGGCTCTCTTCATTCTCTTCTGATATAACTGCCCATGACAGATTGCGGCCAATCTCTTCTCTTCGATCAGACTCAGTTGTTCGTATCGGGCCCGAACCCATTCTGCTTCACTCAGTTTAACATCCATTAATACCCGTAAGGAGGGTAATTCAACTTCAACAGGTAGGACTGCTTCCATACCATATACAAGCTGATACGGTGTTGCCCCAGTGGATGTTCTGATTGACGTGCGGTACCCATGCAAGGCAAACGGTAGCATTTCATGCCAATCTTTGTAAGTGACTACCATCTTCTGCACAATCTTCTTGATATTCTTATTTGCTGCCTCAACAGCGCCGTTCATCTTTGGCCTGTAAGGAGAAGAATTGTGATGTTGGATCTTGAAGTCCCGGCACAGCTCTGCCATCATTTTGTTGTTCAAGTTGGAACCATTATCAGTAATGATTCGCTCGGGCACTCCATACCGACAGATGATATCTCTTTTCAGGAATCTGGCTACCACTTGCCTTGTGACATTTGCATATGAGGCTGCTTCAACCCACTTTGTAAAATAATCGATGGCGACCAGGATGAATCTGTGGCCGTTCGAAGCAGTTGGCTCAATTTTGCCAATCATGTCAATGCCCCACATAGCAAAGGGCCATGGTGAAGACATTATGTTCAGGGGATTGGGAGGCACATGCACCTTGTCTGCATAAATCTGACATTTATGGCATTTTCTGGCGTAGGCACAACAGTCTGCATCCATCGTGATCCAGTAATAGCCTGATCTTAACAACTTCTTAGCCATGGCATGCCCTCCAGCATGGGTACCAAAAGATCCTTCGTGCACTTCATGCATCAACAAATCTGCTTCTGTCTTGTCAACACATCTGAGGAGTACCATATCAAAGTTCCTCTTGTATAAAGATCCATCAGTGTTCAGAAAGAAACTTCCAGCAAGCCTTCTTAAAGTCTTTTTATCATTGGAAGATGCCCCAGGTGGGTACGTTTGATCCTCCAAGAAGCACTTGATGTCATGGAACCAAGGCTTATCATCTTTAGCAATATCTGCTGCAAATACATATGCTGGTCTATCAAGTCTCGATACTGAAATCTGAGGTGCAAAGTTAGCAGCTTGAACTTTGATCATGGATGAAATGGTAGCAAGAGCATCCGCAAACTGATTCTCGTCCCGAGGGATATACTCAAGCTTGACTGTTGTGAAGAAAGTCAATAACCTTCTTGTATAATCTCTGTAAGGTATCAGATGATCTTGGTGGGTGTACCATTTTCCGTTGGTCTGATTGATTACCAAAGCTGAATCTCCGAATACGGTCAATGTTTTGATCCTGAGGTCAATGGCTTCCTCAAGACCCATAATACAAGCTTCGTATTCAGCTTCGTTGTTGGTGCAGTTGAAAGTGAGTTTTGCCGAGAAAGGCATGTGAACTCCTTTGGGTGTAATGAGTACTGCACCAACACCACGGCCATTCATATTAACAGCCCCGTCGAACATCATAGTCCATTCTTCTTCTGGGTCAGGCCCTTCAGTGTGAATAGGCTCTTCGTGATCTTTTGCTTTAATGAACATGATGTCTTCATCGGGGAAGTCGAACCTCATAGGCTGGTAGTCATCAATGGGTTGCTCAGCAAGATATTCGGATAGTACACTGCCCTTGATGGCTTTCTGAGATGTGTACTGTATGTCGTATTCTGTGAGAATCATTTGCCATCTTGCAACCCGTCCGGTAAGAGCTGGCTTCTCGAAAATGTACTTAACTGGGTCCATTTTGGATATCAACAAAGTAGTGTGGGTCAACATATACTGTCTCAGTCGGCGAGCAGCCCACGCTAAAGCACAGCAAGTTTTCTCGAGCAGTGAATAACGCTGTTCACAGTCGGTAAACTTTTTGCTTAGGTAGTATATTGCATACTCTTTTCGACCAGACTCGTCATGCTGGCCCAGCACACACCCCATCGATTCTTCTAATACTGTCAAGTACATAATCAGAGGTCTTCCTTCAACTGGAGGCATAAGGATTGGAGGTTTTTGCAAATACACCTTGATCTTGTCAAAAGCTTTCTGGCATTCTTCGTTCCACCTGACCGTTTGCTCCTTTCTTAACAGCTTGAATAAGGGTTCACAAGTTGCTGTAAGGTGAGATATGAACCGTGAAATGTAGTTCAATCGACCTAAGAACCCTCGAACTTCTTTCTCAGTTTTCGGTGCAGGCATTTCTTGAATAGCTTTGACTTTATCAGGGTCAACTTCAATCCCTTTCTCACTTACAATAAAGCCCAGCAGCTTACCGGATCGCACCCCGAATGTGCATTTGTTGGGGTTCAGCTTTAGTTGGTACTTCCTCAGGCGCTTGAACAACTTGAGCAGATTCACCAGGTGATCTTCCTCTGTAAGGGACTTGGCGATCATATCATCCACATAACATTCGATTTCCTTGTGGATCATATCGTGGAATAATGTCACCATGGCCCGTTGATACGTTGCACCAGCATTCTTCAGTCCGAATGGCATCACTTTGTAACAGAACGTGCCCCAAGGTGTAATGAATGTTGTCTTCTCCATGTCTTCAGGTGACATCTTGATCTGATTATATCCTGAAAATCCATCCATGAAGGAGAATACCGAGAACTGAGCCGTGTTATCCACCAATACATCAATGTGAGGTAATGGGAAGTCATCTTTCGGGCTGGCTCTGTTCAGATCCCGGTAATCAACACACATTCTTACTTTTCCGTCCTTCTTAGGCACAGGTACTATGTTAGCAACCCACGGAGGATAGCTAGTCACAGCAAGGAACCCGGCGTCCCATTGCTTTTGTACCTCTTCCTTGATTTTCATAGCCATGTCTGGGCGAGTTCGGCGCAACTTCTGTTTGACTGGTGGGCATTCTTCCCTCAAAGGCAGCTTATGCACAACAATATCGGTATCCAACCCTGGCATATCTTGGTAGGACCAAGCAAACACATCAACATACTCTTGAAGCAGATCTATCAGCTGTCTCTTCACTGAGTCTTGCAGGCAGGCCCCGATTTTGACTTCTTTCACGTCTTCCTCCGTACCAAGATTAATCACTTCAATCTCCTCCTGATGAGGAGTAATAACTTTTTCCTCCTGTCTCAGCAACCTGGCTAGCTCTTCAGGAAGCTCATATTCTTCATCAACCCCTTCATCAGCTTGATTGATCGGATTGTCAAAGTCATACGATGTCATAGCTGTGCTGTTGTCGGTGCTGTCTGGAAGGCACTCTCTGCAAGGGTTAAGTCGGTTCATTTTAGTGATTGATTTTAATCTTGCTTTAGAAAAAAGTGAAATGAAGTTATCATTTTGAAAACACCGCCATTTATTTTTGTACAAAAAGAAAAATGGAAAAACAGTGAGCAGAAAAGAAAAAGACTCGTTTGCAAAAAGATTGTCTGATATTTCATTAATTTAATCTTGTTTGCACAAAAGTACAGATGGCCCTGATTACAAAATGAGTCTTGTCATCTTGGGCAAGATGCAAGACTTTGATGCATGCTATAAAAGATACAGGAAATAATAATTACTCTGCTCGAGTAACACTTATAATTCCCTGGGAAGACCAGTTCGAGACACTGCTCCCCGGGATCTTCGGACGAATCCAATTCTCCAGGTTGCACTCCTCTTCCAGCTCGTCTTCCAGGCAGTTGATAGCATCGGGGGTAAGCATCCCCCCACTGACAAAACCAGGCTCTCCAGCAGCCTTCACTTGATGTTGAGTTGGTTTGTAACCCAACCCAAATTTGTCCTTCTTCTCCTCCACAGCTAAGACCTTGCCCCAGCCTAGGGCAGTTCCTTCCTCAACAACCTTCCGGGCTTGTTGGTATGACGACATGGAGATCCCCGAAACAGCAGATGCTTCATTCACATTCAAGGCCTCAAAACCTTGGCTCATGGTTTCAACGATCTCACCATCCATTTCAATATACTTGTAAGTAGCTAGATGGCTAACAAATATATCCTCTTCCCCGCAGATTGTGACAACTTGACCTTCCCACTCAAATTTTAACTTTTGGTGAAGGGTAGACGTTATTGCGCCAGCGGCGTGAATCCAGGGTCTACCCAACAAACAGCTGTAGGCGGGCTGAATGTCCATCACATAAAAGATAGTTTTAAATGTTTGCGGGCCAATTGTCACAGGCAGCTCAACCTCTCCCAGAACCGATCTCTTTGAGCCATCAAAGGCTCTAACCACCAGGTTGCTGGGTCTCAATGCCAGTCCATCATATTCGAGCTTCACCAGAGCCTTCTTTGGTAAGACATTCAGGGAAGATCCTGTGTCCACCAGCACATGTGAAAGGACAGCTCCTTTGCATTCCATGGTTATGTGCAAGGCTTTGTTGTGATTGCGGCCATCCACTGTCAGGTCAGAATTGGTAAACCCTAGCCCATTGCTAGCAGTAACGTTTCCAACAACGGTTTCCAATTGGTTGACAGTAATCTCCTCGGGCACGTAAGCTGCGTGCAGTACCTTCAATAGTGCATTCCGATGGGCTTCGGAGCACATAAGCAGAGAGAGGATGGAGATTTTGGATGGCGTCTGGTGAAGTTGATCCACAATTTTGTAATCACTCTTTTTGATGATCCTCATAAACTCATCAACTTCTTGATCGAATGGAGTCTTCAGGGCTTCTTTGGCAGCTGGATCTTCCTGCACCGGGCTCTTTCCTTTTGCCTTGGCAGCAGCTTCTGCTTCGGCAGTAGGTCTTTGAACTTGTGAAGCAAAGAGACGTCCGCTTCGGGTGAAGCCTCCGCCTCCGCCCACATTATCAATTTGTGGTGCAGGTGTTGATGTTTCAAGAGTGATTCTCTTTCCCTCGCAATACAAGTCAGAGCCATAGTGCCAAGGGATGGCCCTATTGCTTTCATATGGTACAGGTCCAGGTACCGTGACGGTGACTGGACTGATTGCTGCTGCTGAGGGGACTGTTATTGTCTGTGGATCATAAAAGATTGTAACTGGTGCTCTAGTGGGAGCAGCACCTTCTGAATGATAAGCGGAATTGTTTTCTGGATCGTAGAATATGGTAACAGTGGAGACATCTTCGTGATTGTTTGCTGGTGTTGTAGAAGGTTCTGTTGGAAGAACTGTTGTTGTTGTTGATGGGGGGTCGAAGTGGACTGAAGCTGAAGTTGTAGCAGGAGAAACTGTTGAAAACTGATCATTGGGTAGAACAGATGAAGTACTTGCTAATGTTGCTGATGAATTGTTGGGAACAATTGTTGCTGTATTTGTAGGAGGATCTGAAACCATTGCTGATGAAGTCGTCGGGTTTGCCGGGAATGATGTAGTGATCTGCAGTAAGCCACTCTGAATAAGGCTGTCAATGCCATTCCTCAAGTCTTCACACCCATTCCAAGAAATATTGCAGTATGGGCACCCTAGTTCACACCCCGGAAATATATTGTTTTCACGGAGTTGAGCTTTGATTTCCACCAATGGTGTCCTGATCTGATCCACACTGGTTATGAAATAAGACGGTGTGTCTTCTTCAATTGCGTTAATTCGAGGACCACCATGGTTTGGCATTGGGTTTTTGTTGACGTTGGGCGGAGGTGCAAAGTTCAAAGCCTTGGAGTCTACTAAGTCTTGTACCTTCATATGCAGGGCCCTGCATTTTTCTGTACTGTGACCAGGCGCGTTTGAGTGAAAAGCACACCTAGCATTAGAGTCATAGTTTCTTGGTAGACTGTTTGGATCCGGGGGTGCCAACGTTCTTAGCTCAACCAGGTTGAGTTTCAGAAGCTGTGGCAACAAAGCAGCATACGGCATTGGAATCGGGTCGATCACTCGATTAGCTTGAGAGGGCCTCTGTTGGAATGGCCTCTGTTGACTGCTGTTGTTGGAGTTGTTGTTGTTGAAGTTCCTTGGAGGATACTGATTCTGCTGATACTGAGGTTGTTGTTGAAAGTTTTGTTGAGGAGGTTGATAGACTGGCTGAGGATGAGCTGGAGCAGGAATGGTGACTGCTGCTATTGTTCTTGGAACATATTGGGGCCTACCCCTGTTGGTATGAATGGCATTGGTCTCGCCAGCTCTTCTAGGGCCTGCAAAAGGCTTCCTTGTACTGCTGGACGAACTGGCGCCATTATCGGAAATTTTACCCATTTTTAACAGGCTTTCAATTCTCTCCCCAGCTATAACAACATCTGCGAAGCTAGTGGACGAGAAAGCAGCCAACCTGTCAATATACGTTCCCTGGAGAGTGTTCATAAACATGTCTGCCATTTCTCTCTCAGACATTGGTGGTTGAACAGCAGCAGCCAATTGCCTCCATCTCTGGGCATATTCTCGGAAACTTTCCCTTGACGACTGTGACATTCCCATTAGGAGAGTCCTGTTGGGTGCCATGTCTAAGTTGTATTGATACTGTCGGATGAAGGCCTCTGCCAGGTCCTTCCAGCATCTTACAGTTGCCCTTGTCAAGTGGGAATACCATTCCCTCGATGCTCCTGTCAAACTGTCTTCGAAGTAGAACATCCACAATTTCTCGTCCATGGTGTAAGCTTTTAATCTTCCGAGAAAAGATTGCAGATGGGTTCGAGGACAAGAAGTCCCATTATACTTTTCAAAACATGGAGGCTTGAACTTGTGAGGGATCCTGACCCCCTCTACTAAACCCATGTCCATGACATCGAACCCCAAAGAATTTTGGGATTCCAAAGACCTCAACTTCTCAGCCAACTCATCCAATCTCCTATCATAGGTTTCCTCTCCAGCACCCATGACTGTAAACTGATCCTCCTGAGGATCCTCTTGAAGTACTCTGGCTGCAGTAGCTGTTCCTTGAACGTTTGCAGGAATATGAATCTCAGGATGTAGGTGTGGACCAAACACAGGGGGGTTGACATGTGGTTGCACCCTTTCATTGTTACTGGTGCCAGCAGTTCCCACATGGGGGTCATCTTGAGTTCTCCCCTCTACCAGAACTCTAAGCCTCTCCTGGCTTTGAGCTAAATTATTCATCACTTCCATGAACTGAGTTATTTGGGTTCTCATCTCCACCCTTTCATTAGCCATCTGGGTTCTGGCCTCATTGAGGTCTTGCTGCAACTGGTCCATCTGGATGCCCGGAAGGTTGTTTCTTGTAGGGTACCTGTGTGGCCTGTTGAGAGGGAATAGCCTGCGGCGAGCAATAATTCCTGAATGTCACAACAGAGGTTAGAAACAATAAAACAAAACCTACAAAACAAACAAAAGGGTTAGTATGCAATGCAGTATGCTTATTTGCTATCAAGGTATCCGGCTTGGTCTTCAGTTTTGACCCGTCCAGACCCTTGAAGATGATGCTGTTGAAGTTGCTTTTGAAGTGAACCCAGATGGAAACAAACACAAATATATTACAAAGGTAAAATAATACAAATTGTTCATTTTTTACAACACTAGCCCTCTAAGGGGTCAAAAATACATCACCAAAAAAGCAAAAGTACATGGAAAAGGAACAACAACAAGCAAATAATCAGACTCCAAGGCCAAACTCATCCTCGCGAACTTCCTTAAGAAGTGCTTCGGTCACAGGATCAGCCGGATGTTCCGTAAGATTCCTGATGAGAAGGTTTCTTGTTGCAACAGCTGTAGTCAACTTCTTGTTCTGGCTTTGGTCTTTGGATTTCTTCACTCCAGCTTTGATTTTTAACTCTGAAATTTCCTCCTGGGCTGCTGCCAGGGCTTTTTCCATCTGCTCCATCTTATCTTGAACTCTCTTGTCTTCTAGAGTACGGGCTTCAGTGATCCGGACCCACCTGGCCTGACTCTCTTTCAAGTACAAGTCTGTCCTTGCTCTTTGGAACCGGGCTTCTTTACAAGCATTTTTCAGAATCTGCTCACCAGCTTTAGACTTGTTGATATAGTCTCCAGACTTCTCAATCTTAGTCAAGTGTTCCACTCTCAGCTTCTCCAATCTTTCAATCTCCCTTATACCTTCACTCCTCTCCCTGAGGGTCTTCTGCAGGGCTTGGGATAGCTTTTCATTTCTTTCTTTCAAGCCTTCAAACTCTTCCAAACTGACAGTAGCAGGGGGTGGTGCTGATGATGACTCAGGCATGTCTTTGATGGTGAAGGGCAATCCTGAGATTTGGGCCCTAGCATAGGACCACTCATGATATTGGGCTGATGCCACATTATTGCACTTCCCCAGAATGGTGATCCCCTTGGTTTGAACATGATCCCAGGCCCAGGCAGCCTGCCTAACAACAGTCAAACTGATCTTGTTCTCACAGTAGAGGGTCTCAACCAGGTCTTGTTCCCTAGGAGCATGAACCAGTGCATAGCCTAATTGCCTCTTGAACAGCAGGGGGTTGTAGTTGATACTTCCCTTAACTCCTACCAAAGGTACATTGGGAAAGTGCCCACAGCTTGTGATCATATCTCTGCCTTTGGTGCTCTGAGTGCACCATCTGATGTCTGCTGCAGTGAGAGTAGTGAGCCTCTTAGCCCAGTTGCTTTGCTGATGAGGATTCAGGAATGCATCTGTCCTGGGTAGATGCTTGAGAAGCCAAGCATGGAATAGTGGAGCACAACACCTCACTAACTTCCCTCTTTGCTTCTCATTCCTTTGATGTACTGAGTAGTAGAGATCACCCAGCAAAGTTGGCACTGGGTTCTTCAGGATGAACAAGTGGATTGCATTCTTGCTGATGAATCTGGGCTCATCTGCAAACAGCACAATTCCATATACACTTAAGGCCAACAGTGCACAAACAGCTTTCCAATCCCCCAGGGAGGCCTTCAGACTAGCTTGAGAAATCAGGAAGTCCAGATGAAAACCAGGGATCCCAGCTTTAGAGGTCATATGCTGCTCAATCAAAGCAGGTTCCAGGTGCAAAGCTCTTGCTATCTCTCCATTGCTGGGAAAGACCATTTCAGGGTTAAAAGGAATTTCTCTCTTGCTAGGCAAACCAACCAAAGATGCATATTCTTCTAAAAGAGGTCCCAACTGAAAGTCTTGAAAGGTGAAACACCTCAATGGGGGGTCATAGAACTGGATGCAGGTATGGATCAGGCTCCTCTGAGATGGGTCCATGTCTATAACCAAGTCAAGTATATCCCCATAATGCTCCCTGAACAGAGGTATGTGATCTGGGGTCATCAGGGTTTGGACCCTCCTGATGTCTGACAAGTCTGGTTGGAAGAAATGATAGGTGATATTGCTTTTCTTTGGAGCCATGATGCTGAAGACTGGGTAGAGTGCTGATGACAATGCTGAAGTAGAGAAAACCACTGACTGGCTGGTGCTGAAGCAGACAGCTAAACTGAAGCAGATGCTGGTGAAGATGGGTCAAAGCTGCAGATGGGGTCAAAACCAAAACCTGATGAAAATGGATACCCTGAAAAACAAATAAGCACATGTTAATATGATGCAATGAGGATGTATGCAAATGATATGCAAAGGGTTTGTGACTGAGCTGGATCTGGATAAACTGCCTTGGTATAGATCCATGTGTGTTCAAGAATTCCGGATGGAGGTCTATAAATTCAGTAACCAAGGTGGGGGACTCAAATAAAGAGCCACATGCCCAGGGTTTTAGAATCACAAGAACTATCCAACATGGAGCACTCTTAACAAAGTCAAAGTAACAGGGTATTCTGAGGTCAAGGTACCTGCAAACCTGTAAACAGCCCAACCCCCTCACAGGTAGTGATCTAGAACAAGGATCCTCAGACTTGGATCAGTTATGAGAAGTGTAAACACTTCTAACCCGGAGGTACAGTGTTTACAATAACCATAACAATTCCTCCTCTAATTCACCTCAAATTCTGAAGGTCAATACTAAAAGGTCATCCAGACTTAGCAGGCTTCCCAGATCCCCCTAGCACTACAGGAAATCCGTAGCACAGAGTTCTCAAGAAGAAACCCATATCTGAACCGTGTTTCATATTCCCGCACCAGACCGAAATGGAATGGGAAAGAATATGATTCACTCTATCCTAGGTGTCACTCAGGTCCCAGGTGTAGGACCTTAACTCTCAATGGAACACCCACCCACCAAAGAAAACAACCAGATCCAGCCAGCACAGTATGACAGTATGATATATAAAAGCAGTAAAGAAAGCAGTAAAGTAACTGTACATAAAGCAATAAACAAAAATAAATACAAGCACAAACAAGCACATAACACCCCAGTAAACACAAATCAATCAAGCGCTAGGAGGAACCCACAAAAAGAACCAGAAGCCCTGGTTGCAGTATAAGGATCCCCAGCAGAGTCGCCAAGCTGTCGCTCCCGATAAGTGACGCCAGGGTCAGATAAGGGTACGGACGCGAACGGTCGGCGAAGGGAACAGTGAGAACACACAGCCGTGAACTCACTGGAGAATGAATAGAGTCGCCAGCTAGGCATTTTTATCCCGGAGGAAAGGCAATGCTGCATAGGCCTAGAAAAAGATGGATAAGACGGTTTGCGAACCAGAGAGACTGAGAAAGGGGGTTGGTTACAACCTGGGAAGGTATTAGCACCCAGATTGTCCGCCGTACTCGACGGGATCCACGCTTAAAAGATTTGTGTTTTAAAGGGGTAGTGTCAGTGCAATTTGTGTATAAAGAGCTGAAAGCAATATGTACAGGTGTCAGTGTAAAGAAATGTGATGTGTATAAATGTACAGTGTCAGTGTGAGGAAAGAGTATGCTCATGATCATGAGGCTAAGAGAATAAAGCTGGAAAGAGGGGGAATATACAGAGACTTTTGTTCGATAACTGTTAAGTTATGCCTACGTATCCTCTCGTGCAATGAGGAAGTCAGAACACCGTAGTTCGACCCAAAGAGACTGAAAGGTGAATTGACTTGTGAACTGCTTGCTTGCCTATGCTCAAGTGTATGATCTGTCTGGCACAGATGCAAACTGTCTTGCATTAGACGGAAGAAGCGAGTTCTCGTTTGTGAGTGAATGAGATGAGAGAAGAATCCCGAAGGAGACGATTATTGTTTGTTTTTGAGTTTTCAGTCTTTTATTGCTTTTGAGAGTTTGTCATAGGATAATGAGCTTAAGTCTAAACCAATGGGTTAGTAAACTCATCACATCTTCCCTCTGATTAGGGGTAATGAGAATACCTTAAGTGTGAAGTCAGATTCTCACATTTAATCACCTTCGGTGTAGGATTAAGATCATTAACCTACTTGTGATTATTTAGATGTTTTTTGTTGTTTTTTTGTTTAGTGTTGAGTAATGAGGTTAAGCCACAATCAAGGATTAAACAGACCCATTACACCATCCTAAAAGAAGGATAATAGATGAGAATGTTTAAGCTGAGGAAGACTCCCCAACTTAATCCATGATTAGGGATTAAACCCATGACAAAACAAACCTTTGATTAAATGGATTTTATTAAATGATATGATAATGAAGTGAATTTTATGGTTTGTAAGACAACTTGAGGGGGACTTGTCCATTAACACTAGGGTTAGTCCTTCTCAACCACTTAAGGAAGAATTAGAACCCTAATGCAAGGCCCAAGTTACAAGTGTAATGTCTTGATGATTATTAGATGGATTAATTAAGAGAGTTCAACACCTTAAGGGTCCAAGACTTAGGATTAAAGTTATACACTCCATCCTAAAAGAAGGATGCAGGCATGATCTTAATCACAAAGTCTTAAAGCCTTTAGGGTTTAGTCCCTGATTATGAGGTGAGAAGAGAAGACTCAAAAGAGACACAAAGGTAAAAACTATGGGGAGACTAATCAAAACCCTAATTCATTATCATGCTTGGTTGGTCCTAATGTCTGTGAGGTTTTCAAGAACAATCTTCAGATGAACCACCAGGAAGCAGATGAACAAGATCAAGAGAAGCAAAGTGACTTGCTTCATTCAAGAAGTCAAGTCACTTGAAGAAAGAAAGTGGGAGGAGAAAGAATGAGCAAGCTCAATCTCAAACACAAATAGAAATGCAGCAATGGATGCAAGAGAGATGAAAAGAAAAGTTATGAGAAGTGAAGGCAAATTCACTTCCCAAGTTACTTACCACCTGAAATGTTAGAAACAAATGCAATGTAATGCTAGATGAAATGAAATGACATGATGCTAAGCCAAACCAGAAGCATACACATGATGATTATGATGCTATGAAGTGCTGCAAACATGAGGCAAGACATGGAGATGCTCATACAAAGTCAAGGGTGCAAATGATGCAAGCTAAGGAACATGAACAAGCATGAAATGTTATGAAACATACAAGACAAATGGCATGGCAAATATGTAATGCAATGATCAATGATGCTTCATACATGTCTTAAGATGTCAAATGAATCATAAGAATGCACAAAATGCAATGGCAAGTCAAGTCATGCAAGGAAATGCAAGAATGATGCAAAGGGAAAGCCCAAATTAGGGTTCATGGATCAAACATCAAACACAAACCAAAAACAGAAGCAAACCTTAATATGAAAAATGGAAAATGGTACCTAAAGAAACCCTAGACCTATAATGAACCACTGCCCAAAGGGGAGCTCTCAACTCTCAACCAAACTCAAGTTATGAATTTTACAAGTTATTAGGGTTTTTTAGGGTTTGTAACAAAAGAAATGCCAATCAATTAGAAAATGCAAGATCAAATCATGGCCTTTTTACCCTTGAAAGTTCATGGCAAATGGAAAACAATGCAAAAAGAATCAATGCCTCAACCTTCACCAATAGGCAGAAATGAATTTTTAAACTTGTGATCAAAATAATGCATAAAATGTGATTTAATTCAATGAAAAATTCTTAAAATGCATCAAGATCAAAAAAGAAATTTGGTTTGAAGGTTGGACAATGTTTCTAAATGTCTTAGAACATTTCATGAATTTTTTTGTAATTTTTAAATACCTAAAAGTATTTTTAATTAATTAATTCTCATTAATCAATTAAAAATAATCTTTTAAATATTTAAAAATACTTTTTTAATGATAAAAAATAAAATAAAAATGTTTTTGTGTCATAAAAATTAATGAAACCTTAAAGAAAAAGTTTCATAATTTTTATGATTTTTTAACTATTTTAAATAAATTGTACAAATTAATTGGAATAAATATGAATTAAAATCAAATAAAAAGAAAAGTAAACAGAATGGACGCATGAGATTGATTCTGGGGATATGAAGGTTGACTTGGCGCGCAATCGTGTGGTCCCAATTCAAACCTGACTAATTGAACTATTAAACCTAATTAAATTAATTTAAGTGGTAATTAATGTTAATGAAATGATCTGGTCCCTTGGTCTACGCGCGGGAAGGGCAATCCAATGGCCCAGGTTCAAAAATCACTAATGACTGGACTAAACCCTAATTAGGGCAGGGTAAACTCAGACGGCCGGAACAGTGGTTCCGGTCGTCTTCTCCGGCGTACCACAAACCCTAGAAAACGCCACAGGTCACAAACCATCAAATCAACTGCCCAGAAACACTCCTCCACCCTAACTAAACCTTAATCTAAGATCAAAACACATTTATCTAACATGAATAAGCAGAATCGAAACCAAATGCATTCACGGGCCAATTTTCAGAGATGCATAAAATACTCATTTTTGCATCATTTTAAATTCTAAACACATCCCAGTGATCCTCAGAGCATGTATTTTCATTTTATAACATAAAATCAGAGCTTTGAGAGAAAAGTTTCATGATCATACCTGAGGTGACAACTCCTGCTTTTGAGCTTCCAGAGCAGTTTCTTGATGCAAACCAGCTCCAATGACTCCCCTGGTACCAATGGTGGGCTTGGAATGAACTTTAGCAAGCTATTTTGAGTGGTTCACTTCTGGTGTAGCAGAAAATGCACTTTGCATACAGGCTGTTTCAGCTCAAAGTAAGGGGTGATTTTGGCTCCTTATGGCATGCTTGACTTGTTGGTGAAGGAAAATGAAGTGCTTGATGGATGGATAGTGTGATTCGAAGAGGACTGGTTCTGATGATGGTGAATGGTGAGGCTCAGGTCAGGCTTGCTTCAGGCTTAAGTTTTGGTGGTTTGAGGCCTTTGAGGTGTGGTGAGTTGGATGGTGATCAAAGTTTTTGTGTTTTGTGGCTGTGTAAAGAGATTCGATAGAACTTGCAAGTTGGAAGGTTTTTGTGTAAGTTGTGAATGTCAATGCTTCAGCCTTGGTTCTTGTTATGTTCCACTTGCAAAATGAAATGATAAACAATCCTGATTGGTTGGCTGATGTGACTTGTGCAGCTGTGATAGGTAGTTCACTTTTTGCTCAAAAACCACTTTATGTGTAAGATAGGGTATGGCTTGATCTAGGCTTGGTACAAAGCTAGGGCTGGCGCAGCATGGTGTGGTGAGAGACTATGGAAGGTTCAGCAGCCAATGTTGCAAGTTGTGAGGAATGATCATGAGTGTTTTGCAACTTGTTGTACTTTTGGTTCACATGTGATCTTTTGGCCAACCAAGCATGAAATCATGGGAAAGCTTAGTCCAATTCTGATTTTATGGACTTAGAGAATGTTTACAAGATGGTTTGACATGAATTTGAGGCAGCAATTTGATTTGGTTCAAGACTTAGCAAAATTCCCACTTGGTGCATAACTTGAAAAACAATGATTTTTGGCAACTTTGCATGGCCATAACTTTTGATCCAAGAAGAGTTTGATCATGTTCTTGTACTTTTTGAAAAGGGAAAGATGAGATCTACAACTTTCATGACCAAAGTTTTTCCATTTGAAGCATTTTTGGATCAAGAATCAAGGCTTGAAAATTGACCTAAAATGATGCATTCTTGAAAAGTCAACAAAACCCAAAAAGTCAACTTTTGCAAAAACCCTAAATTCTTGATTTCCATGAACTTCAAACTTCTTCCATGATCAAATAAAGATCATATACACTCAAAATGATGAAGATCACCCATTGGTTGGGTCATTGGGGGCCTCAGATGCCCTGATTTTACACTGACTTGTCTGAAAAGTCAACTCTTGATCAGATGACTTCCCCATGGAATTTCTTCATGAAAATTGATATGCATACTCCCTATACCATATAGAGACCAAAGGAAACAAGAATGACCAAAAAATTTGGAGTTATGGCCTCTGAAACCAAAACCCTAATTTTCAGTCAACTGTGTAGTTCATCCTGGCTCTGCATCCAACCAAACCCTAGTTCTTGTGATTCCTCTGCAATTTTGACTTTGTGAAGATGTAATATGATGATTGGGCACACATGGATCCTTTTGAGTTAATTGGTGGCCTTTGGAATGGCTCAAGATGCTTTTGGATTGCTCAGATCACAAACCCTAGGTGCAGATGACCTAGAAACTATCCAGTGAATCAAGAATGTACTATGAGATGACATGATGGTGTATATGCATATGAGATGATCACAAGCCATGTGTGAATGGGTGAGGGCAAATTTGGGGTGTTTACAAGTACGCTTTCGAACTAACCATGCTTCAGTTAGGACTTTTAAAGGGTTGTAACGTGGCCTGGTTCACGGTTTAAGAAACAAAGGATAAAGGCTCAAATTTTATTTGTGCCCAACCCAATCTCCATGATGTTCTTCAGTCCTATGCTCATTTAACTTATGCATTAAGGCTCAAAGGAGTTTGGAATTGTAACACTGACATTTGTGATAGTTCAGAAACCAAAAATTTATTTGAACATCCAGTCATCTTTCTTTGTTGAGGATTCATAGTGACCTCTTTTTTCTTTTGACTTTGTTATATCTTCTTTTTGCCTGAACTGTTTGTTTCAAAATTACAGTCAGCGGAATTTCTCAATTTTTTTACTAAGTCTCCTTCATAGGTTTTGACTTAGTGGGTTTTTCTTTTGCTGGATATTGACTGTCAGGTTTAATGATTACAGAGAACCATCATTAGTTGTGTACAACACAAATAATTGGCATATTTGAGTTAACCGAGTAACTACCCTGCCCCGGGTTATGAATAAGGGTTTTAATTTGTGCAAGAATAAAAACTCCTACTTCATAGGCTCAAAAGGGTTAACTAGGGATTAACTTCCTTATATCTTCACTGTTTAGGAATTGAAACAATGCCTGTACATCGTTAGCATAGTCTGTTCAAAAGCATACTGCCTAATATTATGGTATTGTTTTCGTCATCCTCCCTCTACAGGCTTATAGCTTTATCAGGAGTTAAATATCACAAAAAAGAAATATGAAGCATAGTTCAAAATATAGTGAAACGAATGGATTAATTCAAGACAAACATATGCAATGCATTAATGAAAACAAAAGTTTGACATAATAGTAAGTGTTTAAACAAACAAAAGAAATTACAAATGAAAATTCAAATGTTCTCAAAGTCTCTTCCTCTAAACTTGTCACTCCAGTTATCTGGAAACTTTGATGCTTGATGGACGATAGAAGAACTCAACCTGGCCTTCTGGCGTAACCTCAAGTATTCGTTCGTCAATTAGGTCTTGAATCTTATTCTTCAATGCCCAACAGTTATTAGTGTCATGTCCAGGACAGTCGGAGTGATGCATACACCTTGCCTTAGGATTATAGCAAGGAGAAGAGGTGTTAGGATTTTTAGGAGAATTTCCAAGGAAATCAACTTCATCTCCAACAGGCATTGCAAAACTTGTGACATTGGTGTGCTGAACCGGATGAACTGTCATCTACATTCCTTGTATAGAAGTGGATTAACCTTACAAGGCCTTCTTTCTTCCATTGAAGGATGGTCAGTAGTAGCCTGTCTATTTCCTTCTCTTATCCTTACTTTCCTTTCAGCCAAGTCAGCTTGTTTCAACGGAGGTTGACTGATGATTAGATTCCTGACTCTATTACTTTGAAGTTTGTGGACAAAGGTTCTTAGCTCTTCTTGCCCCTGAGCTAAACTTTGAATAAGAGCCACCTGGTTATTCATCTGGGTCCTCATTTCTGTCATCTCAGCTTGCAGTTGTTTCAACTGATTATCCTTGTTATCTTCAGGATTTTCAGAGAGGAGTGCTTTCAACTCTTCTTGCCCCTTGGACAAATTCAGGATCACTTCTTGGAACTGAGCAGTCTGAGCCTGGAGATCCTTGATAGCTTGTTCGAGAGCCATTTTGCTTAAATAAACAGCGAGAAGATTGAGAAACCTGTTATGGAAACCTGTCATGCAATGATATGGTATGTAGATGCATATGCAATATTTTCAAGGACCGCATGATTTAAATTTGTTTAAACAACCAGAAAGTAAACTTTTATTAGTAATAAACTCGTTTTCTCTTTAGGCTTACAACACAAATTAAATGAATACAAAAAATGGGGTTTTAAGTCTCCCATGGACGTTTCCTCTTTGCATGGAGGTATGTGTTGAGGTTTCGCTCTTTGTGAAGTTGCTTGGTCAGCTCCAACACTTTTTCTTGGCTAATCCTGAATTGAGCTTCAAAGGTATTTCTTTGTTCCTTTAGTTGGATCCAGGATTTCTGCAATTCTTCCAAGTTAGCGGGCATGTCTGGATGAAGGATGGTATAAGGAGTATCTCCTTCAGCAACAGGTTCCATAGTAACTGGAAGGATGGCAGGATATGGCATCATAAGAGTCTGAGCACGAGATCGCACCCATCTGAGATAAGGTTCCATAGGAATAGTGTACTTTGGTTTCAGAGTCTTGCTGTCAACCTTGTTCACTTTACCCCATGCTCGTATAAACCTTTGACGGTAACCTTGCAGATCGTTGTCGTAGTCGAACACAATACCCTGAATAAGCATGTCATGAGGACCATTGCTCCGAGCATAACCAAACTGACGTAGAGCTAAAGAAGGATTGTAGGTAATGCCCCCTCTTATGCCAAGGAGTGGCACATTGGGGAATTCACCACAACGGTCAATGATAGTAACATTCTCCATAGATCTAGAACACCAATGAATGTCTAAATGAGAAACTGACATGATCCTTTTAGACCATCTTAACCCTTGTTCATTCTTCATCACTGATCGAGGAAGGTGAGAAATAAACCACCTAGACAATAGAGGTATTAAACACATCAGAGTTCCTCGTGCCTTCGTAGTACGGGTATGAAGAGAGTGTAAGATGTCTCCAAGTAATGTAGGCACTGGATTGCGAGTCAGAAATATGTTGATGGCGTGTACGTCTATGCACTGGTCTGCGTTAGGGAACAACACTAGGCCATAGATTAATAAGGCCAAGATCTCCTCAAGGGCATCATAACTCATAGCCTTCAAGAATACCTGAGCTTTCTCTATCAATACCTTAGCAAGAATAACCTTAACTCTGCTTCTCGTTTCTAGGACAATGTCTGATTTCTCCAGATGTAGAGTTGCAGCAATGACTTCAGGTTTAGGCTCTTTTTCTAAGCCTGTGAAGGGTCTCTGATCAAGGATAGGTATACCCAGAAGCTTGGAGAACTCTTCCATTGTAGGAACCAGCTGATAATCGGGGAATGTGAAACAGTGATGTTTAGGATCAAAGAACTGAAACAGAACACTCATCATGTCTTCATTGAACCCTGAAGTGACTAGATCTAGTAGGTGACCATGCCTCTTGATGAACTGGGAGTTTTCAGAAACTTGAGAGACCAATTCCTTAAGCTTAGGAGGTATCTCTACAAAGTTGATCCGGATAGTATTCCTATGAGCAGAAGCCATGACCTGCAACAAAAAACAAAGATAAATCCTTTGGTCCTTGAAATGGTTAGTGAAAATGCTATGCTTATGATGCATGATGATGCTATGATGTTATGCTCAATCACAAACATGTGGCACAGACAAACAAGTCACACAATAGCCCTAGGTTTGAAGGCTGAGGTTTAAAGGTAAGTACCCTCCCCTGAAGTTAGTTGGTTCATCCTGTCCTACAAAAGTAACCAGGTTCTAAGAGATCTCAATATCATTGATCCTTCACAAGGGTGGTTGTTCAGTAGGCAACTTACTTGCCAACCAAAACCCTCCAAGTTTAGAATCTCAATGAGTGTAGCATCGAGTATCAACCAACTTCAGTCTTCACCAAAGCCGGTTATCTCACTACTTTCTAAAGGCCAAGATGGGATGACTAGGGTTCTAAAAGTCAGTTAGTGTATTGACAACATATGGCAGCCTCATATTATCCTCAACTTGCTTAAGGAACATAAGCACCAACCAAGAAGTCACACTAACTATGGCCACCAGATCAACCATATCGGTATACGCCGTACAGTTTCCTTGGTCTATTGCCATTTACCTAAGGTACACTATATCCGGGTTAGGATCTTTCACACATAAGAGCACCCAACAAGTAAAGTAAAGCAAACAAAGCAAACAAGTTTAAAGTGATCTAATTCCTAAGGGTACCCCTCTTTTATTAATTCCCCAGCAGAGTCGCCAGTTCTGTAACACGGTGGGAGAACTGACTTTAGTTAAATGTTGCGGATAGCAAGAGTCGCCACCGACTTTTATTTTATCCAAAGGAAAGGGCATAAAAGAACAGGAAAGACCTTAAAAGATTTTTGAGTTCGGGGGTAGGTTATGTAAAGGGAAGGTGTTAGCACCCTTTACATCCATGGTTATCCATGGGCTCTTAGTTACTTAGCTCACTTTAAACTGTTTTGAGAAGTGTAGTGTGTGGAAAAATTTTCTTAAGTACTTTATAATGATCCTTGTACGAATATATATAAAGACTTTGTTTTGAAAATTTGTTTGAAATGTAAAGTGTAATGAAGTATTTTTGAAGAAAGTGAGCAAGTACTTAAGAGGAACCTACCCTATGCTAAGTCTTTACTGTTCTTATATGTTCTTTCAATGGTAAGACTATCCCTATTATTAAGGAATAGGTAGTCATTACCTTGGATGTATTAAGGGACAAACGTAGGGTCATCGTATGGTCAATGAAAGCAACTTAAAGGATGTCTTTAGCAATTCGTAGGGACTATCATCATTTATTCGAAGGGACAAGATCATTATTCCGTAGGCAACCTCGAAGAGACTTGATCTTTTAAACCGTAGGGACTATGATGATTTATATCAGAAGGGACTTTGCTTAAGACACCCCTATATTCGAGGGACTTGACCATTTTAAATAAGGCAAACAAGAGGAATACCCTAGGAAGTACAGATGGCGATCAAAGATCGACTTACGTGTGTGAGTGTTATTTTTTCAGATATTTGTCTTGAATTTAATTTTCTAAGTTCAATTATTTACAATTAGTTTTTTTGCACTCCCTAAATTACTAACCACGTAGTTAAATATTTACAAAGAAAATAAAAGACTGAAAAATAAATCTACAAGTTATTACAAGGCTTTGGCAGATACATAATAGTCGGATAAGAATAAATTATAAAGCAAGAATAATAGATATAATAAAATAATAAATAAGCAATAATAATAATAATAATAATAATAATAATAATAATAATGAAGCAAAAATAATAAAGCAATATTAACAATAAAGCAATAATAATAATAATAATAAAATAATTATAATAAAGTTAAAATAAATTAAAGAAATAACAATTAAAATTTAATTAAAAAAGAAAAATTTTAGGTTAGACAAGTTAGATTTTTTAGAAGTTATTAGAATTAATAAAAAAAAAGGAATTAAGTTTAGAGAAAAACAATTAAATATTATTGAGAAAACTTTTAATTATTTATACTATATGATTATTACTACTATAATAAAATACTATTAATATATAAAATATTATTGACAAAAAGTTATTGAGAAATTTTTAGAGAGAAAAAATTAATTTAATATGTACAAAATAATAAAAGAGTTAGTATTTACAAAATAAAGATTTATTGTTATAAATAAGTAATAAAATAAGTTTATAAAAATAATTAGCATTTATTTACAAAAAAAAAATATAAAGATTATAGAAAAATATTAAATAATTAATTTAGTAGGTTTTCACGCCCTACATTACTAAACCACGCAGTTAATATAGGATCAATGGCAGAAATTTAAATGGCATAAAAATAAAATGGCAGAAAATAAAATCCTAACTATTACAACGCTTTGGGACAATTACATAATAAACATGGCGAAAAATAAAACTGAAAATATTACAAGTTAAAACTCAAAATATTACAAGGGCGAAGCAATTACAGTGTATGAATAACATAAACATGAGCGAAAATAAGAAATAATAACATGTTTGTTAAGGTTTGTGGAAAGGTTTATGATTTAAAGAAAATAACACGGTTAAAGTTTATGAAAAAGTTTTAAGGTTTACATGAAAAATTAAGGTTTATGAAAAGTTTGAGGTTTATATATAAAAAATATAATTAGTTAATTTTCTAAAAAACATATATAAACAAATATTGATAATAAAAATTTTAAGTTTAATTTTAGGTAAACAAAGAAGTTTAAAAAAAACTAGATATAACTATTAATTTAAAACAAAAGAAATAATAACTAATATTATAAATTGATTTATGAAATAAGTAATTATAGTAGGAAAAAAATTAAGAGGTTAGTTAATTAGGAAATTAGAGAATTAAAGGGACTAGAGAAAATTAGTAAAAAGAATGAAAATCCCATGTTTCTTTGTCAAAATGCCCTCAAAATTACCAGCATTGCCTTCTTGACACTAGAAGGCGCGCACATGTGAATGTACCTGAAAAATAGTTATTATATAATAAACTTATTTCTTTGTCAAAATGCCCTCAAAATTATCAGCTTTGTCTTCTTGACACTAAGACACGCGCGCACATGTGAATGTACCTGGAAAATAGTTATTATATAATAAAACAAAACGTATAAAAAAAATGGTTGAGGCAAAATCGTCAAGGTTTAGGAAAAAATCAGGGTAGTTAGTTATGAAAAAAAATGTGCAGATCTAAATATATGTGTATGAATAACATAAAAATGATATGAATTAAAAAAGGAACAAAGATGTTGCTAACGCAAAATTGCGATCATCGCAACTATATCAGATCAACACAAATGTCACGCATCATACACCCAGATGTGAAAATAGCGTATCGACACGATCCGATCCGAATAATCTAAAAATATATATAGAATAAATATAAAAACTCGTATTAAGAACATAATAATAAAAAAAGTGTCACAAAATAAATTTATATATCTATACATGAATAACTTAACCATATAAATAACAAAGTGAGATGTACGCACTTATATAAACCATAACATGGTTTATCACCAAAAAAAACATATACAATAAAACAAATCAAGAGTTTATTATATGTATATAGCAACAAAAAAAACGGTGATATATACATAAATTTGAAATGCAGTAATACACGTTAACACATACATATGTTTGAAACAAGTGACACACATTAATACACATGTTTGAGACATGTGTGTTAGGAAGAGGAAGAACATGATGATAGAACCAATGATAAACAAACGGACCATATACAGTACAAAGAATAAACAAACGGACCATATACAGTACAAAGAATAAAAAGGAGGTCTTTTCTTTAGCAACAGAAACATAAGTTATATATATAGGAACCAATTAGGGTTAGCATAATGGGCCTAAATATTTATTTTGGAACCCAATAAAATTTTAATATAAATAATTAAATAAAGTTTAATAAAAATAGTTAAAATTAAAATAAAAACTAACAAATTTATTTATTTATTCTAGACCCAATAAAATGTAATTTAAAACTAAATAAAGTTTAATAATTAAAATAGTTAAAATAAAAATAATAACTAATAATCCTATTTATTTATTCTAGACCCAATAAAATGTAATTTAAAACTAAATAAAGTTTAATAATTAAAATAGTTAAAATAAAAATAATAACTAATAATCCTATTTATTTATTCTAGACCCAACTAAATAAAATTTAATAATTAAAATAGTTAAAATAAAAATAATAACTAATAATCCTATTTATTTATTCTAGACCCTGTATAAAAATAAATAGACTCAAAAAATAAAAGTCGGGCGTCAAAGTACTCGAAAAAATAAAATGAACACATCAAAATAATCAGCGCGAAATAAATGACTCGAAAAATACAGTGTTTGGTCGGATTTTGAAATAAAAATTATGACCGTTTAAACTGCTCAGACTGATCAACATATGACCAAAACTAGTCGTAAAAATATTTTTAGCATGTCAAATTAAACCACGTGAACCGCAGATTAATGTTACCGACATTTGCAAACTTAAACTTGACATTTTTCCGTTGACTAATTTTAGGCACAGTTAAAAAGTTAATTTGACCAGTCTGTTTGTAAATTCCGAGAAATTATTCCGGCTAATATTAAGATAGAAAAAAAATGTTATGCTATGAAGATGATGCAAATGAATGTGAAACAAAAAATTGGTTAGAGTTAAAAATAGAGGGAAAATTTTGGGGTGCAACAGCTAGTTCTGTAACACGGTGGGAGAACTGACTTTAGTTATGTTGCGGATAGCAAGAGTCGCCACCGACTTTTATTTTATCCAAAGGAAAGGCATAAAAGAACAGGAAAGACCTTTTTAAAAGATTTTTGGGTCCGGGGGGTAGGTTATGTAAAGGGAAGGTGTTAGCATCCTTTACATCCATGGTTATCCATGGGCTCTTAGTTACTTAGCTCACTTTGAATTGTTTTTGAAAATGTGAAGTGTGTGAATAGAAATTTTCATAAGAGTTTGATAATGGTCCATGTACGGATGCGTAAAAAACTTGTGTTTGAAAATTGTTTGAAATTTGTAAAGTGTTTGAAAAGTTTTTAAATGGTGAGCAAATAACTATGAGGAACCTACCCTAAAGTTTAAGTCTTTCTGTTCTTGAATCCTTTAAGTGGTAAGACTATCCCTATTATTAAGGAATAGGTAGTCATTACCTTGGATGTGAGGGACATATGAAGGGACATCTGTTTAATGAAGGCAACTGTAGGGTGTATTAAGCATTTAGGAGGGACTGTCATCATTATTCGAAAGGGACAAGATCATTATGAAAGGCAACCATTAAGGGACTTGATCTTTGAAGGGACTAGATGACTTTTATTTTAAGGGACTTTGCTTTATACACCCTACTTGACCTTATGATTAGGCAACAAATGAGGAGTAACCCTAGAAAGTGAGATGGCGATCAAAGATCGACTTATGTGTGTGAGTGTTCAATGTTATTTATCTTTTAATTAAAATGATCTAAATCCAATTTTAAATACAAATAGTTTTCACTCCCTATTTACTAACCAAGACATAAAATTAAATAATTTAAACATTATAAAAATATTTACACCAAGGAGCAATTACAACAATGATAAATAAACAATTTTAAATAAATAAAGCAAAATATATAATAATAATAATAAAAATTGGGTTAGTGAAATAATAATAATAATCACAATTTTTAAAAATAAAGGGGGTTAGTAAAAAATGTCATAAGAACATAATTAAAATAATAAGCAAAAAATAATATAATAATTAAAAGATTAGATTTTAATATAAACAATTATTTAAAGTTAATAAAAAAATATGAACAATTAAGTAATTATTATAAAATTTTGAATTATATACAAATTACTTAATTGTTCATATTTTTTTATTAACTTTAAATAATTGTTTATATTAAAATCTAATCTTTTAATTATTATATTATTTTTTGCTTATTATTTTAATTATGTTCTTATGACATTTTTTACTAACCCCCTTTATTTTTAAAAATTGTGATTATTATTATTATTTCACTAACCCAATTTTTATTATTATTATATATTTTGCTTTATTTATTTAAAATTGTTTATTTATCATTGTTGTAATTGCTCCTTGGTGTAAATATTTTTATAATGTTTAAATTATTTAATTTTATGTCATGGTTAGTAAATAGGGAGTGAAAACTATTTGTATTTAAAATTGGATTTAGATCATTTTAATTAAAAGATAAATAACATTGAACACTCACACACATAAGTCGATCTTTGATCGCCATCTCACTTTCTAGGGTTACTCCTCATTTGTTGCCTAATCATAAGGTCAAGTAGGGTGTATAAAGCAAAGTCCCTTAAAAGAAAAGTCATCTAGTCCCTTCAAAGATCAAGTCCCTTAATGGTTGCCTTTCATAATGATCTTGTCCCTTTCGAATAATGATGACAGTCCCTCATAAATGCTTAATACACCCTACAGTTGCCTTCATTAAACAGATGTCCCTTCATATGTCCCTCACATCCAAGGTAATGACTACCTATTCCTTAATAATAGGGATAGTCTTACCACTTAAAGGATTCAAGAACAGAAAGACTTAAACTTTAGGGTAGGTTCCTCATAGTTATTTGCTCACCATTTAAAAACTTTTCAAACACTTTACAAATTTCAAACAATTTTCAAACACAAGTTTTTTACGCATCCGTACATGGATCATTATCAAACTCTTATGAAAATTTCTATTCACACACTTCACATTTTCAAAAACAATTCAAAGTGAGCTAAGTAACTAAGAGCCCATGGTTAACCATGGATGTAAAGGATGCTAACACCTTCCCTTTACATAACCTACCCCCCGGACCCAAAAATCTTTTAAAAAGGTCTTTCCTGTTCTTTTATGCCTTTCCTTTGGATAAAATAAAAGTCGGTGGCGACTCTTGCTATCCGCAACATAACTAAAGTCAGTTCTCCCACCGTGTTACAGAACTGGCGACTCTGCTGGGGACTTAATATTAAAGAGGGGTACCCTTAGGAATTAGATCACTTAAATTGTTTGCCTTGTTTGCTTTACTTTACTTGTTGGGCTCTTATGTGTGAAAGATCCTAACCCGGATCTAGTGTACCTTAGGTAAATGGCAATAGACCAAGGAAACTGTACGGCGTATACCGCTATGGTTGATCTGGTTGCCATAGTTAGTGTGACTTCTTGGTTGGTGCTTATGTTCCTTAAGTCAAGTTGAGGATAATATGAGGCTGCCATATGTTGTCAATGCACTAACTAACTTTTAAAACCCTAGTTATCCCATCTTGGCCTTTAGAAAGTAGTGAGGTAACCGGCTTTGGTGCAGACTGAAGTTGGTTGACACTTGATACTACGCTCATTGAGATTCTAAACTTGGAGGGTTTTGGTTGGCAAGTAAGTTGCCTACTGAACAACCACCCTTGTGAAGGATCAATGATATTGAGATCCCTTAGAACCTGGTTACTTTGTAGGACAGGATGAACCAACCAACTTCAGGGGAGGGTACTTACCTTTAAACTTCATGCAAGCCTTTAAACCTAGGGCTATTGTGTGACTTGTTTGTGTGTGCCACATGTTTGTGATCGAGCATAACATCATAGCATCATCATGCATCATAAGCATAACATTTTCACTAACCTTTTCAAGGACCAAAGGATTTATCTTTTGTTCTTTGTTGCAGATCATGGCTTCTGCTCGTAGAAACACCATCAGGATCAACTTTGTAGGGATACCTCCCAAGCTTAAAGAGTTGGTTTCTCAAGTGTCTGATCATTCCCAGTTTATCAAGAGACATGGTCACCTATTGGATCTAGTCACTTCAGGGTTCAATGAAGACATGATGAGTGTTCTGTTCCAGTTCTTTGACCCTAAGCATCATTGCTTTACATTCCCTGACTACCAGCTGGTTCCAACAATGGAAGAGTTCTCTAAACTTCTGGGTATACCTGTTCTTGATCAGAAACCCTTCACAGGCCTGGAGAAGGAGCTCAAACCAGAGGTTATTGCTGCAGCTCTACATCTGAAGAAGTCGGACATTGTTCTAGAAACGAGAAGCGAAGTTAAGGGTATTCTTGCCAAGGTGCTAATGGATAAGGCTCAAATGTTCTTGAAGGCCATGAGCTATGATGCTTTTGAGGAGATCTTAGCCTTTATAATTTATGGCTTAGTATTATTCCCCAATCCAGATCAGTTCATAGACGTTCATGCCATCAACATATTCCTGAGTCACAATCCAGTACCTACATTGCTTGGAGACATCCTACATTCTCTTCATACCCGTACTACAAGGGCAAGAGGAACTTTGATGTGCTGCATACCTTTGCTTTCTAGGTGGTTTATTTCTCACCTTCCTCGCTCAGTAATGAAGAATGAGCAGGGGTTCAGATGGTCCAAGAGGATCATGTCACTCTCGCATTCAGATATCCATTGGTGCTCCAGATCTATGGAGAATGTCACTATCATTGACCGTTGTGGGGAGTTTCCTAATGTGCCACTTCTAGGCATAAGAGGAGGCATCACCTACAACCCCTCTCTAGCTTTACGACAGTTTGATTATGCTCGGAGTGATGGTCCACATGACATGTTGATTCAGGGCATTGTGTTTGATTACGACAACGATCTTCAGGGTTACCGTCAGAGATTCATACGAGCATGGGGAAAAGTAAACAGGGTTGACAGCAAGACACTGGAACCTAAGTACACTATTCCTATGGAGGCTTATCTCAGATGGGTGTGATCTCGTGCTCAGACTCTCATGATGCCATATCCTGCTATCCTGCCAGTTACCATGGAACCTGTTGCTGAAGGAGACACTGCTTATACCATCCTTCACCCAGACATGCCTACTGACATGGAAGACTTACAGAGATCCTGGATCCAGTTGAAGGAGCAAAGGGATACTTTCGAGGCTCATTACAAAACAAGTCAAGAAAGAATCCTGGAACTAACAAAGCAACTTCACGAGGAACGGAATCTCAACTCATACCTCAACACAAAGAGGAAACGTCCATGGGAGACTTAAAACCCCATCTTTTGTATTTATTTCATTTCATTTTTTGTAAGCCCAAGAGGCAAAACAGATTTATTACTAATAAACGTTTACCTTCTTGGTTGTTTTAGCAAATTTAAATCCTGCGGTCCTTGAAGACATTGCATACGCATTAATACATCATATCATTGCATCACAGGTTTATAATTGAGCACAGGTTTCTCATCTTCTCGCTGTTTATTTCAGCAATGGCTCTCGAACAAACAGTTAAGGATCTCCAGGCACAAAATGCACAGTTCCAAGAGCTGATCCTGAACTTATCCAAGGGGCAAGATGAATTGAAGACACTGCTGGCTAAGAAGAAGAGTCCTGAGGACGACAAGGATGGTCAGTTGGAACAAATGCAAGCTGAGATAACAAGAATGAGGATCCAGATGAATGACCAGGTGGATCTTATTCAAAGTTTAGCTCAGGGGCAAGAAGAGTTAAGAACCTTTATCCACAAACTTCAAAGTAATGGAGTCAGGAATCTAATTGTCAGTCAACCTCCATTAAAACAAGCTGATTTGGTTGAAAGGAAGATGAGGATAAAAGAAGGTAAGAAACCGGTTGCCATTGATTGTTCTTCAGTTAAAGAAGAAAGACCTGATAAGGTTAATATACCTCAACACAAGGAATGTAGAAGGAAGTTTATCAAGTTCAGCACACCAATGTCACAAGTTTTGCAATGCCTGTTGGAGATGAAGCTAATTTCCTTGGAAAATTCTCCTCAAAATCCTAAAACTTCCTCTCCTCGCTATAATCCCAAGGCAAGGTGTGAGTATCACTCCAACAGTCCTGGACATGATACTAATAACTGTTGGGCATTAAATAAGAAGATTCAAGATCTGATTGACGAAGGAATCCTAGAGGTTACTCCAGAAGGTCAAGTTGAATTTTACTATCGTCCATCAAACACCGAAGCTGCAAGACAAGTAGCCCAAAGTAACAAGAAAGGAAGAATACCTATGCCTGTTGAGATATGGGGCACCTTGGGGCATCCAAGTGGTAAATTTGATTTCATGGTGAAATATACTGCTCCTCAAAGTTCACAGATTGCAATTGAAGACATTCAGCCAACTGGATGGGACAACATTTGAATTTTCATTTGTAATTTCTTTTATTTGTTTGAACACTTACTATTATGTTAAACTTTTGTTTTCATTAATGCATTGCATATGTTTGTCTTGAATTAATCCATTCGTTCCACTATATTTTGAATTATACTTCTTATTTCTATCTTGTGATATTTTAACTCCTGATAAAGCTATAAGCCTATATAGGGAGGATGACGAAAACAATACCATAATATTAGGCAGTATGCTTTTGAACAGACTATGCTGACGATGTACAGACATTGTTTCAATTCCTAAACAGTGGAGATATAAGGAAGTTAATCCCTAGTTAACCCTTTTGAGCCTATGAAGTAGGAGTTTTTTATTCTTGCACAAATTAACCCTTATTCATAACCCGGGGCAGGGTAATTACTCAGTTAACTCAAAATATGCCAATTATGTGTGTTGTACACAACTAATGATGGTTCTCTGTAATCATGAAACCTGACAGTCAATATCCAGCAAAAGAACAATTCACTAAGTCAAAACCTATGAAGGAGACTTAGTAAAACATTAAGACATCCCGCTGACTGTAACCTTGAAATAAGCAGTTCAGGCAAAAAGAAGGGATAATAAAGTCAAAAGAGAAAAAAAGGTCACTATGAATCCTCAACAAAGAAAGATGACTGAATGTTCAAATAAATGTTGGGTTTCTGAACCATCGCAAATATCAGTGTTACAATACCAAACTTCTTTGGAACTTCAATGCATAAGTTAATTGAGCGTAGGACTGAAGAACATCATGGAGATTGGGTGGGTACAAATAAAATTTGAGCCTTTATCCTTTGTTTCTTAAACCGTGAACCAGGCCACGTTATAACCCTCTAAAAGTCCTAACTGAAGCATGGTTAGTTCGAAAGCGTACTGCTACAAAAAGGTATCCTGACTCCTTTAGGGCTTATTATAAAACTTGAGTTAATATCACAGTTTTCACAAAAAAAAAACCTCCTTTTATTCTTTGTACTGTATATGGTCTGTTTGTTTATCATTGGTTCTATCATCATGTTCTTCCTAACACACATGTCTCAAACATATGTATTAATGTGTGTCACTTGTTTCAAACATATGTATGTGTTAACGTGTATATGTTTTTTTGGTGATAAACCATGTTATGGTTTATATAAGTGCGTACATCTCACTTTGTTATTTATATGGTTAAGTTATTCATGTATAGATATATATCTTTATTTTGTGACACCTTTTTTATTATTATGTTCTTAATACGAGTTTTTATATTTATTCTATATTTTTTTAGATTATTCGGATCGGATCGTGTCGATACGCTATTTTCACATATGGGTGTATGATGCGTGACATTTGTGTTGATCCGATATAGTTGCGATGATCGCAATTTTGCGTTAGCAACATCTTTGTTTCTTTTTTAATTCATATCATTTTTATGTTATTCATACACATATATTTAGATCTGCACATTTTTTTTCATAACTAACTACCCTGATTTTTTTCCTAAGCCTTGACAATTTTGCCTCAACCATTTTTTTATATACGTTTTGTTTTATTATATAATAACTATTTTCCAGGTACATTCACATGTGCGTGCGTGTCTTAGTGTCAAGAAGGCAAAGCTGGTAATTTTGAGGGCATTTTGACAAAGAAACAAGTTTATTATATAATAACTATTTTCCAGGTATCCCCAGCAGACTAAAATGCAAGTGGGTACTTCTTCATCAGGTGCTGCAAAGAAGCCTCCCAATGGGAAGAAAGAATCCAATGCTGTTTATGGTCAACCTGATCGTAATAGAAGGCATCAGTCTGTGAGTGCAGTTCATATTTCAAATCCAACTCCTGCAACAACAGAGCAGCCACAGGGCAACCAACAGAGGGCTAGAAGGCAGTTCACGAAGATCAACATGTCAATGGCTCATGCATTGCAACATTTGTTGAAGGCTGAACTTATTACTCTGAAAGAGGCTCCTCAGAATCCTAATGTTACCTCTCCCAGGTACAATCCCAATGCACGATGTGCATATCATTCAAACTGTCAGGGACATGATACTAATAACTGCTGGATCTTGAAAAACAAAATTCAAGATATGATAGAGGCTGGAGAGATTGAGTTTGACCCTCCGGGTACTCCAAATGTGATTACTGCTCCAATGCCAAATCACGAGAAGACTGTCAATGCCATTGATGAAGATTTACATATTTATTCAGTTGCGGAGTTGACCACACCATTGTCTGTTATCAAGAAGAAGTTAGTACAAGCTGGGTTCTTTCCAGGTTGTCGTGAAGATTGTTTGTATTGTACCTATAAGCCGGATAATTGCTGGAGATTGAGAGATGGAATTCAGCGTCTCATGGATAAGTATACTATAGTGTTTGAAAGGACTCCATCATCTGTAGAGAGTATGGTGGATCATATTACTCAAGGTAGGAAGACTGAAGAGGTTGACATGGTTGATAAAGTACCGGTAAGGATCACTTCAAAAGGACCTATTAAAATCACCCATCAGGGTCCAGTCAAGATTACAGCTGAAGGCCCTGTAAAAGTTGTTGCTGAAGCCAGAGTGGCTCCTATGGTCATAACCACTCCTGGTCCTATTCCTTATACGTCTGATAAAGCTGTGCCTTGGCACTATGGGTCTGATGTTTATATCCATGGTGTTAAGCAAGAACCCTTAGCTGATGTGCCTGTTGATGTTGATAATATTGCTGGGACAAGTAAGATCACACGAAGCGGAAGAGTTTTCTCTCCTCCAGTTACTTCCAAGAATGCAGTTGCTCCTGCTGCTACCTCCACCACTGATGCACGGGGCAAAGGTCCTGTTATTGAGCCTATACCTACTGATATACCAGCTGCTGATGATCTCTCTAAGCAGATGGAAGAAGTATTGAAAATCATTCGCAAGAGTGATTATGACATTGTTGATCAGTTGGGGCATACTCCCTCAAAGATTTCTATGCTATCCTTGTTGCTATGTTCTGAGGCTCATGCCAAGGCCTTGATCAAGTTTCTGAAGACTGCTCATGTACCCAATGCAATTTCTGTTGACCAGTTTGAGAATTGTGTTGCCCACCTGACCTATGACAATGGATTAGGATTTTCTGATGCTGATTTGACCCCTGCCAAGAGGGATCATAACAGGGCCTTGCATATTTCAATTGAATGCAGGGGCACTACCCTGTCACATGTACTGATAGACAATGGTTCCTCTTTGAATGTGTTGCCCAAGGAAGTCCTGAACAAGCTGAGTCCTGAAGATGCTGTGCTGAAGCCCAGTAGTATAGTGGTGAAGGCTTTTGATGGTTCTAGAAGAGTGGTGCATGGAGAAATTGATTTGCCCATCAAAGTTGGTTCTCAGATTTTTAATGCTACATTTTATGTGATGGATATTCGTCCTTCGTACTCTTGTTTTCTTGGTCGTCCCTGGATCCATGGGGCAGGTGCTGTAACTTCTACATTGCACCAGAAGCTAAGATATCCGGTGGAAGGAAAAGTTGTTACTGTCTATGGAGAAGAAGAATACTTTGTCAGCCATGTGAATACCTTCAAGTATCTGGAAATGGAAGGCGAATATGTTGAAACTCCGTGTCAGACATTTGAAGTGGTCCCTTGGGTTGTTAATGATTATGTAGCTCCTCCGATTGTCAAGAAAGTTCCTGTGGTCACCAGAGTACCTCCAACAATGGCAATGGCCTCCCTCAACGATGCTAGAGCTGTGGTGGATGAAGGTGGTTGTACTATTTGGGGTCAGCTTCCTGATATCCCATACAAGTCTGACAAGTTTAGTTTGGGTTTCACTGCAGAGTCCCAGAAGGCTGTTCGTCGTGCTCGTGTTGTTCGTATCACCAATCAAGGGGTTGTGAAAGATCAGATCAATGTTGTGGGAGACTATGATGAAGACTACAATCTGGATGCTTGGATTTTTCCTACTGTGGGTGCTGGACTCAATAATTGGAAAGCTGAAGATGTTATCCCTATCTCCTTTAGTCAGGAGTAAATACTATTACTGTGTTGTTGTTCTTAAGTTTGTAATTTCTTGAACAATAAAACTCTTAAGCCTTGTGCCTTGCCCGGGGCACAATGGTGTGCTTGTTACGGGATGTCATTTCATTTGCATACTTCATTCAATAAAATCAGTGGACGTTTCGTTTTCATAAATATTGTGTTCCTTGTCTTTCTTTTCTTTTATTTTTGTTTTATCAGCTAAGTGTTCTTACACACACCCACATCACTAAAATGCAGATCCTCACCCATTCTGGATCCTGTTGATAACAGTTCTACTATTGCCAATTATAATTTCGAGAATCCGATCTATCAAACTGAAGACGGAAGTGAGGACGATTGTGAAGTACCTGTAGAGCTTGCTAGGTTGTTACAACAAGAAGAGAAAGCCATACAACCACATGAAGAGCCAGTCGAAGTTGTGAATCTGGGAACTGAAGAAAACAGGAAAGAAGTCAAGATAGGGGATGATTTAGAAGATAGTATCAAGAGCAGATTGATTCAGATGTTACGTGACTATGTGGAGATCTTTGCTTGGTCCTATGAAGATATGCCAGGGTTGGATACAGACATTATGGTTCACCGTTTACCAGTGAAAGAAGATTGCCGTCCAAAGAAGCAGAAGGTTCGTCGTATGCATCCTGAAATGTCAGAAAAGATCAAGGCAGAAGTAATGAAACAGTTCAAAGCAGGGTTACTTTATCCTCCTGACAGCTTCTTGTACCTCAGGATTGCTTTATCCTCCTGACAGCTTCTTGTATTTCAGGATTGCTTTATCCTCCTGATAGCTCATCATTACCTCAGGATTGCTTCATCCTCCTGAAAGATTATTACCTCAGGACTGCTTTATCCTCCTGACAGCTTCTTGTACCTCAGGACTGCTCTATCCTCCTGACAGCTTCTTATACCTCAAGACTGCTTTATCCTCCTGACAGCTTCTTGTACCTCAGGACTGCTTTATCCTCCTGACAGCTTCTTGTACCTCAGGATTGCTTTATCCTCCTGACAACTTCTTGTATTTCAGGATTGCTTTATCCTCCTGATAGCTCATCATTACCTCAGGATTGCTTCATCCTCCTGAAAGATTATTACCTCAGGACTGCTTTATCCTCCTGACAGCTTCTTGTACCTCAGGACTGCTTTATCCTCCTGACAGCTTCTTGTACCTCAGGACTGCTTTATCCTCCTGACAGCTTCTTGTACCTCAGGACTGCTTTATCCTCCTGACAGTTTCTTGTACCTCAGGACTGCTTTATCCTCCTGACAGCTTTTTGTACCTCAGGATTACTTTATCCTCCTGACAGCTTCTTGTATTTCAGGATTGCTTTATCCTCCTGATAGCTCATCATTACCTCAGGATTGCTTCATCCTCCTGAAAGATTATTACCTCAGGACTGCTTTATCCTCCTGACAGCTTCTTGTACCTCAGGATTGATTTATCCTCCTGACAGCTCCTTGTACCTCAGGATTGCTCTATCCTCCTGACAGCCCCTTATACCTCAGGATTGCTTTATCCTCCTGAAAGCTTATTATCTCTTCAGGACTGCTTTATCCTCCTGAAAGCATACTATTACCTCAGGATTGCTTTATCCTCCTGATAGCTCATCATTACCTCAGGATTGCTTCATCCTCCTGAAAGATTATTACCTCAGGACTGCTTTATCCTCCTGACAGCTTCTTGTACCTCAGGACTGCTCTATCCTCCTGACAGCTTCTTATACCTCAGGACTGCTTTATCCTCCTGACAGCTTCATGTACCTCAGGACTGCTTTATCCTCCTGACAGCTTCTTGTACCTCAGGACTGCTTTATCCTCCTGACAGTTTCTTGTACCTCAGGACTGCTTTATCCTCCTGACAGCTTCTTGTACCTCAGGATTGCTTTATCCTCCTGACAGCTTCTTGTATTTCAGGATTGCTTTATCCTCCTGATAGCTCATCATTACCTCAGGATTGCTTCATCCTCCTAAAAGATTATTACCTCAGGACTGCTTTATCCTCCTGACAGCTTCTTGTACCTCAGGACTGCTCTATCCTCCTGACAGCTTCTTGTACCTCAGGACTGCTTTATCCTCCTGACAGTTTCTTGTACCTCAGGACTGCTTTATCCTCCTGACAGCTTCTTGTACCTCAGGATTGCTTTATCCTCCTGACAGCTTCTTGTATTTCAGGACTGCTTTATCCTCCTGACAGCTTCTTGTACCTCAGGATTGCTTTATCCTCCTGACAGCTTCTTGTATTTCAGGATTGCTTTATCCTCCTGATAGCTCATCATTACCTCAGGATTGCTTCATCCTCCTGAAAGATTATTACCTCAGGACTGCTTTATCCTCCTGACAGCTTCTTGTACCTCAGGACTGCTCTATCCTCCTGACAGCTTCTTATACCTCAGGACTGCATTATCCTCCTGACAGCTTCTTGTACCTCAGGACTGCTTTATCCTCCTGACAGCTTCTTGTACCTCAGGACTGCTTTATCCTCCTGACAGTTTCTTGTACCTCAGGACTGCTTTATCCTCCTGACAGCTTCTTGTACCTCATGATTGCTTTATCCTCCTGACAGCTTCTTGTATTTCAGGATATCTTTATCCTCCTGAAATCATATTATCACCTCAGGACTGCTTCATCCCCCTGATAGCTATCATTATCACTTCAGGATTGCTTCATCCTCCTGAAAGCATATTATCAATCTCTCAAGACTGCTTCATCCTCTTGAAAGCATATTACTACATCAGGACTGCTTTATCCTCCTGAAAGCTATCATCATTACCTCAGGATTGCTTTATCCTCCTGAAAGCATATCATCCATCAGGACTGCTTTATCCTCCTGAAAGCTACATTCATATTTTGGACTGCTTTATCCTCCAATAAATGCATCTGAAGATCTTTTCTCCAAGTGGCATCTTTAAGCCCACTCAAACATATTCAACTAGCCATCTGTATCACTCTATGCACTGGTGAGTGCAAATTTTTGGGCTTTTGTGTTCAATCCCCTTCAACCTTCCAGGTTACGACTGGCAAAACATACCAATCTAACCCCTCAGGTTTCAGAAAATTGAACAGGGGCAGCTGTTGCACCCCAAAATTTGCCCTCACAATACAAGACTTTGTGTGCTAAGAAGGTTCACAAAGTTCACAAGACTCACAATGCTTACAAGACCTTTCACGAGGTTCATGAAGTCTACAAGTCACTTTATGAGGTTCACAAGGTTCACAAGGTTCACAATACCTCCCATGAGTTTCACAAGACATTTTACGATGGTTCACAAGGTTCACAAAGTTCACAAATAGTGAGAAGAGTTGACAATTACCTTAGACAATGCACCTCCTAAGCAGTGCATCCAAAACTAGGGTTTTGACTTTAATCAGGCTAAATGAATTTCCAAGACTTCAAGTGAGCTTCATAACATCTTATATGCGTGTAAGAACCCCCATGACAAGTTTCAAGACTTTTCTCAAAAGTTTGCTCAGTCAGATGATCAGATAAGTCAAAATCAGTCAAAGTAGTTAAAAAGTCAAACTGAGGTCAACTGTGGTCAAACCAAAGCCAAACTTCATGATTTTTTGCCAACATCAAGTATATGATGTTCTTCAGTCCTATGCTCAGTTAAAGAAATCCTGAAATACAAGAAGCTGTCAGGAGGATAAAGCAATCCTGAGGTACAAGAAGCTGTCAGGAGGATAAAGCAGTCCTGAGGTACAAGAAACTGTCAGGAGGATAAAGCAGTCCTGAGGTACAAGAAGCTGTCAGGAGGATAAAGCAGTCCTGAGGTACAAGAAGCTGTCAGGAGGATAAAGCAGTCCTGAGGTATAAGAAGCTGTCAGGAGGATAGAGCAGTCCTGAGGTATAAGAAGCTGTCAGGAGGATAGAGCAGTCCTGAGGTACAAGAAGCTGTCAGGAGGATAAAGTAGTCCTGAGGTAATAATCTTTCAGGAGGATGAAGCAATCCTGAGGTAATGATGAGCTATCAGGAGGATAAAGCAATCCTGAAATACAAGAAGTTGTCAGGAGGATAAAGCAATCCTGAGGTACAAGAAGCTGTCAGGAGGATAAAGCAGTCCTGAGGTACAAGAAACTGTCAGGAGGATAAAGCAGTCTTGAGGTACAAGAAGCTGTCAGGAGGATAAAGCAGTCCTGAGGTACAAGAAGCTGTCAGGAGGATAAAGCAGTCCTGAGGTATAAGAAGCTGTCAGGAGGATAGAGCAGTCCTGAGGTACAAGAAGCTGTCAGGAGGATAAAGCAGTCCTGAGGTAATAATCTTTCAGGAGGATGAAGCAATCCTGAGGTAATGATGAGCTATCAGGAGGATAAAGCAATCCTGAGGTAATAGTATGCTTTCAGGTATCCCCAGCAGAGTCGCCAATTCTGTAACACGGTGGGAGAACTGACTTTAGTTATGTTGCGGATAGCAAGAGTCGCCACCGACTTTTATTTTATCCAAAGGAAAGGCATAAAAGAACAGGAAAGACCTTTTTAAAATATTTTTGGGTCCGGGGGGTAGGTTATGTAAAGGGAAGGTGTTAGCATCATTTACATCCATGGTTATCCATGGGCTCTTAGTTACTTAGCTCACTTTGAATTGTTTTTTAAAATGTGAAGTGTGTGAATAGAAATTTTCATAAGAGTTTGATAATTATCCATGTACGGATGCGTAAAAAACTTGTGTTTGAAAATTGTTTGAAATTTGTAAAGTGTTTGAAAAGTTTTTAAATGGTGAGCAAATAACTATGAGGAACCTACCCTAAAGTTTAAGTCTTTCTGTTCTTGAATCCTTTAAGTGGTATGACTATCCCTATTATTAAGGAATAGGTAGTCATTACCTTGGATGTGAGGGACATATGAAGGGACATCTGTTTAATGAAGGCAACTGTAGGGTGTATTAAGCATTTAGGAGGGACTGTCATCATTATTCGAAAGGGACAAGATCATTATGAAAGGCAACCATTAAGGGACTTGATCTTTGAAGGGACTAGATGACTTTTCTTTTAAGGGACTTTGCTTTATACACCCTACTTGACCTTATGATTAGGCAACAAATGAGGAGTAACCCTAGAAAGTGAGATGGCGATCAAAGATCGACTTATGTGTGTGAGTGTTCAATGTTATTTATCTTTTAATTAAAATGATCTAAATCCAATTGGTTATACACTCTCAAAGTTGAAACAATTTTGTTTTCGAGTTCAACTTTACTTTTCCCTCTTTATTCAGGATTACTTTTCCTCTTTTACTAAAGCAAAAAATGTTTGTTGGTTATGTTTGAATGTATATATGCTTTGAATATGATTGATGCTTACCAGAAATGCATGAAATGCAGTAATAGTATTTACTAAGGACGAACGAGGGTAGTAGTTCAACGAAGCTTCGCCGGTTCATCCCCAGCAGAGTCGCCAGTTCTGTAACACGGTGGGAGAACTGACTTTAGTTAAATGTTGCGGATAGCAAGAGTCACCACCGACTTTTATTTTATCCAAAGGAAAGGCATAAAAGAACAGGAAAGACCTTTTAAAAGATTTTTGGGTCCGGGGTAGGTTATGTAAAGGGAAGGTGTTAGCACCCTTTACATCCATGGTTATCCATGGGCTCTTAGTTACTTATCTCACTTTGAATTGTTTTTGAAAATGTGAAGTGTGTGAATAGAAATTTTCATAAGAGTTTAATAATGATCCATGTACGGATGCGTAAAAAACTTGTGTTTGAAAATTGTTTGAAATTTGTAAAGTGTTTGAAAAGTTTTTGAATAGCGAGCAAGTAACTATGAGGAACCTACCCTAAAGTTTTAAGTCTTTCTGTTCTTTATCCTTTAAATGGTAAGACTATCCCTATTATTAAGGAATAGGTAGTCATTACCTTGGATGTGTGGGACATGTAAAGGGACATATGTTTGTTTAGGCAACTGTAGGGTGTATTAAGCATTTTTTGGAGGGACTGTCATCTTTATTCGAAAAGGATAAGATCATTATGAAAGGAAACCATTAAGGGACTTGATCTTTGATTATGAAGGGACTAGATGACTTTTCTTTTAAGGGACTTTTGCTTTATACACCCCACTTGACCTTGTATTTAGGCAACAATGAGAGGTAACCCTAGAAAGTGAGACGGCGATCAAAGATCGACTTACGTGTGTGAGTGCATCAATTTAAATATTTATCTTTAAATTTGTGATCTAAATTCAATTTTAAATACATACATGTTACACTCCCTATTTACTAACCATGACATAAAAATAAATAATATAAATATTACAAAAAATTACATCTAGGAGCAATTACAAAAAATAATAAAGCAATATAATAGCAAAATAAATAAATGAATAAATAAGCAAGATATAAATAATAAGTAAGATAAATTAGCAATTTAATTGGGTTAGTAATAATAATAATAAACAAAAGATTATAATAAACAAAATTTTAATGGTTAATAGAAAAAATTATAAACAATTATATCAATTATTATGAAATTTAGAATTATAAACAAATTAAATAAATTATGAATATTATAAAAAGTAAATTATGATCAAAAGTTTAATTAGCAATTTTTAAACATATAATGAAAATTATTTACATATATATTTAATTATAAACAATGATAGGATATTTATTAAAAAAATTGGATTAATTATAATTATATTTACAAAATTTTAATTATTTTAAATAAGATATGTACATGATAAAAAAAATGATCATACAATTATATTTACAAAAATTAGAAATTAAAATCACAAAATAGAATTAGGTTTTTTAATTGCTTAGAAAAAATAAATTAGGGTTTGTCAAATATTAGGGTTTAAGTTATATACAAAAATATTAGGGTTTATGGAATTAGTCTAAACCTAATTATCTAATTTATTTACAAGCATATATACATAATAATAATATAACCATATTGCAAAATAAATAGAAACAATTTTATATTTAAGAAAATAGATTATGATTTTTTTTGAAAAATATAAAGTTTTTATAGAAATATATTATGATATTTATTTAATAATTATTTTGAACTATATTAAATTAAGTTAATGTTAAGAAAAAGTAAATATAAAGAAAATATGAAAAAACTCTAAAAAATAGGACCTGGGGTTTGAACCCAGGTTCTTTACCTGGATAATGAGGAGCATAACCAACTGAGCTGCGTGCTGGTTGTGTTATTGGGTGGTCCAATCATAATAATATGAAAAATATTCTTTAATGTTTGAGAAAACCAAAAAAATTGCCCTCATCAAGACTTGAACCCTGAACCTCATGCGTACGAAGCAAAGTCTTTACCACCAAGCTATATGGGCGCGCTTGTTATTGTAATGACCACTGGATATTATATATCAAACCTGTGGAATAAATGAAATAAAAGAACAAAATGCAATAAACAGGGAATCGAACCCAAGACCAAACCCTATACATACGCGCCTCCAACCACTGGGACAAGCTGCATGCTTGTGAGAATAGTCCAACACCAGCTCCTTTTGTTGCGTGTATCCCTCCGTCTTCGACTTCGTCCAATCGTGCACTGCCACACAGTCATCTTCAACCTCCAGCCCTGTGAAATTTCCTGCGAATATCGCTATGCAATTTCCTGCGAAAATTTTAGTAACAAAACCTGCGATTCTCATAGGATACGAAATACACACAATTAATCCATAATTTTTATGGGGAATTAAAGCCCAGGTCTTATAGAATTCAAAAATCCCTTTGAAAGCCTCTTATGGTCCACGAATTGATTGACCCCAAATTCAAAGTTAAAACCCTAATAATGGCATTCTCTCAAATAAGCCATGAAACTTCAATCCAAACGTCCAGAATCATTCTAGGCATCACAACAAACACATATCAGTCATCAAAAACAGTTCATAATGCATATGTTAGTGAATTCGAAAATTTGAAATTCAAGATAAAAGTGAATTCGGTATTCATGGTTTATGATGCTTTTGATGCATATGATCATTCAAACATGTTCAAGACACCTCAAGGAAACTTTCTCAACCTTAAAAACCTCTTTTAAATGGCTGAAATCGCAAAACCGAATTTGAATTTTTGTGAGAAATTTGAAGTTTGAATATGATGCTTGGCTGCTGCAAATCCGTGGCTCTTGCAATGCTATGTGTTGTTTATATACCATATAACAAAATTAGGTCAATAGCTTCATCAACTTTGTGGATTTTTGGACCTTTTTAGATTGAAAAATATTTGATCTTAAAACTTGAATATCCTTGATCTCACATTGCTATTTTGGTATGATTCTCATTACTCTTGTATCAATCAAGTCTAAATATAATTTAAGACCTTCTAGAAACCAAATCAAATTTAATTTTCATTATTTTATATTTTATTTGAATTTAAAATGATTTTTTAATATAAAAATCATAATAAATAAAAACAAAATGAATAAAATTATGAATAAATCAATTTAATTTCGTGCAAGATTTTTTGAAGTGGATTGGGTCATTATTTGGCAAGCCCATTTGGAAAAAATTGGTTTTAGACCTCCATTTTCTTCATGAACCAACCCAAAATTTCCCAACTTTGCAAGGGCACACATCCTTCAATTTTAATTCTATGAGGGTGTTCTTGGACATTTTGAAAAGCTTGAAGAGTCCTCTAAACAACCCCACTGGTTTCATGTCCATATCATTTACCAATCTCAAGTTATGCCCTTTTGAAGTTGTTGACTTTTTGTTGACTTTCAAAAGGACCTATAATGTCTTAGCTCATACCTTCCAAATGAAGCATTTTTGGGCTTGGCTTGTGAGACACAAAGTTGTAGAGAATTCAATTTCCTTCAAAATGAGCTTTGTATGGAGACTTGGTGATGAAGCATGTGAAAGTTATGGCTGGTCAAAGTTCAGTTGACTTTTACTAAGGAAACCCTAATTTAGAAACTCCTGATTCTTGATGATCTGAAATATCCTTGATGAATCATGATCAACCCTTGATCAAATGATGAATTTTACTTCATATACTTGATGTTGGCAAAAAATCATGAAGTTTGACTTTGGTTTGACCACAGTTGACCTCAGTTTGACTTTTTAACTGCTTTGACTGATTTTGACTTATCTGATCATCTGACTGAGCAAACTTTTGAGAAAAGTCTTGAAACTTGTCATGGGGGTTATCACACGCATATAAGATGTTATGAAGCTCACTTGAAGTCTTGGAAATCCATTTAGCCTGATTAAAGTTAAAACCCTAGTTTTGGATGCACTGCTTAGGAGGTGCATTGTCTGAGGGAATTGTCAACTCTTCTGACCAATTGTGAACTTTGTGAACCTTGTGAACCATCATAAAATGTCTTGTGAACCTCATGGTAGGTATTGTGAACCTTGTGAACCTTGTGAACTTCATAAAGTGACTTGTAGACTTCATGAACCTCATGAAAGGTCTTGTAAGCATTGTGAATCTTGTGAACCTTGTGAACCTCATAAAGTGACATGTAGACTTCATGAACCTCATGAAAGGTCTTGTAAGTGTTGTGATTCTTGTGAACCTTGTGAACCTTCTTAGCACACAAAGTCTTGTATTGTGAGGGCAAATTTTGGGGTGCAACAGCTGCCCCTGTTCAATTTTCTGAAACCTGAGGGGTTAGATTGGTATGTTTGCCAGTCGTGACCTGGAAGGTTGAAGGGGATTGAACACAAAAGCCCAAAAATTTGCACTCACCAGTGCATAGAGTGATACAGATGGCTAGTTGAATGTTCTTGAGTGGGCTTAAAGATGCCACTTGGAGAAAAGTTCTTCAAATACATCTCTTGGAGGATAAAGCAGTCCAAAATATGGAGGTATAATGATAACTTTCAGGAGGATAAAGCAGTCCTGAGGTAATAATAAGCTTTCAGGAGGATAAAGCAATCCTGCGGGATGATGATAACTTTCAGGAGGATAAAGCAGTCCTGAGGTAATAATATGACTTCAGGAGGATAAAGCATTCCTGAGGGATGAAAGGTTTTCAGAAGGATGGAGCAATCCTGACGTGGTAATATGCTTTCAGGAGGATGGAGCAATCCTGATGTATAAGAAGCTGTCAGGAAGATAAAGCAGTCCTGAGGTAATAATAATCTTTCAGAAGGATGAAGCAATCCTGAGGTAGTGATGAGCTATCAGGAGGATGAAGCAATCCTGAGGTAATAGTATGCTTTCAGGAGGATAAAGCAGTCCTAATGTAATAATAAGCTGTCAGGAGGATAAAGCAATCCTGAGGTAATGATGATAGCTTTCAGGAGGATAAAGCAGTCCTGATGTAGTAATATGCTTTCAAGAGGATGAAGCAGTCTTGAGAGACTGATAATATGCTTTCAGGAGGATAAAGCAATCCTGAGGTGACAATGATAGCTATCAGGAGGATGAAGCAGTCCTGAGGTAATAATATGATTTCAGGAGGATAAAGCAATCCTGAGGTACAAGAAGCTGTCAGGAGGATAAAGCAATCCTGAGGTACAAGAAGCTGTCAGGAAGATAAAGCAATCCTGCGGGATGATGATAACTTTCAGGAGGATAAAGCAGTCCTGAGGTAATAATATGACTTCATGAGGATAAAGCATTCCTGAGGGATGATAGGTTTTCAGAAGGATGGAGCAATCCTGATGTGGTAATATGCTTTATGGAGGATGGAGCAATCCTGATGTATAAGAAGCTGTCAGGAAGATAAAGCAGTCCTGAGGTAATAATAATCTTTCAGGAGGATGAAGCAATCCTGAGGTAGTGATGAGCTATCAGGATGATGAAGCAATCCTGAGGTAATAGTATGCTTTCAGGAGGATAAAGCAGTCCTGATGTAATAATAAGCTGTCAGGAGGATAAAGCAATCCTGAGGTACAAGAAGCTGTCAGGAAGATAAAGCAATCCTGCGGGATGATGATAACTTTCAGGAGGATAAAGCAGTCCTGAGGTAATAATATGACTTCAGGAGGATAAAGCATTCCTGAGGGATGATAGGTTTTCAGAAGGATGGAGAAATCCTGATGTGGTAATATGCTTTCAGGAGGATGGATCAATCCTGATGTATAAGACGCTGTCAGGAAGATAAAGCAGTCCTGAGGTAATAATAATCTTTCAGGAGGATAGAGCAGTCCTGAGTTAATGATGAGCTATCAGGAGGATAAAGCAATCCTGAGGTAATAGTATGCTTTCAGGAGGATAAAGCAGTCCTGATGTGTAAGAGGCTTTCAGGAGGATGAAGCAGTCCTGAGGAATTGATGACTTGCAGGAGGATAAAGCAGTCCTGATGTACAAGTTGTTGATGAAGTTTGTTTGCTGGGGAATTAACCTGAAAACAAGGTAGCATCCTGTATGATAATATTAGTTTATGAATTATGTATGCATGTATGATATGATGCACTTAAATAATGTATTATGTACTTATGGATAAGTATGTAAATGATGTATGTATGATATGATGTTGCCGGAAGCATCTGGATATCTTCGTATAACAACTGCTGGCCAGGGAAAATAAATCCCGATTCGTTGTTGAAGAATATGAGGAGTTCATTCCCGTCTTGTTTGATAATATATTATACATAACCTTCCGTCTGCTGGGGATAGCAAGGTATATATAACCTCCCGTTTGCTGGGGATAGTAAGGTATATATAACCTCCCGTTTTCGTTTGATAGTAGGGTATACATAACCTTCGTCTTCGTTTGATAGTAGGATAGATATAACATCCCGTCTTCGTTTGTCGTACTCTTATTGGAAAGTAAATTCCCGAATATCCGTATGAGGATAAAAGAGATGGATATAAATTCCAGGGGAGATGTGACTTAGGAAGATGGACTTGTCCTACTGAGGGTTTGTAGCTGTTTTGTTAGAGATGAACCGGCGAAGCTTCGTTGAAATCCTTCCCTCGTTCGTCCTTGGTAAATACTATTACTGCATTTTCATGCATTTTTGGTAAACATCAATCATATTAAGCATTCATGCATTTTTGGTAAACATTAATCATATTCAAAAGCATACATACATTCAAACACAACCAATGGACGTTTCGCTTATGTAAATAGGGTAAAAGTAAATCTGGATTCAAAGATGGAATTTTATTCATATCAAAAAGTGACCCATACATGGGTGAGTTTGTACAAAGAGACATAAACCCTAGTAAGAGGATTTTGTCATAAAGTTTTTTTTTTATAAAACAAAGAAAATCAGCTATGTGGGAAATAATCCTATTGAGTTTCAATTCTACTATTGCCATTATCTTCAAGCATCTCATCTTCTACTGTCGAGACAGAAACGATTGAATTGAGCTTTATCTGTTCAAACTTGAGTAAGTATCACAACTGGTTGCAGTTTTATGGGTAATCCAAACGAGACATAGTCATACGCTTTAATCCCTAACTTTTGCCTGGATTGCCCTTTCAGGTTTTCAATCCACCGGGATACCCTTTTTTGCCCAAGCCGCCTTTTCAGGTTTTCGACTTGCCGGGTGTACATCTTTTCATATATATCCCTAATTTTTGCCCAAACCCTTTTGGTTTGCCGGGATGCCCTTATTTTTGCCTAGGCCTGTCAACCTAGCAGGTCTCTTTTCATGCGTAGTATTTTTAACTATGTCTGCGTTTACAGGCTGTGGGAAGTCTTCACCATCCATAGTAGTAAGTATCATGGCACCTCGTGAGAATACTATCTTGACTACAAAGGGTCCTTCATATGTTGGAGTCCACTTGCCCCTAGGATCACCCTGTGGTAATATGATACGCTTGATTACCAAGTCACCAGCCTGATATACCTTTGGCTTAACCTTCTTATTAAAAGCTTTGATCATTCGTTTCTGGTACATCTGGCCATGACAAACTGCTGCTAACCTCTTCTCATCAATCAAATTTATCTGGTCAAGTCGAGTCTGAATCCACTCATCTTCATTCAAGCCTGCATCCTTCATAATTCTTAAGGAGGGGATCTGAACTTCAATGGGCAGAACTGCTTCCATACCATAGACTAAGGAGAATGGGGTTGCCCCTGTTGAAGTACGTATTGTAGTACGATAACCATGAAGAGCAAAAGGTAACATCTCATGCCAATCCTTGTAAGTAACAGTCATCTTCTGTACAATCTTCTTAATGTTCTTATTGGCAGCTTCAACTGCCCCATTCATCTTTGGACGATACGGAGAAGAATTGTGATGCTTAATCTTGAACTGCGTGCAGAGATCAATAATCAGAGTGTTGTTCAGATTAGAGCCATTGTCAGTAATAATCCTTTCAGGGATGCCATACCTACATATGAGATTATTCTTAATGAATCGAGCCACAACATTCTTAGTAACGGATGCAAATGAAGCTGCCTCTACCCACTTCGTGAAGTAATCAATAGCAACCAGGATGAAACGATGTCCATTAGAAGCAGTAGGCTTGATCTCACCAATCATATCAATGCCCCACATGGCAAAAGGCCAAGGAGCAGTTAACACATTCAATGGTGATGGAGGTATATGGACTTTATCAGCATAAATTTGACACTTGTGACATGTCCTGGAGTGTTGATAGCAATCAGCTTCCATGGTAGACCAATAATAACCTGCTCTCAATATCTTCTTTGCCATGGAATGACCACTATAATGAGTGCCAAAGATCCCATCATGCATATCTTCCATAATCTCAGCTGCTTCCTTCTTATCCACAGAACGAAGCAAAGTTGAATCATGATTGCGCTTGTACAAAATCCCATTACTCAAAAAGAACTTAGCAGAGAATCTCCTCAGAAACTTCCTGTCTTTGGCAGATGCCCCTTCAGGGAATTCTTGATGAATTTTGAACTGTACTTTAGTTATGTTGCGGATAGCAAGAGTCGCCACCGACTTTTATTTTATCCAAAGGAAAGGCATAAAAGAACAGGAAAGACCTTTTTAAAAGATTTTTGGGTCCGGGGGGTAGGTTATGTAAAGGGAAGGTGTTAGCATCCTTTACATCCATGGTTATCCATGGGCTCTTAGTTACTTAGCTCACTTTGAATTGTTTTTGAAAATGTGAAGTGTGTGAATAGAAATTTTCATAAGAGTTTGATAATGATCCATGTACGGATGCGTAAAAAACTTGTGTTTGAAAATTGTTTGAAATTTGTAAAGTGTTTGAAAAGTTTTTAAATGGTGAGCAAATAACTATGAGGAACCTACCCTAAAGTTTAAGTCTTTCTGTTCTTGAATCCTTTAAGTGGTAAGACTATCCCTATTATTAAGGAATAGGTAGTCATTACCTTGGATGTGAGGGACATATGAAGGGACATCTGTTTAATGAAGGCAACTGTAGGGTGTATTAAGCATTTAGGAGGGACTGTCATCATTATTCGAAAGGGACAAGATCATTATGAAAGGCAACCATTAAGGGACTTGATCTTTGAAGGGACTAGATGACTTTTATTTTAAGGGACTTTGCTTTATACACCCTACTTGACCTTATGATTAGGCAACAAATGAGGAGTAACCCTAGAAAGTGAGATGGCGATCAAAGATCGACTTATGTGTGTGAGTGTTCAATGTTATTTATCTTTTAATTAAAATGATCTAAATCCAATTTTAAATACAAATAGTTTTCACTCCCTATTTACTAACCATGACATAAAATTAAATAATTTAAACATTATAAAAATATTTACACCAAGGAGCAATTACAACAATGATAAATAAACAATTTTAAATAAATAAAGCAAAATATATAATAATAATAAAAATTGGGTTAGTGAAATAATAATAATAATCACAATTTTTAAAAATAAAGGGGGTTAGTAATAATTAAAATAATAAGCAAAAAATAATATAATAATTAAAAGATTAGATTTTAATATAAACAATTATTTAAAGTTAATAAAAAAATATGAACAATTAAGTAATTATTATAAAATTTTGAATTATATACAAATTATAAAAATTAAATTAATTTTAAACATATCATGAAAATAAAGTTATAATTATAAAATCATTTTAATTATTCCTAAGCATATATTAACAATTATTTAAATGTAAAAATTAAGGATATAAACAATTTAAGTCATAAAAAAAATAGGATTAATTATGATTATATTTACAAATTTTAATAGAACATATACATGATAAAAAAATGATCATACAATTATATTTATAAATTTAAGAATTATAATAAAATTTTATTCACTAATTAAAATATAAACAAGAATTATAATTAGGTTTTTTTAAAAAAAAAGATATTTTTAGGGTTTGTAAGTTTATAAAACAAAATTAGGGTTTTTAATTGTTTGGAAAAAATAAATTATCTAATATAAATTAATTATACAAAATTATTATTTACATACAACAAGATAAACTTTAAATAATTTCACTAATAAGGTTTAGTTGAAAAAACTGAATTTTAAGTTATAGAAAAAAAAGAAATAGCATAAACATATTTTTATTATTTTAAATTCATTTAATTATAACATAAATAAATAAAATAGAAAAAAAAAAACAGAAAAAAAATGGAAAAAGAACTTACCTGGGCTGGGATTCGAACCCAGCCCCTGAGCAATGCATCCTCCAGGACCAGCCAGCCAGCCACTGGGCTGCGCGCGCGCCAGTGATAACAATGCACTTCATATGGTTTTGTTGTTGTTCTGGAAAACAAGAATAAATCAAGCAAAAAAAATTGCCTTGGCTGGTTTCGAACCCAGACCTTTCAGCTTATCACACACACACCAAAACCAACTGAGCTACGCGCTCTAATTGATAATAGAATAGCAAATACATATTATAAAAACAATCCAAATTTGAATTCAGATTTTCGCGCCAAGCCACTTCTTCTTCAACCTCCTGACTTGCGAAATTACCTGCGAATTTGGCTGCCACTTTTCCTGCGAATTTTCAACCTGCAGGAAACCCTACGAAACCCATACGCTATCATTTACATACAGTTCTTTTAAATTAATCACATGAGTATAATCCAAACAACATTTGCAATTGATTTACGTTTTTAAAATTCATTTATATTCACTTAATCAGGAAACCCTAATTTGAAGGTTATGAACCCTAAAATGGCATCCTTCGATTCAGCCATGGTTTCTTCAATCCAATCACCCAGAATTCATCACAAACCTTCACTAAACACAAATCAGTAAACAAAACTCATTAATAATGTGTGAATGATCAAGAACGAAAAATTAAAAAGTGTGAAGAAATTTTGAATCGGATTTGTTAGTATGTGATGTTATGGAGCAATATGATGATCAGTTTACACTCAATGATGTTCATGGAACCTATTTCAACCTTCAAAATTCTTTGGAATAACCTCTAGCAAGGAATCCAAATCAAGCTTTTTTTGATGAATTTTAAAGTTTGAATGTGTTGTTTGAGGCTGCAAAATCGTCCCCTTCAATGGCTGCACTCATGGCAATAGACCAAGGAAACTGTACGACGTATATCGATACGGTTGATCTGGTGGCCATAGTTAGTGTGACTTCTTGGTTGGTGCTTATGTTCCTTAAGCAAGTTGAGGATAATATGAGGCTGCCATATGTTGTCAATGCACTAACTAACTTTTAGAACCCTAGTTATCCCATCTTGGCCTTTAGAAAGTAGTGAGGTAACCGGCTTTGGTGCAGACTGAAGTTGGTTGACACTCGATACTACGCTCATTGAGATCCTAAACGTGGAGGGTTTTGGTTGGCAAGTAAGTTGCCTACTGAACAACCACCCTTGTGAAGGATCAATGATATTGAGATCCCTTAGAACCTGGTTACTTTGTAGGACAGGATGAACCAACTAACTTCAGGGGAGGGTATTTACCTTTGAACCTCATGCAAGCCTTTAAATCTAGGGCTATGGTGTGACTTGTTTGTGTGTGCCACATGTTTGTGATTGAACATAACATCATGATATCATCATGCATCATAAGCATAGCATTTTCACTAACCATTTCAAGGACCAAAGGATTTATCTTTGTTCTTTGTTGCAGGTCATGGCTTCTGCTCGTAGAAACACCATCAGGATCAACTTTGTGAGCATACCTGCTAAACTTAAAGAGTTGCAGCCATTGAAGGGGACGATTTTGCAGCCTCAAACAACACATTCAAACTTCAAAATTCATCAAAAAAAGCTTGATTCGGATTCCTTGCTAGAGGTTGTTCCAAAGCATTTTGAAGGTTGAAATAGGTTCCCTGAACATCATTGAGTGTAAACCGATCATCATATTGCTCCATAACATCACATACTAACAAATCTGATTCAAACTTTCTTCACACTTTTTAATTTTTCGTTCTTGATCATTCACACATTATTAATGAGTTTTGTTTACTGATTTGTGTTTAGTGAAGGTTTGTGATGAATTCTGGGTGATTGGATTGAAGAAACCATGGCTGAATCGAAGGATGCCATTTTAGGATTCATAACCTTCAAATTAGGGTTTCCTGATTAAGTGAATATAAATGAATTTTAAAAACGTAAATCAATTGCAAATGTTGTTTGGATTATACTCATGTGATTAATTTAAAAGAACTGTATGTAAATGATAGCGTATGGGTTTCGTAGGGTTTCCTGCAGGTTGAAAATTCGCAGGAAAAGTGGCAGCCAAATTCGCAGGTAATTTCGCAAGTCAGGAGGTTGAAGAAGAAGTGGCTTGGCGCGAAAATCTGAATTCAAATTTGGATTGTTTTTATAATATGTATTTGCTATTCTATTATCAATTAGAGCGCGTAGCTCAGTTGGTTTTGGTGTGTGTGTGATAAGCTGAAAGGCCTGGGTTCGAAACCAGCCAAGGCAATTTTTTTTGCTTGATTTATTCTTGTTTTCCAGAACAACAACAAAACCATATGAAGTGCATTGTTATCACTGGCGCGCGCGCAACCCAGTGGCTGGCTGGCTGGTCCTAGAGGATGCATTGCTCAGGGGCTGGGTTCGAATCCCAGCCCAGGTAAGTTCTTTTTCCATTTTTTTCCTGTTTTTTTTTCTATTTTATTTATTTATGTTATAATTAAATGAATTTTAAATAATAAAAATATGTTTATGCTATTTCTTTTTTTTCTATAACTTAAAATTCAGTTTTTTCAACTAAACCTTATTAGTGAAATTATTTAAAGTTTATCTTGTTATATGTAAATAATAATTTTGTATAATTAATTTATATTAGATAATTTATTTTTTCCAAACAATTAAAAACCCTAATTTTGTTTTATAAACTTACAAACCCTAAAAATATCTTTTTTTTTAAAAAAAACTAATTATAATTCTTGTTTATATTTTAATTAGTGAATAAAATTTTATTATAATTCTTAAATTTATAAATATAATTGTATGATCATTTTTTTATCATGTATATGTTCTATTAAAATTTGTAAATATAATCATAATTAATCCTATTTTTTTTATGACTTAAATTGTTTATATCCTTAATTTTTACATTTAAATAATTGTTAATATATGCTTAGGAATAATTAAAATGATTTTATAATTATAATTTTATTTTCATGATATGTTTAAAATTAATTTAATTTTTATAATTTGTATATAATTCAAAATTTTATAATAATTACTTAATTGTTCATATTTTTTTATTAACTTTAAATAATTGTTTATATTAAAATCTAATCTTTTAATTATTATATTATTTTTTGCTTATTATTTTAATTATGTTCTTATGACATTTTTTACTAACCCCCTTTATTTTTTAAAATTGTGATTATTATTATTATTTCACTAACCCAATTTTTATTATTATTATATATTTTGCTTTATTTATTTAAAATTGTTTATTTATCATTGTTGTAATTGCTCCTTGGTGTAAATATTTTTATAATGTTTAAATTATTTAATTTTATATCATGGTTAGTAAATAGGGAGTGAAAACTATTTGTATTTAAAATTGGATTTAGATCATTTTAATTAAAAGATAAATAACATTGAACACTCACACACATAAGTCGATCTTTGATCGCCATCTCACTTTCTAGGGTTACTCCTCATTTGTTGCCTAATCATAAGGTCAAGTAGGGTGTATAAAGCAAAGTCCCTTAAAATAAAAGTCATCTAGTCCCTTCAAAGATCAAGTCCCTTAATGGTTGCCTTTCATAATGATCTTGTCCCTTTCGAATAATGATGACAGTCCCTCCTAAATGCTTAATACACCCTACAGTTGCCTTCATTAAACAGATGTCCCTTCATATGTCCCTCACATCCAAGGTAATGACTACCTATTCCTTAATAATAGGGATAGTCTTACCACTTAAAGGATTCAAGAACAGAAAGACTTAAACTTTAGGGTAGGTTCCTCATAGTTATTTGCTCACCATTTAAAAACTTTTCAAACACTTTACAAATTTCAAACAATTTTCAAACACAAGTTTTTTACGCATCCGTACATGGATCATTATCAAACTCTTATGAAAATTTCTATTCACACACTTCACATTTTCAAAAACAATTCAAAGTGAGCTAAGTAACTAAGAGCCCATGGATAACCATGGATGTAAAGGATGCTAACACCTTCCCTTTACATAACCTACCCCCCGGACCCAAAAATCTTTTAAAAAGGTCTTTCCTGTTCTTTTATGCCTTTCCTTTGGATAAAATAAAAGTCGGTGGCGACTCTTGCTATCCGCAACATAACTAAAGTCAGTTCTCCCACCGTGTTACAGAACTGGCGACTCTGCTGGGGACTTAATATTAAAGAGGGGTATCCTTAGGAATTAGATCACTTAAATTGTTTGCCTTGTTTGCTTTACTTTACTTGTTGGGCTCTTATGTGTGAAAGATCCTAACCCGGATCTAATGTACCTTAGGTAAATGGCAATAGACCAAGGAAACTGTACGGCGTATACCGCTATGGTTGATCTGGTGGCCATAGTTAGTGTGACTTCTTGGTTGGTGCTTATGTTCCTTAAGTCAAGTTGAGGATAATATGAGGCTGCCATATGTTGTCAATGCATTAACTAACTTTTAAAACCTTAGTTATCCCATCTTGGCCTTTAGAAAGTAGTGAGGTAACCGGCTTTGGTGCAGACTGAAGTTGGTTGACACTCGATACTACGCTCATTGAGATTCTAAACTTGGAGGGTTTTGGTTGGCAAGTAAGTTGCCTACTGAACAACCACCCTTGTGAAGGATCAATGATATTGAGATCCCTTAGAACCTGGTTACTTTGTAGGACAGGATGAACCAACCAACTTCAGGGGAGGGTACTTACCTTTAAACTTCATGCAAGCCTTTAAACCTAGGGCTATTGTGTGACTTGTTTGTGTGTGCCACATGTTTGTGATCGAGCATAACATCATAGCATCATCATGCATCATAAGCATAGCATTTTCACTAACCATTTCAAGGACCAAAGGATTTATCTTTGTTCTTTGTTGCAGATCATGGCTTCTGCTCGTAGAAACACCATCAGGATCAACTTTGTAGGGATACCTCCCAAGCTTAAAGAGTTGGTTTCTCAAGTGTCTGATCATTCCCAGTTTATCAAGAGACATGGTCACCTATTGGATCTAGTCACTTCAGGGTTCAATGAAGACATGATGAGTGTTCTGTTCCAGTTCTTTTACCCTAAGCACCATTGCTTTACATTCCCTGACTACCAGCTGGTTCCAACAATGGAAGAGTTCTCTAAACTTCTGGGTATACCTGTTCTTGATCAGAAACCCTTCACAGGCCTGGAGAAGGAGCTCAAACCAGAGGTTATTGTTGCAGCTCTACATCTGAAGAAGTCGGACATTGTTCTAGAAACGAGAAGCGGAGTTAAGGGTATTCTTGCCAAGGTGCTAATGGATAAGGCTCAAATGTTCTTGAAGGCCATAGGCTATGATGCTTTTGAGGATATCTTAGCCTTGCTAATTTATGGCTTAGTATTATTCCCCAATCCAGATCAGTTCATAGACGTTCATGCCATCAACATATTCCTGAGTCACAATCCAGTACCTACATTGCTTGGAGACATCCTACATTCTCTTCATACCCGTACTACAAGGGCAAGAGGAACTTTGATGTGCTGCATACCTTTGCTTTCTAGGTGGTTTATTTCTCACCTTCCTCGCTCAGTAATGAAGAATGAGCAGGGGTTCAGATGGTCCAAGAGGATCATGTCACTCTCGCATTCAGATATCCATTGGTGCTCCAGATCTATGGAGAATGTCACTATCATTGATCGTTGTGGGGAGTTTCCTAATGTGCCACTTCTAGGCATAAGAGGAGGCATCACCTACAACCCCTCTCTAGCTTTACGACTGTTTGGTTATGCTCGGAGTGATGGTCCACATGACGTGTTGATTCAGGGCATTATGTTTGATTACGACAACGATCTTCAGGGTTACCGTCAGAGATTCATACGAGCATGGGGAAAAGTAAACAGGGTTGACAGCAAGACACTGGAACCTAAGTACACTATTCCTATGGAGGCTTATCTCAGATGGGTGCGATCTCGTGCTCAGACTCTCATGATATCATATCCTGCTATCCTGCCAGTTACCATGGAACCTGTTGCTGAAGGAGACACTGCTTATACCATCCTTCACCCAGACATGCCTACTGACATGGAAGACTTACAGAGATCCTGGATCCAGTTGAAGGAGCAAAGGGATACTTTCGAGGCTCATTACAAAACAAGTCAAGAAAGAATCCTGGAACTAACAAAGCAACTTCACGAGGAACGAAATCTCAACTCATACCTCAACACAAAGAGGAAACGTCCATGGGAGACTTAAAACCCCATCTTTTGTATTTATTTCATTTCATTTTTTGTAAGCCCAAGAGGCAAAACAGATTTATTACTAATAAAAGTTTACCTTCTTGGTTGTTTTAGCAAATTTAAATCCTGCGGTCCTTGAAGACATTGCATACGCATTAATACATCATATCATTGCATCACAGGTTTATAATTGAGCACAGGTTTCTCATCTTCTCGCTGTTTATTTCAGCAATGGCTCTCGAACAAACAGTTAAGGATCTCCAGGCACAAAATGCACAGTTCCAAGAGCTGATCCTGAACTTATCCAAGGGGCAAGATGAATTGAAGACACTGCTGGCTAAGAAGAAGAGTCCTGAGGACGACAAGGATGGTCAGTTGGAACAAATGCAAGCTGAGATAACAAGAATGAGGATCCAGATGAATGACCAGGTGGCTCTTATTCAAAGTTTAGCTCAGGGGCAAGAAGAGTTAAGAACCTTTATCCACAAACTTCAAAGTAATGGAGTCAGGAATCTAATTGTCAGTCAACCTCCATTAAAACAAGCTGATTTGGTTGAAAGGAAGATGAGGATAAAAGAAGGTAAGAAACCGGTTGCCATTGATTGTTCTTCAGTTAAAGAAGAAAGACCTAATAAGGTTAATATACCTCAACACAAGGAATGTAGAAGGAAGTTTATCAAGTTCAGCACACCAATGTCACAAGTTTTGCAATGCCTGTTGGAGATGAAGCTAATTTCCTTGGAAAATTCTCCTCAAAATCCTAAAACTTCCTCTCCTCGCTATAATCCCAAGGCAAGGTGTGAGTATCACTCCAACAGTCCTGGACATGATACTAATAACTGTTGGGCATTGAATAAGAAGATTCAAGATCTGATTGACGAAGGAATCCTAGAGGTTACTCCAGAAGGTCAAGTTGAATTTTACTATCGTCCATCAAACACCGAAGCTGCAAGACAAGTAGCCCAAAGTAACAAGAAAGGAAGAATACCTATGCCTGTTGAGATATGGGGCACCTTGGGGCATCCAAGTGGTAAATTTGATTTCATGGTGAAATATATTGCTCCTCAAAGTTCACAGATTGCAATTGAAGACATTCAGCCAACTGGATGGGACAACATTTGAATTTTCATTTGTAATTTCTTTTATTTGTTTGAACACTTACTATTATGTTAAGCTTTTGTTTTCATTAATGCATTGCATATGTTTGTCTTGAGTTAATCCATTCGTTCCACTATATTTTGAATTATACTTCTTATTTCTATCTTGTGATATTTTAACTCCTGATAAAGCTATAAGCCTATATAGGGAGGATGACGAAAACAATACCATAATATTAGGCAGTATGCTTTTGAACAGACTATGCTGACGATGTACAGGCATTGTTTCAATTCCTAAACAGTGGAGATATAAGGAAGTTAATCCCTAGTCAACCCTTTTGAGCCTATGAAGTAGGAGTTTTTTATTCTTGCACAAATTAACCCTTATTCATAACCCGGGGCAGGGTAGTTACTCAGTTAACTCAAAATATGCCAATTATGTGTGTTGTACACAACTAATGATGGTTCTTGTAATCATGAAACCTGACAGTCAATATCCAGCAAAAGAACAATTCACTAAGTCAAAACCTATGAAGGAGACTTAGTAAAACATTAAGACATCCCGCTGACTATAACCTTGAAATAAGCAGTTCAGGCAAAAAGAAGGGATAATAAAGTCAAAAGAGAAAAAAAGGTCACTATGAATCCTCAACAAAGAAAGATGACGAAATGTTCAAATAAATGTTGGGTTTCTGAACCATCGCAAATATCAGTGTTACAATACCAAACTTCTTTGGAACTTCAATGCATAAGTTAATTGAGCGTAGGACTGAAGAACATCATGGAGATTGGGTGGGTACAAATAAAATTTGAGCCTTTATCCTTTGTTTCTTAAACCGTGAACCAGGCCACGTTATAACCCTCTAAAAGTCCTAACTGAAGCATGGTTAGTTCGAAAGCGTACTGCTACAAAAAGGTATCCTGACTCCTTTAGGGCTTATTATAAAACTTGAGTTAATATCACAGTTTTCACAAAAAAAAAACAGTTTTTCTAAAATAACTTGTTTCAAAACTTCAAGACAGACATAAGCATTGCATTTTTGAATATATTTATTTGCATATATCTGAGTGTTTGACAAATGGAGAAGCTTACAGGATGAATGTTCAATGAACCAAAGTCCTTCCGGTAAACAAAGTTGCTTCCTGGATCAAAGTCCATGTATACAAAGGGGCATAGTCATTATCTCCCAATCAAAGGGGCAGGCCATGATACTTCCTAACTCATTTGGGGAAATCAGGACAAGATTCAACTATGTTTAAGCAGCCAGAGGCAAATCTCCTCATCTATTTGAAGTGCCAAGGGTAACATTACAAAGTTCATAATGCCAAGGGCATAGTCACTGTTTCCCAGTCAAGAGGCATACCAAGTTACTGTTCAATTCAGTTGGGGCAATTAGGTCCAGACTCAGCTATGCTTAATAGCCAGGGGCATTTTTCCTCATACAGGTGAATTACCAAAGGTGACATGACAGAGTTCATAATGCCAGGGGCATATGCTTATGGGGCATTCTGCTTATTTCTCTTGAGGTAGCTCATTACAGATACTTCCATTATGGGACAATTCATCCTCAACCAAGGGGCAATTCTTTCTCTTCAAATCTAATACCTGGAGCGTATATGGTCCATTACAGTTTGAAGACACATTCCTCTCATTGTATTACCTTGATATTGGATTCTCAGCTGAAACCATGATGGAAATTAATTGTCTATGCCAGTAGTATCAGATGGTGTCAGTATCATGTCTTCAGATCCAGCTATGAGGGTTTCTGGGAAAGTACTCAGGAAAGTTAAAGAATTTCAGGAGCTATAGATCCAATTGGCTGTACACTCTTGAAGTTGAAACAATTCTGTTTTCAAATTCAGCTTTACTTTTCCCTCTGAATCCAGATTTACTTTTACCCTATTTACATAAGCGAAACGTCCTTTGGTTGTGTTTGAATGTATAAATGTTTAATATGATTGATGTTTACCAGAAATGCATGAAAATGCAGTAATAGTATTTACTAAGGACGAACGAGGGAAGGATTCCAACGAAGTTTCACCAGATTCACCCCTACAAGACAGTTACAAATCCCCAGTAGGGCAAATCCATCTTCATAAAGAACTTCAAGTCACATCTCCCCTGGAATTTATATCCATCTCTTTTATCCTCATACGGATATTCGGGAATTTACTTTCCAATAAGAGTACGACGAACAAAGACGGGAGGTTATATATACCTTGATATCCCCAGCAGACAAGAGGTTATGTATACCTTCTTATCAAACAAGACAGGAACGAGTTCCCCATATTCTTCAGCAACGAATCGGGATTTATTTTCCCTGGCCAGCAGTTGTTATACAAAGATATCCAGACGCTTCCGGCAACATCATATCATACATACATCATTTACATCATACCGTAACATACATATCCATAAATGCATAATACATTTACCTAAGTGCATCATACTATACATGCATACATAATACATAAGCTAATATTATCATACAGAATGCTACCTTGTTTTCAGGTTAATTCTCCAGCAAACAGACTTGTGATTATCAGGATTGCTTTATCCTCCTGAAAGCTTATCATACTTCAGGACTGCTTCATCCTCCTGAAAAGTTATCATTCTTCAGGATTGCTTTATCCTCCTGAAAGCATATTATCAATCTCTCAGGATTGCTTTATCCTCCTGAAAGCATATTACTACCTCAGGACTGCTTTATCCTCCTGACAGCTTCTTATACATCAGGATTGCTTTATCCTCCTGAAATCACATCACTACATCAGGATTGCTTCATCCTCCTGAAAGCTTATTACTACCTCAGGACTGCTTTATCCTCCTGACAGCTTCTTATACATCAGGATTGCTTTATACTCCTGAAAGTTATCATCATTACATCAGGACTGCTTCATCCTCCTGAAAGCATATCATCCATCAGGACTGCTCTATCCTCCTGAGAACTTATTATCATTACCTCAGGATTGCTTTATCCTCCTGACAGCTTCTTATACCTCAGGACTGCTTTATCCTCCTGACAGCTTCTTGTACCTCAGGACTGCTCTATCCTCCTGACAGCTTCTTATACCTCAGGACTGCTTTATCCTCCTGACAGCTTCTTGTACCTCAGGACTACTTTATCCTCCTGACAGCTTCTTGTACCTCAGGACTGCTTTATCCTCCTGACAGTTTCTTGTACCTCAGGACTGCTTTATCCTCCTGACAGCTTCTTGTACCTCAGGATTGCTTTATCCTCCTGACAGCTTCTTGTATTTCAGGATTGCTTTATCCTCCTGATAGCTCATCATTACCTCAGTATTGCTTCATCCTCCTGAAAGATTATTACCTCAAGACTGCTTTATCCTCCTGACAGCTTCTTGTACCTCAGGATTGCATTATCCTCCTGACAGCTCCTTGTACCTCAGGATTGCTTTATCCTCCTGACAGCCCCTTATACCTCAGGATTGCTTTATCCTCTTGAAAGCTTATTATCTCTTCAGGACTGCTTTATCCTCCTGAGAGCATACTATTACCTCAGGATTGCTTTATCCTCCTGATAGCTCATCATTACCTCAGGATTGCTTCATTCTCCTGAAAGATTATTACCTCAGGATTTCTTTATCCTCCTGACAGCTTCTTGTACCTCAGGACTGCTCTATCCTCGTGACAGCTTCTTATACCCCAGGACTGCTTTATCCTCCTGACAACTTCTTGTACCTCAGGACTGCTTTATCCTCCTGACAGCTTCTTGTACCTCAGGACTGCTTTATCCTCCTAACAGTTTCTTGTACCTCAGGACTGCTTTATCCTCCTGACAGCTTCTTGTACCTCAGGATTGCTTTATCCTCCTGACAGCTTCTTGTATTTCAGGATTGGTTTATCCTCTTGATAGCTCATCATTACCTCAGGATTGCTTCATCCTCCTGAAAGATTATTACCTCAGGACTGCTTTATCCTCCTGACAGCTTCTTGTACCTCAGGACTGCTCTATCCTCCTGACAGCTTCTTATACCTCAGGACTGCTTTATCCTCCTGACAGTTTCTTGTACCTCAGGACTGCTTTATCCTCCTGACAGCTTCTTGTACCTCAGGATTGCTTTATCCTCCTGACAGCTTCTTGTATTTCAGGACTGCTTTATCCTCCTGACAGCTTCTTGTACCTCAGGATTGCTTTATCCTCCTGACAGCTTCTTGTATTTCAGGATTGCTTTATCCTCCTGATAGCTCATCATTACCTCAGGATTGCTTCATCCTCCTGAAATATTATTACCTCAGGACTGCTTTATCCTCCTGACTGCTTCTTGTACCTCAAGACTGCTCTATCCTCCTGACAGCTTCTTATACCTCAGGACTGCTTTATCCTCCTGACAGCTTCTTGTACCTCAGGACTGCTTTATCCTCCTGACAGCTTCTTGTACCTCAGGACTGCTTTATCCTCCTGACAGTTTCTTGTACCTCAGGACTGCTTTATCCTCCTGACAGCTTCTTGTACCTCAGGATTGCTTTATCCTCCTGACAGCTTCTTGTATTTCAGGATTGCTTTATCCTCCTGAAATCATATTATCACCTCAGGACTGCTTCATCCCCCTGATAGTTATCATTATCACTTCAAGATTGCTTCATCCTCCTGAAAGCATATTATCAATCTCTCAAGACTGCTTCATCCTCTTGAAAGCATATTACTACATCAGGACTGCTTTATCCTCCTGAAAGCTATCATCGTTACCTCAGGATTGCTTTATCCTCCTGAAAGCATATCATCCATCAGGACTGCTTTATCCTCCTGAAAGCTACATTCATATTTTGGACTGCTTTATCCTCCAATAAATGCATCTGAAGAACTTTTCTCCAAGTGGCATCTTTAAGCCCACTCAAACATATTCAACTAGCCATCTGTATCACTCTATGCACTGGTGAGTGCAAATTTTTGGGCTTTTGTGTTCAATCCCCTTCAACCTTCCAGGTTACGACTGGCAAAACATACCAATCTAACCCCTCAGGTTTCAGAAAATTGAACAGGGGCAGCCGTTGCACCCCAAAATTTGCCCTCACAATACAAGACTTTGTGTGCTAAGAAGGTTCACAAAGTTCACAAGACTCACAATGCTTACAAGACCTTTCATGAGGTTCATGAAGTCTACAAGTCACTTTATGAGGTTCACAAGGTTCACAATACCTCCCATGAGGTTCATAAGACATCTTATGATGGTTCACAAGGTTCACAAGGTTCACAATTGGTCAGAAGAGTTGACAATTCCCTCAGACAATGCACCTCCTAAGCAGTGCATCCAAAACTAGGGTTTTGACTTTAATCAGGTTAAATGAACTTCCAAGACTTCAAGTGAGCTTCATAACATCTTATATGTGTGTGAGAACCCCCATGACAAGTTTCAAGACTTTTCTCAAAAGTTTGCTCAGTCAGATGATCAGATAAGTCAAAATCAGTCAAAGCAGTTAAAAAGTCAAACTGAGGTCAACTGTGGTCAAACCAAAGTCAAACTTCATGATTTTTTGCCAACATCAAGTATATGAAGTAAAATTCATCATTTGATCAAGGGTTGATCATGATTCATCAAGGAGATTTCAGATCATCAAGAATCAGGAGTTTCTAAATTAGGGTTTCCTGAGTAAAAGTCAATTGAACTTTGACCAGCCATAACTTTCACATGCTTCATCACCAAGTCTCCATCCAAAGCTCATTTTGAAGGAAATTGAATTCTCTACAACTTTGTGTCTCACAAGCCAAGCCCAAAAATGCTTCATTTGGAAGGTATGAGCTAAGACATTATAGGTCCTTTTGAAAGTCAACAAAAAGTCAACAACTTCAAAAGGTCATAACTTGATATTGGTAAATGATATGGACATGAAACCAGTGGGGTTGGTTAGAGGACTCTTAAAGATTTCCAAAATGTCCAAGAACACCCTCATAGAATTAAAATTGAAGGATGTGTGTCCTTGCAAAGTTGGGAAATTTTGGGTTGGTTCATGAAGAAAATGGAGGTCTAAAACCAATTTTTTCCAAATGGGCTTGCCAAATAATGACCCAATCCACTTCAAAACATCTTGCACGAAATTAAATTAATTTATTCATAATTTTATTCATTTTGTTTTTATTTATTATGATTTTTATATTAAAAAATCATTTTAAATTCAAATAAAATATAAAATAATGAAAATTAAATTTGATTTGGTTTCTAGAAGGTCTTAAATTATATTTAGACTTGATTGATACAAGAGTAATGAGAATCATACCAAAATAGCAAGGCTAGATCAAGGATATTCAAGTTTTAAGATCAAATATTTTTCAATCTAAAAAGGTCCAAAAATCCAAAGCTTTGATGAATCTCTTGACCTAATTTTATTGTATCATATATATACAACATATAACAAACATGAACTCACGAATTCCCAGCCTCAAAAATCAGTTTCAAACTTCACAAAATTCATCAAAAAACTCACATTCGGATTTCAAGGTAGAGGGAATTTTAATGAGTTTTGAGTATTGCAACATGTTCTATGATGTTCATTGAACGTGTCTGGATCATAAACAACCTCTGAAACCTCCTCATTCATGCAAACCGAATCCATGTTCATGTTCATTTATAATTTTTCGATTTTTAATATTTGCTCATGATTAATCACATTTGACTGTTGATTTGTGTTTGTTATGATACAAGGAATGTTTCTGGATGAATCAATTGGAATTTGGAGACACGAATGAGCATTCACCATTTTTAGGGTTTCTTCGGCCAAATTAGGATCCAATGATTTAACAAATATAAATGATTTCTAAAGACATAGAATGGTTGCAAATGTCATTAGGAATTCAATGGTGTTCTTAATTTTAAGAAATTTTGTTGTTTTATGGATGTTTGAAATTCGCAGGTTCTGGATATGATGAACTTCGCAGGAAAACACGCAGCTAAGTTCCTAGCAATTTTCGCAGGAAATTTGAGGAAGATGAAGCTGGTCTGGCGCGAAAATCGTATTTGAATTTGATACAGGGCTTAAAACGTATTTGTTTATATTATATGTCAATTAGCGCGTCTGGTTCAGTTGGCTTGTGTGTCTTGCTGGTAAACAAATGGTCCTGGGTTCAAACCATCCCCAAACCATTTTATTTTGTTATTTTTTCATGATTTTTTGCAGGTAAACAACAAAACATATTGCTGCCTATTCTCTAACACCAGCGCGCGCCTGGCCTGGTGGTTGTGCTGTTGGTCCAAGACATGTGAAGCCTAGGGCCTGGGTTCGATCCCTGCCCCAGGTAAGTTTCAGTTTTTTTTCTTTTTGTTTTATTTTACTTAGTTGGTTTGTTTAAATTATTTTCTTATTAATATAATCATGTATATATATATATTTAAATAATTCTAAAATAACACATATATATCTTATATTTTCTAAATTCTAAAATTATTTTCTTAATTCTAAAATTAGTTTTTATTTATTATAATATGTATATATTTTTAATTAATATTGTATATTAAGTTAGAACCCTAATATTATATATATAAAACCCTAAAAATATATTTTTCTAAAAAACCTAATTGTCATTCTTGTTTATATTTTAATTAGTGAATACAATTTTATTATAATCTTTAAATTTGTAAATATAATTGTATGATCACTTTTTTTTTTTAATTATAATTAAATTTTGTAAATATAATCATAATTAATCCTATTTTTTAAATATGACCTAAATTGTTTATATTTTAATTTTGCATATATGCTTAGGAATAATTTAAAATTGTTAAATTAATTTTGTAATTATATTTATTTCTATAATATGTTTATCATTAACTTATCTTTCTATATAATTTACAAATAACTTAAAACTTTATAATTAATATAATTGTTCATATTTTTTCTTGTTAATCTTAAATAATTGTTCATATAAAAATTTGATCTTTTAATTATTCTAATACTTTTGCTTATTTCATTATTATTATTATTAATTATGTTTAAATGATTATTACTAACCCCGTTTATTTTTAAATTATTATTATTATTATTTCTACTAACCCAATTATATTGCTTATTTATTTATTTATTTTTGCTTATTTATTTAAATTGCTTATTTATTATTATTGTAATTGCTCCTGGATGTAATATTTTTTATAATTGTTTAAATTATTTATTTTATGCTATGGTTAGTAAAAATAGGGAGTGTAAATATACTTGTTTAAAATTAATTTAGATCACAAATTTAAAAGATAAATATTAAATTGTACACTCACACACGTAAGTCGATCTTTGATCGCCATCTCACTTCCTTAGGGATACCTCTCATGTTGCCTAAAACAAAAGGTCAAGTAGGGTGTATAAAGCATAAGTCCCTCAAATTCAAATCATCTAGTCCCTTAACAATAAAAGATCAAGTCCCTTTTCGAATGTTGCCTTCGTAATGATCTTGTCCCTTTCGAATAAAGATGATAGTCCCTCCAAAAATGCTTAATACACCCTACAGTTGCCTAAATAAACAGATGACCCTTCACTTGTCCCTCACATCCAAGGTAATGACTACCTATTCCTTAATAATAGGGATAGTCTTACCATTTAAAGGATTCAAGAACAGAAAGACTTAAACTTTAGGGTAGATTCCTCATAGTTACTTGCTCACTATTTAAAAACTTTTCAAACACTTCACAAATTTCAAACAATTTTCAAACACAAGTTTTTTACGCATCCGTACATGGATCATTATCAAACTCTTATGAAAATTTTTATTCACACACTTCACCTTTCAAAAACATTTTAAAGTGAGCTAAGTAACTAAGAGCCCATGGATAACCATGGATGTAAAGGGTGCTAACACCTTCCCTTTACATAACCTACCTCCCGGACCCAAAAATCTTTTAAAAGGTCTTTCCTGTTCTTTTATGCCTTTCCTTTGGATAAAATAAAAGTCGGTGGCGACTCTTGCTATCCGCAACATTTAACTAAAGTCAGTTCTTCCACCGTGTTACAGAACTGGCGACTCTGCTGGGGACTTATATTAAAGAGGGGTACCCTTAGGAATTAGATCACTTATATTGTTTGCTTTGTTTGCTTTACTTTACTTGTTGGGCTCTTACGTGTGAAAGATCCTAACCCGGATCTAGTGTACCTTAGGTAAATGGCAATAGACCAAGGAAACTGTACGACGTATATCGATATGGTTGATCTGGTGGCCATAGTTAGTGTGACTTCTTGGTTGGTGCTTATGTTCCTTAAGTCAAGTTGAGGATAATATGAGGCTGCCATATGTTGTCAATGTACTAACTAACTTTTAGAACCCTAGTTAACTCATCTTGGCCTTTAGAAAGTAGTGAGGTAACCGGCTTTGGTGCAGACTGAAGTTGGTTGACACTCGATACTACACTCATTGAGATCTTAAACTTGGAGGGTTTTGGTTGGCAAGTAAGTTGCCTTCTGAACAACCACCCTTGTGAAGGATCAAAGATATTGAGATCCCTTAGAACCTGGTTACTTTATAGGACAGGATGAACCATCTAACTTCAGGGGAGGGTACTTACCTTTAAACCTCATGCAAGCCTTTAAACCTATGGCTATTGTGTGACTTGTTTGTGTGTGCCACATGTTTGTGATTGAGCATAACATCATGACATCATCATGCATCATAAGCATAGCATTTTCACTAACCATTTCAAGGACCAAAGGATTTATCTTTGTTCTTTGTTGCAGGTCATGGCTTCTGCTCGTAGAAACACTATCAGGATCAACTTTGTGGGCATACCTGCTAAGCTTAAAGAGTTGGTTTCTCAAGTATCTGATCACTCCCAGTTCATCAAGAGACATGGTTACCTATTGGACCTAGTCACCTCAGGGTTCAATGAAGACATGATGAGTGTTTTGTTTCAGTTCTTTGATCCTAAGCACCATTGCTTCACATTCCCCGACTACCAGCTGGTTCCAACCAGGAAGGAGTTCTCTAAACTTCTGGGCCTACCTGTTCTTGATCAGAAACCATTCACAGGTTTGGAAAGAGAGCCTAAACCTGAGGTTGTTGCTGCAGCTCTACATCTGAAGAAGTCAGACATTGTTCTAGAAACGAGAAGCGGAGTTAAAGGTATTCTTGCTAAGGTGTTAATGGATAAGGCTCAAGTGTTCTTGAAGGCCATGAGCTATGATGCTTTTGAGTAGATCTTAGCTTTGTTGATTTATGGCTTAGTATTGTTCCCCAATCCAGATCAGTTCATAGACGTTCATGCCATCAATATATTCCTGAGTCACAATCCAGTGCCTACATTGCTGGGAGATATCCTACATTCTCTTCATACCCGTACCACAAGGGCAAGAGGGACTTTGATGTGCTGCATACCTTTGCTTTCTAGGTGGTTTATTTCTCACCTTCCTCGCTCAGTAATGAAAAATGAGCAAGGGTTCAGATGGTCCAAAAGAATTATGTCACTTTCTCATTCAGACATTCATTGGTGCTCCAGATCTATGGAGAATGTCACCATCATTGACCGTTGTGGGGAGTTTCCTAATGTGCCACTTCTAGGAATAAGAGGAGGCATCACCTACAACCCCTCTCAAGCTTTACGACAGTTTGGTTACGCTCGGAGTAATGGTCCACATGACATGTTGATTCAGGGCATTGTGTTTGACTACGACAACGATCTTCAAGGTTACCGTCAGAGATTCATACGAGCATGGGGAAAAGTAAACAGGGTTGATAGCAAGACACTGGAGCCTAAGTACACTATTCCTATGGAAGCTTATCTCAGATGGGTGCGATCTCGTGCTCAGACTCTCATGATGCCATACCCTGCTATCATGCCAGTTACCATGGAACCTGTTGCTGAAGGAGACACTGCTTATACCATCCTTCACCCAGACATGCCTACTGACATGGAAGACTTACAGAGATCCTAGATCCAGTTGAAAGAGCAGAGGGATACTTTCGAGGCTCATTACAAAGCAAGCCAAGAAAGAATCCTGGAACTAACAAAGCAACATCACGAGGAACGGAATCTCAACTCATACCTCAACACAAAGAGGAAACGTCCATGGGAGACTTAAAACCCCATCTTTTGTATTTATTTCATTTCATTTTTTGTAAGCCCAAGAGGCAAAACAGATTTATTACTAATAAAATTTTACCTTCTTGGTTGTTTTAGCAAATTTAAATCCTGCGGTCCTTGAAGACATTGCATACGCATTAATACATCATATCATTGCATCACAGGTTTATTTGTGCACAGGTTTCTTATCTTCTCGCTGTTTATTTCAGTAATGGATCTTGAACAGATAGTCAAAGATCTCCAGGCTCAGAATGCCCGATTCCAAGAGTTGATTCTGAACTTGTCCAAGGGGCAAGATGAATTGAAGACACTGCTGGCTAAGAAGAAGAGTCCTGAGGACGACAAGGATGGTCAGTTGGAACAAATGCAAGCTGAGATAACAAGAATGAGGATCCAGATGAATGACCAGGTGGCTCTTATTCAAAGTTTAGCTCAGGGGCAAGAAGAGCTAAGAACCTTTATCCACAAACTTCAAAGTAATGGAGTCAGGAATCTAATTGTCAGTCAACCTCCATTAAAACAAGCTGATTTGGTTGAAAGGAAGATGAGGATAAAAGAAGGTAAGAAACCGGTTGCCATTGATTGTTCTTCAGTTGAAGAAGAAAGACCTGATAAGGTTAATCTACCTCAACACAAGGAATGTAGAAGGAAGTTTATCAAGTTCAGCACACCAATGTCACAAGTTTTGCAATGCCTGTTGGAGATGAAGCTAATTTCCTTGGAAAATTCTCCTCAAAATCCTAAAACTTCCTCTCCTCGCTATAATCCCAAGGCAAGGTGTGAGTATCACTCCAACAGTCCTGGACATGATACTAATAACTGTTGGGCATTGAATAAGAAGATTCAAGATCTGATTGACGAAGGAATCCTAGAGGTTACTCCAGAAGGTCAAGTTGAATTTTACTATCGTCCATCAAACACCGAAGCTGCAAGACAAGTAGCCCAAAGTAACAAGAAAGGAAGAATACCTATGCCTGTTGAGATATGGGGCACCTTGGGGCATCCAAGTGGTAAATTTGATTTCATGGTGAAATATACTGCTCCTCAAAGTTCACAGATTGCAATTGAAGACATTCAGCCAACTGGATGGGACAACATTTGAATTTTCATTTGTAATTTCCTTTATTTGTTTGAACACTTACTATTATGTTAAACTTTTGTTTTCATTAATGCATTGCATATGTTTGTCTTGAATTAATCCATTCATTCCACTATATTTTGAATTATACTTCTTATTTCTATCTTGTGATATTTTAACTCCTGATAAAGCTATAAGCCTATAGAGGGAGGATGACGAAAACAATACCATAATCTTATGCAGTATGCTTTTGAACAGACTATGCTGACGATGTACAGGCATTGTTTCAATTCCTAAACAGTGGAGATATAAGGAAGTTAATCCCTAGTCAACCCTTTTGAGCCTATGAAGTAGGAGTTTTTATTCTCACAAATTAAAACCCTTATTCATAACCTGGGGCAGGGTAGTTACTCAGTTAACTCAAAATATGCCAATTATATGTGTTGTACACAACTAATGATGGTTCTCTGTAATCATGAAACCTGACAGTCAATATCCAGCAAAAGAACAATTCACTAAGTCAAAACCTATGAAGGAGACTTAGTAAAACATTAAGACATCCCGCTGACTGTAACCTTGAAATAAGCAGTTCAGGCAAAAAGAAGGGATAATAAAGTCAAAAAAGAAAAAAGAGGTCACTATGAATCCTCAACAAAGAAAGATGACTGAATGTTCAAATAAATGTTGGGTTTCTGAACCATCACAAATGTCAGTGTTACAATTCCAAACTGCTATGGAACCTCAATGCATGAGTTAACTGAGCATAGGACTGAAGAACATCATGGAGATTGGGTGGGTACAAATAAAATTTGAGCCTTTATCCTTTGTTTCTTAAACCGTGAACCAGGCCACGTTATAACCCTCTAAAAGTCCTAACTGAAGCATGGTTAGTTCGAAGGCGTACTGCTACAAAAAAGTATCCTGACTCCTTTAGGGCTTATTATAAAACTTGAGTTAATATCACAGTTTTCACAAAAAAAAAAAAAAAAACAGTTTTTCTAAAAATAACTTGTTTCAAAACTTCAAGACAGACATAAGCATTGCATTTTTGAATATATTTGTTTGCATATACCTGAGTGTTTGACAAATGGAGAAGCTTACAGGATGAATGTTCAATGAACCAAAGTCCTTCCGATAAACAAAGTTGCTTCCTGGATCAAAGTCCATGTATACAAAGGGGCATAGTCATTATCTCCCAATCAAGGGGGCAGGCCATGATACTTCCTAACTCATTTGGGGCAATCAGGACAAGATTCAACTATGTTTAAGCAGCCAGAGGCAGATCTCCTCATCTATCTGAAGTGCCAAGGGTAACATTACAAAGTTCATAATGCCAAGGGCATAGTCGCTGCTTCCCAGTCAAGAGGCATACCAAGTTACTGTTCAATTCAGTTGGGGCAATTAGGTCCAGACTCAACTGTGCTTAATAGCCAGGGGCATTTTTCCTCATATAGGTGAATTACCAAAGGTGACATGACAGAGTTCACAATGCCAGGGGCATATGCTTATGGGGCATTCTGCTTGTTTCTCTTGAGGTAGCTCATTACAGATACTTCCATTATAGGACAATTCATCCTCAACCAAGGGGCAATGCTTTCTCTTCAAATCTAATACCTGGAGCGTATATGGTCCATTACAGTTTGAAGACACATTCCTCTCATTGTATTACCTTGATATTGGATTCTCAGCTGAAACCATGATGGAAATTAATTGTCTATGCCAGTAGTATCAGATGGTGTCAGTATCATGTCTTCAGATCCAGCTATGAGGGTTTCTGAGAAGGTACTCAGGAAAGTTAAAGAATTTCAGGAGCTATAGATCCAATTGGCTGTACACTCTCGAAGTTGAAACAATTCTGCTTTCAAATTCAGCTTTACTTTTTCCTCTGAATCCAGATTTACTTTTACCCTAGCAAAAACGTCCATTGGTTGTGTTTGAATGTATTATGCTTTTGAATATGATTGATGTTTACCAGAAATGCATGAAAATGCAGTAATAGTATTTACTAAGGACGAACGAGGGAAGGATTTCAACGAAGCTTCACCGGTTCATCTTTACAAAACAGTTACAAACCCTCAGTAGGGCAAGTCCATCTTCCTAAGTCACATCTCCCCTGGAATTTATATCCATCTCTTTTATCCTCATACGGATATTCGGGACTTTACTTTCCAATAAGAGTACGACGAACGAAGACGGGAAGTTATGTATACCCTACTATCAAACGAAAACGGGAGGTTATATATACCTTACTATCCCCAGCAAACGGGAGGTTATATATACCTTGCTATCTCCAGCAAACGGGAGGTTATATATACCTTGCTATCCCCAGCAGACGGAAGGTTATGTATAATATATTATCAAACAAGACGGGAATGAGTTCCTCATATTCTTCAACAACGAATCGGGATTTATTTTCCCTGGCCAGCAGTTGTTATACGAAGATATCCAGACGCTTCCGGCAGTATCATATCATACATACATCATTTACATCATACCATAACATACATAACCATAAGCACATAATACATTACTTAAGTGCATCATACTATACATGCATACATAATACATAAGCTAATATTATCATACAGAATGCTACCTTGTTTTCAGGTTAATTCTCCAGCAAACAGACTTGTGATTATCAGGATTGCTTTATCCTCCTGGAAACTTATTATCTCCTCAGGATTGCTTTATCCTCCTGAAAGCCTATTATCACTACATCAGGATTGCTTTATCCTCCTGAAAGCATATTATTACCTCGGGACTGCTTTATCCTCCTGACAGCTTCTTGTACCTCAGGATTGCTTTATCCTCCTGACAGCTTCTTATTACATCAGGATTGCTTTATCCTCTTGAAAATTTCTAGTACATCAGGACTGCTTTATCCTCCTGAAAGCTTATTATTACCTTAGGACTGCTTTATCCTCCTGACAGCTTATTATTACCTCAGGACTGCTTTATCCTCCTGGCAGCTTCTTGTACCTCAGGATTGCTTTATCCTCCTGACAGCTTCTTATTACATCAGGATTGCTTTATCCTCCTGAAAATTTCTAGTACATCAGGACTGCTTTATCCTCCTGAAGGCTATCATCATCACCTCAGGATTGCTTTATCCTCCTGAAAATTATCAATCACATCAGGATTGCTTTATCCTCCTGAAAAGCTTCTTATACATCAGGACTGCTTCAACCTCCTGAAAGCATATTACTACATCAGGACTGCTTTATCCTCCTGAAAGCTATCATTATATTCAGGACTGCTTTATCCTCCTGACAGCTTCTTGTACCTCAGGATTGCTTTATCCTCCTGAAATCATATCATTACCTCAGGACTGCTTTATCCTCCTGACAGCTTCTTGTACCTCAGGATTGCTTTATCCTCCTGAAATCATATTATTACCTCAGGACTGCTTCATCCTCCTGATAGTTATCATCATTACATCAGGACTGCTTCATCCTCCTGAAAGCATATCACTACATCAGGATTGCTTTATCCTCCTGAAAGCATATCATTACCTCAGGACTGCTTCATCCTCCTGATAGCTATCATCATTACCTCAGGATTGCTTCATCCTCCTGAAAGCATATTATCAATCCCTCAGGACTGCTTTATCCTCCTGAAAACTGTCACTACATCAGGACTGTTTTATCCTCCTGAAAGCATATTACTACATCATGACTGGTTTATCCTCCTGAAAGCTATCATTATATTCAGGACTGCTTTATCCTCCTGACAGCTTCTTGTACCTCAGGATTGCTTTATCCTCCTGAAATCATATCATTACCTCAGGACTGCTTTATCCTCCTGACAGCTTCTTGTACCTCAGGATTGCTTTATCCTCCTGAAATCATATTATTACCTCAGGACTGCTTCATCCTCCTGATAGCTATCATCATTACATCAGGATTGCTTCATCCTCCTGAAAGCATATCACTACATCAGGATTGCTTTATCCTCCTGAAAGCATATCATTACCTCAGGACTGCTTCATCCTCCTGATAGCTATCATCATTACCTCAGGATTGCTTCATCCTCCTGAAAGCATATTATCAATCCCTCAGGACTGCTTTATCCTTCTGAAAACTGTCACTACATCAGGACTGCTTTATCCTCTTGAAAGCATACCATTACTTCAGGATTGCTTTATCCTCCTGATAGCTCATCATTACCTCAGGATTGCTTCATCCTCCTGACAGCTTCTTATACATCAGGACTGCTTTATCCCCCTGAAAGCACATTATTACCTCAGGACTGCTTTATCCTCCTGAAAGCTTATTATTCCTTCAGGACTGCTTTATTTTTAAATTATTATTATTATTATTTCTACTAACCCAATTATATTGCTTATTTATTTATTTATTTATTTTTGCTTATTTATTTAAATTGCTTATTTATTATTATTGTAATTGCTCCTGGATGTAATATTTTTTATAATTGTTTAAATTATTTATTTTATGCTATGGTTAGTAAAAATAGGGAGTGTAAATATACTTGTTTAAAATTAATTTAGATCACAAATTTAAAAGATAAATATTAAATTGTACACTCACACACGTAAGTCGATCTTTGATCGCCATCTCACTTCCTTAGGGATACCTCTCATGTTGCCTAAAACAAAAGGTCAAGTAGGGTGTATAAAGCATAAGTCCCTCAAATTCAAATCATCTAGTCCCTTAACAATAAAAGATCAAGTCCCTTTTCGAATGTTGCCTTCGTAATGATCTTGTCCCTTTCGAATAAAGATGATAGTCCCTCCAAAAATGCTTAATACACCCTACAGTTGCCTAAATAAACAGATGACCCTTCACTTGTCCCTCACATCCAAGGTAATGACTACCTATTCCTTAATAATAGGGATAGTCTTACCATTTAAAGGATTCAAGAACAGAAAGACTTAAACTTTAGGGTAGGTTCCTCATAGTTACTTGCTCACTATTTAAAAACTTTTCAAACACTTCACAAATTTCAAACAATTTTCAAACACAAGTTTTTTACGCATCCGTACATGGATCATTATCAAACTCTTATGAAAATTTTTATTCACACACTTCACCTTTCAAAAACATTTTAAAGTGAGCTAAGTAACTAAGAGCCCATGGATAACCATGGATGTAAAGGGTGCTAACACCTTCCCTTTACATAACCTACCTCCCGGACCCAAAAATCTTTTAAAAGGTTTTTCCTGTTCTTTTATGCCTTTCCTTTGGATAAAATAAAAGTCGGTGGCGACTCTTGCTATCCGCAACATTTAACTAAAGTCAGTTCTCCCACCGTGTTACAGCACCTCCTGCCAGGTCACCAGTCACCATTTACTACGATCCGCACACCATTTCGGTACCCTCCTCTGCAGCAGTCAGTCCAGTTACCATTACGGTACCTGGACCAGTTCCATATGAAATCAGCAATGCCATACCTTGGCATTATGGCTCTGACCTCTACTGCAACGGGGAGAAAATCACCTTGGATTCTTCAACCTCTTCTCCACAGATTGATAATGTTGGGGGAGGCGGAGGCTTCACCAGAAGCGGACGCCTTTTTGCCTCACAATTGCAAAAACCTAATGCTGAAACAGAAGTTGCTGCTAAGGCGAAAGAAAAGAGTGTGGTAGTTGAAGAGCCAACTGTCAAAGAAACTCAGAAGACATCTTTTGAGCAAGATGTAGACGAGTTCATGAAGATTATAAAGAGAAGTGATTACAAGGTGGTGGATCAGCTTCACCAAACTCCCTCAAAGATCTCCATATTATCCCTGTTGATGTGTTCTGAAGCTCACAGGAATGCGTTATTGAAAGTCTTGCACACAACATACGTGCCATAGGAGATCACTGTTAATCAGCTAGAAGCTGTGGTAGCAAATGTCAACACCAGTCATGGACTGGGCTTTACCAATGCTGACTTAACAACTGAGGGACGTAACCACAACAAGGCTTTACACATCACTCTAGAATGCAAGGGTGCTGTTCTATCCCATGTACTGGTGGACATCGGGTCTTCGCTCAATGTTCTACCAAATAAAGCCTTGGTGAAGCTGGAGTATGATGGCTTGGCACTGCGTCCAAGTAATTTAGTGGTAAGAGCATTTGATGGCTCAAAGAGATCAGTGCTTGGGGAGATTGATCTGCCTGTGATGATTGGCCCACAGACTTTTAAAATTACCTTCTATGTGATGGACATTCAGCCGGCCTACAGCTGTTTGTTGGGTAGACCTTGGATCCATGCCGCTGGCGCTGTTACGTCTACCCTTCACCAGAAGCTGAAATTCGAGTGGGAAGGCCAGATCATCACCATCTGCGGTGAAGAAGACATCTTTGTTAGCCATCTGGCTACGTACAAGAATATTGAGATGGATGGAGAGATCCATGAAACTATGAGCCAGGGATTTGAGGCCCTGAACATAAATGAAGCGTCTGTTGTACTGGGAACCTCCATGACATCTTATCAGCAAGCCAGGAAGGTTGTTGAAGAGGGTACTGCCCAAGGCTGGGGCAAGCTGCTGCCCGTGGAGAAGAAGGAGGACAGATTTGGGTTGGGTTACAAACCAACTCAACAAGATCAATCAGAGGCTGCCAAGAAGCCCAGTTTTGTCAGCGGGGGAATGCTCACCCCGGATGCAGTAAACAACTTGGAAGACGAGGATGAAAGCGACCGCAACCTGGAGAGCTGGATACGTCCAAAGATCCCGGGGAGCCAAGTCTTTAACTGGTCTTCCCAGGAAATTATAAGGGTTACTCCTGCAGAGTAATTATTATTTCCTGTATTTTTTAAGCATGCATCAAGTCTTGCATCTTGCCCAAGATGACAAGACTCATTTTGTAATCGGGCCATCTTGTAATTTTGTGCAAACGGATCAATCAATGAATATCGGACATCTTTTGCAAATGAGTCTTTTCCTTTTCCGCTCACTGTTTTTCATTTTTCTTTTTGTACAAAAATAAAATGGTGATGTTTTCAAAATGATAACTTTACTTCACTTTTCTAAACAAGATTAAAATCGATCACTAAAATGAACAATCTAAACCCTTGCAGAGAGTGCCTTTCAGATGCACCGACAACAACACTGCTATGACTTCGTATGACTTTGACAATCCAATCAATCAATTTGATGAAGGGGTTGAAGAAGATTATGAGCTTCCTGAAGAGCTAGCCAGGTTGTTAAGGCAAGAGGAGAAGGTTATCACTCCTCATCAGGAGGAGGTTGAAACGGTTAATCTCGGTTCGGAAGAAGATGTGAAAGAAGTTAAGATCGGGGCCTGCCTACAAGACTCAGTGAAAGAACAACTGATTGATATGCTTCGAGAGTATGTGGATGTGTTTGCTTGGTCTTATCAGGATATTCCAGGGTTGGACACCGATATCGTCATGCACAAGCTGCCTTTAAAAGAAGACTGCCCGCCGGTTAAACAGAAGTTGCACCGTACTCGCCCAGATATGGCAATGAAGATAAAGGAAGAGGTGCAAAAACAGTGGGACGCCGGGTTCCTTGCTGTAACTAGCTATCCGCCGTGGGTTGCTAATATTGTACCTGTACCTAAGAAAGACGGCAAGGTGAGAATGTGTGTAGACTACCGGGATCTGAACAGAGCCAGCCCAAAAGATGACTTCCCATTACCTCACATTGATGTACTGGTTGATAATACGGCTCAGTTCTCGGTGTTCTCCTTCATGGACGGATTTTCAGGATACAATCAGATCAAGATGTCACCTGAAGACATGGAGAAGACAACTTTCATCACACCCTGGGGCACGTTCTGTTATAAGGTGATGCCATTAGGACTGAAGAATGCTGGTGCAACCTATCAACGGGCTATGGTAACATTATTCCACGACATGATCCATAAAGAAATTGAATGTTATGTGGATGACATGATTGCCAAGTCCCTCACAGAAGAAGACCACCTGGTGAATCTACTGAAATTATTCAAGCGTCTAAGGAAGTACCAACTGAAGTTAAACCCCAACAAATGCACATTCGGGGTGCGATACGGTAAGTTGCTGGGATTTATTGTAAGTGAGAAAGGGATTGAGGTTGACCCTGATAAAGTCAAAGCCATTCAAGAAATGCCTGCACCAAAGACTGAGAAAGAAGTTCGGGGGTTCTTAGGTAGATTGAACTACATTTCACGGTTCATATCTCACCTTACAGCAACCTGTGAACCTCTGTTCAAGCTGTTAAGAAAAGAACAAACGGTCAGGTGGAACGAAGACTGCCAGAGGGCTTTTGACAAGATCAAGGAATACTTACAAGAGCCTCCAATCCTTATGCCCCCAGTTGAAGGAAGACCTCTAATCATGTACTTGACAGTATTAGAAGAGTCGATGGGGTGTGTGTTGGGCCAGCATGACGAGTCTGGTCGAAAAGAGTATGCAATATACTACCTAAGCAAAAAGTTTACCGACTGTGAACAACGTTATTCACTGCTCGAGAAAACTTGTTGTGCTTTAGCGTGGGCTGCTCGCCGACTGAGACAGTATATGTTGACCCACACCACTTTATTGATATCAAAAATGGATCCAGTTAAGTACATTTTTGAGAAGCCAGCACTTACCGGACGGGTTGCAAGATGGCAAATGATTCTCACAGAATATGACATCCAGTACACATCTCAGAAAGCCATCAAGGGCAGTGTACTGTCTGATTATCTTGTTGAGCAGCCTATTGATGATTACCAGCCTATGACATTTGACTTCCCTGATGAAGACATCATGTTCATAAAAGCAAAAGATCATGAAGAGCCTATTCACACTGAAGGGCCCGACCCAGAAGAAGAATGGACTATGATGTTTGACGGGGCTGTTAATATGAATGGTCGTGGTGTTGGTGCAGTACTCATTACACCTAAGGGAGTTCACATGCCTTTATCGGCAAAACTCACCTTCAACTGCACTAACAACGAGGCTGAATACGAAGCTTGCATTATGGGACTTGAGGAAGCCATTGACATCAGGATCAAGACTTTGACTGTGTTCGGAGATTCAGCTTTGGTAATCAATCAAACCAACGGCAAATGGTACACCCACCAGGACCATCTGATACCTTATAGGGATTATACAAGGAGGTTATTGACTTTCTTCACAACGGTCAAGCTTGAGTAAATCCCTTGGGACGAGAATCAGTTTGCAGATGCTCTGGCTACCATTTCATCCATGATCAAAGTTCAAGCTGCCAACTTTGTGCCTCGGATTTCAGTATCCAGACTTGACAGACCAGCATATGTATTTACAGCAGATGTTGTCAAAGATGATAAGCCTTGGTTCCAGGATATCAAGTGTTTCTTGGAGGATCAAACATACCCACCTGGGGCATCTTCCAATGATAAGAAGACTTTAAGAAGGCTTGCTGGTAGTTTCTTCCTGAACACTGATGGTTCCCTGTACAAGAGAAACTTTGATATGGTACTTCTCCGGTGCGTTGATAGAGCAGAAGCAGACTTGTTGATGCACGAGGTGCACGAAGGATCCTTTGGTACCCATGCAGGAGGGCATGCCATGGTCAAGAAGTTGCTAAGATCAGGTTATTACTGGATCACAATGGATGCCGACTGTTGTGCCTATGCCAGAAAATGCCATAAATGCCAGATTTATGCGGATAAAGTGCATGTGCCTCCCAATCCTTTGAATGTGATGTCTTCACCCTGGCCCTTTGCTATGTGGGGCATTGATATGATTGGCAAGATTGAACCGACTGCTTCAAATGGCCACAGATTCATCCTGGTAGCCATTGACTATTTTACCAAGTGGGTTGAAGCAGCTTCTTATGCAAATGTTACAAGGCAAGTGGTAGCCCGATTCCTGAAGAGAGACATCATCTGTCGATATGGAGTTCCCGAGCGAATCATTACTGATAATGGTTCCAACTTAAACAACAAAATGATGGCAGAGCTATGCCGGGACTTCAAGATCCAACACCACAATTCTTCTCCTTACAGGCCAAAGATGAATGGCGTTGTTGAGGCAGTTAACAAGAATATCAAGAAGATTGTGCAGAAGATGGTGGTTACCTACAAAGATTGGCATGAAATGCTACCGTTTGCCTTGCATGGGTACCGTACGTCAATCAGAACATCTATTGGGGCAACACTGTATCAACTGGTATATGGTATGGAGGCAGTCCTACCTGTTGAAGTTGAATTACCCTCCCTACGGGTATTGATGGATGTTAAGCTGAACAAAGCAGAGTGGGTCCGATCCCGATACGAGCAACTAAGTCTGATCGAAGAGAAGAGATTGGCTGCAATCTGTCATGGGCAGCTGTATCAGAAAAGAATGAAGAAAGCCTTCGATCAGAAAGTCAGGCTTCGAGAGTACCAAGTAGGAGATCTTGTGCTGAAAAGACTCCTCCCTCCCCATACAGACCACAGGGGCAAGTGGACTTCGAACTATGAAGGATCATTCATAGTAAAGAAAGTTTTCTCCGGTGGAGCACTGATGCTCAGCACTATGGATGGTGAAGACTTCCCGTCCCCTGTGAATTCAGATGCAGTTAAAAGATACTTCGCTTAAAATGACCCGCTGGACATAAAAACAGAATGTAAGTGTTCGCAGGGATTTCTGGCGAACAACCTCTGGTTAACCAATTTCTCAGAAAATTGGGTTACTTGCAGGACCAACCAAACAAGTCCTAGGACACATGTGCAATTATTTGTCGAAAACACTCTTAGTATGAATAATGATTTGTGGTTTGTTTTGTTTATGATGTCAAAGTATTCAATGCTTTGAGTTTGAAATTAAAATAAAGTAAAGTTTTAAACGAAAGTAAGAAAAGTGTCGAAAGATGTAACTTGCAGAAAAGTAAATAAAACTTAAAGATAAAATAAACTTGATGAAACAAACTGGTAATTTAAATAACTTTAAAAGAAAGATGGTGTTCAAACGTACATGGTTGCAAATATCAAACTCATTTTCTCTCACACTGGGTACTTAGAGTATTTACAGGAATTTTGTATAAGTTTTCACACACCTATTCTAGACACAAACTATTCTATTTATATATAAACAAAGTAACTGGCTAAAACGGAAAAATCATAAATAAATGACAAGTGTCAGCCTGCATGCAACTTCTTTTCCTGAACCTTCCATGTGTCCAACTGTCAAAGGTTGCAACTTTTAAATTTGAATTCTCTCCTTTGGTGACGAAACCTTGCACCTCTTCATCTGTCGAAATGTCGAAAGATACCCTTATCTTGTCAAATGCCCAGCTACAAACAATTTTCCAAACTTATCCTGCCAGAATACTATTTGTCCTTTTGTCGAAGCATTGGAACTTTCAACCTTGTCAACATTTCTTGAATTTCTTCACTTTCATTATTCTTTAACAGAGATGGCTTCAAGTTCCAAATTTCAACATGTCGAAATTATGAGCTTACAAATTGCCCCCCAGCAAAGATGTTTTCGACTAGTTCTGGAGAAATATCTTTTGCTGTCGAAATGACTTCTGACATCCTGTCAGTCTCATTTATTGTAAAGTGACTCTGTTGAGTCCCAAGAAAACACCATGATTTCCACTTTCTGAAAAACGTCACGTCTAGCCCACATTTACACAACCTTCCATAACCCTATATTCTAGCTAAATCATGGCTCCCTACCAACCGTCACTTTCAATCATCACCATTGGATCAAACGCCTGTCCCCCATTTTTCAAACTGAAAAATCTTTCCTCTTCTCTTTTTATTATTATTATTTTATTATTTTTTATCTTCTCAACTTCTATAAATACCACCTTCAAAAAACCTTTTTCTTTTTCACATCCTCAAAAACTCTTCTCCCCCCTAACGCAGAAAACTCCATTAAAAACCCCTTTCAAAGCTTTCTGCTCCTCCAGCTTCTCATCTCCTCAAACCAATGGCTCCTCCAAAAACTGTTGCTGACCGTAGTGCCAAGAAGACAAAGAAAACAGCTGACCTTCCTCCTGCTCATACACTATCTGGACCCATGCAAGTGCAGCAACAACAATACATCCCAGAACCCCCAAATGAGAGGGAGAAAGCAAGCATCTACAGATCTCAGGTAATGATCCCTATCTCAGTTTCTGGAGTTCACCATGCCATGTTAGGTCCCATATTTGATCCTAATGCTGACCCCAATCGCTTGAAAGATTTTTATCCTTGCTACTCTGTTTCCAAACCAATAGCTGCTAATAAAAACCCTAGGACTGTCGAAACAACATCTAAGAAACCTGAAATTCCCATAGCTTCGACAGAAATAGATCTGTCTTATTTGAACCAAACTAGGATTTTTAGGAGCCCCCCTCTAACAAAAGATCCTTCAGACTACTTAGCTTGGCTCACTAGAGTCGAAAGGGTCAAAGAGAAATTCTGGAAGAAAACTTGCATCTACGACCTGATCCAACTGTCGAAAGAAGGTCCACGCTATTGCCAGAACATGTTGCTGGCCTCTTTGTATTTCTGGGATAGTACCTTCAACAGTTTCCACCTACCCTGTGGTATGGTTACTCCTACCCTTTTCGACATAGCAGCCATCACTGGCCTCAGTCCTTTAGGAGAAATTTTCAACCCTGAACACTTAAATAAAGACCCCATAGGCTTCGACACCAAGCACGCTGGATATTCCGTCTTTATCACTCATCACCAAGGCGAAGACAATGAGGAAGTATCTGACAGAGAGCACATTGCTTTTCTTACTCTGTGGTTAGCTAAATTCGTCTTCTGCACTAGGTCACTCCAGGTTGCCAGAAGTTATATCATCATGGCTAATCAACTTCATAATGGAGTTGCATTTTGCCTGAGTGAATTGCTTCTGGCAAACCTCTACGAATCCCTGAGTGAGAGTGTGAGTAACTTAAAAACCCTCAAGGACAAAGGCAATATCAGTCTCACAGGCCCCTTCTGGCTCCTACAATTATGGCTGAACGCAACCTTCGAAGCCTGCATCCCTGTGAAGATGTCAGTTGACGAAGAAGAGGTGAAAGAAAGGCGCGTCGAATGGCCTAGGTTAGTCCAACTAACACCTACTGATGACAACATAGGTATTCGACAAGCATTCACCAGTTACATAATGATGTTCGCCAAACGTTATAAGTTCACTCCCTCTATGGCACCATTTGCCAACAGAACTGTGGGTCCCAGATGGTTCACAAGACAACTCCCAGTGGAAAACCAGAAAGAAGAAGACTTTTATATATCCATCTGGGAGGCTTTCCTTATGCCAAGGCACCTTTTCTCCCACCACAGTCTCAACAACACTAAAGTGTCTCTCATTGTCTACCAACCTAACCTGGTGGCTAGACAATTTGGGCTAATACAGACGAAGACGAAACCCATTTATCACAAGAAAGGCTCTATTTTGTTCTACAACTCATTTCAAAATTTCGAAAGAAGTTTAGAATTGTACAACAAATTCTTCGACGCATCTCTGGAAGTTTACCCCACCATCTTTCGACCAAGCTTCCTATGCACTGAAGACTTCGAAGTTTGGTGGAAGGAGTATTATATTAACAAATTCTTTGATGTAGCAACTTTCACCACTCTCCTGACGAACGCTTTTGCTTTTGTGCAGGATAAGAAGAAGAAAGGTACAGATAAGCATATCAAAGAAATTCAAAAATTTCAAAAGTATTTTGAAACTATCTATAGGCTCAGTGATCTTCGTCGAACCATAGGCGAAGCAGCAGTAACCTTAAAACAGAAATTTACAGAAAAATTGGATAGGTTGGGGGTGCCTTCGTACATTCCACCACATGCACGTTACAACTTTGCATTCACCTCCTTTCCTCCAAAGTTCCCTCCACTCCCTTCTGCAGAATTTGGTGTGGCCTTGTGCCCTCCATTTCCAGATTGGTTTGTGTGTGGATCTCATTTAAAACTGCTTCGCGAGTCCAGCAAGAAACTTGCCGAACGTGTGGTTCCGACGAAGTATTACTTGGGCAACTTCATTGGGCACCTTCATATTGGGATAGAACATGTTAGTGTGGAAGAACCCATTCTTGAAGGTGTCGAAGAAATTACATTTCTTCTCTCATATCTAATTCCTTTTATATTTCACATCAATGTTCATGCAATTCTTTCTCTTTCAGCTGTTAGAATTGTCAAGAAAACTGCTGGTGAAGGAACCTCCTCCAAGACAGTCGAAAAATCGCCCATAGCTGCCAAAAAGGTTTCGACGAAAAACACCTCCTTCTTCTTCTTATTTATGTATCTCAATATTCCTTCATACTGAATATATCTTCTTTTTGCATACTACAGGTAACTCGCACACCAGCCAAGAAAAGAAAACAAGAAGAAAAGGAGATGAGTGTCGAAGAGTCTGAGGATGAATCTCCTGAACCTCAACCTCTGAAAAGAAACAAAGGTATGAAAATAAAAACAGTGGCTTCCCAAAGATCCATAGTTCACAGACGAACTCCTCCTGCCAGTCCAACCAACAAAATCCCCTCAAGAAGTGAGAAAAGTGGGGACTCAAGCATTCACACTGAGATCCCTCAGGTATTAATTTTCGACTGACAATATTCCTAGTCTTAACTGCATATATTTTTATCTTAAACTTCCCTTTTATGTTCTCTTCAGGTTGTTATTGATGTCGAAGAAACTCCTAAAGTCCAAGAAGAAGTTATTCCTTCTGACTCTGAGAAGACTTTGGCTGAAAGGCTTCAAAAAGAAGCCACCCCAGATGCAGGTGTCTATGGACCTCAAACTTTCGACGAATTCGACATTAGTGACTCTGAGTCTTCTGGCAATAATTCTCCCTTTCGCCCAGACTTTACTGTGGAGGAAAAGACAGCTCCAGACCATGATGCACCAACTCAAGGACCCATTACTGCAACAGAAGTTGAAGAAGCTGCTTCAGGTCAGGACGCACAAACTCAAGGGCCAACTGACACCACAGAGGCTGACAAAGAAATCGTTGAAGAAGAAGTTGATTTGTCGAATCAACCAGAAACCAACTTGAACCCTGGAGGAAGTACCCAAACTGTTCCTACTCCACCAGAAGTTCCTACAGAAACCCCTTTGGATACTGGTTCGACAAGCTTGTCGCATGAGGAAATTGAGAGCTTGAAAGTAAGAAAGCCTTTGGAATATTTAAAAGCCTTACTCAGTTCCAGGTACAACTTCCAAGACTCTTCCCACAATAGTTCGACAGCTTCAGGGGCTACTTCTGACATTCAACCCATCAGTGTCATCATGAATGAGATTAAGGTAAAAATCCTTGGGGTGGACCTGTTTGAGACTCTGGCTGAAAATCCTTCTGCACAGTATGACTTAAAGAAGCTCCTGAAACGAGCCAACCTGCTGGAGGCTTCGACTGAAGAGAGTCGTCTGGTGATGGACCTGATGTCAATGATTGATTCTGTAAGTGCTGACTTGGTTCATCAAAAGGAATTTTCTCAGAACATCACAGCCAAATCTGAAGAACAAGTCTCAGAATGGAATATCGTAGCTTCTTCGACAGACAAAATTTCAGAGCTGAACAAGCTTTCTGAAGATTACACCAAAGCTGCTGCTGAGTGTGAAAACAACATTCAGGCTTATCAGGCTCAGATTGCTGAACTTCAAAAGAAAATCCTCCAAGAGAAAGAACGTCAGGCCGCCCTCCAACAATCCAACCAAGAAGAAATCGACAGGGAACTTCAAAAGGGTCTCCAACATGCAGAATCAGCCCAACAACTTCACAGGGAGATTGACGAACTAACTGTCAGTAAGAGCCTCTGCGAGCGTCGAATTCAGCTTCAGAAGAAGAAATTTGACGAACTCAAAGCCGCCTTCCTTCGACAGTAGTTTGTAATAGAAAATAGGAAATTTTATTGTTTTAAGAATTTTTTAGCAATTTCATATGTAATGTTATTTTACGCCATCTGTTTGGCGAAGACAAGCTTTTATTTGCAATTTCATTCTGTTCCTATTTTTATTTCTTGCAATGTTGGTTTATACTTCTTCAAGTACTTGCCATTTATTTTCAGCACTCTCCTGTCTTTTTCTATTTCTTCGACTTCATATGCACCATTTGAAAAAACTCTTAAAATTTTGAAAGGTCCTTCCCATTTAGGGGACCATTTTCCCATCAATCTATCTTTCTTCTCCATGGGCAATATTACTTTCCAAACTAAATCATCTATTAAAAAGGCTTTAAATTTTACTTTCTTATTGTAAAACTTTTCGACTCTTTCTTTCTGCCTTTTTATTAATTCTAAAGCACGTAAACCTTTCTCCATCTAAATCAACCAACTCATCCATCATCATACTCCAATAAATTTCAGATGGAATCTCATGATGCCTTTGAATTCGTATTGACTGTAAACAGATTTCGACTGGTAACACTGCATCATGCCCGTAAGTTAATTTAAATGGGGTGGAATTAGTTGCCTCCTTAGGAGACGTTCGACAAGCCCAAAGGATTTGATCCAGAGTCTTGTGCCAATTTCTAGGTTTTTTACCCACGTGCTTCTTTATCAGATTTATCACTACTTTGTTGGCTGCTTCGACCTGACCATTCGCTTGGGCATAATAAGGTGTCGAAGTTAGCAACTTAAAACCTGTCTCTTTTGCAAATGCCTGCATGTTTCTTCCAGTAAACACAGATCCTTGATCAGTGGTTATAGTCTCCGGTATTCCAAATCTGTACATTATATGTTTCTGGATGAAGTCTATGACTGCTTCCTGATCTACATTCGTCAGTGGTATGGCTTCAATCCACTTAGTGAAGTAGTCTACCCCAACTAAAATGTACTTCTGCCCTTTTGAAGAGGCTGGTCAAATTTCACCAATCAAATCTAAAGCCCAACCTCTGAATGGCCAAGGCTTTATAATGGAATGTAATTCATTTGCAGGCACATGAGGTATGCCTGCATGGATTTGACATTCTTGACATCCTTTTGCAAATTCGACACAATCCTTCAACATTGTTGGCCAATACATCCCCTGTCGAATTAGTAACCATTTCATCTTGTGCCCTGCCTGGTGGGCACCACAGGCACCACTATGCACGTTCGACAAAGCTATATAAGCTTCAGTCTCTCCTAAGCACTTTAACAAGACTCCTTCTGCAGTCTTTTTAAACAACTCATTTCCAAAAAGTACATAGCTTAAAGCCCTATATTTTATCTTTCTTTCGACTGTCTGGTTTGGATTTTGTAAATAATCCTTGATAGGTTCTCTCCAATCTCCTACCCCTGGATCATCTACATTAAAAATTTCAAAATTTTCTTCATCACCATATCCCAGTCTCATGGTCTCCAAATCAGATGGGGACAGTCTAGTGGATAAAACTTTTCCTCTTACTTAGACAACTTTCATTAGGTTTTCCTTCGACACTCTGTAACCTGATGCCAGTTGAGCCAAGTCATTTGCTTCCTGATTTTCTAATCTAGGAATGTGTCTAAAGACTGCACTGTCGAATCTCTTGAGGAGTCTATTGGCTATCACAAAATACATGATCAAATTTTCTTTGACACATTTGTACTCTTTTGTCAGTTGTTTTATCACCAACTCAGAGTCACCCATTATTTCGACCTCTGTTGCCCCCAATTCCAACAATATTTCAAGTCCATCAATTAAAGCTTCGTATTCTGCTTCATTATTCGAACAAAAACCTTCTATTTTGTACTTGAACTTTGTTGGAATTTTATTGGGAGAAATGATTAGTACCCCAACACCTGTTCCATTTTTGTGACTAGAACCATCGAAATATAACCTCCAAGGTTTTCTTTCGACATATTTTATTTCATCTCCAAGTATGGAGTGATCAGCTATAACGTCAGCAACTACTTGTCCTTTAACAGCTTTTAGAGGCACATATTTTAAAGAATACTCAGTCAAAGCCAAAGCCCATTTTCCAATTCGACTATGTAGAATAGATTTAGATAACATGTGTTTTATTACGTCGAAATGAGAAGATACATATACATCAATGGGTTTTATATAATGCTTTAATTTTGTACAAGAGAAATATACACATAAACATAATTTCTCCATCATACTATATCTAGTTTCAGCATCAGTTAAGACTCTGCTGAGATAATAGATGGCTCTTTCGACGCCATGTTCATCGTCCTGACAAAGCATGCTTTCCAACGTTCTGTCAGATGCTGAGATGTAGAGCCTCATGCTTCTTTTCCGACAGGGAGATATTAAAACTGGAGGACTTGCCAGATATTCCTTGATCTTGTCGAAGGCATCTTGCTGTTCTTGCCCCCAAGTGAAGCCTTCCTTCTTTAGTCGAAGTAGAGGCGAGAAGGCCTGTGTTTTTCCACTAAGGTTGGAGATGAACCTTCTGAGAAAGTTGATTTTCCCTAGTAGAGACTGCAATTCCTTCTTTGTCGATGGCGCTTTCGCTTCCATTATGGCCTTGGCTTTGTTTTCATTAATTTCAATCCCTTTCTTATGGACCACAAAGCCTAAGAAGTCACCTGCCTGCACACCAAAAGCACATTTAAGGGGATTCATTTTCAAACCAAACTTCCTCATCCTTTCAAAGGACTGTTGAAGATGGTTAATATGGTCTGAGCCTGAGGTAGATTTAATCACAATATCATCTATATAAATTTGCATAAACGTTTCAATGAAATCATGAAAAATAGAATTCATGGCCCTTTGGTAAGTAGCTCCAGCATTTTTTAAACCAAAGGGCATGACTACCCACTCATATGTTCCTATTGCCCCTGGACAATGAAAAGCTGTTTTTGGAACGTCTTCTTCAGCAATGAAAATCTGGTTATAACCAGAATATCCATCAAGCATACTTAAATACTCATGGCCTGCTGCAGAATCTACTAGCATTTCTGCTACTGGCATAGGATATTCATCCTTAGGGGTAGCTGAGTTTAAATCTCTAAAATCAATGCATACCCTTAGTTTGCCATTTTTCTTAATCACAGGAACAATATTAGCAATCCATTCGACATACCTTGTTGTACTGATGAACTTGCATTTTAGAAGCCTTTCGACTTCCTCTTTGATTTTCGACAGAATTTCAGGTGCAAAGCGTCTGGGAGTCTGCTTTATTGGCTTTTTCCCTTCCAGTATTGGTAACTTCAATTCGACCAAATTTCTGTCTAAACCAGGCATTTCGTCATAATCCCATGCGAAACAGTCTTTAAACTCATTCAGCAGTTGGATCATTTCGACTCTGAGTTGAGGATTCATCTTGGTACTGATGTAAGTTGGCCTTTTCTCTGCCCCCAGTCCCAGATTAATCTCTTCCAAAGGATCCTGTGCCACCATTTTCATATTTGTTGGGGCTGGATCTTTTTCAAACCCCAAGGGTTCGTCATCATAAATGGCATCAAGTCTTTGACTCTGCCATTCGCCATTAGAATCTTCTTCTAAACTTTGCTTTGCATGTTGTTCCTCAATATTTTCTTGAGGATGTTGTTCTTCGACAACTTGTGTGTTGGCTTCGACAACCATGTTTCTTACTTCAGCCTCAAGGGCCGCTTTGAGTTGTTTTTCGGCTATATAAGCCGAAATCTTTTCTATGGTTGATGCCTCAGTCATTTTCACTGAACTCACTCCCCCACCCAGTTGGATTGACATGGGTAGTTCCCCAAGTGTAACTTGTCTCCCCAATTATTTCTTTATCCCACTGGAAGCCATGCGTAGGGTGGAGGTACATGGAACAATAGGCGTTGTCGGAGGCTGTTAGGTCGAAACCAGCAGGATTGCATGGTGCTATGTGGGCCAGGTTCTTGTCGAAGTTACGACTAGTGACATTGTTCACATCAACTGTGAAGTAACTTTGATATGCTTCTATGTTTTCGACAATCCCATCTGGCCTCCCGATTGCTATCCTTTGATGCATGGAGGATGGCACAGCCCCAATCCCATGGATCCACTCTCTTCCCAACAGCAAGTTGTAATTTGCTTTTGATGCTATCACCACAAACATTGTAGGCCTGGTAATGGATCCTACAGTCAAGTTCAATTGTATTACCCCCAACGTAGTCCCTACCTTACCTTCATAGTTGGACAACACCATGTTGTGGGGCTTAGTGTCGGAGTCATCTTTTCCAATCCTCTTTATCATATAATGAGGAATTAGGTTCACAGCTGCTCCTCCATCTATCAGGATTTTGTTGACACCCACGTTTTCTACCTTTCCTTTTATGAATAGAGGCTTTAAATGAGCCTTCATTGCATCATCTGGTTTTTTGAAGAAGGCATTCTGCTCTTCGACGAAGCCATTATTCATTATGTAGTAATATACAGGCTTTAGGCCTATGCTATCATCAGCCATATCGTCTTCCTCGTCTTCGACTTCCATTATCCTGTCATAGTCTCTGGGTAATACAGAAACCACATTGCAAGTTACATCGAAAGAAGCATCAGACTCTGAACTGAAGTCATCAGTAACTTCTTCATCCACTGGCATTTTGCTGTCTGTTTTCTGTATTTCTGTGGCGTCATTAGATCCATTCTTCTGAGGGGGTTCTTCTTTCGCCAGAGATCTCCCCTTGCCTGTATTCTGCGCATACTTGCTTGACTCAGCTTCCTTCTGCTCAAACCTTTTGTGTTCTACAGTTTCTTTTTCCATTCTCTTCTGCCTTTGGAATCTTCTCCATTGGGACCTGGTCATAGAATTCTTCCCTTTGTAGTTTTCAGAGACATACTTTGGCCTAGCTTTTTTTGCCTCCTTTTTTACTTCCATTGAGGCACCCCTGTTCACTTCAAAACTCTTCCATCTCTTCTGACCTTGGGCATCCCTTATAGGTTGAACCCATCTGTCGTCATTTGGTCTGTTGGATGGTTTGTAGGTGTTGAAACGTCTTTCTCCCACTCCTTGGATATGATGCTCCCTTCTTCTTGGGTCGAATCTTTCATTTCTGGTTGGTAGGACTGTTCCCCAGTTTCTTTTCCTTTGGGTCTTTTCTACTGCTTCTAAGTCATCAGCTGCTTTACTGTCGAACACAGCACTGCATCTTGGGCAAAGCATAACTTCTGCGTTCTTCTTCTGACACCTCTAGATGAATTCGACAAGACTTTCATTCTCTTCTGGGTATACCAGCTTATGGTGCTTCTCTTGACGTTTCTTTCCCTTGTTGGTGTCTGGCCCTATCTTCTGAGTGACTTCGACCATATGAATCCCAGCATTCTGTTCAGTTGTGATTTTCAATTTGTTCATTTTTTCGACTAACATCATTTCCTCCGGGATATTCTCTTTTAACTGATTCACACTGCCTTTTGGGTGTAAACCCTTATAGATGTATTTGCAGCACTGTGCAACACCTTCGACAGAATCTTCCTCAGTCTTCATGGTGCCACTGTTTATTGGTTCGACCATGAGGGTATTGTCCGCAGTTTCTGTTCTTTTGATCTTGTCGTGACCAAGGCCATCAGTGGCCTCTTTTTGGACAATGAGGGTTTTGTTATCCTTTTCTTCAATATCATTTGTGAAAGAGTCTCCCCATCCCGTGGGTTTGATTTTGCTGATATCCATCTTGGAGCTTGGTGGTGCTGAATATTTCACCATGAAGTCGAACTTCCCATTTGATTCTCCTAGAGTGTCCCAGATCACCCCCTGCTCAGCATCTCTTTCATAGTTTTTCTTGTCGAAGCTTCTGCCCACTTTGACTGTATTTCTTTCGTCGGAACCTTCAGTAGTTTCAATGGCATTCTCCCTGTCGAAGTCTTCAGAAGCTTTGACTTCTTCTTCCTCAGCCTGGTCTGCAAGGCCATCAGCCCTTTCCACCACATTTACATGGGTGTCGAAACCTTCAGCAGCTTCTATCATGGTGAAGTTGGTGTCGAAGTTTTCAGTAACTTCCACCATTTCAAAACTTTCCTCAGCCATGATCTCCATTTCGACCACATTTACCATTTCTGGTTCAGCATAATTGGCCTCCACAACCTGCATGGGATTGGAGTCAATCCTCATCTGTTGCTTGGCTTTGTCTCCAAACTTCAGCCTTCCATTTTGGATTGCATTCTGGACAAGATCCCTGAAAAGGTAACATTGAGAAGTTTTATGACCCAAGAAATTATGGTATTTACAAAAACCTCTCTTTTTCTGTTGGTCTACAGGAGGCTCCTTAGTGCCTGCTGGTTTTATTAACTGACCATCTTTGACTAATAAATCAAAAATTTCATCACATTTGGTGATGTCGAATGTATAGGTTCTTTTAGGGAACATGTCATTCTTTTCTACTTCGACTGGATTTTTCCCATTCAACGGGGCTAAAACTTTACAAGAATATGGAGGGCCTTGTTTTAGTTCTGCCAGATCAATTTCTTGCTGGTCGAAAATGACTGGTTCGTTTTCGTCATAATCATCTTCTTGAACTATTCCTACATAGGCCACTCTTTCCTTCTTGTTTTTATTTGATCAAAAATTTTCATTTTTTAATCTTTCTATTTGCCTCACTCTGTCTGCCAGTTGTGCCATGTCTCTCAAGTACTGGGTATCCAGTTTTTTCCTTATGGAATAATCTAGACCCCCTGCAGCCATTTCGACTAGTTCTTGTTCCGGCACTTGTGTAAAGCATCTGGCTTTTAATAACCTAAACCTATTTAAGTAATCATCTATAGGTTCAGAGAATTTTCTTTTGACACTCGCCAATTCTTTCAAACTTATCTTAGTTTGTCCCATATAGAATTGTTCATGGAACAACCTCTCTAATTGGGTCCATGTGAATATTGAAGTTGCAGGAAGAGAAGTAAACCAAGTGAAAGCATTTTTTGTCAAAGAACTTGGGAAGTATTTCATCCTTAAGTTCTCATTATTAGCAATCTCTCCTGCCTCTATCAAATAACGCACTACGTGTTCTATGGTGGACTCACTAGTATCCCCTGAGAATTTGGTGAATTTAGGGACTTTCCACCTTGGTGGTAATTCTTGTTGTAAAACAAATTCAGACAAGGGGGAAGTATAACTAGGCCTTTGTAATCCTACGTTTACTCCATTTTGCGCCATTATTCTCTCAACCATGGTTGCAATATTGTTTTCGACAGGCAGGTTATTGTAACGCATTCTCTGCTGTAATATTTCATTAGCATTTTGGTCTCTTTGGACTATTATTCTTCTTGGTTCCTGTCGAATGGGCTCCTCTACATTAGGTTGTTCAACTATCACCTCTTGGTCCCTGGGATTTTCATGAGGGTTTCCTAATGGCCTTTGGTTTATAGTAAGTTCCTCTTCGACAGGCCTATTGGCAGGATTTTGATTCAATTGCATTCTTCGCTGTGCTTGAGGGACTCCAAAAAAGTCATCAATGCGTGCCATCTGTTCTGCCAATATTTGGTTTGTTTGGGTAGTGTTTTGTATTAAAGGATCGAACAATTCCCCCATTTGTTGTGTCAATGCCTGCACCATATCATGATTGCTTTCATCCATCTGTTGACGAATTACTTGTGCAGAATGGTTTGTCATAGTGGGCATATGGAAACCTGGTGGAACTTGATTTATTCTATTTCCATTTCCACCATATCCTGATCCCTGCAATGGTGATGACATTTGAGCCATAGCATCAGAGAATAATGGCGACGAATTATGTAGGCTTGCCATCATTGACGTTGGCATTCCATATGGTTGTTCCCTCCCAGTCAAGGGCTGAGAGTAATTCAGATATGGCCTGAAGGTATTTCCTCCAGGGGGAGGGGTTCCAGTGGGTCTGGCGTGTCCCATGGTGGAAGAACTAGGCGCATTTTGGGACCCTGTACCCGTTGGTATTGGATCCCCGAATGGAGGCCTGGTCTGTTCTAAAACAGGGCCAGAAACTGGTATTCCTTCTGACGAAGGGATAGGATTGGAAACTGGAATAGTTTCGCTAGGATTGTTTGAAGCGTTAGCCATCCTTCTTCCTCTTGTTCTCTTTGGTCTTTCTACGTCGGTTACGGCTAGTTTACCGCTTCTAAGAATCATACAACGTAGCAAGGAACAATTTGTCTAAGAAAGTTCTCTATTAGATTTTATTAACTGCACTAGTCCCATTGGGCGTGCCAATTTGTTCGCAGGGATTTCTGGCGAACAACCTCTGGTTAACCAATTTCTCAGAAAATTGGGTTACTTGCAGGACCAACCAAACAAGTCCTAGGACACATGTGCAATTATTTGTCGAAAACACTCTTAGTATGAATAATGATTTGTGGTTTGTTTTGTTTATGATGTCAAAGTATTCAATGCTTTGAGTTTGAAATTAAAATAAAGTAAAGTTTTAAACGAAAGTAAGAAAAGTGTCGAAAGATGTAACTTGCAGAAAAGTAAATAAAACTTAAGGATAAAATAAACTTGATGAAACAAACTGGTAATTTAAATAACTTTAAAAGAAAGATGGTGTTCAAACGTACATGGTTCCAAATATCAAACTCATTTTCTCTCACACTGGGTACTTAGAGTATTTACAGGAATTTTGTATAAGTTTTCACACACCTATTCTAGACACAAACTATTCTATTTATATATAAACAAAGTAACTGCCTAAAACGGAAAAATCATAAATAAATGACAAGTGTCAGACTGCATGCAACTTCTTTTCCTGAACCTTCCATGTGTCCAACTGTCAAAGGTTGCAACTTTTAAATTTGAATTCTCTCCTTTGGTGACGAAACCTTGCACCTCTTCATCTATCGAAATGTCGAAAGATACCCTTATCTTGTCAAATGCCCAGCTACAAACAATTTTCCAAACTTATCCTGCCAGAATACTATTTGTCCTTTTGTCGAAGCATTGGAGCTTTCAACCTTGTCAACATTTCTTGAATTTCTTCACTTTCATTATTCTTTAACAGAGATGGCTTCAAGTTCCAAATTTCAACATGTCGAAATTATGAGCTTACAGTAAGTCCAGGCAAAAATAGGGCATCCCGGCGAGTCAAAAAACAGAATAAGAGACTCGGGCAAAAATAAGGGAAATAAACAAAAAAATGTACACCCGCTGAGTTGAAAAGCCACATTGGACAACTCAGGCAAAAATGGGTATCCCGGTGGATTGAAAACCCGAAAGGGCGATCCACGCAAAATAAGGGAATAAGCGAACAACTGTATTCTGAATTCATCTGTATCACTTACACCTTGGTAAGCTTCGAAAGGATCAAGCTTCTTTCAGAATCAGCCTTCTTCAAGAAAGCAAGACGAGAAGAACGTCAAATGTCATACGAGTCATAGCAAAAGGGAAGCTCCTTGAAGCGTCATCAACATTGCCAACATCTTTTGTTTCTCAATTTATAACAATCTCCTAATTTTAGGGGATCTGTTTCTTTGACTGTAGCTTGCCAATTTAGGGCACATGAATTAATAAAATCAGATTTTCAGTCATGTTTCGTCTCGTATATTTTATTTTCATTTGCAAAATGTCCGATGTCTTTAAGATACTGATTGCATAAATACAGATGCTTCTCTTCTAAGAATACATGCTTACAGGAAATATGCTTACTCCCAGGAGTGTCTAAACTCCTATGATGGAATCCGGTAAGGGATACCTCGGGATTACTTGTGCGTCTCTATGTCTTTTCAGGATTGCAGGTATTCAAAGGACGACATGGGGCATGAAAGCTTCACCCCAGCCAGCTGGCAAATCATTATCTACTCAGTCTTAGCACCGGAGGTGTTTTCTCCCCAGCTGAGTTGCCATCCATTATTCCTCCTCAGCCAAGTACAAAAGCTAGGGAACCATCTCCCCACGAAATGTCAACTTCTACCCAAAAGAGCAACGCGCGAAGGAATCACAACAGAGTGAAGAAAGCTTCTACAAACCCCAGCTGGGTCCCTCATTAATGAGACAGGTTTATCAATGACCTATTCCCCAAGCAAAGTCATACATGACGAACTTACTAGTGATCTCATCCCCAGCTGGGATGTCCACTTCAAGCAGATCAGCCAGAGATCTTCGCAGCAATGGGATCCGAATCCCGGATCGGTATCTTTGCATAATCATAGCATTCGCATCATATTCTCCCCACAAAGTGTAGCATTCCGTCTAATACGGAGCATTACGGCAAAAATCAAACATATTGCATAATCATAAGCCATGATCTGAATCAAACACTTGTGAGAACTGACAATCCATCAACGGTATACGGAAAACTCCCCAAGATTCCCCGGCAGAGAGCCAAAGCATTTTCCTTTTACCCACAAATACAAACGCACACTCCTTTTGGCACCCGTCCGTGTCATGATTCCCCAGTAAAGTCGCCTGAGCTTTCTTTACAAACAAACACTTATACATATCACAGATACTTCTTGACACCCGTCCGTGTCATATCCCCAATAGAAAGCCAAAGCGTCCTCTTTGCACTCACAGATATATATGTACACTTTCTTGACATCCGTCCGTGTCACTTTCCCCAACATAGTTACCTAAACACTTGGTATATCAGATACTTGTTTCTACTATACCTTTCTCCTTTTGACACTCGTCCGTGTCACTCTCCCCAGCAAGCTAAACACCCATATATACACCACTCATACGTGTTACTCCTGTTTTACTCATACAGATACTCGTCCGTATCTTGTATACACCACTTATATTCCCTCAGAATCGACACTCGTCCGTGTTCTTTGTTAACCAGTTGGTACTCGTCTGTATCATCATCTCAGAACATGCGTCAAGCGTTTGTTTCTACCTGATACCCGTCCGTATCACAGTCTTAAGGATGCCCGTCCGCATCTTTAATCCATACACGTGTCAAACACTTATGTCTTCTTGAATATAGACACTCGTCTGTGTCTATTATTCCCCAGAAGAGTCCCCGCAGAATCAATACTCGTCCGTGTTCTTTGTTAACCAGTTGATACTCGTCCGTTTCATCATCTCTGAACATGTGTCAATTTTGTTTCTATCATGATACTCGTCTGTATCATAGTCTTAAGGATGCTCATCCGCACCTTTAGTCTATACACAATGTCCAAACACTTATACCTTTCATTTCTTGGATGTAGACGCTCGTCCGTGTTTACTTTTCCCCAGCGAAGTCCCCAAAAAAGCTTGTTGAACTATTTCCTTTTTATCTGGCATTCGTCCTATGTCATGATACCTTTTCGGCAGTCGTACCCTGCCAGGTGATCGTCCTTCACCTTTGGATGACCGTCCCTCATCCTTTCCCCAGCGGAGTCTCTATTCATTAGACCCCTTTTCTATCCGGCATTCGTCCTATGTCGCGATACTCTCAGCAGCCGTCCCCTGCTAGGTGATCGTCCTTCACCTCTTGATGATCGTCCTTCATCATTTTATCCGATGGTCGTCCCCATCGTTGATCTTGTTATCTGACATTCGTCCTATGTCATGATAAATCCTGAGAGCAGCCGTACCCTGCTAGGTGATCGTCCTTCACCTCTTGATGATCGTCCTTCATCATGATTATCCGATGGCCGTCCCCATCGTCGACCTTTTTATCCGACATCCGTCCTATGTCGTGATACTTTCGGCAGCCGTACCCTGCCAGGTGATCGTCCTTCACCTTAGATGGTCGTCCCTCATCTTATCCCCAACAGAGCAGCCGTCCCCTGCTAGGTGATCGTCCTTCACCTTTGATGACCGTACCTCATCATTTATTTCATTTACCTATAATCCCCAGAGAGTCTTATAGCTTTACTTGATGGCCGTCCCCATCACAATCTCTCATATCCCCAGCTTGTCGGCCGTCCCCGTCATTGCTTTATTTTCCGCATCTTCCCCAGCATGTCGGTCGTCCCCGTCATTGCTTCATCCCCAGCAGTCGTCCTCTGCTCGACGGTCGTCCTCCGTCGCCCGCACTTTATAAACATACTTTATTTTCCTTTACAATCTATATCCCTTTTCTTCTTCATTCTGTGAGTGCAAATTTTGGACTGTCTTTGGTATTCAACCACAAGTTATCTTGTTTGCCTGTTAAGCCGCTGCTTACATCCTGCACAGCTAACTCATGCTTGAATAGGGGCAGCTGTAAACACCCCAAATTTGCCCTCACCCATTCACACCATGGCTTGTGGTCTTTTCATATGCATAAGTTCAATCATAGCATCTCATATTACATATTTGCTTCACTGCATTGGTTCAAAGTCATCTGCATCTAGGGTTTGTGATTTGAGCAATCCAAGAGTTTCTTGAGCCACTCCAAAGGTCATCAATCACTTCAAAGGGGTCCATGTATGTTCAAGCATCATATTATATCCCCTCAAAGTCAAGGATGTCAAAAATCACAAGAACTGAGATTGGCATAGAAGCAGAGTCAGGCTTAACTGCACAGATGACCTAGAATTAGGGTTTTGGTTTCAAAGGCCATAACTCCAAAATTTTTGGTCATTCTTGTTTCTATTGGTCTCTATATGGTATAGGGATCATGCATATCAAGTTTCATGAAGAAATTCCATGGGGAAGGCATCTAATCAAGAGTTGACTTCTTGAGCAAGTCAGTGTAAAATCAGGGCATCTGAGGCCCTCAATGACCCAACCAAAGGGTGTTCATCATCATTTTGATTGTGTATGATCTTTATTTGATCATAGAAGATGTTAGAAGTTCACAAAATGGAAGATTTTCAAGCCATTTGCAAACTTGACTTTTTGGGAAAATGACTTGTAATGAAAAATTGCCATTTTGGGAAACTTTTTCAACCCTTGCTTTTTGATTCAAAAATGCTTCAAATGAGAAAACTTTGGTCATGAAAGTTGTAGAATGGATCATTCCCTTTTCAAAAGGTACAAGAACTTGTTCTAATTCATTTTGGATCAAAAGTTATGGCTTGTCAAAGTTGGGAAAAATCACATAATTTCAAGTTTTCTACCAAAGAGGCAAAGTTGCAAAACCACTTGCCAAGACAAATTGAGACCTCAAAGTGACTTCTAAACTTCACACAAACATGAACCAATGTCTAAAAGTCAGATTGCATCAAGATTTTGCTCATTTTTATGGCTTGGGGATCAAGAAACTTCAAAAGGGCCAAAGATGAACAAAGTTGCAAAACCTCACTCAAACCCTAATCCATGTGCTGGCTGACTTCAAAATTGATCCTATGGTTCTCCTCACTTCTTGTTGCGCAGGACACCCCTCTTGTCCTTGGCTAGCCATAAGCCCATACCTCTCTTACACAAAGCTTGACTTTTTTGCAAAAGACCCATACCAATCACCATAGGCCACCAACAACTCTCTGACCTATCACCACTTGATACATGGACCAAAAGAAGCTCAACACACCACACAACTCATGCTGAAACACACTCCAAGCCATAGTTATCAAAAATCCTCCAACTTGCAAAACCATTCGAAACACACAACACAAGCATCAAACACAAAAACAAACTTCACAAAACATCTCAGCACACTCCCCTGATCATTTCCCTGCCCTCACTCATCCCTGAAACCTCACACAAACCAAATACGATTTCTTCCCCTCTTTGAACAGAACTCAAGCAATCTCTCAAACTAGCCCAAATAAACTCCAGATAAGCTTTGCAAACACTTGAGGGAGGTCAGTGGAGCTGATTGGAATCAAGGAACTGGTCCAGAAGCTCTTGGGTTGAAAGCTTCGATTCAGGTAGCCATGGAAATTCATTTTTCCAGAACTCTTATTTCTTGTTTCTAAAATGATCTACATGCTTCCCTGAATGCACTGAACCTTTTATTTTTGAAAATGAGTGAGAAATGGCCATGTATGCTTGTTCTGAAACTATGCCCGTGAAATGAGTTTTGCTTTGATTCTCATGATTCAGTGAAAATAAATGGTTTTTGGGGTGGGGTTTAGGTTTAATGATGTTTAAGGATGAAATCTGGAGATTTTAGTGAAGTTTTGATGCGTAGGGAGTGAGATAGCATGAACACCTTGCCAGAGAAGATGACCGGAACACTGTTCCGGTCATCTGAAAGTGATTAGGGCACTGGATTAGGGTTTAATCATAATTAGGCCAGTTTGAATTCTGGCCGTCCATTCGCGCGCCAAGTCAATTCCCGCCCCCTGACTTTGAATCTGGACCCTTGGATTGGCTGACTTTCTTATTTTTCATTTAAAATTCATTTTATTTTCATTTGTTTTAATTTATTTTGTATGAATTAATTAAAATAGCAAAAAATGTTTAAAAATTATGAAAATTTTTGTCAAGGTTTTCATTATTTTTCAGAACACAAAAATATTTTTATTTTTATTTTTTGCATTAAAAATTATTTTTAAATCATTTAAAAGTTTATTTTTAATTAATTAATGAAAATTAATTAATCAAAAATACTTTTAGGTATTTAAAAATCACAAAAAAATTCATGTAACCTTTAAAAACATTTAGAAACATTGTCCAACTCTCAAACCAAATTTCTTTTTTGTTCTTGATGCCTTTTGATAATTTTCTTTGGATTTAATTTCATTTCAAGGCATTATTTTGTTTCAAACTTCAAAAATTCATTTCTGCCTAACCATTGAGAGTTGGATGATGATTCTTTTTGCATTGCATCTTGTATAGCATGTAGTTTATAGGATAAAATTGGCTTGAATTGATCTTGCATTTTCATTTTGTTTTGCATTTTTCTTGACAAGGTACCTTAAAACCCTAACAATCTTAGGAAATTCATAACTCTCACTAGGTTAAGAGTTGGATCCCCTCCTTTGGGCAGTGAGTTTGTATAGGCTTAGGGTTCCTTTGATTGCATTTTCAAATTTTTATCATGTCATTTGCTTCTGGTTTTGGATTTTTGCTTTGTATGTTGCATATAACCCTAATTCATGCCTTCTTTTGCATCCATCTTCCATTTGCTTGCATACCATGACTTGCCATGACATTTTGTGCATCCATTTGATTCATAACACATCTTAGGACATATTAGAATCATGCTTGATCATTGCATCTTTAATTTGCCATGTTATATGTCCATTTGCATTTCATAACTTTTCATGAACATCCATCATTCAATACATGCTTCTCTTGCATCCATATGTTTGTATGATCATTCTCATGCCTTGCCTCATGTTTGTATCATCTCTTAGAATCATTAGCATCATGTATTTGCTTATGACTTTGCCTTGCATCATGCCATTTCATCTCATTTGCATTGCATTTCATTTCTTTCACTAACTTTTCAGGTGGTAAGTCACTTTGAGAAGTGAATTTGCCTTCACTTCTCATGATCTCTTTTCATCTCTTTTATGCATCATTGCTGCATTTTTATCTTGTTCTTTGGATTGAGCTTGCTCACTCTTGTTCATCTTACTTTCTTTCTCCAAGAAACTTGTCTTCTTAAGTGAAGCAAGTTGTTTTTCTTCATTCTGCTTCTTTCTCCTTTCATTTGCTTCTCTCCTTGGTGTTTCTTTGAAGATCTTCTCTCAAACCTCATAAACCCTAGGATCTCCAAGCATGATAACAATTAGGGTTGATTAGTCCCCCCATTTAGCTTTTACCTTTGTGTCATCATTGAGTCTTCTCTTCTCATTTCATAATCAGGGACTAAACCCTAAAGGCTTTAAGGCTTTGTGATTAAGCTCATGCCTGCATCCTTCTATTAGGATGGAGTGTAACTTTAATCCTAAGTGTTAAACCCTTAATGTGTTTAAATCCTTTAATCAATTCACTTAATAATCATCAATACATCAAACTTGTAACTTGGGCCTTGCATTAGGGTTCCAATTCTTCCTTAATTGGTTAAGAAGGACTAACCCTAGTGTTAATGGACAAGTCCCCCTCAAGTTGTCTTACAAACCATAAAACTCACTTCTTCATCTTATCATTAACTAAAATCCACCTAATAAAGGCTTTGTTTTGTCATGAGGTTAATCCCTAATTATGGATTAAGTTGAGGAATCTTTCTCAGCTTAAATGCTCTCATCTATTATCCTTCTATTAGGATGGTGTAATGAGTTCATTAAATCCTTGATTATGGCTTAATCTCATTACTTAACACTAAACAAAAACAACAAAAACATCTAAATAATCACAAGTAGGTTAATGATCTTAATCCTACATCAGGGTGATTAAGTGTGAGAAGCTGACTTCACACTTAAGGTATTCTCATTACCCCTAATCAGAGGGAAGATGTGATGAGTTTACTAATCCATTGGTTTAGGCTTAGGCTCATTAACTTATGACAAATCTCCAAAAGCAATAAAAGACTGAAAATACAAAAACAAACAATAATCGTCTCCTCCGGGATTATTTTCTCATCTCATTCCACTACAACAAACAAGACCTTAGACAGCGCTTTTTTTAGCCTTAGACAGCGCTTTAAAGCGCTGTCTAAACCTCCGCTGCTAAAGGTTTAGACAGCGCTTTTTTAAATCTTAAAAGCGCTGTCTAAGCCCCCACCCTTAGACAACGCTTTGGCCAAAAGCGCTTTATAAGACCCTCTTATTTTAAATTTTTTAGGTACACCTTAGACAACGCTTTTGAAAAGCGCTGTCTAAGCCCCCCCCCCCCCTTAGACAGCGCTTTGGCCAAAAGCGCTTTCTAAGCCCCTCCTATTTTAATTTTTTTAGGTATACCTTAGACAGCTGTAAACACCCCAAATTTGCCCTCACCCATTCACACCATGGCTTGTGATCATCTCATATGCATAAATACAATCATATCATCTCACATCTCATTTTTGAATCACTGCATAGCTTCTAAGTCATCTGCACCTAGGGTTTGTGATCTGAGCAATCCCAAAGCATCTTGAGCCATTCCAAAGGCCACCAATCAATTCAAAGTGGTCCATGTGTGTTCTTATATCACATTCCATCTCCTCAAAGTCAAAATTGCAAAGGAATCACAAGAACTAGGGTTTGAGTGGATGCAGAGCCAGGATGAACTGCACAGTTGACTGAAAATTAGGGTTTTGGTTTCAGAGGCCATAACTCCAAATTTTTTGGTCATTCTTGTTTCCATTGCTCTTTATATGGTATAGGGAGTATGCATATCAATTTTCATGAAGAAATTCCTTGGGGAAGTCATCTGATCAAGAGTTGACTTTTCAGACAAGTCAGTGCAAAATCAGGGCATCTGAGGCCCCCAATGACCCAACCAATGGGTGATCTTCATCATTTTGAGTGTATATGATCTTTATTTGATCATGGAAGAAGGTTGAAGTTCATAGAAATCAAGAACTTAGGGTTTTTGCAAATGTTGACTTTTTGAGCATAGTTGACTTTTCAAGAATGCCTCATTTTAGGTCATTTTTCAAGCCTTGATTCTTGATCCAAAAAAGCTTCAAATGGAAAAACTTTGGTCATGAAAGTTGTAGATCTCATCTTTCCCTTTTCAAAAAGTACAAGAACTTGATCAAACTCTTCTTGGATCAAAAGTTATGGCAAGGCAAAGTTAGCAAAAATCATTGATTTTCAAGGCATGCCCTAAGTGAGAATTTTGCAAAATCTTGGACCAATGCATATTGCAGCCTCTAGTTCACTTCAAACCAGCACACAAACATCATGTAAGTCCTAAAATTCAGAATGAACTAGGCATTGCTCATGTTTCATGACTTTTGGAACAATATTTTCACATGTGAACCAAAGGTACAACAAGTTGCAAAACTCATGATCATGCTTCACCAACTTGCTGCCTTGAATGCTGGACCAAGCTGACCTTTTCCCCTCATTTTGCTGCGCATAGCCCATGCCTTGTACCAAGCTAGCACCTCACCATACTTCTCTTACACATAAAGTGGACTTTGAGCAAAAGGTGACTTACCTATCATAGCAGGCCATGTCACATCACAAAGCCAATCAGATTTGTTTATGTTATCAATTTGCAAGCAAGACATAACCCTAAGCAAGGCTGAAACCATCTCATTACACACTTACACAAAAACACACCACATTGCAACTTGCTTCGAATCTGATTCTACAGCTTGCAAACACTCAAACTATCTTCACCATTCAACTCACCTTGCTCCATAGACCACCCAGCACCAAGAACCCAAGCCTGAAACAACCAGAACACTCCATAACCATTTCACACCCCAAGCTGCATTTCTCTTCGAAACTCTCACCACAGCTTGCAAACACACAAACAAACACCACAGACCTTCTCCATTCACCCTCAGGATCACAAACAACCCATCACCATGACCTGAAAGTGCCTAAAACACCATTGCCATTTCTGATCAAGCTTGAGCAGAAGCTGTCGAATCTCACTATCCAGCCAACATAAATTGTTCTAAGGCATTCAAACATCATCAAGAGGTCCTAAGGAGTGGATTGCACAAGGAGAGGTGGCCAGAAAGTCCTCAAACTGAAAGCTTCGAATCTCAGGTAGCTTGAAATTTATTTTTCCAGAAATCATTTTTCTTGTTACAAACTTGTTCTATGTGATTCACTGATCATCCTGATGTTCTTAGTTTTTGAAATGGCTTTGAAATGAGCATTTAATTTCTCTCTGAAACCTGCGTGCCCTAGTTTTCTTTTTCTTCGATTCAGCTTGTTTAGGAAGAAGAAATGTGTTTTGAGAGAGGGGTTTGATTCAGGGGATCATGGGGTTCATTTCTATGTGCTTAGATTTCATTTTTGATACGTTTTGAGGGGTTTGGGGGTTTCTCAGGTGAGGTGCTGGCCGGAGAAGACGACCGGAAGTCTTCTCCGGCCACCTGAAAGTGATTTGTGCCCTAATTGCATAATTAACTCCAGTTTGAATTTTGGCCGTAGATGGCCTTTGACTCGTTGACTTCCCTCCCTTTTGGATGGCCCAGATCCTTTTCATTAGCCCTAATCTCTCTCATTAGTTTAATTAATTTTTTAATTAGGATAATTAAATCAGATGCAATCTCCACCATCCATTCACGCGCCAGTCAACACATTTAAACTCAGAATGAATCCTGGCCATCCTTTCCTTTGACTTTTTATTTTATTTGTTTTTAATTCATTTTATTTCAATTAACTTGCATAATTAATTTAAAATAGCAAAAAATTCTTAAAAATTATGAAACTTTTTCCTTAAGGTTTTATTAATTTTTAAGACCCAAAAATATTTTAATTTTATTTTTTATCATTAAAAAAGTATTTTTAAATATTTAAAAGATTATTTTTAATTGATTAATAGGAATTAATTAATTAAAAATACTTTTAGGTATTTAAAAATTACAAAAAAATTCATGAAATGTTCTAAGACATTTAGAAACATTGTCCAACCTTCAAACCAAATTTCTTTTTTGATCTTGATGCATTTTAAGAATTTTTCATTGATTTAAATCATTTTTTATGCATTATTTTGATCATGGATTCAAAAATTCATTTCTGCCTATTGGAGAAGGTTGAGACATTGATTCTTTTTGCTTTGTCTTGTGTTTGGCATGTAGTTTCTAGGATAAAATGGCCATGATTTGATCTTGCATTTTCTAATTGCTTGGCATTTCTTTTGTTAAGAACCCTAAAAAACCCTAATAACTTGCAAAAATCATATCTTGAGATTGGCTGAGAGTTGAGAGTTCCCCTTTGGGCAGTGGTTCATTATAGGTTTAGGGTTTCTTTGGGTACCATTTTCCATTTTTTATCTTGAGGTTTGCTTCTGTTTTGGGTTTTTGTTTGATGTGTGATCCATGAACCCTAATTTGGGCTTTCTCTTGCATCCTTCTTGCTTTCTCTTGCATAACATAACTTGTCTTTGCATTTTGTGCATTCTTGTGATTCATTTGACATCTTAAGACATATAGGAAGCTTGCTTAATCATTGCATTACATATTTTCCATGTCATTTGTCTTGTATGCTTCATAACTTTTCATGTTCATCCATGCTCCTTAGCTTGCATCATTTGCATTCATAATCTTGTATGAGCATCTCCATGCCTTGCCTCATGTTTGCAGCACCCCATAGCATCATAATCATCATCAACATGCTTCTGGTTTTGCTTAGCATCATACCATTTCATCTCATCTTGCATTGCATTGCATCTCTTTCTAACATTTCAGGTGGTAAGTAAACTTGAGAAGTGAATTTGCCTTCACTTCTCATAACTTTTCTTCTCATCTCTTTTGCATCCTTTGCTGCATTTACTTGTGTTTGAGTTTGAGCTTGCTCATTCTTGTTCTTCCCACTTTCTTTCTCCAAGTGACTTGACTTCTTGAATGAAGCAAGTCACTTTGCTTCTCTTGATCTTGTTCATCTGCTTCCTGGTGGTTCCTATGAAGATTGTTCTTGCAAACCTCACAAACCTTAGGAACAACCAAGCATGATAATGAATTAGGGTTTTGATTAGTTCCCCTCATAGTTTCTACCTTTGTGTCTCTCTTTGAGTCCTCTCTTCTCACCTCATAATCAGGGACTAAACCCTAAAGGTTTTAAGGCTTTGTGATTAAGCTTATGCCTGCATCCTTCTATTAGGATGGAGTGTATAACTTTAATCCTAAGTGTTAAACCCTTAATGTGTTTAAATCTCTTAATCAATTCACATAATAATCATCAAGACATCACACTTGTAACTTGGGCCTTGCATTAGGGTTCTAATTCTTCCTTAATTGGTTAAGAAGGACTAACCCTAGTGTTAATGGACAAGTCCCCCTCAAGTTGTCTTACAAATCATAAAATTCACTTCATCATCATATCATTAATAAAATCCACCTAATCAAAGGCTTGTTTTGTCATGGGTTTAATCCCTAATCATGGATTAAGTTGAAGAGCTTTCCTCAGCTTAAACTCTCTCATCTATTATCCTTCTTTTAGGATGGTGTAATGAGTCTGTTAAATCCCTGGTTATGGCTTAACCTCATTACTTAACACTAAACAAAAACACCAAAAACATCTAAATAATCACAAGTAGGTTAATGATCTTAATCCTACACCAAAGGTGATTAAGTGTGAGAATCTGACTTCACACTTAAGGTAATTCTCATTACCCCTAATCAGAGGGAAGATGTGATGAGTTTACTAACCCATTGGTTTAGGTTTAAGTTCATTATCTTATGACAAACTCCAAAAAGAAATAAAAGACTGAAAACTCAAAAACAAACAATAATCGTCTCCTCCGGGATTCTTTTCTCATCTCATTCACTCATAAACGAGAACTTGCTTCTTCCGTCTAATGCAAGACAGTTGCACCTGAGCCAGACAGGTCATACACTTGAGCATAGGCAAGTAAGCAGTTCACAAGTCAATTCATCTTTCAGTCTCTTTGGGTCGAACTACGGTGTTCTGACTTCCTCATTGCACGAGAGGATACGTAGGCATAACTTAACAGTTATCGAACAAAAGTCTCTGTATATTCCCCCTCTGTCCAGCTTTATTTTCTCAGCCTCATTGTCATGAGCATTTCATCTTTGTTCTTACACTGACACTTTATTTATACACCTCACACTTCTTTTACACTGACACCTGTACATTCTCTTCCAGCTATTTTATACACAGATTGCACTGACACTACCCCTTTAAAACACAAATCTTTTAAGCGTGGATCCCGTCGAGTACGACGGACAATCTGGGTGCTAATACCTTCCCAGGTTGTAACCAACCCCCTTTCTCAGTCTCTCTGGTTCGCAAACCGTCTTATCCATCTTTTTCTAGGTCTATGCAGCATTGCCTTTCCCCCGGGATAAAAATGCCTAGCTGGCGACTCTATTCATCTCCAGTGAGTTCACGGCTGTGTGTTCTCATTGTCCCTCTCGCCGACCGTTCGCGTCTGTACCCTTATCTGACCTGGTGTCACTTATCGGGAGCGACAGCTTGGCGACTCTGCTGGGGACCCTTATGCTGCAACCAGGGCTTCTGGTTCTTTTTGTGGGTTCCTCCTAGCGCTTGATTGATTTGTGTTTACTGGGGTGTTATGTGTTTGTTTGTGCTTGTATTTATTTTTATTTTTTGCTTTATGTACAGTTACTTTACTGCTTTCTTTATTGCATTTATATATCATATTGTCATTGTTGCTGGCTGGATCCTCTGTTTGCTTTGGTGGGTGGGTGTTTCATTGAGAGTTAAGGTCCTATACCTGGGACCTGAGTGACACCTAGGCTAGAGTGAATCATATTCTTTCCCATTCCATTTCGGTCTGGTGCGGGAATATGAAACACGGTTCAGATATGGGTTTCTTCTTGAGAACTCTGTGTTGCGGATTTCCTGCAATGCTAGGGCTATCTGGGAAGCCTGCTAAGTCTGGATGACCTTTTAGTTTTGACCTTCAGAAACTGAGGTGAATTAGAGGAGGAATTGTTATGGTTATTGTAAACACTGTACCTCCGGGTTAGAAGTGTTTACACTTCTCATAACTGATCCAAGTCTGAGGATCCTTGTTCTAGATCACCACCTGTGAGGGGGTTGGGCTGTTTACAGGATTGCAGGTACCTTGACCTCAGAATACCCTGTTACTTTGACTTTGTTAAGAGTGCTCCATGTTGGATAGTTCTTGTGATTCTAAAACCCTGGACATGTGGCTCTTTATTTGAGTCCCCCACCGTGGTTACTGGATTTATAGACCTCCATCTGGAATTCTTAGACACACATGGATCTATACCAAGGCAGTTAATCAGATCCAGCTCAGTCACAAACCCTTGCATATCATTTGCATACATACTCATTGAATCATATTAACATTTGCTTATTTGTGTTTCAGGGTATCCACCTTTATCTGGTTTTGGTTTTGACCCCATCTGCAGTTTTGACTTGTCTCCACCAGCACTTGCTTCAGCTTGTCAGCCATATACTTCAGTTACTTGCATTAGCCAGCCAGTGGCCCACTTCTCAGCATCTTCATCAGTATTCTGCTCAGTCTTCAGCATCATGGCTCCAAAGAAAAGCAATATCACTTATCATTTCTTCCAACCAGACTTATCAGACATCAGGAGGATTCAGACCCTGATCACACCAGATCACATACCTTTGTTCAGGGAGCATTATGGGGATATACTTGACATGGTCATGGATTTGGACCCTTCACAGAGAAGCCTGATCCATACCTGTATTCAGTTTTATGACCCCCCATTGAGATGTTTCACCTTTCAAGACTTTCAGTTGGGGCCTCTTTTAGAAGAATACTCATCTTTGATTGGTTTGCCTATCAAGAGGGAAGTCCCTTTCAACCCTGAAATGGTCTTTCCCAGCAATGGAGAGATAGCAAAAGCTTTGCACCTGGAACCTGCTTTGATTGAGCAGCATATGACCTCTAAAGCTGGGATCCCTGGTTTTCATCTGGACTTCTTAATTTCTCAAGCTAGTTTGAAGGCCTCCCTGGGGGATTGGAAAGCTGTTTGTGCTTTGCTGGCCTTAAGTGTATATGGAATTGTGTTGTTTGCAGATGAGCCTCGATTCATTAGCAAGAATGCAATCCATTTGTTCATCCTGAAGAACCCAGTGCCAACCTTGTTAGGAGATCTTTATTACTCAGTACATCAGAGGAATGAGAAGCAGAGGGGTAAGTTAGTGAGGTGTTGTGCTCCATTATTCCATGCTTGGCTTCTCAGGCATCTACCCAGGACAGATGCATTTCTAAATCCTCATCAGCAAAGCAACTGGGCTAAGAGACTCACTGTCCTAACTTCAGCAGATATTAGATGGTGCACTCAAAGCACCAAGGGTAGAGATATTATCACAAGCTGTGGGCACTTTCCTAATGTGCCCTTAGTAGGAGTTAAGGGGAGTATTAACTACAACCCTCTGCTGTTTAAAAGACAATTGGGCTATGCGCTGGTCCACACTCCTAAGGCACAGGACTTGGTGGAGACCCTTTACTGTGAAAACAAGATCAGTTTGACTGTTGTTAGGCAGGCTTCCTGGGCCTGGGATCATGTTCAAACCAAGGGAATCACCATTTTGGGGAAGTGCAATAATGTGGCATCAGCCCAATATCATGAGTGGTCCCATGCTAGGGCCCAATTCTCTGGATTACCTTTCACCATAGAAGACATGCCTGAGTCATCTTCAGCACCACCCCCTGTCACTATCAGTTTGGAGGAGTTTGAAAGCTTGAAGGAAAGAAATGAGAAGCTAACCCAGGCCTTGCAGAAGACCCTCCGGGAGAGGAGTGAAGGTGTGAGGGAGATTGAAAGGCTGGAGAAGTTGAGAGTGGAACACTTGACTAAGATTGAGAAGTCTGGAGATTATATCAAAAAGTCTAAAGCTGGTGAACAGATTCTGAAGAATGCTTGTAAAGAAGCCCAGTTCCAAAGAGCAAGAACAGACTTGTACTTGAAAGAGAGTCAGGCCAGGTGGGTCCGGATCACTGAGGCCCGTACTCTAGAAGATAAGAGAGTTCAAGACAAGATGGAACAGATGGAAGAAGCCCTGGCAGCAGCCCAGAGAGAAATTTCAGAGCTAAAAATCAAAGCAGGAGTGAAGAGGCCTAAAGACCAAAGTCAGAACAAGAAGCTGACTGCAGCTGTGGCTACAAGAAACCTTCTCATCAGGAATCTTACGGAGCATCCGGCTGATCCTGTGACCGAAGCACTTCTTAAGGAAGTTCGTGAGGATGAGTTTGGCCTTGGAGTGTGATCATTTGCTTGTTGTTGTTATTCCATGTACTTTTGCTTTTTTTTGTGATGTATTTTGCCCCCTTGGGGGGCTTGTGTTGTAAAATGAACAAGTTGTATTATTTCATCTTATGTAATATATTTGTGTTGGTTTGTTCCACCTGAGTTCACTTCAAAAGCAACTTCAACAGCAGCATCTTCAAGGGTCTGGAAGGGTCAAAACTGAAGACCAAGCCGGATACCTTGAGAACAAATAAGCATAACTGCATTGCATACTAACCCTTTTGTTTGTTTTGTAGGTTTTGTTTTATTGTTACTAACCTCTGTTGTGATATTCAGGAATTATTGCTCGCCGCCGGGTATTTCCTCTCAACAGGCCACACAGATACCCAACTAGAAACAACCTTCCGGGCATCCAAATGGACCAGATGCAGCAAGACCTTACGGAGGTCAGAAACCAGATGGCCAACGAAAGGTTGGAGATGAGAACACAGATAACACAGTTCATGGAAGTGATGAACAACTTGGCTCAGAGCCAGGAGAGACTGAGAGCCATGGTTGAAAGGCAGAATCAAGATGAGCCCCATGTGGGGACTGCTGGCACAAGTAACAACGAGAGGGTCCAACCTCATGTAAATCCACCAGTTTTTGGACCCCATCTCCATCCAGAAGCCAACATCCCCGTCAACATTCAGGGAACAGCCACTGCAGCCAGGGTACTTCAAGAAGATCCTCAGGAGGACCAATTTACAGTAATGGGTGCTGGAGAGGAAACTTATGATAGGCGGTTGGAAGAAATAGCTGAGAAGTTGAGGTCCTTAGAATCTCAAAATTCTTTGGGTTTCGACGTCATGGACATGGGTTTGGTAGATGGGGTCAGGATCCCCCATAAGTTCAAGCCTCCTTGTTTCGAAAAGTATAATGGGACTTCATGCCCCCGGACTCATTTGCAATCATTTCTGGAAAGGCTGAAGGCCTATACAATGGATGAGAAACTCTGGATGTTTTACTTTGAAGACAGCTTGACTGGAGCATCAAGGGAATGGTATTCCCATTTGACAAGGGCAACTGTAAGATGCTGGAAGGACCTGGCAGAGGCCTTCATCCGACAGTATCAATACAATTTAGACATGGCACCCAATAGGACTCTCCTAATGGGAATGTCACAGTCGTCAAGGGAAAGTTTCCGAGAATATGCCCAGAGATGGAGGCAATTGGCTGCTGCCATTCAACCACCAATGTCTGAGAGAGAAATGGAAGACATGTTTATGAACACTCTCCAGGGAACGTATATTGACAGGTTGGCTGCTTTCTCCTCCACTAGCTTCGCAGATGTTGTCATAACTGGAGAGAGAATTGAAAGCCTGTTAAAGATGGGTAAGATCTCTGATAATGGTGCTAGTTCGTCCAGTGGTATGAGAAAGCCTTTTGCAGGCCCGAGAAGAACTGGCGAGACCAATGCCATTCACACCAACAGGGGTAGGCCCCAATATGTTCAAAGGACAATAGCAGCAGTCACTATCCCTGCTCCAGCTCATCCACAGCCAATCTATCAACCTCCTCAACAAAACTTCCAACAACAACCTCAGTATCAGCAGAATCAGTATCCTCCAAGGAACTACAACAACAACAACACCAACAACAACAATCAACAGAGGCCATTTCAGCAGAGGCCCTCTCAAGCTAACCGAGTGATCGACCCGATCCCAATGCCGTATGCTGCCTTGCTGCCACAGCTTCTGAAACTCAACCTGGTTGAGCTAAGAACGTTGGCACCCCCGGATCCCAATAGTCTACCAAGGAACTATGACTCCAATGCTAGGTGTGCTTTTCACTCGAACGCACCTGGTCACAGTACAGAAAAATGCAGGGCTCTGCATATGAAGGTACAAGACTTAGTAGACTCCAAGGCTCTGAATTTTGCACCTCCGCCCAATGTCAATAAAAACCCTATGCCAAATCATGGTGGTCCTCGAATTAATGCTATTGAAGAAGACCAACCGTCTTATTTGATAACTAGTGTGGATTAGATCAGGACACCATTGGTGGAAATCAAAGCTCAACTCCGTGAAAACAATATATTTCCGGGGTGTGAACTAGGGTGTCCCTACTGCAATATTTCATGGAATGGGTGTGAGGACTTGAGGAATGGCATTGACAGCCTTATTCAGAGTGGCTTACTGCAGATCACTACATCATTCCCGACAAATCTGGCAACTTCATCAACAACGGTTTCAGAACCTCCTACAAATGCAACAACTATTGTTCCCAGCAATTCATCAGCAACATCAGCAAGTACTTCATCTGTCCTCCCAAATGATCAGTTTTCAATAGTTTCTCCTGCTACAACTTCAGCTTCATTCCATTTCGACTTTCCATCAACAACAACAACAGTCCTTCCAACAGAACCTCCTACAACACCAGCAATCAATCACGAAGACGTCTCCACTGTTACCATATTCTACGATCCTGAGAATAATTCCGCCTACCATTCAGAAGGTGCTGCTCCCGCCAGAGCACCAGTTACAATCTTTTATGATCCACAAACAATTACAGTCCCTTCAGCAGCAGCAATCAGTCTAGTCACTGTCACGGTGCCTGGACCTGTACCATATGAAAGCAATAGGGCCATCCCTTGGCACTATGGCTCTGACTTGTACTGTGAAGGGAAAAGAATCACTCTGGAAACATCAACACCTGCACCACAAGTAGATAATGTGGGGGGAGGCGGAGGCTTCACTCGAAGCGGACGTCTCTTCGCTTCACAAGTCCAAAGACCCACTGCCGAAGCAGAAGCTGCTGCCAAGGCAAAGGGAAAAGGTCCGGTGCAGGAAGATCCAGCTGCCAAAGAAACCCTGAAGACTCCGTTCGATCAGGAAGTTGATGAGTTTATGCGAATCATCAAGAAGAGTGATTATAAAGTTGTGGATCAACTTCACCAGACGCCATCCAAAATCTCCATCCTCTCACTGCTTATGTGCTCCGAAGCCCATCGGAAGGCACTACTTAAAGTCTTGCACGCAGCTTACGTGCCTGAGGAGATTACTGTCAACCAATTGGAAACCGTGGTTAGAAATGTTACTGCTAGCAATGGGCTAGGGTTTACCAATTCTGACTTGACAGTGGATGGCCGCAACCACAACAAAGCCTTGCACATAACCATGGAATGCAAAGGAGCTGTCCTTTCTCATGTGCTGGTGGACACAGGTTCTTCCCTGAATGTCTTACCAAAGAAGGCTCTGGTGAAGTTAGAATATGATGGATTGGCATTGAGACCCAGCAACCTGGTGGTAAGAGCCTTTGATGGTTCGAAGAGATCGGTTCTGGGAGAGATTGAGTTGCCAGTGACAATTGGCCCGCAGACCTTTAAAACTATCTTTTATGTGATGGACATTCAGCCCGCCTACAGCTGTTTGTTGGGTAGGCCCTGGATTCACGCCGCCGGCGCAATAACGTCTACCCTTCACCAAAAGTTAAAATTTGAGTGGGAGGGTCAAGTTGTCACAATCTGTGGGGAAGAGGATATCTTTGTTAGCCATCTGGCTACGTATAAATACATTGAGATGGATGGGGAGATCCATGAAACAATGAGCCAAGGTTTTGAAGCCTTGAATGTCAATGAAGCATCTGCTGTGTCAGGTATCTCCATGTCATCTTACCAACAGGCCCGGAAGGTTGTTGAGGAAGGAACTGCCCTAGGCTGGGGCAAGGTCTTAGCTGTGGAGGAGAAGAAGGACAAATTTGGGTTGGGTTACAAACCAACTCAACATCGAGTAAAGGCTGCTGCAGAGCCTGGTTTTGTCAGTGGGGGGATGCTCACCCCCGATGCTATCAACTGTCTGGAAGACGAGCTGGAAGAGGAGCGCAATCTGGAGAATTGGATTCGTCCAAAGATCCCGGGGGGCAGTATCTCGAACTGGTCTTCCCAGGAAATTATAAGAGTTACTCATGCAGAGTAATTATTATTTCCTGTATTTTTATAGCATGCATCAAAGTCTTGCGTCTTGCCCAAGATGACAAGACTCATTTTGTAATCAGGGCCATCTGTACTTTTGTGCAACAAGATTAAATTAATGAAATATCAGACATCTTTTTGCAAACGAGTCTTTTTCTTTTCTGCTCACTGTTTTTCCATTTTTCTTTTTGTACAAAAAATAAATGGCGGTGTTTTCAAAATGATAATTTCATTTCACTTTTTTCTAAAGCAAGATTAAAATCAATCACTAAAATGAACAAACTTAACCCTTGCAGAGAGTGCCTTCCAGACAGCACCGACAACAGCACGGCTATGACATCGTATGACTTTGACAATCCAATCAATCAAGCTGATGAAGGGGTTGAAGAAGAGTATGAGCTTCCTGAAGAGCTAGCCAGGTTGTTCAGACAGGAGGAAAAGGTTATTACTCCTCACCAGGAGGAGGTTGAAGTGATTAATCTTGGTACGGACGAAGACGTGAAAGAGGTTAAAATCGGGGCCTGCCTGCAAGACTCAGTAAAGAGACAATTGATAGATCTGCTTCAAGAGTATGTTGATGTGTTTGCTTGGTCATATCAAGACATGCCAGGGTTGGATACCGACATTGTTGTGCACAAGCTGCCTCTAAGGGAAGAATGCCCACCGGTTAAACAGAAATTGCGCCGTACTCGCCCAGACATGGCTATGAAGATCAAGGAAGAGGTACAAAAGCAATGGGACGCCGGGTTCCTTGCTGTGACTAGCTATCCGCCGTGGGTTGCTAACATAGTACCTGTGCCTAAGAAGGATGGCAAAGTAAGAATGTGTGTTGACTACCGGGATCTGAACAGAGCCAGCCCGAAAGATGACTTCCCATTACCTCACATTGATGTATTGGTGGATAACACGGCTCAGTTCTCGGTATTCTCCTTCATGGATGGATTTTCAGGATATAATCAGATCAAGATGGCACCTGAAGACATGGAGAAGACAACATTCATCACACCTTGGGGCACTTTCTGTTACAAAGTGATGCCATTCGGACTGAAGAATGCTGGTGCAACATATCAACGGGCTATGGTGACATTGTTTCATGATATGATCCATAAGGAAATCGAGTGTTATGTGGATGACATGATCGCCAAGTCCCTTACAGAGGAAGATCACCTGGTGAATCTGCTCAAGTTATTCAAGCGTCTGAGGAAATACCAACTAAAGTTGAACCCCAACAAATGCACATTCGGGGTGCGATCCGGTAAGCTGCTGGGCTTTATTGTGAGCGAGAAAGGGATTGAAGTGGACCCTGATAAAGTCAAAGCCATCCAAGAGATGCCTGCACCGAAAACCGAGAAAGAAATTCGAGGGTTCTTAGGTCGATTGAACTACATTTCAAGGTTCATATCTCACCTTACGGCAACCTGTGAACCCTTGTTCAAGTTGTTAAGAAAGGAACAAACGGTCAGGTGGAACGAAGACTGCCAGAAGGCTTTTGACAAGATCAAAGAGTATTTACAAGAACCTCCAATCCTCATGCCGCCAGTCGAAGGAAGACCTCTGATCATGTACTTGACAGTATTAGAAGAGTCAATGGGGTGTGTGCTGGGCCAGCATGACGAGTCTGGTCGAAAAGAGTATGCAATATACTACCTAAGCAAAAAGTTTACCGACTGTGAACAACGTTATTCACTGCTCGAGAAAACTTGCTGTGCTTTAGCGTGGGCTGCTCGCCGACTAAGACAGTATATGTTGACCCACACTACCTTATTAATCTCAAAAATGGACCCAGTTAAGTACATTTTCGAGAAGCCAGCTCTTACCGGACGGGTTGCAAGATGGCAGATGATCCTTACAGAATATGACATTCAGTACACCTCTCAGAAAGCCATCAAAGGCAGTGTACTATCTGAATACCTTGCTGAGCAACCCATCGATGACTACCAGCCTATGAGATTTGACTTCCCTGATGAAGACATCATGTTCATAAAAGCAAAAGATCATGAAGAGCCTGTTCACACTGAAGGGCCCGACCCGGAAGAAGAATGGACTATGATGTTTGATGGGGCTGTTAACATGAATGGCCGTGGTGTTGGTGCAGTACTCATTACACCCAAAGGAGTTCACATGCCTTTCTCGGCAAAACTCACTTTCAACTGCACAAACAACGAAGCTGAATACGAAGCTTGCATTATGGGTCTTGAGGAAGCCATTGATCTCAGGATCAAGACATTGACCGTATTCGGAGATTCAGCTTTGGTAGTCAATCAGACCAATGGAAAATGGTACACCCACCAAGATCATCTGATACCTTACAGGGATTATACAAGGAGGTTATTGACTTTCTTCACAACAGTCAAGCTTGAGTATATCCCTCGAGACGAGAATCAGTTCGCAGATGCTCTTGCTACCATTTCGTCCATGATCAAAGTTCAAACGGCCAACTTTGTACCCCAGATTTCAGTGTTTAGACTTGATAGACCGGCATATGTATTTGCAGCGGATGTTGTAAAAGATGATAAGCCTTGGTTCCACGACATCAAGTGCTTCTTGGAGGATCAGACATACCCACCTGGGGCATCTTCCAATGATAAGAAGACTTTGAGAAGGCTTGCTGGTAGTTTCTTTCTGAACACTGATGGGTCTTTATACAAAAGGAACTTTGATATGGTACTCCTCAGATGTGTTGACAAGACGGAAGCAGATTTGTTGATGCATGAAGTGCACGAAGGATCCTTTGGTACCCATGCTGGAGGGCATGCCATGGCTAAGAAATTGTTAAGGTCAGGCTATTACTGGATCACAATGGATGCAGACTGTTGTGCTTATGCCAGGAAATGCCACAAATGCCAGATTTACGCAGACAAGGTGCATGTGCCTCCCAATCCTTTGAACATAATGTCCTCACCGTGGCCCTTTGCTATGTGGGGCATTGATATGATTGGCAAGATTGAGCCAACCGCTTCGAACGGCCACAGATTCATCCTGGTTGCCATCGACTATTTTACCAAGTGGGTTGAAGCAGCCTCATATGCAAATGTCACAAGACAAGTGGTAGCCAGATTTCTAAAGAGAGATATCATCTGTCGATACGGAGTTCCCGAGCGAATCATTACTGATAATGGTTCCAATCTAAACAACAAGATGATGGCAGAGTTATGTCAGGACTTCAAGATCCAACATCACAATTCTTCTCCTTACAGGCCGAAGATGAATGGCGCTGTTGAGGCAGCAAATAAAAATATCAAGAAGATTGTGCAGAAGATGGTAGTCACTTACAAAGACTGGCACGAAATGCTACCGTTTGCCTTGCATGGGTACCGCACATCGATCAGAACGTCCACTGGGGCAACACCGTATCAGCTTGTGTATGGTATGGAAGCAGTCCTACCTGTTGAAGTTGAATTACCCTCGTTACGGGTATCAATGGATGTTAAATTGAGTGAAGCAGAATGGGTTCGGTCCCGATACGAGCAACTGAGTCTGATTGAAGAGAAGAGATTGGCTGCAATCTGTCACGGGCAGTTATATCAGAAGAGAATGAAGAAAGCCTTCGATCAGAAAGTCAGGCACCGAGAGTACCAAGTAGGGGATCTTGTGTTGAAAAGAATCCTCCCTCCTCATACAGACCACAGGGGCAAATGGACTCCAAATTACGAAGGACCATTCGTTGTAAAGAAAGTTTTCTCCGGTGGAGCACTGATGCTCAGCACCATGGATGGTGAAGATTTCCCATCCCCTGTGAATTCAGATGCAGTTAAAAAATACTTCGCATAAAATGACCCGCTGGACATAAAAACAGAATGTAAGTCCAGGCAAAAATAGGGCATCCCGGCGAGTCAAAAACAGAATAAAAGACTCGGGCAAAAATAAGGGAAATAATTAAAAAGTGTACACCCGCTGAGTTGAAAAGCCGCATTGGACAGCTCAGGCAAAAATGGGTATCCCGATGGATTGAAAACCCGAAAGGGCGATCCATGCAAAACAAAGGAATAAGCGAACAACTGCATTCTGAATTCGTCTGTATTACCTACAACTTGGAAAGTCTCCAAAGGATCAAGCTTCAATCAGAATCAACTCTCTCCAGAAAGCAAGACGAGAAGAACGTCATTGTCATACGAGTCATAGCAAAAGAGGAAGCTCCTCGGAAGCGTCGTCAGCATCGCCAGCACTTTATTTCTCAATTTGTAACAATTTCCTCATTTCAGGAGATATGTTTCTTTGACTGTATCTTGCCAATTCAGGGCACATGAATTAATAAAATCAGATTTTCAGTCATGTTTCGTTTTTTACATTTATGTTTTGCAAAGAATTGTCTGATATCTCTGAAAATACAATTGCATAAGTACAGATGCCTTTCTTTAAAAAAATAAATAAAAGCACATGCCTGCAGGGAATATACTTACTCTTGAGAATGCTTAAACTCCTATGACGGAATCCAGTAAGGGATGCCTCGGGACCATTTGTGCGCTTCCTTATCTTTGCAGGATTGCAGGTATCCAGAGCAACTTGGGGCATGCAAGTTACGTCCCAGCGAGCTGGCAAATCAACAGAAGATATCAGCATCCGAAATGCTCTATCCCCAGCTGAGTTGCTTCTCATTGCTCTCCCCAGCCGGGTTGCCTCTCATCATCTCCCCACAGAATCCCCATCCTCTATTCAGGAGAGCAACGCACGAAGAAGTCACAACAGAGAGGGAGAAAGCTTCTACAAACCCCAGCGGGGTCCCGTATTATAAGGATATGTCAGTCGGTGACCTATATCCCCAAACAGATACATCATTAGATCTACCAATGATCTCATCCCCAGCTGGGATGTTCACTTCAAGCAGATCAACCAGAGATCTTCGCAGCAACGGGATCCGAATCCCAGATCTGTACCTCCTTTGCATAATCATGGCATTCGCATCATATTCACCCCCCAGAGCGTAGCATTCCGTCTAATACGGAGCATTACGGCAAAAATCAAACACATAGCATAATCATAAGTCATGTTGTGAACCGAACACTCGTGAATAATAACCATTCGTCATCATTGTACAAAAATCCCCACCAGGGTCCCGGCAAAAGCAGTTGCCTCTCAAATCACAAACACCAGTATATACACCTTTTGGCACCCGTCCGTGTCATTAATCCCCAGTAAAGTCGCCTGAACACTCTTTACAAACAATACCACCCGCATTACAGATACTTCCTGACACCCGTCCGTGTCAGATCACCGGCAGAAAGCCAAAGACATCCTCTTTGCACTCACTTATACTTATATATACACTTTCTTGGCACCCGTCCGTGTCATATCCCCAGCGCAGTCGCTTACACTTTCAATCCATACACTTGTTAATATTGCTTTTCTCTCCTGACACTCGTCTGTGTCACTCTCCCCAGCAGATAAACACTCATATATATATATATACTCACTACTCATTGGTACACTTATATAGACACTCGTCCGTATCTTGTATACATCACCCATGTCCCCACAGATTCAACAGTAGTCCTTGTTCTTTGTTAACCAGTTGGTACTCGTCCGTACCATCATCTCAGAACATTGCGTCTAGTGTTTGTTTCTACATGATACTCGTCCGTATCATAGCCTTAAGGATGCTCGTCCGCATCTTTAATCCATACACCGTGTCAAACACTTATGTCTCCTTGAATATAGATACTCGTCTGTGTCTATTATTCTCCAGAAGGTTTCTTTCAGATGCAACACTCGTCCGTGTTCTTTGTTAACCAGTTGATACTCGTCCGTATCATCATCTCTGAACATGTGTCAGTTTGTTTCTACATGATACTCGTCCGTATCATAGTCTTAAGAATGCTCGTCCGCATCTTTAATCTATACACAATACCAAACACTTATACCTTTTGTTTCTTGGATGTAAACGCTCGTCCGTGTTTACTATATCCCCAGTAGATCACCAACAAATTTTCTTTTATCTAACACTCGTCCTGTGTTATGATAACCCTGAGAGCAGCCGTACCCTGCTAAGTGGTCGTCCTCCACTTCTTGATGGTCGTCCTCCATCATGCTCATCCGATGGCCGTCCCCATCGTTGATATTTTAGCAGCCGTCCCCTGCTAGGTGGTCGTCCTCCACCTTTTGATGATCGTCCTTCATCACTTTATCCAATGGCCGTCCCCATTGTTGATTTTGGTTATCTGACATTCGTCCTATGTCATGACAAACCTTGAGAGCAGCCGTACCCTGCTGAGTGGTCGTCCTCCACTTCTTGATGGTCGTCCTCCATCATGCTCGTCCGATGGCCGTCCCCATCGTTGACCTTTTCTATCCGGCATTCGTCCTATGTCGTGATATTTTCGGCAGCCGTACCCTGCCAGGTGGTCGTCCCCCACCTTTGATGGCCGTCCCCATCATATTTCTTTTATTCCCAACAGAGCAGCCGTCCCCTGCTAGGTGATCGTCCTTCACCTTTGATGGCCGTACCCCATCACCTGTTTATTTCATTTATTCTTTAACCCGATGGCCGTCCCCGTCGTGGTCCCTTTTCTTTTTGCCCGATGGCCGTCCCCATCGTCGGTTACTTTGCTTTGTAAACTTGATGGCCGTCCCCGTCATGTTTCATTAATCCCCAGAGATTGCTACAACTTTATCTTGATGGCCGTCCCCATCATATTATCTTACTTTCCCCAGCTAGTCGGTCGTCCCCGTCTTTGCTTTACCCTTTATCCCCAGCATGTCGGCCGTCCCCGTCACTGCTTTATTTCCTGCACTTTCCCCAGCATGCTGGCCGTCCCCGTCATTGTTGTTTACCCAGCAGTCGTCCCCTGCTCGACGGTCGTCCTCCGTCGCCCACACTTTACAATATACTTTATTTTCCTTTACAATCTATATCCCTTTTCTTCTTCATTCTGTGAGTGCAAATTTTGGACTGTCTTTGGTATTCAACCACAGGTTAGCTTGTTCGGCCTGTTAAGCCGTTGCTTACATCCAGCACAGCTAACTCATGTTTGAATAGGGGCAGCTGTAAACACCCCAAATTTGCCCTCACCCATTCACACCATGGCTTGTGATCATCTCATATGCATAAATACAATCATATCATCTCACATCTCATTTTTGAATCACTGCATAGCTTCTAAGTCATCTGCACCTAGGGTTTGTGATCTGAGCAATCCCAAAGCATCTTGAGCCATTCCAAAGGCCACCAATCAATTCAAAGTGGTCCATGTGTGTTCTTATATCACATTCCATCTCCTCAAAGTCAAAATTGCAAAGGAATCACAAGAACTAGGGTTTGAGTGGATGCAGAGCCAGGATGAACTGCACAGTTGACTGAAAATTAGGGTTTTGGTTTCAGAGGCCATAACTCCAAATTTTTTGGTCATTCTTGTTTCCATTGCTCTTTATATGGTATAGGGAGTATGCATATCAATTTTCATGAAGAAATTCCTTGGGGAAGTCATCTGATCAAGAGTTGACTTTTCAGACAAGTCAGTGCAAAATCAGGGCATCTGAGGCCCCCAATGACCCAACCAATGGGTGATCTTCATCATTTTGAGTGTATATGATCTTTATTTGATCATGGAAGAAGGTTGAAGTTCATAGAAATCAAGAACTTAGGGTTTTTGCAAATGTTGACTTTTTGAGCATAGTTGACTTTTCAAGAATGCCTCATTTTAGGTCATTTTTCAAGCCTTGATTCTTGATCCAAAAAAGCTTCAAATGGAAAAACTTTGGTCATGAAAGTTGTAGATCTCATCTTTCCCTTTTCAAAAAGTACAAGAACTTGATCAAACTCTTCTTGGATCAAAAGTTATGGCAAGGCAAAGTTAGCAAAAATCATTGATTTTCAAGGCATGCCCTAAGTGAGAATTTTGCAAAATCTTGGACCAATGCATATTGCAGCCTCGAGTTCACTTCAAACCAGCACACAAACATCATGTAAGTCCTAAAATTCAGAATGAACTAGGCATTGCTCATGTTTCATGACTTTTGGAACAAGATTTTCACATGTGAACCAAAGGTACAACAAGTTGCAAAACTCATGATCATGCTTCACCAACTTGCTGCCTTGAATGCTGGACCAAGCTGACCTTTTCCCCTCATTTTGCTGCGCATAGCCCATGCCTTGTACCAAGCTAGCACCTCACCATACTTCTCTTACACATAAAGTGGACTTTGAGCAAAAGGTGACTTACCTATCATAGCAGGCCATGTCACATCACAAAGCCAATCAGATTTGTTTATGTTATCAATTTGCAAGCAAGACATAACCCTAAGCAAGGCTGAAACCATCTCATTACACACTTACACAAAAACACACCACATTGCAACTTGCTTCGAATCTGATTCTACAGCTTGCAAACACTCAAACTATCTTCACCATTCAACTCACCTTGCTCCATAGACCACCCAGCACCAAGAACCCAAGCCTGAAACAACCAGAACACTCCATAACCATTTCACACCCCAAGCTGCATTTCTCTTCGAAACTCTCACCACAGCTTGCAAACACACAAACAAACACCACAGACCTTCTCCATTCACCCTCAGGATCACAAACAACCCATCACCATGACCTGAAAGTGCCTAAAACACCATTGCCATTTCTGATCAAGCTTGAGCAGAAGCTGTCGAATCTCACTATCCAGCCAACATAAATTGTTCTAAGGCATTCAAACATCATCAAGAGGTCCTAAGGAGTGGATTGCACAAGGAGAGGTGGCCAGAAAGTCCTCAAACTGAAAGCTTCGAATCTCAGGTAGCTTGAAATTTATTTTTCCAGAAATCATTTTTCTTGTTACAAACTTGTTCTATGTGATTCACTGATCATCCTGATGTTCTTAGTTTTTGAAATGGCTTTGAAATGAGCATTTAATTTCTCTCTGAAACCTGCGTGCCCTAGTTTTCTTTTTCTTCGATTCAGCTTGTTTAGGAAGAAGAAATGTGTTTTGAGAGAGGGGTTTGATTCAGGGGATCATGGGGTTCATTTCTATGTGCTTAGATTTCATTTTTGATACGTTTTGAGGGGTTTGGGGGTTTCTCAGGTGAGGTGCTGGCCGGAGAAGACGACCGGAAGTCTTCTCCGGCCACCTGAAAGTGATTTGTGCCCTAATTGCATAATTAACTCCAGTTTGAATTTTGGCCGTAGATGGCCTTTGACTCGTTGACTTCCCTCCCTTTTGGATGGCCCAGATCCTTTTCATTAGCCCTAATCTCTCTCATTAGTTTAATTAATTTTTTAATTAGGATAATTAAATCAGATGCAATCTCCACCATCCATTCACGCGCCAGTCAACACATTTAAACTCAGAATGAATCCTGGCCATCCTTTCCTTTGACTTTTTATTTTATTTGTTTTTAATTCATTTTATTTCAATTAACTTGCATAATTAATTTAAAATAGCAAAAAATTCTTAAAAATTATGAAACTTTTTCCTTAAGGTTTTATTAATTTTTAAGACCCAAAAATATTTTTATTTTATTTTTTATCATTAAAAAAGTATTTTTAAATATTTAAAAGATTATTTTTAATTGATTAATAGGAATTAATTAATTAAAAATACTTTTAGGTATTTAAAAATTACAAAAAAATTCATGAAATGTTCTAAGACATTTAGAAACATTGTCCAACCTTCAAACCAAATTTCTTTTTTGATCTTGATGCATTTTAAGAATTTTTCATTGATTTAAATCATTTTTTATGCATTATTTTGATCATGGATTCAAAAATTCATTTCTGCCTATTGGAGAAGGTTGAGACATTGATTCTTTTTGCTTTGTCTTGTGTTTGGCATGTAGTTTCTAGGATAAAATGGCCATGATTTGATCTTGCATTTTCTAATTGCTTGGCATTTCTTTTGTTAAGAACCCTAAAAAACCCTAATAACTTGCAAAAATCATATCTTGAGATTGGCTGAGAGTTGAGAGTTCTCCTTTGGGCAGTGGTTCATTATAGGTTTAGGGTTTCTTTGGGTACCATTTTCCATTTTTTATCTTGAGGTTTGCTTCTGTTTTGGGTTTTTGTTTGATGTGTGATCCATGAACCCTAATTTGGGCTTTCTCTTGCATCCTTCTTGCTTTCTCTTGCATAACATAACTTGTCTTTGCATTTTGTGCATTCTTGTGATTCATTTGACATCTTAAGACATATAGGAAGCTTGCTTAATCATTGCATTACATATTTGCCATGTCATTTGTCTTGTATGCTTCATAACTTTTCATGTTCATCCATGCTCCTTAGCTTGCATCATTTGCATTCATAATCTTGTATGAGCATCTCCATGCCTTGCCTCATGTTTGCAGCACCCCATAGCATCATAATCATCATCAACATGCTTCTGGTTTTGCTTAGCATCATACCATTTCATCTCATCTTGCATTGCATTGCATCTCTTTCTAACATTTCAGGTGGTAAGTAAACTTGAGAAGTGAATTTGCCTTCACTTCTCATAACTTTTCTTCTCATCTCTTTTGCATCCTTTGCTGCATTTACTTGTGTTTGAGTTTGAGCTTGCTCATTCTTGTTCTTCCCACTTTCTTTCTCCAAGTGACTTGACTTCTTGAATGAAGCAAGTCACTTTGCTTCTCTTGATCTTGTTCATCTGCTTCCTGGTGGTTCCTATGAAGATTGTTCTTGCAAACCTCACAAACCTTAGGAACAACCAAGCATGATAATGAATTAGGGTTTTGATTAGTTCCCCTCATAGTTTCTACCTTTGTGTCTCTCTTTGAGTCCTCTCTTCTCACCTCATAATCAGGGACTAAACCCTAAAGGTTTTAAGGCTTTGTGATTAAGCTTATGCCTGCATCCTTCTATTAGGATGGAGTGTATAACTTTAATCCTAAGTGTTAAACCCTTAATGTGTTTAAATCTCTTAATCAATTCACATAATAATCATCAAGACATCACACTTGTAACTTGGGCCTTGCATTAGGGTTCTAATTCTTCCTTAATTGGTTAAGAAGGACTAACCCTAGTGTTAATGGACAAGTCCCCCTCAAGTTGTCTTACAAATCATAAAATTCACTTCATCATCATATCATTAATAAAATCCACCTAATCAAAGGCTTGTTTTGTCATGGGTTTAATCCCTAATCATGGATTAAGTTGAAGAGCTTTCCTCAGCTTAAACTCTCTCATCTATTATCCTTCTTTTAGGATGGTGTAATGAGTCTGTTAAATCCCTGGTTATGGCTTAACCTCATTACTTAACACTAAACAAAAACACCAAAAACATCTAAATAATCACAAGTAGGTTAATGATCTTAATCCTACACCAAAGGTGATTAAGTGTGAGAATCTGACTTCACACTTAAGGTAATTCTCATTACCCCTAATCAGAGGGAAGATGTGATGAGTTTACTAACCCATTGGTTTAGGTTTAAGTTCATTATCTTATGACAAACTCCAAAAAGAAATAAAAGACTGAAAACTCAAAAACAAACAATAATCGTCTCCTCCGGGATTCTTTTCTCATCTCATTCACTCATAAACGAGAACTTGCTTCTTCCGTCTAATGCAAGACAGTTGCACTTGAGCCAGACAGGTCATACACTTGAGCATAGGCAAGTAAGCAGTTCACAAGTCAATTCATCTTTCAGTCTCTTTGGGTCGAACTACGGTGTTCTGACTTCCTCATTGCACGAGAGGATACGTAGGCATAACTTAACAGTTATCAAACAAAAGTCTCTGTATATTCCCCCTCTGTCCAGCTTTATTTTCTCAGCCTCATTGTCATGAGCATTTCATCTTTGTTCTTACACTGACACTTTATTTATACACCTCACACTTCTTTTACACTGACACCTGTACATTCTCTTCCAGCTATTTTATACACAGATTGCACTGACACTACCCCTTTAAAACACAAATCTTTTAAGCGTGGATCCCGTCGAGTACGACGGACAATCTGGGTGCTAATACCTTCCCAGGTTGTAACCAACCCCCTTTCTCAGTCTCTCTGGTTCGCAAACCGTCTTATCCATCTTTTTCTAGGTCTATGCAGCATTGCCTTTCCCCCGGGATAAAAATGCCTAGCTGGCGACTCTATTCATCTCCAGTGAGTTCACGGCTGTGTGTTCTCATTGTCCCTCTCGCCGACCGTTCGCGTCTGTACCCTTATCTGACCTGGTGTCACTTATCGGGAGCGACAACAGCGCTTTTCAAAAAGCGCTGTCTAAGCCCCCCCCCCCCCCCTTAGACAGCGCTTTTGCCTAAAGCGCTTTCTAATCCCCCCCTTAGACAGCGCTTTTTACAAAAGCGTTGTCTAAGGTATACGAACATTTTTGAAGGTTTTGTTTGAAACCACATTTTTTCCAGGTTTATAAACCAGAATTTCTACCTGTTTTCAACCAGATTTTGGCAGACAATTATCACATTTTATATATGCCATTTTGGCCTTTTTTCTACCAATTTTTGGCTAACAATTATATATATACCAATTCAAACCAATTTTGCCTTAAATGTATCAAAATATATACAAATTTATGTTTACATTTATAAGTCATTACACCAACTACAAATGTACACATTAATTACACAAATTTATGAACAAACTTTGAGCTCTATCATGAATTGACACCACTCCTCTTTGATTTCGTCCACTTGATCCTTTGTATAAGATGCACACTTGAATTCATCAAAGTACTACATAATAATATAACATATTTTGAATTAATTCCAACTATTTAATTATATGAGATATGTGTAAATATAAAAATAACTTATAAGTTAGAAATACATACATCGGTGGGAATCTCTAATCGGCCCAAAACAAGAGTATCTCGCATAAACCTCAACATGAAATACCCGCAATCTATTTGATTACGTTGACGAGGACACTACATATGAAAAAAAAATTATGGATTATAAATCCTAAGTTTTATCAAGTGTCATCACTAATATAATAAAAAACGTGGTAATTAAAAATATACCGCCACTTTAATCCATGTAATGGAGTTGGCACCCCTCCTTGAGGTTTGGATAACTCGTTGGGCCCGAAAAGCTTGTAGGACGCTAATAAAATAAAAATGAAGCAATTAGAACAATTCACATAAACTAAGAAAAATTTTGAACATTCTCACTTACGTGTCAATTAGGACCTTCATATCCGGGTATGTTGTCCAATCATTTCCTAACGAGTCAAGATAATACACAATTTCTCGGATAGGATTGATTGCGAGCAACAACCAATGTCCACTGTAATGATTAGGCAAATGTTAGATGGTAACTTGGAAAATAATTATAATAGATGAATTTAGAATTAAATGCTAACCCGGTATTAAACGGTATAAAAAACAACTTCTCCGCATCTTTATTGTCCATGAGGATCCGAAGAACGTACTCCGTCACGGTATCCGGTCTACTTAAGATTAAACCATAGTTGACGGTCGCGGGTGCTAAGAATCCAAATGACACGTCCAAACCATTGGGGCGCATCAATTTGTCATACAAAAACCTAATATAAAAACATCATTAACATAAAGTAAACATCATTAACATAAGTTGTTAAATTAATAAAACAAAGTAGTCTGGATTTACCTAACATATGTATTGACAACGGTGACGCCGATTTCTTCACGACCAAAAACTTGCATGAAGTCCTCATTACCAATCATTTGGTCGTAATCAAAGCCGAAAATCCCTATCTCCATATGTACAGTCCGAACACCTCCAGTCGGTATATCGGTCATCTCTATAAATGTCCTGAGGCACGACCTATACTTGGTGGTAGGTTTTTTCCTAGCTACGGTCTTCTTAGCACCAGAACTTTTTACCCGTGCGGAGGCGTTGCTAACCTCCTTTTTTTGTTGTGCGGAGGCATTGCTATCCTCATTTTCTTGAAGCTACATGTCATATAAATAGTTAGATCAAATTAATAATGTAACAACTTCCATGAATATATGTCATATAATTGTATATTACCTCTTTTCTTGAAACCGTGGACTCGGTATGCCGTGGAATCGCACTATCTTTTGATTTGGATTTTGTGGGAGTCTATTTAACATAGGAAAATATGTAAGTAAAATTTTAAGCATAAATTTTAAACTTTGAATATACCAAGGAAGTTAACATAAGTTTTAAGCATACCTCATATCCTACGCATATGAGGTTTGTCGGCCATGCAACAAACGAACCTACTGCTTCGCGCACCGTTGTTGCATCTGAATCATTGCTAGGATATGGTAATGCTGCATTCGGCTCAACTGCAATATCAACTGATACCTTCAAACATCCAGCAGGGAGCTCTCTAGTGTGGAGTAATACTCCGCTAACGTTATGCACCTTTCCCTTGCCAACCATCCGATAGTATGGTGACGACAAATACAGCTGACAATGGGAAATGCCCTAAAACCAATAATAACAAGAAATCGTTAATGTGTATATATGTCAAATACATAATTTAAGCAAATAGTTCAATTTAAGACAATTATATGTAATTACCTCTGGAATGTTCGGCTGAAAGGTACAGTTGATACTATCTTTGTCCGAAGCATCTCTGTATATTGTTGAGGCGCTAGCCTCTCTTTCTCTCCTCAATGCATCAAGCTCAGCTTGCATGGCTTCCATTCTTGCATGAAGCTCCCGATTACTAGGAGTCTTTCCTTTTTTAATACTCAGGGAGGTCGGAGTGACTCCAAATCCCTTACCCCTCACCCGACCAGAATACTCAGGGACATCTAATGCCCGACCAAGTGCTCCTAGTATCATCGGGAGATAAAGACTGAGATAGCTCCTCCTGAAAAATCAGATGAATACCGTATACTTGTCAAATATTTGTGTATAAAAAAATTATCCAATCAATGAAAAAATGTTATACTTACACATTTCTGGTATACGTGTAAAACTTCTTCTTGAGGAACTCCAGATTTGCCCACACGGGCTTCCTTCCACAAAACATGTGCAGGAAGAGATGTTTCTGAACTTTCCTCCTTCTGCAGCTACACATTAAGTCATACAATTTGATCAGATAAAACTAATATATGATGAACAAATTTGTTATCGCAATTTATAAATACTTACCATGGATTGTTCTAAGCGTCCATATCCGACACGTCCTTTTCGGTACGGATATGCGGGACTTGATGCTCTTTCCCGATTTATAGCACTTATTCTTTGAAAAACCGGGTCTTGTCTTTTGGATTTGAAAGCTTCCCATTCTTCAGCCATATCAAACTTTCATATTTTTTAGGAAGCTCCGCATCCACAAAATTACCATCCGCATCCTTAAGGAACTTGGATGATAAAAATGTTTGAAACCCTCTTAGAAGCTTTCCGGCCAATTTCATACAAAAACCTCTTCTTTCTTCTTCGATGTTAAAACATCGCTAAGAAAAACATACAGATTGATAGTTAGTATCGGTAATTGAAAAAACAATTGATACCGTATAATTAAGGGCCAAATGATTGTACCTTTATCTCACTCCAAATTTTTTCTTTGGACTCATTCAGCTCTTTGTTTCCCCAATCATCACTTGTAATGGGAATTTCATTCCTTACTAGTGCATCGATAAAACTAGTTAAGGTATGCCCATTAGGTTCTATAAGTTGTCCCTGGTTGCTCCAATAGACATCTAGTATGATGCCTCGAGATCTTCCTTGGACCACCCTTCTCATTACTGTGATGCCTCTTCGAATTTCTTCTTCCGCGGAAACTTTTTTACTAACTTCCTCATGTTGGTCATCAGCCATGTCTAACCTGTAATAAACCAAGGAAACCATCAAATATCAAATATAACTTATAATCAAAGCAATTGAAAACAAAAAAAAATAAAGAAATCATGCATTATCAGATATAACTTATAATCAAAGCAATTGAAAACAAAAAAAATAAAGAAATCATGCATTATCAGATATAACTTATAATCAAAGCAATTGAAAACAAAAATATAATGAAATCATGCATTATCACATATAACTTATAATCAAAACAATTGGAAAAAAAATAAAGAAACCATGGATAATTTACCTAAGTCACTAACATCTCTTTCTTTTCTTTGTTGGAATATTAATCACTTGTTTCTTAGCAATGCGTACGGATGAATTGATCCAAATTCCCTCATTATGATCGTTTCTTATATATGACTCATCCGGTATAAGATCCTCAACTTCATCATTTCTATTCAACTCATTCCGTCTAATGCATGACTCATTCTCAACATCAATATCACATTGATCGACACCGCTATCATCAGTCACTTTGTTAGAGAAAAGCACTATAGACCATTTTGTACTCTTCGGGTCATTCACATAGAACACTTGTTTAGCTTGAGATGCTAGAATAAAAGGTTCATCTTTGTACCCCACCCTAGTAAGATCAACTTGCAAAAATCCAGACTTATCCATTCGTATGACACTACTATTCACCCACTTGCAACCAAAGATGGGAATCTGAAACTTCTCGTAATCAAACACCCAAATGTGCTCAATAACTCCAAAATATGACAAATTTGCATATTTGGGGTTTAAGTCCTTCATACTTGATATATGCATTGCTTCAGCTAGCACGGTGACACCACTATTTTGCATAGTACTCTTATCATCTTGTTCTTTGGTATAAAATGTGTATCCATTAATTGAATATGCGCTATGAGAAAACACATGCAAACTTGGACCATATGTCAAACATCTCAACCTTTCTGTTACCGAAGAAGGATCTGAAGAGCGCTTCAAATAAATATGATCCTTCAACCATTGTATGAAACTTTGATTGTGCTCTATAACTATCCAATTTTCATTTCTGTTCGGATTTAACCTTCGGAGTACATCCTTGTGCATTTCAACATATGGCTCAACCTCATTATTATTGTGCAGAACATACAAATGAACTTGATCCCGTTCATCCCTTGATATTGTCACAATTTTATTCCCAATTAATTTTTTACCTTCCATTTTATCGAAAATCTGAGCTCTGGGGAGTCCAATCGATTGAACGTTAGACAAATATTCAGTACAAAACTCAACAGCTTCTTCAACAATGTATCGTTCAACAATACAACCCTCTGGTCGACTTCGGGATTTCACGTACCCTTTTAATATTTTCATATACCGTTCAGCAGGGTACATCCATCTCATATAAGCTGGTCCACACAACTGTGTCTCTTTCACAAGATGAACAACTAAATGAACCATTATGTCAAAAAAAGACGGAGGAAAATACATTTCAAGCTCACACAAGGTAATTACAATCTCTTTTTGTAGTGTTGGTAAGATCTCGGGATCGATCACCTTACTACAAATTGACCTAAAGAAAAAACACAATTTAGTTATGGAACTTCTTACTTTTTCTGGCAAAATAGAACGTATACCTATCGATAGAAAATGTTCCATTATAACATGGAAATCATGTGTCTTCAAATTCTTCAACTTGAGGTCTTTCATAGAAACAAGTCTTCTGATATCAGATGAGTATCCTTCTGGAACCTTAACTTCACTCAGAGACTTACACAAAAAAAATTTCTCCTTTCTAGATAAAGTAAAAGCAGCAGGTGGTAGATATGTTCGCCTTCCTTTCTTCACGGGTTCTAATTCAGTTCTCATTCCCATTTTTAACATGTCCTCCCTTGCTTTAAGGCCATCCTTAGACTTGCCTTTTATATTGAGTAATGTACCGATAACACTTTCAAATACGTTTTTTTCAATATGCATAACATCGAGAAAATGTCTCACGTACAAAGACTTCCAATATGGAAATTCAAAAAATATCGACCTTTTCTTCCACCCACCTTTCACAATCTTATGTGCAAAAGGCTTGCCAAACTCAGTACGCACATCTTTCACCTTTTCAAAAACTTGTTCACCTGACAATGCGGGTGGAGCTCTACGATGTTTGGTGTCTCCATTGAATGCTTTTCTCCACCCACGGTAGTGATGTTTAGAATGTAAGAATCTACGATGACCGAGAAACACATTCTTCTGGCAAAGTTCCAATCGAATCGTATCGGTTCCGTCTTCACAAACAGGACACGCACGTTGACCTTTAATGCTATACCCAGATAGATTCCCGTATGCTGGAAAATCATTAATTGTGCCAAACAACATCGCCCTCAAATTGAAACTTTCTTTCCTATATCCATCATAAGCCTCCACACCGTTCTCCCACAAAATCTTTAAATCTTCGATCAGAGGTGTCAAGTATACGTCTATGTCATTACCTGGTTGTTTAGGCCCAAAGATTAACATAGATAACATCATGTACTTACGCTTCATACATAGCCACGAAGGTAGGTTATAAATCATAAGAATCACAGGCCATGTGGTATGTGAAATACTTTGAAGACCATGTGGGTTCATTCCATCAGTAGATAATGCCAATCGAAGGTTTCTTGCTTCTGATGCAAACTCAGGATAATCATTATCAATCTTCGACCACTGTGGTGAATCAGCCGGATGCCGATACTTTCCATCAATAATTCTTTCATCTGCATGCCAAGTAAGATGTCTTGCATCGGTTTCACTACGAAACATGCGCCTAAATCTCGGAATTATCGGAAAATACCATAAGACTTTTGCGGGAGATAATCTTTTCTTATATCGAGACAAACCGCATTTAGGGCACTCAGTTAACATTGCATATTCGTTACGAAACAAAATTCAATCGTTAGGACAAGCATGTATCTTATCATAGCTCATGCCAATAGAGCACAACATTTTTTTTGCCTCATAGGTTCGATTAGGAAGAACATTATCATCCGGTAGCATTTCTCTCATAAGGGCCAACAACTCTGTGAAACTTTTATCCGACCATCCATTGCCCGCCTTTAAGTTGTACAACTTTAATACCGCAGAAAGTCTTGAGAATTTAGTGCAACCTTTGTACAACGGTTTCTCTGCATCGCTTACCATCCTCTCAAACATTTCAGGACAATCATGAAGATCTTCTTCCAGTGCTTCTACAATCTCTTCAACTCGATCACAATCATATGTTTCCGTGTCTTTGTCGTATGAAGCATAGGTCGTATTACTTTTTCCACTCGATTCAACATTCTCGTTAATTTTCTCACCATGAAATATCCAACACTGATAACTTTGATCAATTCCATGCCTCAGCAAATGCTATTTCAACCCATGTGCGTCAACCTTACCAATATAACAACAACGCAAGCAAGGACAATGCATTCGTCTGGGGTTTTCAGCGTGTTGAACAGCATACTTAACGAATTCCGCAACCCCACTCTCGTACTCTTTGGTCATTCGATCGGCACAGATCCATGTTTTATCCATGGTTTTCCTACTTATTAAAGTAAACAATCAATCCAGACGAAAATACATAACTAAGGTAGTATCATTTTCATAACTAAAGTAAACAATAAAATATCACTATTTTCCATCTCATATTATCTCACTCGAATCTTTTCATCAATTCAAAGAAAAACTAAATTAATGAAGTCTTTCCACCAAATTGAAGCATTTCTCATTCCCTTCCATCCATGAGGAACTACTTTAATATATATATATATATATATATATATATATATATATATATATATATATATATATATATATATATATATATATATATATATATATATATATATATATATATATATATATATATATATATATATATATATATATATATATATCATCCATATTTTCTCACGAAAACCTACTTTCACATATTGGCCTAATCTTAAACCAAACTCATCTTAAACCAAACTCATCACCTATATATATATCATACATCTTAAACCAAACTCATCACGTGAACCTAGCTACACAATTCAATTTAATTAGTCTTAATAATATTAATCTACATGTTCACTTTATCATGCCACCTTCACTCCATTCCTAAGAACACCAAACAAGACTCAAGACACCAACAACTCTCATAGAAACAAAAATGTTTGGTAATGGTAACTGTGATGTTGATAATGAGAAAACCACTGTGTAAACCAAAAACATCAAAACTTAAACCAAAAACATAGCATGAAAAATACTGATATTTCCCTAAAAACATCAAAACTGATATTTCCCTAAAAACATCAAAACTGAAACACATACCGTAATGAACGATTCTTCAAACACTTTCAGAAATGAACGATTCTTCAAACACTTGCAATGCCTGAAACCAAAGAACTGAAGAAATGAAGAACTGAAACCGCGAATGAATGAATGAATGAAGAACTGAAACCGAATGAATGAAAAAGTGAAGAAATGAAGAACATACCATAATGAAGAACGAACGATTCAAACACTTTCGATGACTGAAACAATGTATGCGATTTCGTTTTCGCTGTTAGGGTTCGCTGGAGTTCGCAGGAGGGAAAACAAAAAGAACAGAGAACGAAAATAGAAGTCTGAAATTTAATTTTAATAAGACCTTAGACAGCGCTTTTGGGAAAAGCGCTTTCTAAGGTATGCCTTAGACAGCGCTTTTCAAAAGCGCTTTCTAAACCTCCCCTTAGACAGCGCTTATGGTTTTATTTTTTTTTAAATTTAAAAACTTTAAACAGCGCTTTATCAAAAGCGATGACTAAGGTGAATATTTAAAAGCGCTTTCTATAAGCGTTGTCTAAGGGGGGGTCTTAGACAGCGCTTTTAGAAAGCGCTGTCTAAGACCCCCCCCCCCCCCCTTAGACAGCGCTTTCATTATTTTTTTGGAACATTTTCCGTGTTTTATTTTAATTTTAACCTTAGACAGCGCTTTCTTTTAAAAGCGCTGTCTAAGATGCGCTGTTAAAAAACATTTTTGGCGTAGTGTTCACTCATAAACGAGAACTTGCTTCTTCCGTCTGATGCAAGACAGTTAGCACCTGAGCCAGACAGGTCATACACTTGAGCATAGGCAAGCAAGCAATTCACAAGTCAATTTACCTTTCAGTCTCTTTGGGTCGAACTACGGTGTTCTGACTTCCTCATTGCACGAGAGGATACGTAGGCATAACTTAACAGTTATCAAACAAAAGTCTTTGTATATTCCCCCTCTTCCAGCATTATTCTTTAAGCCTCATAGTCTTGAGCTTTACACTCTTGTTCTTACACTGACACTGTACATATTACACTTCACATTTCTTTTACACTGACACTTGCATTCTTTTCCAGCTTTGACACACAAATTGCACTGACACTACCCCTTTAAAGCACAAATCTCTTAAGCGTGGATCCCGTCGAGTACAGCGGACAATCTGGGTGCTAATACCTTCCCAGGTTGTAACCAACCCCCTTTCTCAGTCTCTCTGGTTCGCAACCGTCTTATCTATCTTTCTTAGGTTTATGCAGCATTACCTTTCCTCCGGGATAAAAATGCCTAGCTGGCGACTCTTTTCTTTTCCCTTGAGTTCACCCCTGTGTGTTCTCATATCTCCTTTTCGCCGACCGTTCGCGTCTGTACCCCTTCTGACCTGAGGTGTCATTTTGGTGGGAGCGACAAACGTATATAAGTAGTATATGTGAGATTCAAGTACATTTTCTGATCTCCAATTTTCCTCACTCATCTTGGATTATATAACTGACTTGTGCATTGGAGTATTAATCTTGCAGGTCTTCCCCCATCACCGTATCAGAGATCAACACCACCACATCAAAAGTCCCACGTAGTCAATCAACATCAATCATAATTTCCGCATATAACAACTTCAATTTTAGGCTCTCGAGCATTTGTTATTTTGTGAATCGTGATTTTAAATGATTTAAAATGTTGCAATTTGATTATTTTGATTTTAATGCTAATAAATTTTGAATATTTTATGTAATTCTAGGTAATACCACGATACAATTTTGATTTTTATAAATATTTTTATTATAAATTGTATAGTATTTTTAAATATTTGATATTAATATCGATAGTAGTTAAACTTATTATTTTATAAATATAATTAGAACATTTTAATAAAAATATATAACATAATTTATCATTATGTAAAAAATGAAGAAAAAAAAAATTTGAATAACTCACTGCCCTACTCAATTCAATTCATAAATTTAAATTTTTACTCAAAGCAATTTAATAATATTGTGATGGATATTTTATCTTTTCAAATCAAGATACACTATACTCCTATAATTTTGGATTTTTGTTTTAGACAAAAACCAATCCAAGCAGATTCATGCACACACACCCAAAGTCACAACATTACTACATCAAGATTAACACATCCTCTTAATGTATACTCTTCTACAGAATACACATGTAGTACGTAACACATACTCTTGTATAGTATTGACTTTTCGATTTAAAGTATTTGTCAATCTTGTCCTTTTTATTATTATTATTATATCATGGCCGTTCTCTTCATGTTGTTTGTTTTCTTCCACTGAAATTAAGTTGTTGTTTCTCATTAAACTTTCTTAGTCTAAAAGCAGAATAATTTCCTTCTCATTTTCTTATGATGTCATTTCTTATCTTAGTGGCAAAGGAAATTTTCCACATTATGTATCTTTTGCCCCATATAATAATATTTTTATTTTTTTTCATTTTTCACCATGATTTTTAGTTTCTCATATTTTATACTCCATTGTTTGGACTAAATATATTTTTTCCTTGCCATTTCCAATCTCCTTCGTCGTAGTCATTAGATGTATGATCACTCACGCCTTTAGAACTATATACAGTGGGTATGGGCAATTCTTTACACTTTTGTATAAAGTTGTCTACATGTTATTTCCTAATAAAAATATAAATTAATATCTCACTGAAGAAAAAAAAAAAAAAAAATATATATATATATATATATATATATATATATATATATATATATATATATATATATATATATATATATATATATATATATATATATATATATATATATTTCTTCAGTGAGATATTAATTTATATTTTTATTAGAAAATATAAAAATATAAATTAATATCTCACTGAAGAAAAAAAAAAAAAATATATATATATATATATATATATATATATATATATATATATATATATATATATATATATATATATATATATATATATATATATATAGAGAGAGAGAGAGAGAGAGAGAGAGAGAGAGAGAGAGAGAGAGATATGATATTGTATTTGAAATAATATAAAAAAACTCCATTCTTCTCTTTCTTTCTTTTTAGTCTCTATTTTTTTTATTATATTACTTAAAAGTCTCAAGTACACAAGCAAGAGACATTTAATGCTCAAGCATATAGTAAAGAAATTTCAAATGCTCTAACACTAAAATAAGAGATTTATAACCCTATAACAAATTGTTAAGAGATCTGGGTGACAACTACACTTAATATACAATCCGATGTGTAGATAGAAGTCTAGCAATGTTGATAGAGTGATTTCTCTTTGATTGTCAATGTTCAGAGTCTGTATAGTAGTATGTTGTATTGTAGCTTGGTGTAGTATTCTTTTTCATGTTTGCATCTCCTTATATAGTGAGGAAGAAAAAAGACGTTGAAGACTTTCACCAAAAGGTTGGACTAACTTTGTACTTGATTAAACACATCAAGAAAATACCTTTTTTTGTAAGAAGAATTATCCGTTGAACTCCAGAAAACAAAAAAAAAAAGATTTTTTTCTTAAGTTTTAACGTGATACAAAAGTCTTTGGGTCTGTTAAAGTTGCCTTGAATGAAGAGAACCTACTTCATAGGTTGAGTTTGTCCAGACTTCAATCTTCAGAGGAAAATCACTTAAGAGTTTACTTCTTGTCTTCTGAAACTCTAGAGTCTGGGTCACTAGATATTAACTTTCTCCAGAGTTGACTTATCTAGAGTCTGGATCTTCCGTCAGAGCTAGAGTCTTCAGAAGTGATCTTCAGATCCAGAGTCTGGTTTTCAAATTCAGAATCCTCAAGATTCACTTCATTTATTCTCATTCTTATAATCATGCATACTTGAACAAATGTTAGAAACCCCAATTGTTCTTTAAATACTTTGTTATCATCAAAATCCAAGCGATATGGTATTAACCATTTTTGTTTCAACAAAGTGCATGAAGAAGTGACCTCATGCTTAATACCATGTTCCTCACATAACTTCTTGAAATATGTTGAGTTGAACTCACCTCCACCATCAGATGTGAGGATCTTCAACCTTTATCCTCTTTTATATTCATCATTCACCTTGAACTTCTTGAACTCAACAAACATCTCATGTTTTAACTTAATGAGTATTATCCATGTCATTCTTGTGAACTGATCCATAAATGACACAAAATACGTGTTCCCTTCAAGTGAAGGTACCTCAAATGAACCACACACATCAGAATGAGCCACACCTAAAGCATCAATTACTCTTGGAGGCATTTCTAATGAAAATGTAAATCTTGGTTATTCGTATTTCATGTGTATATCATATGATTTCTCTGGTGCCACAATATTAGGAATTCCATGTACCAAATTCTTTGAACTCATATGCCTTAAGCTTTTGTAATTCAGACGAACCAATCTCTTGTGCCACAACTCACTTTCCCCTTCAGTACTTCTTGTATTAATGCATTGAGTGTCTGTTGTTGCAACATTCACCTTGAATGCCCCGTTTCTTCCTAGTTGTAGACTGCATAATCACCTTCCGATTATAGTCATACAACTTCAAGAGATTGTCATTCATGGTTACTAAAAATCCTTTTTCAATCAGTTGGCCTACAATCATCAGATTGTTATTCATGTCACGAACATACCATACATCCTTGATTAGTACAGTTTTGCCATTGTTTAACTTGACTCTGACATTTCCCATTCCTTTAGCATTCAGATACTCATCATCAACACATATGATATTGGTCCTTTTACTCGAGTCAAAATGGACCAGCCATTGCTTGTTTCTAGTTTGGTGATTTGAGCAACCAATGTCCATGTACCACCGATCGACCATTGATCCTCATATGTTCACATATACCATCAATAGCACATGTTCATCACCAGAATTTTCTTTGACTATGTTGGCCTCTTCGTCTTTTCTAATCTTGGTTGACTAACAATTAGTAGTAAAATGGCAAAACTTGTGGTAGTTGTAACACTGAACCTTTCTCTTGTCAAACTTCTCCTTTTCCTTTTGAAGATTCTAATGTTTCTTATCATAATTTGAGAGTTCTGACTTCTGAACACCACTGTTGCACCCCAAAATTTGCCCTCACAATACAAGACTTTGTGTGCTAAGAAGTTCATAAAGTTCACAAGACCTTTCATGAAGTTCATGAAGTTTACAAGACACTTTAAGAAGTTCACAAGGTTCACAAGACCTTTCATGAAGTTCATGAAGTTTACAAGACACCTTATGAGGTTCACAAGGTTCACAAGACCTCCCATGAGGTTCATGAAGTTTATAAGACCTCCCATGAGGTTCACAAGGTTCACAAAACCTTTCATGAGGTTCATGAAGTTTACAAGACACTTTATGAGGTTCACAAGGTTCACAAGACCTTTCATGAGGTTCATGAAGTCTAAAAGACACTTTATGAGGTTCACAAGATTCACAAGACATCTTATGAGATTCACAAGGTTCACAAAGTTCACAATTGGTCAGAAGATTTGACAATTCCCTCAGACAATGCATCCTCCTAAGCAGTGCATCCAAAACTAGGGTTTTGACTTTAATCAGGCTAAATGGGCTTCCAAGACTTCAATTGAGTTTCATAACATCTTATATGTGTCTAAGAATCACCATGACAAATTTCAAGACTTTTCTCAAAGGTTTGCTCAGTCAGATGATCAGATAAGTCAAAATCAGTCAAAGCAGTTAAAAAGTCAAACTGAGGTCAACTGTGGTCAAACCAAAGTCAAAATTCATGATTTTTTTTGCCAACATCAAGTATATGAAGTAAAATTCATCATTTGATCAAGGGTTGATCATGATTCATCAAGGATATTTCAGATCATCAAGAATCAGGAGTTTCTAAATTAGGGTTTCCTTAGGAAAAGTCAACTGAACTTTGACCAGTCATAACTTTCACATGCTTCATCAAATTTTCCCCAATCAAAGCTCATTTTGAATTAAATTGAATTCTCTACAACTTTGTGTCTCACAAGCCAAGCCCAAAAATGCTTCATTTGAAAGGTATGAGCTAAGACATTATAGGTCCTTTTGAAAGTCAACAAAAAGTCAACAACTTCAAAAGGGCATAACTTGATAATGGTAAATGATATGGACATGAAACCAATGGGGTTGGTTAGAGGACTCTTCAAGCTTTCCAAAATGTCCAAGAACACCCTCATAGCATTAAAATTGAAGGATGTGTGCCCTTGCAAAGTTGGGAAATGTTTGGGTGGTTTATGAAGGAAATGGGGTCTTAGAACCAAATTTTTCTAAATGGGCTGAACTTTTGGTGACCCAAAGTGATCCATGACATCATGCACGAAAATTATTTGATATTTTCATAATTTTATTTAATTTAATTTATTTATTATGATTTTTTATATTAAAAATCATTTTAAATTTAAATAAAATATCAAATGTGAAGATTTAAAATATTTTTTTGTTCTAGAAGGTCATTATTATAATTTGGATGAAATTGATTCAATATTGATGAAGATTGGCTTGAAATAAAAAGGTCTTATTCAAGAATATTTGAAATTTAAGCACCAATCTTTTTCAATCTCAAAAATCAAAACAATCCACACAATGGTCCAATCTCTTGACCTAATTTGATTCTACTATAAGTATACAACATAACCCAATCACAAAGACACGAATTCCTGGCCTCAAAGAGTAAGTTCACACATAAAAAAATAGTCACTAAATTTCAAATTCGGATTTGATAATTCATGCTCTTTCAAGCCAATTTGAAGGTTGAGACATGTTTATTGGACATCCTTGAGTCATTCTCAATACTCATTTACATCCAAAGCACCTTCTATTGCATAAACCGATTCATTATGTTCATAATATTTTTGATTTTCGATTCTGGATATTGACTGATTTTTAATGAGTTTTGATCATTGTTTTGTGTTTGTATTAAGATGTTGATTAATTCTGGATGGTTTGATTGGAGTTTCATTACAGGTTTGAGAAGTTGCCATGGCTAGGGTTTCGGCCAAGCAATTAGGGTTATACACTAGACCTAATATAAATAAATTCTAAGAACATAGAACAGTCATGTGAACCTTGGGGATCATAACGCACCAATTAATTTTGAGAAATTTTACTGTTTTGATGATCTTCCAATTTTGTAGGTTCTTGGTTTTGAAAAATCGCAGGAAATTTCATAGATAAAATCGAAGCAAAAAACGCAGGTACCAAGGAGGAAGACGAAGCCTTGGCGCGAATTCCATATTTGAATATGTGATATAATATTTTATGTAATTGTTTCTGATTTGTTTCACAACAGCTGTGTTGGCCCAGTGGTAAGGAGCGCTTATGTTATACCTGAAGGTCTTTGGTTCGAATCCTGGATTCACCAATCTTTTCTTATTTTTTTTCAGTTAACTATCAAACTTAATATATAATTAATAGTGTTGGTTGTACTAACAGTTGCGCCCTCCCGGCTGGAATGGTAAGTGTGTTTGTGCATTGCGTAAAGGTCCTGGGTTCGAATCCCCCCCCCCCCCAGGCCTTTTGTGTTTTCTTTTGTTTTTCATGATTTTTTCCAGGACAACAACAAAACAAATGGGAAGGAGTGTGCTATCAGCTACGCTGCAGTGGCCCAGTGGTTATGCTTCTACTTGTCCAGGTAAAGGACCTGGGTTCAAATCCCAGGTCCTGTCTTTTTTGGTTTTTTGTTTTATTTATTTTTACTATTTCTCTATTTCATTCTTTAATCAATTAAAACAATTTCTAAAAATATTTAAATCATTCTTTTTAATAAAACTTTATTTTCTTTTCAAAATTATATTATTTTCTTAAAACTTAAATTAATATGTTTATTTCATTATATTTTTCTATTAATATATATTTGTATATAATTTCATTAATTATTTGTAAAATAAATTATAAAACCCTAATTTTATTTTTCTAAAATTCGTAACCCTAATAATTTTCACAAACCCTAATTTTCTAAACATTAATCATGTATATATATTCTATAATTTATTTATAATTTAATTCTTGTATATAAATATGCTTAAAAATAATTAAAATTCTTAATTTAATTTTGTAAATATAATAATTATAATTAACCTAATGTATGCTTAAAAATAGTTAAAATTAGCTAATTTAATTTTGTAAATATAATTTATTTTCATAATATATTTATAATTAACCTAATTTTTATATTTTGCCTATAACTTAAAATTGTATGATAATTAGTATATAATTGTTTATATTTTCTTATTAATCTTAAAATAATAATTGTTCATATAAAAAATTGATCTTTTAATTATTGTGCTAATATTTTTGTTTATATTATTAATTATGTTTATTTTTATATGATATTTATTATTACTAACCCCATTTATATATTGTGATTTATTATTATTTATTTTTACTAACCCAATTATATTATTATTACTTGTTATTTTGCTTATTTATTTAATTTGCTTTAATTATTATTATTATGTAAATGCTTCCTTTATGTAATATTGTAATAGTAGTATTTAATATTTATTTTATGCTATGGTTAGTAAAATAGGGAGTGTGTAACATGTTTGTATAAAAAAAATTAATTTAGATCACTAATTTAAAAGACAAATGTTTAAAATTGTACACTCACACACGTAAGTCGATCTTTGATCGCCATCTCACTTCTTAAGGGTTACCTCTCATGTTGCCTAATCAAAAGGTCAAGTAGGGTGTATAAAGCAAAGTCCCTAATCTCACATCATCTAGTCCCTTTAACAAATGAAAAGATCAAGTCCCTTCGAATGTTGCCTTCATAATGATCTTGTCCCTTTCGAATAAAGATGATAAGTCCCTTTGAATTGCTTATACACCCCACAGTTGCCTAAATAACAGATGTCCCTTCACTTGTCCCTTATATCCAAGGTAATGACTACCTATTCCTTAATAATAGGGATAGTCTTACCATTTAAAGGATTCAAGAACAGAAAAGACTTAAACTTAGGGTAGGTTCCTCTTAGATACTTGCTCACTTTTCAAAAATATTTCAAATACTTTACACATTTTAAACAATTTTCAAAACAAAGGTTTTTTACGCATCCGTACATGGATCATTATAAAACTCTTAAGAAAATTTCTATTCACACACTTCACATTTCAAAAACATTTTAAAGTGAGCTAAGTAACTAAGAGCCCATGGATAACCATGGATGTAAAGGGTGCTAACACCTTCCCTTTACATAACCTACCCCCCGGACCCAAAAATATTTTAAAAGGTCTTTCCTGTTCTTTTATGCCTTTCCTTTGGATAAAATAAAAGTCGGTGGCGACTCTTGCTATCCGCAACATAACTAAAGTCAGTTCTCCCACCGTGTTACAAAACTGGCGACTCTGCTGGGGATTTAATAAAAGAGGGGTACCCTTAGGAATTAGATCACTTTAAAATTGTTTGCCTTGTTTGCTTTGTACTTATCTGTTGGGTGCTCTTATGTGTGAAAGATCCTAACCCGGATCTAGTGTACCTTAGGTAAATGGCAATAGACCAAGGAAACTGTACGGCGTATACCGATATGGTTGATCTGGTGGCCATAGTTAGTGTGACTTCTTGGTTGGTGCTTATGTTCCTTAAGTCAAGTTGAGGATAATATGAGGCTGCCATATGTTGTCAATGCACTAACTAACTTTTAGAACCCTAGTTATCACATCTTGGCCTTTAGAAAAGTAGTGAGATAACCGGCTTTGGTGAAGACTGAAGTTGGTTGATACTCGATACTACGCTCATTGAGATTCTAAACTTGGAAGGTTTTGGTTGGCAAGTAAGTTGCCTACTGAACAACCACCCTTGTGAAGGATCAATGATATTGAGATCCCTTAGAACATGGTTACTTTTGTAAGACAGGATGAACCAACTAACTTCAAGGGAGGGTATTTACCTTTGAACCTCATGCAAGCCTTTAAACCTAGGGCTATGGTGTGACTTGTTTGTGTGTGCCACATGTTTGTGATTGAGCATAACATCATAGCATCATCATGCATCATAAGCATAGCATTTTCACTAACCATTTCAAGGACCAAAGGATTTATCTTTGTTCTTTGTTGCAGGTCATGGCTTCTGCTCGTAGAAACACTATCAGGATCAACTTTGTAGGCATACCTGCTAAGCTTAAAGAGTTGGTTTCTCAAGTGTCTGATCATTCCCAGTTTATCAAGAGACATGGTCACCTATTGGATCTAGTCACCTCAGGGTTCAATGAAGACATGATGAGTGTCCTATTTCAGTTCTTTGATCCTAAGCACCATTGCTTCACATTCCCTGGTTATCAGCTGGTTCCTACAATGGAAGAGTTCTCTAAACTTCTGGGTATACCTGTACTTGATCAGAAACCATTCACAGGCTTGGAAAAAGAGCCTAAACCTGAGGTTATTGCTGCAGCTCTACATCTGAAGAAGTCTGACATTGTTCTAGAAACGAGAAGCGGAGTTAAGGGTATTCTTGCTAAGGTATTAATGGATAAAGCTCAAATGTTCTTGAAGGCTATGAGCTACGATGCTTTTGAAGAAATCTTAGCCTTACTGATTTATGGCTTAGTGTTATTCCCCAATCCAGATCAGTTCATAGACGTTCATGCCATCAATATATTCCTAAGTCACAATCCAGTGCCTACATTGCTTGGAGACATCCTGCACTCTCTTCATACTCGTACTACAAAGGCACGAGGAACTCTGATGTGCTGCATACCTTTGCTATCTAGGTGGTTTATTTCTCACCTTCCTCGTTCAGTAATGAAGAATGAACAAGGGTTCAGGTGGTCCAAGAGGATCATGTCACTCTCGCATTCAGATATTCATTGGTGCTCCAGATCTATGGAGAATGTCACTATCATTGACCTTTGTGGGGAGTTTCCTAATGTGCCACTTCTAGGCATAAAAGAAGGCATTACCTACAACCCTTCTCTAGCTTTACGACAGTTTGGTTACGCTCGGAGTGATGGTCCTCATGACATGTTGATTCAGGGTATTGTGTTTGACTACGACAACGATCTGCAAGGTTACCATCAAAGGTTCATACGAGCATGGGGAAAAGTGAACAAGGTTGACAACAAGACTCTGGAGCCTAAGTACACTATTCCTATGGAGGCTTATCTCAGATGGGTGCGATCTCGTGCTCAGAATCTCATGATGCCATATCCTGCTATCCTGCCAGTTACCATGGAACCTGTTGCTGAAGGAGATACTTCTTATACCATCCTTCACCCAGACATGCCTACTGACATGGAAGACTTACAGAGATCCTGGATCCAGTTGAAGGAGCAAAGGGATACTTTCGAGGCTCATTACAAAGCAAGCCAAGAAAGAATTCTGGAACTAACAAAGCAACTTCATGAGGAGCGGAATCTCAATTCATACCTCAACACAAAGAGGAAACGTCCATGGGAGACTTAAAACCCCATATCTTGTATTTATTTCATTTCCTTTTGTAAGCCCAAAGGGCAAAACAAATTTATTACTAATAAAAGTTTACCTTCTTGGTTGTTTAAGCAAATTTAAATCCTGCGGTCCTTGAAAACATTGCATACGCATTAACATATCATATCATTGCATCACAGGTTTATTGTGTACAGGTTTCTCATCTTCTCGCTGTTTATTTCAGCAATGGCTCTTGAACAAACAATTAAGGATCTCCAGGCACAAAATGCACAGTTCCAAGAGCTGATCCTGAACTTGTTCAAGGGGCAGGATGAATTGAAGACACTGCTGGCCAAGAAGACTAAGAAGACTAGGAGGTCAGGTGGCCTGATCAACATGGGAAGAAGGTTCAGAGGTCCTGTCAAGACCAAAGAACAAGTTGAAGATTATGAGTCTGAAGAGTCTGAAAAAGAGGGAGGTAGTCTCCATAATACAATGGGGGACTCTGATTCTGAAGCTAACTACTATCATGAGCCTAATGAGGACAAGTTCAAGATGTTGGTGGATAGAATGGATGCTATGGAATTACAGAAATCTTCTGGACTGGATTTTGAAGACCTGAGTTTGATATCTGGGGTGGTTATACCCCTTGGTTTCAAGGTTCCTACCTTTGTTGTTTATGATGGGGTTTCTTGTCCCAAGCTGCATTTGAGGTCTTATGTCAGGAGAATCCAACCCCATACTGCTGATAAAAAGTTGTGGATCCATTTCTTCCAAGAGAGCTTATCTGGAGCTCAATTGGAATGGTATTATCAGTTGGAGAGTGTCAACATCCGTGATTGGAATGATCTTGTTGAAGCCTTCTATAAGCAGTATCAATACAATGTTGATTTAGCCCCTACTCGCATGCAGCTCCAAAGCATGTCCATGGGTGCTAAAGAAAGTTTCAAAGAGTATGCTCAGAAGTGGAGAGACTTGGCTGGAAGAGTGCAACCACCTCTGACTGACAGGGAGTTAGTTGATATGTTCATGTGTACGCTGAATGGTCCTTTTTACAGTCATCTCATTGGAAGCTCATCATCTGGCTTCACTGAGTTGATAATAACAGGAGAGCGTGTAGAAAGTGGTATAAGGAGCGGCAAGATTCAAGTGGGTGCTTCTTCATCAGGTGCTGCAAAGAAGCCTCCCAGTGGGAAGAAAGAATCAAATGCCGTTTATGGTCAACCAGATCGTAATAGAAGGCATCAGTCTGTGAGTGAAGTTCATATCTCAAATCCAACTCCTACAACACCAGAGCAGCCACAGGGAAATCAACAGAGGGCTAGAAGGCAGTTCACTAAGATCAACATGTCAATGGCCCAAGCATTGCAACACTTGTTGAAGGCTGAACTTATCACTCTGAAAGATGCTCCTCAGAATCCTAATGTTACCTCTCCCAGGTACAATCCTAATGCACGATGTGCATATCATTCGAACTGTCAGGGACATGATACCAATAGTTGCTGGGTATTGAAGAACAAAATTCAAGATATGATTGAGGCTGGAGAGATTGAGTTTGACCCTCCGGGTACTCCAAATGTGATTACTGCTCCCATGCCAAATCATGAGAAGACTGTCAATGCAATTGATGAAGATTCACATATTTCTTCAGTTGCAGAGTTGACCACACCATTGTCTGTTATTAAGAAGAAGCTAGTACAAGCTGGGTTCTTTCCAGGTTGTCATGAAGATTGTTTGTATTGTACCTATAAGCCGGGTAGCTGCTGGAGGTTGAGAGATGGAATTCAACGTCTCATGAATAATTACACCATAGTGTTTGAGAGGACACCACCTTCTGAGGAAAGTATGGTTGATCATATAACTAGACGTGCGAAGATTGAAGAGGTGGATATGGTTGATAAAGTGCCGGTGAGAATTACTTCTAAGGGTCCTGTCAAAATCACTCATAAGGGTCCAATTAAGATTACTGCTGAAGGCCCTGTGAAGATTGTTGCTGAAGCTAGAGTGGCTCCTATGATCATTACCACTCCTGGTCCTATTCCGTATACTTCTGATAAAGTTGTGCCTTGGCATTATGGGTCCGATGTTTATATCCATGGTGTTAAGCAGGAACCCTTAGCTGATATACCTGTTGATGTTGATAATATTGCTGGATCTAGTAAGATCACACGAAGCGGAAGAGTCTTCTCTCCTCCAGTTACCTCCAAGAATGCAGTTACTCCAGCTGCTACCTCCACCACTGATGCCCGGGGCAAAGGTCCGGTTATTGAACCTATACCAACTGTTGTGCCAGCTGCTGATGATCTTTCTAAGCAGATGGAAGAAGTATTGAAAATCATTCGCAGGAGTGATTATGACATCGTTGATCAATTGGGGCATACTCCCTCCAAGATTTCTATGTTGTCTTTATTGTTGTGTTCCGAGGCTCATGCCAAAGCTTTGATCAAGTTTCTGAAGACTGCTCATGTACCAAATGAGATCTCTGTAGACCAGTTTGAAAATTGTGTTGCACACTTGACCTATGATAATGGGTTAGGTTTCTCTGATGCTGATTTGACCCCTGCTAAGAGGGATCATAACAGGGCTCTACATATCTCAATTGAATGCAGGGGCACTACCCTGTCACATGTATTGATAGACAATGGTTCCTCTCTGAATGTGTTGCCCAAAGAAGTTCTGAATAAGCTGAGTCCTGAAGATGCTGTGCTGAAGCCCAGTAATATAGTGGTGAAGGTTTTTGATGGTTCGAGAAGAGTGGTGCATGGAGAAATTGATCTCCCAATCAAAGTTGGTTCTCAGGTTTTCAATACCACATTTTATGTAATGGATATTCGTCCGTCGTATTCTTGTTTGCTTGGGCGTCCCTGGATCCATGGGGCAAGTGCTGTAACCTCAACTTTACATCAGAAGCTGAGATATCCAGTAGAAGGGAAGGTTGTTACTGTCTACGGAGAGGAAGGGTATATGATTAGCCATGTGAACACCTTTAAGTATCTTGAAGTGGAAGGTGAATATGTTGAAACTCCGTGTCAGACATTTGAAGTGGTTCCTTGGATTGTTAATGATTATGAAGCTCCTCCTGTTGTCAAGAAAGTTCATGTGGTCACCAGAGTACCTCCTGCAATGGCCTCCCTTAAAGATGCTAGAGCTGTGATGGATGAAGGTGGTTGTACTATTTGGGGTCAGCTTCCTGATATTCCATACAAATCTGACAAATTCGGTTTGGGTTTCACTGCAGAGTCCCAGAAGGCTGTTCGTCGTGCTCGTGTTGTTCGTATCACCAATCAGGGGATTATGAAAGATCAGATTAATGCTGTGGGTGACTATGATGAAGACTACAACTTGGATGCTTGGATTTTTCCTACTGTGGGTGCTGGGCTCAACAACTGGAAAGCTGAAGATGTTATTCCTATCTCCTTTAGTCAGGAGTAAATACTATTACTGTGTTGTTGCTTTTTAAGTTTGTAATTTCTTGAACAATTGAACTCTTAAGCCTTGTGCCTTACCCGGGGCACAATGGTGTGCTTATTACGGGATGTCATTTCATTTGCATACTTCATTCAATAAAAATCAGTGGACGTTTCATTTTCGTAAATATTGTGTTCCTTGTCTTTCTTTTATTTTATTTTACTTTTATCAGCTATGTGTTCTTACACACACCCACATCACTAAAATGCAGATCCTCATCCACCCTGGATCCTGTTGATAACAGTTCTACTATTGCCAATTATAATTTCGAGAATCCGATCTATCAAGCTGAAGACGGAAATGAGGACGATTGTGAAGTACCTGTAGAGCTTGCTAGGTTGTTACAACAAGAAGAGAAAGCTATACAGCCACATGAAGAGCTAGTCGAAGTTGTGAATTTGGGAACGGAAGAAAAGAGGAAAGAGGTCAAGATAGGGGTTGAATTAGAAGATAGTGTCAAGAGCAGATTGATTCAGATGCTACGTGACTATGTGGAGATCTTTGCTTGGTCCTACGAAGATATGCCAGGGTTGGATACAAACATTGTAGTTCACCGTTTACCAGTGAAAGAAGATTGTCATCCAAAGAAGCAGAAGGTTCGTCGCATGCGTCCTGAAATGTCAGAAAAAATCAAAGCAGAGGTAATGAAACAGTTTGATGCAGGGTTCTTAGCTGTGACTTCTTATCCTCAGTGGGTTGCAAACGTGGTACCGGTACCTAAGAAAGATGGTAAGGTACGTATGTGTGTGGATTACAGGGATTTGAACAAGGCTAGCCCCAAAGATGACTTTCCACTTCCTCATATTGATGTTCTGGTAGACAACACTGCTTAGCATAAGGTATTCTCTTTCATGGATGGATTCTCTGGTTACAATCAAATCAAGATGGCACCTGAAGATATGGAGAAGACAACATTTGTTACACAGTGGGGCACTTTTTGTTATAAGGTGATGCCATTTGGTTTGAAGAATGCAGGGGCAACATATCAGCGTGCTATGGTGGCTTTGTTTCACGATATGATTCATCATGAGATAGAGGTGTATGTAGATGATATGATAGCCAGGTCCCAGAATGAAGAGCAACATCTTGATCATCTGCATAAGTTGTTTGATAGGTTAAAGAAATACAAGTAGAGATTAAATCCAAACAAGTGTACTTTTGGAGTTAGATCTGGTAAGCTCCTGGGTTTCATTGTCAGTGGAAAAGGTATTGAAGTGGATCCTGCAAAAGTGAAAGCTATACGAGAGATGCCAGCTCCCCGTACTGAGAAGGAAGTTAGAGGTTTCTTGGGACGATTGAATTACATTGCAAGATTTATTTTCCCAATTAACAGCTACCTGTGAGCCAATCTTCAAGTTGTTGAAGAAAGATCAGGTGATGGAATGGAATGATGAGTGTCAGACTGCCTTTGATGAAATCAAGAAATATTTGCTAGAACCTCCAATTTTGATGCCACCAGTTGATGGAAGACCCTTGATTATGTACTTAACAGTGTTAGACAACTCAATGGGGTGTGTGTTGGGGCAACATGACGAGTCTGGTCGAAAAGAGCAGGAAATATACTACCTTAGCAAAAAGTTTACCGACTGTGAAACAAGATACTCACTGCTCGAGAAAACTTGCTGCGCTTTGGCATGGGCTGCTCGCCGACTAAGACAGTATATGTTAACTCATACTACCTTATTGATTTCGAAGATGGATCCAATCAAGTACATATTCGAGAAACCTGCTCTCTCCGGAAGAATTGCAAGATGGCAAATGATCTTGACGGAATATGACATACAGTATACTACTCAGAAGGCCATTAAAGGAAGTGTTGTAGCTGATCATTTGGCTCATCAAGCAGTGAATGATTATCAGTCAATGAGTTTTGAGTTCCCTGATGAAGATAGTATGATTATTACCAAAGAACCTGGACAATATGACAGACCTGAACAAGGATCCCGATGGACTATGGTTTTTGATGGTGCTTCCAATGCACTTGGTAATGGTGTTGGTGTTGTGATCAGTTCCCCTGAAGGTTGTCATACCCCGATTACTGCCAGACTTTGTTTCTATTGTACTAATAACATGGCTGAGTATGAGGCATGTATCCTGGGTATTAAAGCTGCTATTGATATGAAGATTCAGTTCCTTGATGTGTATGGAGATTCAGCCCTGGAAGTAAGTCAGATCAAAGGAGATTGGGATACCAAGCATGATAATCTCATTCCATATAGAGAGCATGTGTTATCTTTGATCCCACATTTTAAAGAGATTACCTTTGGACATATCCCACGAAGAGAGAACCAGTTGGCAGATGCTTTAGCCACCATGGCATCCATGTTTGAGGTCAGCTGGGATGATGAAGCTCCCAAAATTACTATTGATAGATTTGAAAAGCCTGCATACTGCAATGAGATTGGCACATAAGAAGCAAAGGAAAAACCTTGGTTTTATGAAGTGAAAAGATATCTTGAAGCTCAGGAGTTCCCTGAAGGGGCATCTGTCAAAGATAGGAAGTTTCTGAGGAGGTTTTCTGCTAAGTTCTTTTTGAGTAATGGGATTTTGTACAAGCGCAATCATGATTCAACTCTGCTTCGTTGTGTGGATAAGAAGGAAGCAACAGAGATTATGGAAGATATGCATGATGGGATCTTTGGCACTCATTCTAGTGGTCATACTATGGCAAAGAAGATATTGAGAGCAGGTTACTATTGGTCTACCATGGAAGCTGACTGCTATCAACATTCCAGAACATGTCATAAGTGTCAAATGTATGCTGATAAAGTACATATACCTCCGTCACCATTGAATGTGTTGACTGCTCCTTGGCCTTTTTCCATGTGGGGCATTGATATGATTGGTGAAATCAAGCCTACTGCTTCTAATGGGCATCGTTTCATCCTGGTTGCTATTGATTACTTCACGAAGTGGGTAGAGGCAGCTTCATTTACATCTGTTACCAAGAATGTTGTGGCTCGATTTATTAAGAACAATCTCATATGTAGGTATGGTATCCCTGAAAGGATTATTACTGACAATGGCTCTAATTTGAACAACACTATGATTACTGACCTTTGCACGCAGTTTAAGATTAAGCACCACAACTCTTCTCCGTATCGTCCAAAGATGAATGGGGCAGTAGAAGCGGCTAATAAGAATATTAAGAAGATTCTACAGAAGATGACTGTTACTTACAAGGATTGGCATGAGATGTTACCATTTTCTCTTCATGGTTATCGTACTACAATACGTACTTCAACAGGGGCAACTCCATTCTCCTTGGTTTATGGTATGGAAGCAGTTCTGCCCATTGAAGTTCAGATTCCCTCCTTAAGAATTATGAAGGATGCGGGCTTGGATGAAGATGAGTGGATTCAGACTCGACTTGACCAGATAAATTTGATTGATGAGAAGAGGCTAGTAGCAGTTTGTCATGGCCAGATGTACCAGAAACGAATGATCAAAGCTTTCAACAAGAAGGTTAAGCCAAAGGTATATTAGGCTGGTGACTTGGTAATCAAGCGTATCATATTACCACAGGGTGCTCCTAGGGGCAAGTGGACTCCAACATATGAAGGACCATTTGTGGTCAAAACAGTATTCTCAGGAGGTGCCATGATACTTACTACTATGGATGGTGAAGACTTCCCACATCCTGTAAACGCAGACATAGTTAAAAAATACTACGCGTAAAAAGAGACCCGCTAGGTTGACTGGCCTAGGCAAAAATAAGGGCATCCCGGCGAACCAAAAGGGTTCGGGCAAAAATTAGGGATATATATATATATAAAAGAATGTACACCCGGCAAGTCGAAAACCTGAAAGGGCGGCTTGGGAAAAAAAGGGTATATCGGTGGATTGAAAACCTGAAAGGGCAATCCAGGAAAAAGTTAGGGATTAAAGCGTATGACTATGTCTCGTTTGGATCACCCATGTAACTACAACCAGTTGTGCTACTTAATCAAGCTCGAACAGATAAAGCTCAATCCAATCATTCCGTCTCAACAGCAGAAGATGAGATACTTGAAGATAATGGCAATAGTAGAATTGAAACTCAATAGGATTATTTCCCACATAGCTGATTTTTCTTGTTTTGTAAAATTTTTATGACAAATTCCTCTTACTAGGATTTCTGTCTCCTTGTACAAACTTGCCTATGTATAGGTCACTTTGTGATATAAATAAAATTCCATCTTTGAATCCAGATTTACTTTTACCCTATTTACATAAGCGAAATGTCCATTGGTGTGTTTGAATGTATGTATGCTTTTGAATATGATTGATGTTTACCAGAAATGCATGAAAATGCAGTAATAGTATTTACTAAGGACGAACGAGGGAAGGATTTCAACGAAGCTTCGTCGGTTCATTCCCACTAGACAGCTACAAGTTCCCCAGTAGGGCAAATCCATCTTCATAAGTACTTCGAGTCACATCTCCCCTGGAATTTATATCCATCTCTTTTATCCTCATACGGATAGTCGGGAATTTACTCTTCCAATAGGAGTACGACGAACGAAGACGGGAGGTTATGTATACCTTACTATCAAACGAAGACGGGAGGTTATATACACTATGTTATCGAACAAGACGAGAACGAGTTCCTCATATTCTCCAGCAACAAATCGGGATTTATTTTCCCTGGCCAGCAGTTGTTATACAAAGATATCCAGACGCTTCAGGCTGCATGATGCATACATACATCATTTACATCATACCATAACATACATATACATAGATACATAATACATTACTTAAGTGCATCATATTATACATGCATACATAATGCATAAACTAATATTATCATATGAAATGTTATAATCTTGTTTTTCAGATTAATTCTCCAGCAGACAAACTTCATCAACAACTTGTGACTATTGGGCCGTTGTTTATCTTCCCAAAAGTTACCATTTCCTCAGGACGTTGTTTATCCTCCTGAAAGCTACCATTTCCTCAGGACGTTGTTTATCCTCCTGAAAGCATATCATGACCTTGGGCCGTTATTTATCTTCCCAAAGGTTACATCATTTCCTCAGGACGTTGTTTATCCTCCTGAAAGCTTCTTATACCTCAGGACGTTGTTTATCCTCCTGAAAGCATATCATGACCTTGGGCCGTTGTATATCTTCCCAAAGGTTACATCATTATACCTCAGGACGTTGTTTATCATCCTGAAAGCTTCTTATACCTCAGGATGTTGTTTATCCTCCTGAAAGCATATCATGACATTGGGCCGTAGTTTATCCTCCCAAAAGTTATACTTATACCTCAGGACGTTGTTTATCCTCCTGAAAGCATATCATGACCTTGGGTCGTTGTTTATCTTCCCAAAGGTTACCTCATTATCATGGGACGTTGTTTATCTTCCCAGAAAGCTATATCTTCATGTCTTGGACTGCTTTATCCTCCAAGAGACATATTTGAAGAGCTTTTCTCCAAGTGGCATCTTTAAGCCCACTCAAGCATATACAACTAGTCATCAGTATCCCTCTACGCACCGGTGAGTGCAAATTTTTGGGCTTTTGTGTTCAATCCCCTTCAACCTTCCAGGTCACGACTGGCAAATATACCAATCTAACCCCTCAGGTTTCAGAAAATTGAACAGGGGCAGCTGTTGCACCCCAAAATTTGCCCTCACAATACAAGACTTTGTGTGCTAAGAAGTTCATAAGGTTCACAAGACCTTTCATGAAGTTCATGAAGTTTACAAGACACTTTAAGAAGTTCACAAGGTTCACAAGACCTTTCATGAAGTTCATGAAGTTTAAAAAACACCTTATGAGGTTCACAAGGTTCACAAGACCTCCCATGAGGTTCATGAAGTTTATAAGACCTCCCATGAGGTTCACAAGGTTCACAAAACCTTTCATGAGGTTCATGAAGTTTACAAGACACTTTATGAGGTTCACAAGGTTCACAAGACCTTTCATGAGGTTCATGAAGCCTACAAGACACTTTATGAGGTTCACAAGATTCACAAGACATCTTATGAGATTCACAAGGTTCACAAAGTTCACAATTGGTCAGAAGATTTGACAATTCCCTCAGACAATGCATCCTCCTAAGCAGTGCATCCAAAACTAGGGTTTTGACTTTAATCAGGCTAAATGGGCTTCCAAGACTTCAAGTGAGTTTCATAACATCTTATATGTGTCTAAGAATCCCCATGACAAATTTCAAGACTTTTCTCAAAGGTTTGCTCAGTCAGATGATCAGATAAGTCAAAATCAGTCAAAGTAGTTAAAAAGTCAAACTGAGGTCAACTGTGGTCAAACCAAAGTCAAAATTCATGATTTTTTTTGCCAACATCAAGTATATGAATTAAAATTCATCATTTGATCAAGGGTTGATCATGATTCATCAAGGATATTTCAGATCATCAAGAATCAGGAGTTTCTAAATTAGGGTTTCCTCAGGAAAAGTCAACTGAACTTTGACCAGCCATAACTTTCACATGCTTCATCAAATTTTCCCCATCTAAAGCTCATTTTGAAGGAAATTGAATTCTCTACAACTTTGTGTCTCACAAGCCAAGCCCAAAAATGCTTCATTTGAAAGGTATGAGCTAAGACATTATAGGTCCTTTTGAAAGTCAACAAAAAGTCAACAACTTCAAAAGGGCATAACTTGAGAATGGTAAATGATATGGACATGAAACCAATGGGGTTGGTTAGAGGACTCTTCAAGCTTTCCAAAATGTCCAAGAACACCCTCATAGCATTAAAATTGAAGGATGTGTGCCCTTGCAAAGTTGGGAAATTTTTGGGTGGTTTATGAAGGAAATGGGGTCTTATAACCAAATTTTTCTAAATGGGCTGAACTTTTGGTGACCCAAAGTGATCCATGACATCATGCACGAAAATTATTTGATATTTTCATAATTTTATTTAATTTAATTTATTTATTATGATTTTTTATATTAAAAATCATTTTAAATTTATATAAAATATCAAATGTGAAGATTTAAAATATTTTTTTGTTCTAGAAGGTCATTATTATAATTTGGATGAAATTGATTCAATATTGATGAAGATTGGCTTGAAATAGAAAGGTCTTATTCAAGAATATTTGAAATTTAAGCACCAATCTTTTTCAATCTCAAAAATCAAAACAATCCACACAATGGTCCAATCTCTTGACCTAATTTGATTCTACTATAAGTATACAACATATCCCAATCACAAAGACACGAATTCCTGGCCTCAAAGAGTAAGTTCACACATAAAAAAAAAGTCACTAAATTTCAAATTCGGATTTGATAATTCAAGCTCTTTCAAGCCAATTTGAAGGTTGAGACATGTTTATTGGACATCCTTGAATCATTCTCAATACTCATTTGCATCCAAAGCACCTTCTATTGCATAAACCGGTTCATTATGTTCATAATATTTTTGATTTTCGATTCTGGATATTGACTGGTTTTTAATGAGTTTTGATCATTGTTTTGTGTTTGTATTAAGATGTTGATTAATTCTGGATGGTTTGATTGGAGTTTCATTACAGGTTTGAGAAGTTGCCATGGCTAGGGTTTCGGCCAAGCAATTAGGGTTATACACTAGACCTAATATAAATAAATTCTAAGAACATAGAACAGTCATGTGAGCCTTGGGGATCATAACGCACCAATTAATTTTGAGAAATTTTATTGTTTTGATGATCTTCCAATTTCGTAGGTTCTTGGTTTTGAAAAATCGCAGGAAATTTCATAGATAAAATCGCAGCAAAAAACGCAGGTACCAAGGAGGAAGACAAAGCCCTGGCGCGAATTCCATATTTTGAATATGTGATATAATATTTTATGTAATTGTTTCTGATTTGTTTCACAACAGCTGTGTTGGCCCAGTGGTAAGGAGCGCTTGTGTTATACCTAAAGGTCTTTGGTTCGAATCCTTGATTCACCAATCTTTTCTTTTTTTTTTTCCAGTTAACTATCAAACTTAATATATAATTAATAGTGTTGGTTGTACTAACAGTTGCGCCCTCCCGGCTGGAATGGTAAGTGTGTTTGTGCATTGCGTAAAGGTCCTGGGTTCGAATCCCCCCCAGGCCTTTTGTGTTTTCTTTTGTTTTTCATGATTTTTTCCAGGACAACAACAAAACAAATGGGAAGGAGTGTGCTATCAGCTGCGCTGCAGTGGCCCAGTGGTTATGCTTCTACTTGTCCAGGTAAAGGACCTGGGTTCAAATCCCAATTCCTGTTTTTTTTTGGTTTTTTGTTTTATTTATTTTTACTATTTCTCTATTTCATTCTTTAATCAATTAAAACAATTTCTAAAAATATTTAAATCATTCTTTTTAATAAAACTTTATTTTCTTTTCAAAATTATATTATTTTCTTAAAACTTAAATTAATATGTTTATTTCATTATATTTTTCTATTAATATATATTTGTATATAATTTCATTAATTATTTGTAAAATAAATTATAAAACCCTAATTTTATTTTTCTAAAATTCGTAACCCTAATAATTTTCACAAACCCTAAATTTCTAAACTTTAATCATGTATATATATTCTATAATTTATTTATAATTTAATTCTTGTATATAAATATGCTTAAAAATAATTAAACTTCTTAATTTAATTTTGTAAATATAATAATTATAATTAACCTAATGTATGCTTAAAAATAGTTAAAATTAGCTAATTTAATTTTGTAAATATAATTTATTTTCATAATATGTTTATAATTAACCTAATTTTTATAATTTGCCTATAACTTAAAATTGTATTATAATTAGTATATAATTGTTTATATTTTCTTATTAATCTTAAAATAATAATTGTTCATATAAAAAATTGATCTTTTAATTATTGTGCTAATATTTTTGTTTATATTATTAATTATGTTTATTTTTATATGATATTTATTATTACTAACCCCATTTATATATTGTGATTTATTATTATTTATTTTTACTAACCCAATTATATTATTATTACTTGTTATTTTGCTTATTTATTTAATTTGCTTTAATTATTATTATTATGTAAATGCTTCCTGATCGTACCTGAAGATCAGGATCCAATACAGCTGGACTCGAGAGCGGGCGGAGATGGTTGTCGAGGAGAAAAAGGGGTGTACCTGCAACACACTCCGATGCCAAAGTATGTATCCGAGCGACAGTGAGCAAGTACTAGTATTAAGGTTGAGAATTGAATACCTGACCCTCTCAAATGAGAGAGTTTATATAGAGGACCAGCTGGAACGCTATTGGTTCGTTTTATGAGGTGTGGATCGAGGGGTCCGTGAAGATAGGAAACGGTCAATACTAGCCGTTAGAAAGTCTCTCCCTGGTCGGATCATTAGTGGTCGACTGAGAGGCCACTTTTCATACTTGTGCTCGGACTGTCGAGCAAGAAGAATGGATCAGCCTTTTTGGCCCAATAAGAGGGATTGGGCCGGGTCGGAACAGGAGCCCCCCAAGTCATTGTTCGGGCTATCGAGCAGTGACTTAAAGCAATACTGTGCTCGTCTGGGTATGATTTCATGGTCGAGGATCTATGCTGTCGATGGTTCGGGCAAAGAATACGTTGCTCGGTAGAGGAATGTGAAACGAAAAGCTGGAATATCTGGATATTCGCGCCTGTTAATGATTTGACGGCTAGTCTAGGGGCTAGCGCCTAGGGGTCACGCGCGCGCACGTGTCCTTTTTCCTATAAATAGGATTCCCAGGGCCCATTTTGACCCTTTCGCTTCGTCTTCTCTATCAACTCTCTGCTCGTTCAACCGCCGTTGCTTCAGCCGTCGACCACCGCCAGTTCTTACCGACCACCACTCACAGAAGCTCAATCTTCTCCAAAATGTCTTCACAAGCTCAAGGTACCGTTCTTTTCTTCTCTCTTGAGCGTATACAGCTTAGTTTCTGTAGAATGCATGCGGTTTAGGGTGATTTTATCGGTAGTTTTAGGATTTAGGATTGGAAACTCTTAAAGTTCCTGCCACCGTAACTGGTCGGCCACGAACCCTAGCTTGAAGGTCGACACGGACCTTGGTCGACTTAGACTTTAGTCTCTTGGTAGGTTTTCGTTATCTGCATACTGTTGGGCGTCAGCCGTTGCTTCGAGCAATGGTTAGCCAGGGCTACAGCTTGGGATGCAATTCCCGAGCTGAGGCGCGCCCTTTCACTTGTCGAGCGGTGGAAGGGTGGATTTGATATTCTTAATCGAATTCACTGATGCCTTTCCTCTGCTTTTCAGGTGAAAACTCGCTCGGAAATCCGTTGGACGTGTTTTCCGAGGACACATCTTCGGGGAATACAGATTCGTCCGCGTCCCTACCTTCAAACTCAGGAGGCACTTCGGACAGTTCTGATACAAGTACCGCGGGGCAGTCGACGGAATCTCCTCAATGTCCTGCTCAGTCGAGGATCTCGCCCGAGGAATGGGTGATGGAAGATTTACTGGACAAGGTGTCTTCCTTCTCGAGACCTCGATCGGAACCGCTGCCCGTCGTCGGGGATCTCGCTGACTGGGTCGTGACTTGCCCAGGAGATGACGATCGCATATTTTCAGACTTTCGCGGTCGAGCATTTTCGATGTATGAATATGCTACTTCGGTCCTGGGAGTTACGCTGCCCTTCAGCGATTTTGTGAGCGCGGTGCTCGGACATCTTTGTATAGCCCCCTCTCAGCTGCACCCCAACTCCTACGCCTTCCTGAGGGCATTTGAGATGACGTGTGCTTTCTTGGGCGTCAGGGCCACACTCCCTCTCTTCTTCCGCCTGTTTTCTTTGCAACGTCAAGTCGGGCGGGGAACCGACCGGAAGGGATTCGTATCCTTTAAACAGCGAACTAAGATCTTCAAGGCCCACTCGGAGTCCATCCGGGCTTTTAAGACTGATTATTTTTTAATAAAACCTGTAAGTGATGCTGCCGTGCGTACTATGAGTTTCCTCGGGATTGACACCGATGAGAACGACGAACCCAAGTTGGACGACCAGGGTGATGTGATTCCGAGGAGATTATGGATGTTTTCCCTCTCCTGGAGTCATATGCATTACGAGCGACCAGTGGGGGAATTTGTCCAGGTGGGGGAAACACTGGACGAGGATGATGCGGCCAGTTTCGAAGCTTTCAGAAAGTTGGTAGCTTCTTTCACTCCGACCCCTTTATTGGACGGGGAAGGGAAAGTTATGGTCGATCAAGACGGGGGAGAAGCTCTGGAGCGTCCTTTGATCAACGTTACTGACTTGCTGGCCTGTAATAACGGGCAGGAGATAGCTGATTTTTTTGGTATCTGTTTATTTATGCTCGTTAAGTTTTTGATTTGATTCTATTGCTCGTGGCTAACTTTGATTTTGTTTTTCTTTTCAGGTTCCTTAACAAATCCGTTGGACAAGATCCACGATCGTTTGGTCCAGCAACAGAGAAAGCGGTCGCGTGTCGTGCAAACTAAACTGACCGAGGCGAGCGCTTCAGGTTCAGGTCCTTTGGTCCAGGGCTCTCCGGTGGCATCCACTGGATCTTTGATGAAGAAACATAAAACGACGGCCACTGTGGACCTGACGGCCGGTGCTCCTCCGAAGCCAAAACATGGGATACCCCCCTGCTTCGTTGTCCGGAATTTCTTTGAAGGAAATAGTATGGAGGTGGACCGGGCAGATTCTCTGTTCTTGGAAGGGATGGATCGTCCTGCCCGGCGGCTTTCATTGGCCCAGGATGCGAGCGCTGTCATGCGGGTCTTAACCATGGCTTGGATGACGGCCGAAGGGTCCCCTCTGTTAGAGCGAGAGAATGGCAAACTCAAGGAGCAGTTGGTTGCTGCCGAGGCCAAGCTGTCGACGGCCATGGAGGAGGCAAAAAAGGTCACCGCGGAATCGGCAGAACGAGCAATGGTCATTGCCAAGTTGGAGGTTGACAAAAAGAGGCTGCTCGAACAAAATAAGAAGTTAAAAGATGCCTTCTTCCCCAAGGAGGATGAGGACGAGGACACCAAGCATTTGATGACGAGGGCCCAGTTTCTCGCTCGGATCGACCAGGACATGGAAGATCTGAACGCGTCGACTGAGTTCAGCTTCCTGAATGCGGTGGAGCAAGTGAAAGCTCTTCATCCCGATCTAGCTTTGGATGTAGGTCGGATGAATTACCTTTACAAAGTGGTGGACGGTCAGATCGTGGTGCCTGCGGACTTGGTGGTGGCCGATTCCCAGCCGGGGACAATGATCCAGCCTGATCAGCCAGAGGAGCAGCCAGGGCATGAGGAAGCTCGCGCGGAGGAGGATCGTCCAGCAGGTGAGGATAATTAATTAATGGCCTGCGTGCCTTCATAATTTATGTATTTTGTTGTTTTGGGGGGCGTGGCCCCCTTTATCTGTAATTCCGAACAAGTCGGCCTTTTGGTGCCGCATTTCTTTTTTATAAATGTTAAGTACTTGGTCGTGGAAGTTGATTATATCTGTTGTTTGCTCGCAACCATTCGTCCGTCGGAGGACATGATTTGTTATTATTTTTACTAAGTGTTTGATGCTCGTATTTGTATCTATTAGAAGTGATTGGATAGATACGGGGGTTGTGGACGACCTGTTGGTTAAGGGAACCAATCAGTCTTGAAGGGTTGTATCCTCGATCGGTGCTCGGGTCAAGATAATGGCCCGGGCTCCATGGCGTGAACGTCCCATCGCGAGCTGGGGTTCTACCTGGTCGTGGTACTTAGGCGACGTCGGACTCGTTCGAGTATCCGTTCGTGCGACAAGTTTCTCTTTTGCTCGAAAAAGAACTTGTTTTGTTTGTGATATTTAGACTGACGTGCTCGTACCTAGGCACGCAGTTGGTCTCTCTTTCTCTTCCCCTGGGAGTCGAGTAAGGTGACTGGCTTAACTATAATATTGTTTAAGTTTCTCGGCGTTCCACGGCCGAGCGAGTTCTTCCCCGTATAGATTTTCTAGGTAATAGGCGCCGTTCTCGGTTTTCGCTCGAACACGATACGGGCCTTCCCAGTTCGGTGTTAGTTTTCCCTCGCGGGGATCTCTGTGGTTTCTTCTGAGGACGAGGCTACCTACTTCGAACGTCCGTCTGATGACCTTGGAATCATATCGAGCGGCTATCTTTTGTTTGAGAATGGTTTCTCGAAGGGCAGCATTTGATCGAATTTCCTCGACCATGTCGAGCTCGTCTCTTAAGGCTTCATTGTTGGCATCTTGTTCCATGGGAAATTCCGTGCGTCTTGAACGGACGTGCATCTCTATTGGAATTACTGCTTCGGTCCCATATGCTAATCGAAATGGGGATTCTCCGGTCGTTGAATGGGGAGTGGTTCTATACGCCCATAATACGCTATGTAATTCCTCGACCCAGTGTTTCTTATGCTCGTCCAACCTTCGTTTCAGACCTCTTAGGATTACCCTGTTTGCGGCCTCGGCCTGCCCGTTAGTTTGGGGGTGCTCGACTGATGCGAAATGTTGTTTTGTCCCTATTGACGCGACGAATTCTTTGAAATGTTTATCCGTGAATTGAGTTCCGTTGTCGGTCACAATAGCGAGGGGGACTCCAAACCGGGCGAGGATGTTTCTTTTGAAGAATCGAAGTATATTGAGTGCAGTAATTTTGGCCAGAGCCTCATCTTCTATCCATTTGGTGAAGTAGTCGACGCCTACAATTAAGTATTTGTTTTGACCAGATCCAACGACGAAGGGTCCTAAAATGTCCATTCCCCACCATGCGAACGGCCAGGGTGATGATAACGATTTTAGCTCGGAAGGAGGTGCTATGTGCACGTCCCCATGTCGTTGACATTTATCGCATCTTTTTACGTGCTCCTTCGCATCGTGCTGCAGGGTGGGCCAGTAATATCCTGCTCTCAGAATTTTACGAGCTAATGACCGTCCGCCCGGATGTTGCGCATTGATTCCCTCGTGAACTTCCCTTAGGACGTGTGGAATATTTTCCTCTTCTACGCACCTGAGGAGGGGTGTAGAGAATCCTCGACGATACATGCGTCCACCTACTAAAGAATACGAGCACGCCCTCCGTCGTACGGTACTAGCCTCTTTCGGGTCGTTTGGTAATTCTCCTTTAGTTAGGTAGTTGAATACTGGGGTCATCCAACAGTTTGTGTCGCCCACTAGGTTAATGTGTGTGCAGGGTGACGAATGTCCAATGCTTGGTTGGGGGAGCAGTTTTTGTATGACGGACTTGTTGTTTCCTTTCCTTTTAGTGCTCGCCAGCTTGGATAGGATATCTGCGCGGGCGTTGCTTTCCCGGGGAACGTGTTTGATTTCTACACTCTTAAACTGCTTTATTTCGTCTTTTACGAGGGCCAGATATTCGGCCATGCTATCACTTCTGGCCTGGAAATCTCCACGGACTTGGCTCGCGACCAATTGAGAGTCTGTGCAAATTGTGATCTCTTCTGCTTCTAGGTCGTTCGCGAGCCGTATGCCTGCTAAGAAAGCTTCGTATTCCGCCTGGTTGTTAGAAGTGGGGAAAGACAGAGTTAAAGATACTTCGATGACGTTCCCCTCCTCGTTCTCCAGGATGATACCGGCCCCACTGCCCGTTGGGCCAGATGCACCGTCTACGAAAATGACCCATTTGGATGAAGCTTGCGTGTCTCGCTCGGTGAAGGTAAGTTCGGCCACGAAGTCGGCCAATGCTTGCGCTTTGAGGGCTTGTCTTCCTTCGAATTTGATGTCGAATTCAGACAGTTCTAATGACCATTTTAACATTCGGCCGGCCATGTCTGGTCGACCGAGCAACTGTCTTATGGGCTGATCAGTCCTTACGATGATGGTATGAGCCAGGAAGTAGTGGCGTAGTCTTCTAGCTGCGAGGAGGAGGGCCAATGCGACCTTCTCTATCTGAAGGTACCGAACTTCTGGGCCGTGGAGAGCTTTGCTCGTGAAATACACGGGCTTTTGCCCTTCGGGTCGTTCGCGCACAAGGGCCGCGCTTACTGCCTCGTTGGCGACCGCGAGGTAGAGATATAGAGTTTCCCCTTCCTCTGGTCTGGATAAAACTGGAGGTTCACTTAATGCCCTTTTTAGGTGGGACAGTGCTAATTCGCATTCTGCCGTCCATTCGAACGTTGCTTCCTTACGGAGCAGTTTGTAAAAGGGGAGGGCGTGTTGAGCAGATTTTGCCACGAATCGGGCAAGGGAAGTGATGACTCCGTTTAGTGATTGTATAGACTTCTTTGACGTGGGAGTTGGGAACATCGCGAATGCTCGACACCGATCGGGATTAGCCTCAATGCCTCGTTCGGTTAAATAGAATCCGAGGAACTTTCCTGCTCGGACGCCGAAGGTGCATTTCTCAGGGTTGAAACGCATTTTGCACTTTCGTGCCTGGTCGAAGACTTTTCGCAAATGAGATGCGTGGTCTGTTTCTTGTTGAGATTTGACGATCATGTCGTCCATGTACACTTCGAGCATGTCCCCGATTTCGGCTCGGAAAACTTTATTCATCATACGCTGGTACGTTGCTCCTGCATTTTTTAGGCCGAAAGGCATAACGTTGTAAAAATAATTGCCCGACTCGGTCATGAAGGCCGTGTATTTTTTGTCGGACACAGCCATGGGTATTTGATTGTAACCCGAGTATGCGTCCATAAAGGATAATAATTTGTATCCGGACGAACTGTCGACCAATTTATCGATGTTAGGTAAAGGGTATGCATCTTTCGGGCATGCCCGATTGAGATCGGTATAATCAACGCACATTCTCCATTTTCCATTAGATTTTTTGACGAGTACAACATTTGAGAGCCAAGTTGTGTACCTGGCCTCAGTTACAAATTTTGCCTCTAGGAGGTCTTTAACGGCAGATTCAGCAGCTTCGGTCTTCTCGCTCGACTGCTTTCTCCTGCGTTGGGCGACCGCCTTGCAAGTTGGATCGATAGAGAGGTGATGACAAGCTGTTTCGGGGTCGAGCCCTGGCATTTCCGCGGCACTCCATGCGAACAAATCTGCGTTTCCTTTGAGGCAAGCTTCCAACTGCCGCTTCACTAACTCGGGCAGGTGTGCTCCAATCTTGACGCATCGAGCAGGATCTTCTCCCAAAGGAATTAGCTCGAAGTCTCCGTCCGGGATTGGCCGGGCTAAGGCCTCTGTCGGTCTCTGGATGCTCTCGCTGTTTGAAAACCTGCAGTCTAAGTCGATCGAATCGACTTGAGGGAAAGCCTTGGGCACATCTGTTGGATCCAGTGTCGGGGAGACTGGTTGGTACGATATTGAGCTGAGGCCTTTTGATGCTGCCTCGAAACATCTACGGGCAGCGTCAACATCTCCGTGCAATGTGGCAACTCTGCCCGAAGTAGTATAGTACTTCATCTTTAAGTGGACGGTGGACGACACGGCTATTAACTCGGCCAGAGTCGGTCGTCCCAATATGCATTGGTATAACGACGGGCAATCCACGACGAGAAATTGGACCCTGACTGTCCTGGCTGTTTCGCCTGCCCCGAAAGTGACAAACAGGTCGACATAACCCCATGGTCGGGATACTGCTCCGTTAAAACCTTGCAGATCGGATCCGACGTATGGAGTCAGATGTGTTTCATTCAGTTGGAGCGTTGAAAATAGTTGGGAGTACATGATGTCACATGAACTTCCTTGGTCTACCAAGATCCTCCTTACGTCGAAGTTCGCCATGCGTGCTCGGATGAGTAAAGGGATGCTGGCGTTCGGTGCTCCTCCCAGGAGCTCTTCTCGGTAGAATGCGAGGGGTACGGAACCTTCCCTCGGAGGATCTAAGGTGGCGTTTTGCACGGGCCCCTTGGCGATCAACTGGTCGAATTTTCTTTTCACGGAACCGACCGTGATTTTATTGAATCCGCCTCCCGATATGACCATCGCCGAGGGGAAAGCTTCCCATGGACTGTGAGAGGAAAGGAATCCTGTGCCTTTGGTATGGTCTGGTAAGAAGAAGTCTTCCGGGCGATAGATGCTCAGGGCGACCTGCATGTTAGCGTCCGCGGGGATGGGCACGGCCTCTTCGATTTTCTGGGTTTCTTGTGTGTCTTGCCGAGGATTTTCTCTGGATTTTGTGAACTGCTTCAGATGCCCGTCTTTGATGAGGATTTCGATCGCGTCCTTGAGATGTATGCAATCCTCTGTGTTGTGCCCGTGGCTCTTGTGGAACCTGCAGTATTTCGTTTTATCTGTACCGGGCTTGGTAGGTTGTTGCCTCGGGAAGCGTACTCCTGCCTGTTTGAACTCTGAATTGGCGCACTCGGACAGGATTTTCTCTCTGGAGACCAGGAGAGGCGTGTACTCGTGAAACCGACCAATGGGTCCCCGGTGCTCCCGCGGTTCACGGGAGCGATCATCCTTTCTTTTTTCTCCTCCCCGACGAGATGTCGAGGGTTCCTCAGCTCGATGTGGTTTAGCGTCTTCTCGACGTCGGGCGGCTCTTACTGAACTGGCCGCTTGCTTCTCTTCATATTGGATGTAAGCTTGGGCCTTTAGCAAGAACGCGTCGAGGGTCGCTGGGGTTTCAATACTGACCGCCCTATGAAAATCTGTCGAGGGACGCAGCCCTCGTTCGAGCAGATATTTTTTCATGTCGTCGGTTGTTGACACTTGAACTGCTTCTTTGTTGAATCTTTCGATGTAGGCTCGTAACGGCTCGTCCCTCCCTTGGATTATTGCTTCGAGCGAAGCCTCTGTCTTAGGATGTCTTCTTGACGCAGTAAAGTGCCTAGAGAATGTGCGCCCAAGTTGCTTCCACGATGTGATGGATTCGGCCTCAAGGCTCTTGTACCAAGTCATTGCCCCTTTCCTCAGCGTCGTGGGAAAGAGCCGACATTTAATTGCTCCTC